>CM054142.1:8520528-8540528 GCA_028751875.1 Rapana venosa
TCTGTAGTCCACACACACACACATTCACATACAACACATATTCACATGCAACACACACACATCCCCCTTCCCCCCTCCCCCCCCCCCCCCTCCGACGCACACACTTACACTACACTACATTCGAATCCTTTGCCAAAAGACGTTAAAAATGGCGGAAAACGGCAAAAGAGGAGCGGGGAAAAAACTCGCCGAAGAAGCCAGAGTTGTCTTGCTTGTGTCTCGCGCATTTCGCGCTCCATTTCAGCACCATTGTTCACGCCTGACTGCGCCTCTCCAAGCCTTTATGGCTTTCCGCTCGAGCCAAAAGTATGCGAGTCATTTTGTTGTGCCAAACCGCTGAAAATGGCGGGAGAGGAGAGGAGAAGAGAGGAGAAGAGAGAAGAGAGTCAAGGCAGACCTAGTGGGATTTTGGGGGTATTCATTTTTGGTTTATATCTTTTATTTTGGTTGTCGTGGAGTCTTCGTGTTGATTGGTTGAATGATTTCTGTTTTACGTAAGTTTTGTCTGTTCTCTCTCTCTCTCTCTCTCTCTCGCTCTCTCTCTCTCTCTCTCTCTCTCTCTCTCTCTCCCTCCCTCTTTCTCGCTTATGTGCCCCCCCTCTCTGTTTTTACATGTTATTCTTCTTATGATGATTACAAAGTATATAGACTGACATGAAATTGTTGTTATGTTATAAAACGTGATGTTGTGATTGTCTTCAACCATAACAAACACCTTACAAAACAACCTGTACTATTCGTCATAACGAATAGCGTAAGAATCCCTGTCCTGGCTTTATTTCTGTCTTACTTTGTTTTTTTGTCTGTGTGTTTAGCTTGTTTTTGTAAAGTTAGGAAACTTGTTTGTTTTATCTTCATAGATTCTCTCTTAATAGCGTTAGGTTTGAGTGCTATATATTTATATATAGTTAATTTTTAGGGAACGGGATAGATAAGTGGTCAGAGCACTCACTTTCCCCAAGTCAATGTTAAGTAGCAACGAGCGTGGTTACCTAGTGGGACAGGTGACCGTTTGCGCGCCTTGACTTCAGCACAGTCCCCCAGTTCACCCACCTGTCAATGGGTACCCGCCCTCTTTGGGGTCAGGGAAGGTAAAGCAGCGAGGGAGAGGAGATGGGCGCCGCCCTCAATATGCTGGCACCTGGAGAAGCTGAGGTCTCTGATGCCTTGCTCCTCTACGACCGCATAGGTTATGAGACACCTTTACCCTTTTTACCTAAATACGTGTTTAAAGTGCGTAGTGATGATGCTACTAGATGAGATGTCTTAAAAATGGTTATGATATGTCTGCCAGTCCATCCACTATCTTTACCTTTTTAGTCAGTCAGTCAGTCAGTTTGTCTACCTGTCCAAGTCATTTCTGTCCCACTGTCTTCCCAAAGTCCTTCGGATGAGACTATAAACCGAGGCCCCGTGTGCGAACGCATGCAGAACATCTTGCGCACACGTTAAATCCTGTTCCGCTTCTCGAAAGAGTAGGCCATTATGTGCCGGTGGGAACAGATGACAAAATTTACAAAACCGCGTACACATGGGGACTGGATGTAAAAAAGCACATGAGTGCTTATTCCATTATCCTCGAGAAAAAAAAGTCATCTGAGCGCTTTGATTTGTTGCTTTACAAGATTCAGCGCTGTATAAATTCCATATATTATTATTATTATTTTTTAAAATTCTTGTCTATCAGTCTGTCTGTCTGTCTGCTTGTCTGTCTCCCTGGTTGCCTATCTGTATATCTACCCATCAGTCTGCTTGTCTAGCTGTCTGGTTTGTTGGCAGGGCTTGTCATTGGAGACAAACGCTTGTTTCTTGTCACTGACAGATGCACAGTTTTATATTTATGTTGTCTGTCTGCCTATTAGTATGTCTGTCTATTTGTCTGCCTCTTTTTCTGCCTGTCTGTCTGTCTGTTTGTCTGTCTGTCAGTTTGTCTGTCTGTCTGACTGCCTACTGGTTGCATACCTGCCTCCTTGCTTGCCTCTCTGTATGTATGTGTGCAAGTATGTATGTGTGTGTGTATGTATGTATGTATGTATTGGTATGTATGTATATATGTATGTATGTATTGGTATGTATAAATTGGTATGTATGTATGGATTGGTATGTATGTATGCATGTATTATGGACGGATGGATGGATGGATGGAAGGAGGGAGGGATGTGTGTACGTACGTGCCTGCGTACATACGTCAGTACGTCCGTATGTACATACAAATTTGAAAGAGAGAGAGAGAGAGAGAGAGAGAGAGAGAGAGGAGAGAGAGAGAGAGAGAGAGAGAGAGAGAGAGAGAGAGAGAGAGAGAGAGTATGAGTGAATGAGTGAGTGTGTGGTGTGTGTTTGTGTGTGTGTGTGTGTGTGTGTGTGTGTGTGTGTGTATGTGTGTGTGTGTGTGTGCATGTGCGTGTTTGCGTGCGAGCGCGCATTTCCACCTGTTTGTCTCTCTGTACGTTCGCTATTCCTCAATCCTATTACACAGCCTACATCTCTCTTTCTCTCTCTCTCTATCCATTGATCAGTGTGTCTGCCTGCGTGTACGTCGGTGCCTCTGTCCCTGATTGTATGTATTTTCAATAGATGCTCCCCTCCACCTCTTTATTTTTATTGCTTTATCTTCTGGCAGCTTTATGAGCCGTTTTATGGCAAAGCACTGAAATTTATTGTTGTCTTTTTTATCCCGGCATCTGTTAGTTTTTTGTCAAAGCTTTGTGTGTGTGTGTGTGTGTGTGTGTGTGTGTGTGTGTGTGTGTGTGTGTGTGTGTGTGTGTGTGTTGGGTTGCTTTTTCTGTTTCAGCGGTTGGGTGTTTTGTTTTACTATCATGAGAGTTCGTCTCCGAGTTCTGTCGTCTTTCCTTTCATTGCCTTCTGTCTCCTACTGGATGCTATTGATTGATTGGTTGTGATTGATTCATTGACTGATTCATTGATTCATTGGTTCATTCATTCATTTATTCATTCTTTCTTTCTGTCTGTCTTTCTTTGTTTATTTATTTGTTTGTTTGTTTGTTTCTTTGTTTCTTTCTTTGTTTCTTTCTTTCTGTCTGTCTTTCTGTCTTTCTTTCTTTCTTTCTTCTTTCTTCCTTTCTTTCTTTCTTTCTTTCTTTCATTCGTTCGTTCGTTTGTTCATCCATTCAATAAATCATCCATCTATTCATTTAATCACAATCAGTTAGTCATTTAGTCAGTCAATTAGTCAGCGTGTTAGTCATTCAGTCAGTTACACAGCCAGGGTTCTATTATGTCAACCTCACTATCTCAATTTAATCAGTCTTTTCACTTATTAATTTCTGTCTTCCTTCTTTGCCTGTATGCTTGATCACCTCCTTCCTTTCTTCCTTTCTGCCTTCCTTTGTTTCTTGTTCATTCTTTAAATCTTCTAACATGTCTGTTCACACACACACACACACACACACACACACACACACACACACACACACACACACACACACACACACACACACACACACACACACACACACGTCTTCCTTCTTTCATATTTACAAGACATCTACCTTTCGTTTTGTCTGACTTTCTTTCTTTTCTTGCTTGTTTATTTCTTTCTTTTCTTCTGTTATTATTTCATACTTTCTTCTCTTCTCTTTTCGTCCTTCTCTCTTACAGTTAATTATGTATCTAGTCCTTGCTCCTTGTGTCTTTTCTTCCCTTTTATGATTTCTTTCTTTCTTTCTTTCTTTTCTCTTTCTTGTCACCATTCTTGTTTCTCTCCTTTCACTCTTTGTTTATCCATTCCTTTGCAAGATTTCTGTCCATCATGTCCTGCCTTCCCCACCTTTCTCTCTATACTTACCTCTTTTCATTCTGTAATAATTTACAGGTGAGGGATTTTGCTTTAGAAAATGCAGCTGAGCAGCGTTTGTCATTGGCAGAAGAGAAAAGAAGAAGAAGAAGAGAAGAGAAGAAAAGAGAAAAGAATAGAAGAGAAGAGAGAGACAATTTGACAATTTGACACAATTTTATTGCTATTTAGCGATCAAGCCATATAGCACTGTGGCGCGGTAACAACGATATCGAACGCGACGCGATTACAATGACATGGAAACCATGGCAGTGGTGGTATGTACATCAAGATTCGATACATTATTGTCTGTGTCTCAAGTGTCTCAATTTTCAAACCAGCCTTTCCTTTTCCAGTCTACAGCCAGCGAAGTCAGCCCATGTAAGACCGGATCAGGTCCCGAAGATGATGTAACTCCTGCTCAGCACTCGCCACCACTGTCTCTGTGTGTTGTGTGTTAGTACACTGTTTCCCTTTACGAAGTCTGGCAAGCCTGACACGTTCTTCTGGCAACATGTTTTTCTCTTCTTGCTTGATGTACCAGAACACACACTTAGATTCCTCGCCAGGATCTCCATTCCAAGAGTATTCCAGGATGATGTCATCTGATTCACACATCACAATGTTTTGATCAACCGAACTATGTACCACCACCTTTCGAAACCGTGTGTTTCTCTTGCTGTCCCTTAATCGACGCTGTACACGTTTGTCAGTTAGAGTAGACACATACTGTTTCACAATACCAGTATCAGAGTCATCCACTGTGCAGCCAACTGTCAGCTCTTCCTGCACATCAGGCGCCTCAGAAGACACACCGATCTTGTTGTCTGTTGCTGGATCACACAGTAGAACAAGTGAATCTGGTGTGGCTGAGGCATTCAATTCACTGCTGACACATAGTTCTGTGTACACACTGGTTTGTTTTCCTTCTGTTTCCACATCGAGCAGGGAGTCGATGTTACACAAGACCGGCTCTTCCAAGACACTGTTATTGTCACATTGGCGACTTGCCTGTCTTTCTTGGTGTTGTCTACTTCTTTGAACATCGCGACGTCTTTGACAAGGGGGTTTCTTGCGATAGTACTGAACACGGGAGTTAGGGTTCAGCACCGGGTCCGCCATTTCTGTTGACACTGGCTTGTCAGCTGGCTTCATTCGCAAGACGAACACAACACTGCCGCTCTCCCCGCGACTTTCCAACTCGATACGACGTTGTCGATCAGCAGGGCGTTTAAAGTTGTTATTACAGTAGCTGGAAGGCCAGTAACTGACATTTTGAAGCTAAAATGCAAAAATTTGCAGCAGCTTACTAACAGCACACCCGTTCAGTTCTCGTCCCGTCACGTCGTCGCAGAGAAGAGAGAGAGAGAGAGAGAGAGAGAGAGAGAGAGAGAGAGAGAGAGATAGAGAGAGAGAGAGAGATAGAGAGAGAGAGAGAGAGAGAGAGAGAGAGAGAGAGAGAGAAAGAGAGCGAGAGAGAAAGAGAGAGAGGGGGGAGAGATAGAGAGAAAGATAGAGAGAGACAGACATACAGACCGACACACAGACAGACAGACATACAGACACACACACAGACAGACTGACAACAGACAGGCACACACACAGTCAGACAGACTAACAGACAGACAGACAGATACACAGACATACAGACAGACACACACACACACACAAACACACACACAGACACACAGACAGACAGACAGCGATGACGATGGAGTTCAAAGCCAGAGAGGGTCGTAAAAAAAGCTCTGCTCATTGCCTCCACTGGAGTGACGAGGCTGGGGAAAGACAAAACATATTTACAGGGGATGGGAAGGGGGGATGGGGGGGGGGGGGGGGAGGGGGGAGGGAGGGGGGAGGGAGGGGGGGGGGAGGGGGAGGAGAGAGAGAGACAAGAGAGAGGGAGGTGAAGAAGAACACACAAAAGCAGATTGAAAAGATAGCGAATGAAAAATATTTAAAAAAAACAAAGAAGGAGAAAAAGAAATGGAAATCAACGAAAGAAAGACAGACAGACATAAAGAAGAGGAAGAAAAAGAAGAGGAAGAAGAAAAAGAAGAAGAAGAAGAAGAAGAAGAAGAAGACGTAGAAGAAGGAGACGAAGAAGGAGACGAAGAAGAAGGAGAAGGAGACGAAGAAGAAGAAGGAGACGAAGAAAAAGAAGGAGACGAAGAAGAAGAAGAAGTAGGAGGAGAAGAAGAAGAAGAAGAAGAAGAAGAAGAAGAATGGGAGGAGGAAAAGAAGAAGAAGAAGAAGAAGAAGATGAAGAAGAAGAAGAGGAAGAAGGAGACAAGAGAGGGGAGGTGAAGAAGAAGACACATAAGCAGATTGAAAAGATAGCGAATGAAAAATAAGAAAAAAAAAACAAAGAAGAAGAAAAAGAAATGGAAATGAAGGAAAAAAAGAAAGACAGACAGACAGACATAAAGAAGAGGAAGAAAAAGAAGAAGAAGAGGAAGAATAAAATGAACTAGTAGTAGTAGTAGTAGTAGTAGTAGTAGTAGTAGTAGTAGTAGTAGTAGTAGTAGTAGAAGAAGTAGTAATAGTAGAACAAGAACAAGAAGAACGAGAAGAATTGTGAAGAAGAAGAAGAAGAAGAAGAATGGGGAGGAGGAAAAGAAGAAGAAGAAGAAGAAGAAGAAGAAGAAGAAGACGATGAAAAAGAAGAAGAAGAAGAAGAAGAAGAAGAAGAGAAGAAGACGATGAAGAAGAAGAAGAAGAGAAGAAGAAGAAGAAGAAGAAGAAGAAGAAGAAGAAGAAGAAGACGGAGTAAGAGGAGGAGGAAAAAGCGGAGAAGGAAGAAGGAGACAGCGAAGAAAACGCGGAAGAAGAACAGGAACAAGATAGTGATGAGGATTAAGTATGACATTGGAGGGATTCTAGACAGTACTTTTTGGAGAAAAAAAAGATGTACAGACTCATATAAAATTTGTTGTAATTAAGTGGTTGTTTTTGTTAATGCTCCTGTTGTTGGCATTGTTGCTGTTGTGGTTGATGTTGTTCTTGTTGCTCTTCTTGTTCTTGTTCTTCTTGTTCTTGTTGTTGTTGTTGTGTTGTTGTTCTTCTTCTTCTTCTTCTTCTTCTTGTTCTTGTTCTTCTTGTTCTTGTTCTTCTTGTTCTTGTTCTTGTTCTTGTTCTTCTTCTTCTTCTTCTTCTTCTTCTTCTTCTTCTTCTTCTTCTTCTTCTTCTTCTTCTTCTTCTTCTTCTTCTCCTCCTCCTCCTCCTCCTCCCCCTCCTCCTCCTCCTCCTCTTCTTACTCCTTCGCCTCCTCCTCCCCGTCGTCCCCTTTCTTCTTCTTCCTAAGGTATATTTTCCCTTTCACTCTCACTATTTCCAGACGTATCACTGAATGAAAAAAAAGAAATACACACAATATCCAGCAGCGCGTATCTGGCCCAAACCGCCAAACAGACAATGCAAGAAGACCTTAGCGCGGTAGCGATAGCCATCTAAAACCTCAGCCTCTCAGCTCACCTGGCTCTGCAACTGAGCTGTTGGGGTAGTCAAAAGGGGGTAGATAGATGCAGAAACAAAGACACACGCAGACAGGACATGCTTTTTCTTCTTTTTTAATAAATGGGATGCGCTGCTCTTTTGTTGTGGCGACGAGGGGAGGAGAGGAGAGGATAGGAGAGGGGAGGAGAGGGGAGGAGAGGAGAGGAGAGGAGTCTGAATTTTACGGTAAGACGTATGTGACTGAAAGTAGCATACGTTTGCGCTACGCTACGCTACACTGCACTGCACTTCACTTCACTGCACTGCACTGCATTGTACTGCACCACACTACACTGCACTGCACTATACTACAATACCCTATACTACACTACAGAACTCTGCACTGCACTGCACTGCACTACACTACACTACACTAACTACACTACACTACACTACACTACACTACACTACACTACACTACACTACAGAACTCTGCACTGCACTGCACTGCACTGCACTGGACTACACTACACTACACTACACTACACTTCACTACACTACACTACACTACACTACACTACACTACACTACACTACACTGCACTACACTACACTACAAAACACTACACTACACTACACTGCTCTCTCTCTCGCTCTCGGTGTGTGTGTGTGTGTGTGTGTGTGTGTGTGTGTGTGTGTGTGTATGTGATTGTGTTCGCACGCGCGTGAGAGACAGACAGACAGATAGACAGACAGAAAGACAGGCAGAAAGACACATACACAAACATACAGGCAAACAGACAACAGTTGGGGGAAGGAAAAATACTAAAAGTGAAAGAATCAAAACACGCCAGGAATTTACAAGATGTAGAGATAACACCCAGACGATGATAATAATATAAAAATGAATGCGGTTTTACTTTTTTCATTTTTTATTTTTTATTTTTCATTTTTATTTTGCTTCTCTGACTTTCACCCCCAGGGCTGTTCACTTTCATAGTGTGTCTGGACCACCAGAGTGGATCTGACTCTTCATGCATCGTTTCAGATTCTTTTTTATTTTATTTTTTTTCATATTATTATCACTTTTAAACCATCTTTGTCGCGCGCAGTTTTCAACCTCTGTGGTTAACGACCGTTGTGGTCGTTGGACAAAGAAAGTGTTATGACTTCAGACCTGAAGTTGCTAGTGGTGTTGTTGATTTTGTTGTTTTTGTTAGTTGGGCGTTTCCACGCTTAACATACCAAGAAAATACCATGCAGAATAACTCTATTTAAAAAAAAAATTATTATACACTTTGTGTAGTTGCATGAGTTACAACTGGCAAAGTTACTGTAGATGTGAAACCTTGAAGCACACGCTGAGTAATAATTTTGTGTGTGTGTATGTGACTGGGTTTAAAAAACAACAACTTTACCTTAACAAAACATCCGTACTCCGATTTCAGAGGATGTTTATCCTTCTTTGAAGGAGTGAGCGAGTTGTTACACTAAGAGCCTGGTATAATATGGCTGAAGACATTCTCAACATAAGTAAATTAAATAAAGGTGTCCCATAGCCTATAAGCTCGTAGGGGAGCGAGGCATCAGAGACCTCACTTCTCTAGGGGCCAGCATATTGAGGGCCGCGCCCATCTCCTCCTCACCCTCACTGCTTTACCTTCCCTGACCATAAAGAGGGCAGGTACCCATTTTACAGCTGGGTAAACTGGGGGACTGTACTGAAGCCATGGCGAGCAAACAGTCACCCATCCAACTGGTAACCACGCTCGATGCTACTTGACCTTAGCTGGGGAAAAGCGAGTGCTCTGACCACTGAGCTATCCCGTCCCCTTTAAAACATACAGTCTTTTGAATGTGGCTTTTAGCACTTTGCTGTCATCAATATCTGGCAGATTTTGGCCTGCGTCAAAGCAGCTAGTTTGAAAAATGGCAATTTTAAACAGATCACCATTTCCCCTTCCCCGTCCTCGAAACTCGGAGAAAGAGAGAGAGAGAGAGAGAGAGAGAGAGAGAGAGAGAGAGAGAGAGAGAGAGGAGAGAGAGAGAGGGAGGGAGGGAGAGAGAGAGAGAGAGAGAGAGAGAGAGAGAGAGAGGGAGGAGAGAGAGAGAGAGGGAAAGAGAGAGAGAGAGAGAGAGGGAGGGAGAGAGAGAGGGAAAGAGAGAGAGAGAGAGAGAGAGAGAGAGGGAAGAGAGAGAGAGAGAGAGAGAGAGAGGGAAAGAGAGAGAGAGAGAGAGAGAGAGAGAGAGAGAGAGAGAGAGAGATATGAGGTGGAATGGTGATGTTCACATAATTATGCGATTCAAAATACGATAGAAAAACAGCACCAGCGGAAGATCAGATATTGTCTTTTGATCCTGCCCCCAACAAGAGACGAACAACCGCTATAGCCAAGTGGCTAAAAGCGTTTGACTGCAGTCTGGTGGGTCCATGAAGTCGCCGGTTCGAATCTCGGCAGCAGGCGTCTGGTGCATTAAGGGGCAGTGTTTTATACCTCCCAGGTCACCTTGAATGGCAAATCTGTCAGGGCCTGAATTCCTTCCGTGCATGGACTTTTACAGAATAATAAAACGTGCCTGTTAAAGATTCCATGATTAACGACAGCGCACCACGAGTCACAGAAACACAAACATACCCAGCATGCACCCTGTACCTGGAGAGAGATGAGCTCCACCAGGTTCAACTTGCCCAAGAGACGCGGCCTGAAAAATGTCCGAGCAGTGCCCCAACGACCCTCCAGGGAGTGAAGGGAGAAGAGGCCCACCAGAGAGCGTCCACTGTGGACTACACAGCCGTCAGCGCCTGGACTTTATCCCAGTTCTTGATTAAACCATTGACGCTGGGGGCAACAGCAAAGTGAGAGGCTGTATGACCAGTGGCTTTCCCACTCATGGAATTCCACTTTACAGCTTAGTCTTTAGTGATCGACTATGACTCTCTGACTAGGAGGCTTGACTTGCACAGTCCTTATGTGCTGCAGCCCTGGGGGCTGGTTGGCCTTTGGAGAACATCTCCAACGCTGACTGTCCTTATGCCCACTTGGCCGAGAGAGTGGGGATGTACTGTGGGCAAGGCATCTCCACTATAATCAAATTTCTGCCCAGTTTCCAAAACAGCTGCTGCCTCCTCTGCTGTTTTGGAGGTCATCGTCGGACACGACGGACATAATGTTAAACACAGCCATCATCAGCCTCGTCACTGACTGGTCGCATTGCCCTCTGCTTGGGGACGGGGTAGCTCAGTGGTCAGAGCCTTTGAATGACAACGCGGCAGTGCAGGGGGAACATTGAATGCATCGGAGTACCCCACAATGCCTCATTGTCAACGAGAAGCATGTTCTCGATTTTGGACACACTCGTACGATTGCGGTTCTTATGCCGGAAATCTAGGACTTCAAAATTATCAAATGAAGCAAATTGCAAAATCCAGCTTAAAGCAGGCATCCGTTAATTCTTTAAACCCCAGACTTCTTTGTAGTGTTCTTCTACGTTTTCTATTGGGTGGAGCGCGTAGTGCCTGGTCTTTTCTTGTGCCTGTCACTCTGCGGGAGGTCTGCCCACTGGCCCCTGCCGACACCTTCCCACTTCAGAGTAGTTCATTGAAAAGATGATTAGAAAAGGTTTTCAAAACTAATTTGCAGGAAAAAAGGCATAAAAATGGGTTGTGTTGGCCAAAAATAAGATAGATAGACAGAGAGAGAGCGAAAGAGAGAAAGAAAGAGAGAGAGAGAGAGAGAGAGAGAGAGAGAGAGAGAGAGAGAGAGAGAGAGAGAAAGAGAGAGGAGGGGAGGTAAGGGTGACGGCAGAAAAAAACCAGGAGTGATAGAAAAGGGGGAAATTTCTAACGTAGAATATGCAGAAAGTGGGGATGCTATTTATACTGAAAGAGCCTCTGACATCCCAAAGATGAAGAAAACCTGAGACAAAGTCACAGAACTGTAAACTACCGTACCACGCTCATTTCAATGAAGCGTGCACATATGACATGCCTCACTCCACAAACTGCTTTCGTTTGACATCCAGCAGACTAATTAATGCATTCCCCCAACATCTCCATTCTCCGTTCTTTTTCTCTGTGAATGAGTTCCACTGCCCCGCCTCTCCCACCCACCCACCCATCCTTCTCTCCCTCCTCCCCCTCCTCCATTTTTCCTTGAAGAGAAGAAAGACTTTAGCCCTGACTGGGACTGAAGAGAGGGGGGTGATAAAGGGGGTGAGAAGAGGGATGAGGAGGGAGTGGTTATTTATGACTCCCTCCCTCATCCCTCAGGTCGGTGGCCATTGTTGTGCATGCTACCTGGGCCGGTAAGTTCTCGCTGCAAAAAAAAAAGAAAAGAAAATCCCCTCAAGCGGTAAACATGAAAATCCCCCGACATGGAAATAACTCGTTGGCCACACTCCCACCACCTCCCCCTCCCTCCCTGATGCTGCATACACACGGGGACTGGATGGGGAGGGAAAAAAGCACACGCATACTTATTCCAGTATCCTCGAAATGAAAGAATAAAATAAGAGAAATGAAATTGCTGTAAGAGGCGGGCTGAGGGTGAGGTATGAATCACTAATTATTGAAAGTTGTTGGGTGTGTGTTGTTGTTAGCCAGCCAGTGTGCAGTCTGGCTGCTTGCTGTGGCACCCTTGTTGTCTGTCAGAATGAGCGATGTGTCCTTAGCCAGACGCTGACGTCAGCCTGCCCACAGAGAGAGAGAAGAGAGAGAGAGAAAAGAGAGAGAGAGAGAGAGAGATAAAGAGAGAGAGAGAGAGAGATAAAGAGAGAGAGAGAGAGAGAGAGAGAGAGAGAGAGGGAGAAAGAGAGAAAGAGAGAGAGAGAGAGAGAGAGAGAGAGAGAGAGAGGAGAGAGAGAGAGAGAGACGCCTTGACGCTTTGACCAATTTATTGTCATTGCCCAAAGTGGCCTATTGACAAGGGGGGTTATACACGACTTTCTTTTGTAAATACAAATAAATACAAGAAAAATCACATGATGCATTTAACGTAATGAAAACCAAAAAACCAAAAATGAGCTCTTATGAACGGATACGACTTTAAGCTCTGACGTAAGCTCAGTTTCAAAATGAACACAAAGTAATAACAAGGATGAACAATAGGAACCAATAAGCAATAACTAAAATAATGAAAAGAACATTCTAGAATGCTATATTAGACCATCCATTGACATTGTATGTGAAATTTTCAAAAAATATTCTTGCTGGAGACTACAGCGTAATTATAAATGTTTCTTTATGTGTTTCACAAAATGCTGGAGTTTACATAATATAAATGTTACTTTAGTTTAGTCACAAATGTTAAGCTAATTGGAACTTAGCTGTAATTGTGTTAACTTCAGTGCTTCAGCAATAAACTTTGCAACCGATTTGATCACAATATCATCATCGGACGATAAGATAGAAAAAATATCTTGCCTTCGGAAAGCTTCTAGATTGAGAACACCACAGTTTTCACGTATGGAAACATATGATTGACAATGAAACAGGAAAGAGAGAGAGAGAGAGAGAGAGAGAGAGAGAGAGAGAGAGAGAGAGAGAGAGAGAGAGAGAGAGAGGGAGAGAGAGAGAGAAAGAGAGAGAGAGAGAAAGAGAGAGAAAGAAAGAGAGAGACAGAGAGAGAGAGAGAGAGAGAGAGAGAGAGAGAGAGAGAGAGAGAGAGAGAGAGAGAGAGAGAGAGAGAGAGAGAGAGAGACTGGATCTCTAAGGGAACGCTAGGTTGATTTTTTGTTTTGTTGTTGTTTTGGTTTGTTGTTGTTGTTTTGGTGTTGTTGTTGTTTTGGGGTAGCCGGTGCAACTTTCCCCCATGGCCGAGAAACCAGCCTGACATTCATGCAGAGAGCGGTACAGTGTGTCTTCTTCTTGTGAGACGAAGTTCTGGTCTGATTCCTTTTTTTGGTGGGAATAACACTTTTTGCTCCTTTGGGGGACAGCTTTGCCACTCAAAACCTAAAATTGTTCCGTGAAAAATACTTATCCCTGTAAGAAATGAGTGTGTCTAGCAGGACAGATGTGTATGGGACAGCTGTTTTTGTCAGAGAAGGGACAGCTGTTTTTGTCAGAGAACCCCCAAAGTGTTGTTTTTTTAAAAATCTGATTATGTGGTCCTTTTTTTTAACCCCCTTCCCTACCTGTTTTGTGTATGTTACTTGATCATCAGCCAGATACACGTCAATGATAATTATTGGCGTTGCCTCTCTCTCTCACCAACAAGATGAGACCAGAATGATATTCTGGAAGTTTGCTGTGTAAATTTAGCACAAAACTATACGACACAGTCTCGTGATAGTTGTAGTAGCAGCACTGTTTATAATGATTATTCTGAAGATGATAGTGAAACCATTGAAGCATCAATGGTCTTTTTTCGTTGCGGCTTGTGTTGCTACTGATTGTATACACAGAATGTATGATTATTGTTACCCACATTTTCAATTTCCACTCTAGATGATTGAAATGTTTTTGATGTAGATGATAGACCCTGTTATGCAGGGCTGTCCCCCAAATAACATGGATGTATTTTTGTTCTTTGATTTCAAGGATAATGGAAGAAAAAGAAAAAAAATATAGAAAGAAGATCGTGGTAGTGTCAGTCAGTAACTGTTTACAGCACTGTTGTAAACCAACACAATAAAGCAAAACAATCACAAACAAACAAACAAAACTACCTGTATGTCAACATAACACAACTACCTATATGTCCCCATAACAAAACTACCTGTATGTCCACATAACAAAACTACCTGTATGTCCACATAACAAAACTACCTGTATGTCCACATTGCTTTATCACTTTCCTTCTGGGCCCTAGACTAAGAAACACCTGTCCATCAGTCGCCAGTTGATGTGTAGTTGAGACACCACCAGGGTCTGAGTGACACAGCAACAGATTCCAATACTTCCATCTTCACTTCTCAGCACCTCCAAGGGATTTGGAAGACCTGATCCCATGCACTGGGACTCTTTCCAGAAAAAATCCCTCCATCACTGCAAAGTCCCCTTGACAAGATAATCCCTAGAAACTAGCTTTTAATCAACTAGGGTGTAAGAATGCTGATGGGGTCAGAAACAGTGATCTGCTGACTTGACACCATACAATGTAGAAGCCAGCTGCCCCAGTGTCCCCCAAAATTCCATTGTGGGAAGTTTGAAGAAGTAAAGTAACGCTTTCTTTTAGCATTCCATCACTCCTATTGAGAAATCGTCCACAGCTACTTCTGCTAATCCCCCTAACTGGAATATCATTGCAGGATGCTCAAAGTCAAGCCGGGTCATGAAGACAGGGCGACATAAATCACAGTCATATACTTATTAACCCTGTTCAGGGTGTAGGGTGTAGGGTGCAGAAGGGCAGAGAGAGAGAGAGAGAGAGAGAGAGAGAGAGAGAGAGAGAGAGAGAGAGAGAGAGAGAGAGAGAGAGAGAGAGAGAGAGAGAGAGAGAGAGAGAGAGCAGGGGGGGGGGGGGGAGACCTCGTCGATAAATCAGATCGCTGGCGATCCATGGTCTATGATTGCAGAGCCCCCAGATGAGCGGCCATTGTCCTGCCCCCCAACTGCCAACCTCCCTTGTGGGCAGGTCTGAAAACACTCACACAGCGCGTTGGAAATGGTAAAGATGAACCATAGTTTCCTGTGACACGGCCATTCAGCCCTTTGACAATGAATTACGAGAAAGAGGGGGAGGGGGTGGAGAGGGGGAAACCTGGCGAGGGGGGTTTCCGAAGAGCGTTGTGACTGGCTGGCTACCTGTGCAGGATCACTACAGCGCCGCTGTGGTACAGGGGTAGAGTGCACCCTGACAGGGAAGGGGGCTGGAGTGAGGACAGGAGGGCCACAGGAAGTGATGGGGATGGAGGGCTTAGTTTGTGTATTACTTCTTTGTGTGTATGTGTGTGTGTGTGTGTGTGTGTGTGAAAATGACAAAGCACACATTGAGAGGCAGAGCTTGTAAGGCAGACAAATATTGTTAGGGAGACAACTATCGGCAAACACGATATTCTTTTTTAATTTTAAATCGAGAATTGAGTTATTCATATATCTGTGGTTTTAAAGGACATACAAGTTTGTCTTTAGAAAACAGAGTGCTCCACAGTACCAAGGATCTACATCGAGCGCTGCATACCAAACACTCTCATCTTACCTTGGCTTACAAGCGCTTTGAGTCTTCTGTCTGTCTTGGCCTTAATGTCGAAAATCTTTGCCTTAAGCTTACATAAAATGTTCGGTGCACAACAATGTTATAGTTGATACTTTCGTCTTAATCTGTAATGTCGTGGTTGCAAAAAATGAGATGATGAAAGAAAACCCGATGCTATAGCACTTCCTAGGCTTATACGCTCACTGCGGTATCCGGCTGTTTTCTTTTTTTCTCGAGGTCAGCTCTGGTCTCATTTTTGGAATAGGTACAAATTAAATTATCGGTGATTTGCACAGTCAGCGTACTGATTCTTACTTGTTGAATGTGTCATCAACGTGGAATTTCGGAGGGCTCCATCTTAGTCCTAAGATGGTCCTCATGCTCAGCCACCATGCTATGAACATAAAATCCCCAATCAATCAAACAAACAAAAACCAATAACCCGACTTCCCTCCTCCCCCGAGTACACAAAAAGAACAGTGGATCGGTGGCCTAGAGGTAACGCACCTACCTAGAAAGCCTTAAGTCCTGTTTTAAAGAGTGTGGTGGTTCGATCCCCGTTTGGGCCCAAAACTGTGAATGTGTGCCTTTTTAAAATTCTTTTATTTCGAGGATATTGGAATAAGCACTGATATGCTTTTTTTACATCCAGTTTCCACGTGTATGCAGTTTTGTAAATTTTGTCATCCGTTCCTCTGTGTGTGTGTTTGTGTGTGTGTGTGTGGTGTGTGTGTGTGTGTGTGTGTGTGTGTGCATGCGCACGCGCGCAAATGTGCCCATCCACCAAGCCAAAACAGGCAATCTCCACCCCCGAACCCCACCCCAAGGAAGAAAAGCCAACAAAAACTATTCCAATTTGTGTCAAGTGCTGCAAAACGGATCTCTTCTCACCTGCACAAATCTAGAAACCTGCCTTCAGACGACATCCCCTTCTGCCCTACCTGCCCTCCAAACCACAAACACACTTGTAGCAATAATAGCAGCATCAGCACAGAGAGAGGGAGAGGAGAGAGAGAGAGAGAGAGAGAGGAGAGAGAGAGAGAGAGAGGAGAGAGAGAGAGAGAGAGAGAATTCTTTAATTCAAGGATGGGGGAATAAGTACTCAGGTGATTTATTTTACATCCAGTCACCATGAGCATGCAGTATTGGAGAGAGAGACAGAAAGACAGACAGATAGACGACAGACAGACAGGCAGACAGAAAGACATACAGAGAGAAACAGACAGAGAGAGAGAGAGAGAGAGAGAGAGGGAGAGAGAGAGAGAGAGAGGGGGGGGGATGGAAAGAGAGAGAGACAGAGACAGAGATGCTGAGAGAGATGAGACAGTCAGAGACGCACACAGAGAGATAGAGACACACACACACACACACACACAGATACACAAACACACAGAGACAAACAAACAGACAGACTGGGACACACACAGACAGAGTTGGATGCTAGGAAAGAAGAGAGAGAGAGAGAGAGAGAGAGAGAGAGAGAGAGAGAGAGAGAGAGAGAGAGAGAGGAGAGAGAGAGAGAGAGAGGGAGAGAAAGAGGAGAGGAGAGAGAGGGAGAGAAAGAGGAGAGTAGAGAGAGAGAGAGAGATGAGAGAGAGAGAGGAGAGAGAGAGAGAAAAGACAGACAGACAGACAGACAGACAGACAGAAGACAGACAGACAGAGGATGGGGGCAGGACGGAGACTGGGACTAGGGGCCAGGTATGATTTAGGCCTCAGCTGCCAGGACAACAGTTGTTGCACTGTCGTGCGCCTGACACACACGTGTGATCCAGGCTGCGGCGGAGGCTGAGTTACTGCTGCTGTCTGTGCTGCTGCTGCTGCTGCTGATCTGCTGATCTCTTACTCTCTGTCAGTCTACTTCTCTCTGGCGTCTGGGCGAAGTGTGCTGCGTTGCATGTACCGTCTCTCTCTCTCTGTCTGTCAGTCTATCTCTCTCTCTTGTCAGTCTCGTCTCTTTCTCCTTCTCTCTGTCTGCTCCTCGCTCCTCTCTCTCTCTCTCTCTCTCTCTCATCTTCTCCCTCTCTCTCTCTTCTCGTCTGTCTGTCCCTCGTCCCCTGTCTCGTCTCTCTCCTCTCTCCTCCTCTCCCTCTCTCTCTCTCTCTCTCCTCCCCCCTCTCTCTCTCTCTCTCTCTCCCTCTCCTCCCTCCTCCTCTCTCTCTCTCCTCTCCTCCCCCCCTCTCTCTCTCTTCTCCCTCCCCCCCCTCTCTCTCTCTCTCTCTCTCCCTCCCCCCCCCCTCTCTCTCTCTCTCTCCCTCCCCCCCTCTCCTCTCTCTCTCTCTCCCTCCCCCCCTCTCTCTCTCTCTCTCTCCCTCCCCCCCCCTCTCTCTCTCTCTCTCTCCTCCCCTCCCCCCCCTCTCTCTCTCTCTCTCCTCCTCCCTCCCCCCCCTCTCTCTCTCTCTCTCCCTCCCCCCCCTCCTCTCTCTCTCTCTCTCCCTCCCCCCCTCTCTCTCTCTCTCTCCTCTCTCTCTCCCCCTCACTCCCTTACCACAACACAATACTTCAAGGGCCAAAGTTTCTGTCTGTGGTTGTCCTTCTGTAACGTCTGTTTCATTGGTGATTTTTTTCTGTTATCACCTCTCTTGTGTGAATGCCAAGAGACACCAAAAGGCTTAAAACAACATCCCCACCATTTCTTTTTTTGCTGGAGAGTTTTGTGTTATGTCGCATTTTTGTTGTTCTCTCCTATAATGTCTATTATGTTTTTGGCATATAGATTGTGGTTTTTTTCTTTTTAATAATTATAATAACTTCTGCTAACAAATATGTTCATTTTTGTCTATCTTTTTTTTTTATTATATGTTATTATTTTTTCGTGTTAGTGTTAACATATTCCTTGGTCATTTTCTCTCTTCTCAATCGTTTTCCATGTTGTAGTCTTTTACAATAAGATAAACGTCTCAGCATGGTCCTTTAGTCTAATATTATCAAGTTGCCACAAACTTAAAGTGAGGAACACGGGGTGACAGCCCTGATATGGCCTCTGTGGTCGGCGGGGCTATAAACAACAGATTTGGATTGGCTTAGAACTAAAGAATATTGCTTGTTTCCCATTCTCAGGCAAACTTGACAGTATTTCTTTTCTTTTCCATCTAAGACTAAATTCAATGCGACACAATGCAATGGAATACAGTGCAATTCACTACACTACACTACACTACACTACACTAACACTACACTACACTACACTACACTACAACTACACTACACTACACCACTACACTACACTACACTACAATGTAGTGCAATACAATACAATACAACACAACACAATAACAATACAAAACAATACAGTACAGCACAATACAATACAACACAGTGCAATGCAGTACAATACAACATACACGATACAATACAATGCAAACAGATGAAACAGCGTCCACCAATGGATCAAAATAATCAGCCCCAAAAATAGCAGCGACATCCACTATGAAAATAGCACTGATGTGCACACGTAAAACTGCTTGAAGCGGAAAGAAAAGATCAGAGTTAACTTGATGTCTGCCACACTGTCTTGCGCAACAAACAAAACACAAGCAGGAAAATCTCACTCAGACCTTCACAGCAAAACGTCCTGTTGTCCTGTCGCTGTGATTATGATCATAAAAAGAAAGCGCTAGCAGGGAAAGAACAGTTCATTTCTGTTGTGAACTCTGAGAAGGCCAGT
Source organism: Rapana venosa (assembly GCA_028751875.1). Classification (NCBI taxonomy): domain Eukaryota; kingdom Metazoa; phylum Mollusca; class Gastropoda; order Neogastropoda; family Muricidae; genus Rapana; species Rapana venosa. The sequence goes on from CM054142.1 coordinate 8,539,561, forward strand.
GTCATTATTTCACTAGGCTGTACTTGGCTACAGAAGATCCAGGCTATCATTTCTGTAAGGAAACATGGCTACTCTTAAACGAGGACAAAACACAAACCAATAAAGGAAAATTTGCTCTTCTTAGCCCCTTTTGTCGCTTTGTTGTTTTGGTGTTGTTGTTTTTTCTAACTCATATATCCACACTGGCAAATACCTCAACTCCTTCTTGGGGATTCCTGGAGCCTGACAGTATAAACAGCATCCACACCTTCTGGAACGTATGTGCTAGAAATTTGCTCTTTTCTATCACAGTATTTTTGCCTTGATCCTTTTCTTCCTGTCGCCTTCTTGTCTATTTTCTGCCTTGGTATATTTCCTGCTTTTCTCTTCCAGAAAGACTTAAAAAGATAACAATGCTCTCCTACCCCAAAGTGGGCTGTGCTGGACCAGACTTGTCAGGCGCTTAACGGCAGCGCAACCCATTTTCGTCTATATGACAGACAACAATGGCTCCTGTCTGAGTGTTCGAGGAAGAAGAAAAATATCTCAAGGCTGCACTGAAAATAGACTTACAGGCAAACTGTTCATCCAGTGTGTATATACAAGTTTCACAGTGATTACCAGGTGTAATGAGCAAAGACAGAGTGCATATCCTGGGTGGCCCCTATGCTGTTAAGCTTGGGAACGTCTACATCAACAACAAATACAGTTGGCCAATCGTTTAGCCTGAAGCAGGTTTGAAATAAACGGAAAATTTGATCTGCCAAGCACTTGGGTGTTGTGTTTTCACTTGTTTGCTCTTACAACAACTACAATCATAAAAGTATCGCTTCACAGTAGTCACAGATTTCCGCAAACCTCTACTACTCAAGTAGCATATAGGAATTCTTTGGTTAGTCTAACTAAAACTAAATGAACAATTGAGTAAACACGATTTTCTTGTACAGGGGCCGGGATGGCCTGATGGTTAGAGAGTTGTGCTCGTGATC
>CM054142.1:8548028-8573028 GCA_028751875.1 Rapana venosa
GAGAGGGATGGCTGTTTAGTCACCCATGTTGCTCTTTCTGTCGTGAAGACCACGAAATAATTATGTAATGTACTTGATTAGTAAAGTACTGTAATGTAATATAGCCAAGTATAATCAAAATAGACTATCGTCTCTTAGTTATTTTCGCTTCATCTCGTTGAGGAGTCATTGAGAATTACATTGACAATTTTTCTGCAGTGTGTCAAAGGCATACCAAACATGACAAAGCCCATCCACGTTAAAGATGCATGCCAGGTATGTTCGTGTCACTCATGCTGCAAGCCATTGGTGGTCTTATCACCTACAAAAGATAGGTCAAAATCAAACATGTAGCTAAGGCATTATGCATCTTTTCACACATAGGAGGTTGTGGCGACAACATCAACTACAGTTTGTGGTTTGCCCGAAATTTCGTGGACGTATTAATGTCTTATGGGGACGGGATAGCTCAGTGGTCAGGGTACTTGCTTTCCCCAAGTTAAGATTATTTATTTATTTATTCTTTTATATCGAGGATAATGGAATAAGCACTCATGTGCTTTTTTACATCCAGTCCCCTTGTGGTTACCAACTGGATGGCCATTTGCACGCTTTAGCTTTAGTACAATTACCTAGTTCACCCAGCTGTAAATGGGTACCTGCCTTCTTTAGGGTCAGGGAAGGTAAAGCAGCGAGGGAGAGGAGAAGGGCGCCGCCCTCAATATGCTGGCCCCTTGAGAAAGTGAGGTCTCCGATCATCTCGCTCTAAACGACCACACAGGTTATTAATCTTACATCTAACCTATTACATCACAACTAACATTTGTTTCAACAAACCTTTTGAATTTATTTAGAAAAATACTAACATTATTACACAAAAAATCTTCTCTTTGTTGTTTCAGGGACAAAAGAAACAGCCTTCATCTACGCCATTTTGAGTGCCGGGGTCGTGCACTCTGTGACGCAAGCGTGTTCTGCCGGAAACCTGACTGACTGCTCTTGCGACATGTCGCGATATGGGGAGGCGGATGTGGAGGGGTGGAAGTGGGGAGGGTGCAGCGACAACATCAACTACGGCTTGTGGTTTGCCCGAAGTTTCGTAGACGCCCCGGAAACAATGCGTCACGAAAACAGCCGAAATATTCGTAACTTGATGAATTTACATAACAACGAAGTGGGAAGAAAGGTAGGTTTGGTGGGGTGTGTAATGAGTGTGTGTGCGTGCGTATCTTTCTGTCTCTCTATCGCTCTCTTCTATCTATCTATCTATCTATCTATCTATCTATCTATCTATCTATCTATCTATCTATCTATCTATCTATCTATCTGTCTATCTATCTATCTATCTGTCTATCTATCTATCTATCTAGTATAGTTCTATCTATCTATCTATCTAGTATAGTGTGTGTGTGTGTCTGTCTGTATATCTATCTATCTATCTATCTATCTATCTATCTATCTAGTATAGTTCTATCTATCTATCTAGTATAGTGTGTGTGTCTGTCTGTGTCTTTGTCTGTGTGTCTAAGTGTATATGGTATTTCTTCAAGTTTTTATTTTCAAAACAGTCCTACAGTGTCTGTAAGTGCTAGAAGTAGTGAAAAAGCATTCACCCAGACTTCGAGAAGAAGGAAACAAAGCTGTCTGTTCTCTGATGAGGACTGTTTTCTCTGTCTGTTTTCTTTTCTGATTTCCTTTTGCCGCGCAATCATCTGCCGTTCTCACTAGTGTTATATCTATCTATCTATCTATCTATCTATCTATCTATCTATCTATCTGTCTGTCTGTCTGTCTGTCTGTCTGTCCGTCCGTCCGTCCGTCCGTCCGTCCGTCCGTCCGTCGGTCTGTCTGTCTGTCTGTCTGTCTGTCTGTCTATCTATCTATCTATCTATCTATCTATCTATCTATCTATCCATCCATCCATCCATCCATCCATCCATCCATCCATCCATCCATCTATCTATCTATCTATCTATCTATCTATCTATCTATCTATCTATACACTAGAGGAAGGAAGGTGGCAGGATGGTTAAGACGTTCGCCTGCCAAAGGTAAACCGTGAGGTTGTGGGTTCGATTCCCAGCCTTGCCCTTTCTTCCCAGTTTGACGAAAAAAATCGAACTGAATGTCAAAGTCCTTCGGATGAGACTATAAACCCCGTGTTCGAACGCATGCAGAACATCTTGCGCACACGTTAAATCCTGTTCCGCTTTTCGAAAGAGTAGGCCATTGTGTGCCAGTGGAAAGAGATGACAAAATTTACAAAACCGCATACAAACGGGGACTGGATGAAAAAAAAAGCACACGAGTGCTTATTCCATTCTTCGGCTAAAACTCTGAGGTTCACCAATGGTGAGATTTACACGTATGCGAACGTTTTGCTCACCCTTCCCCCCGCCGACAATTAGATAGCCACACTTCGACTTCGGGGATATGAATGTCATTGGCCTCATGTCTGTGCGGTGATTCTGACATTAGTGGCCGTAGCTTCTCAACTTGAAAGCCTAAAGATGCATTCGTACATGTGCGTTAGCCCATGCACGCGCGCGCACACACATGCATGCACACACTCATGCACGCTCGCACGCACACATTTGCACGAACGCATGTACACACACACACGCACGCACACACGCGCGCGACGCAGGCACACGCACACACACACCTAAGCACGCACGCACGGGACGGGATAGCCTAGTGGTCAGAACATTGCGCTCGCAACCTGGCGACCCGGGTTCGATTCCCGTTCAAGGGGATATTTTCCCCTGGAGTTGACATCAGTGCAGACTCCACTCTCCCCCAAAGTCCTTCGGATGAGACTATAAACCGAGGCCCCATGTGCGAACGCACGCAGAACATATTGCGCACACGTGAAATCATGTTCCGCTTTTCGGAAGAGTAGGCCATTGTGTGCCGGTGGGAACATATGACAAAATTTACAGAAACCGCATACACACGGGGACTGATTGTAAAAAAGCACATAAGTGCTTATTTCATTATCCTCGATATAAAAGAATTAATAAAAAAAAAGCATGCATTCACCTCCCACCACAAATACAGACGCACACATGCACACACACACACACGCGCGCGCGCGCGTCTCCTACACATTACATGAAGGTTTTTCTACCTCCCAAACAGACTTCTTTTCTTTCATACATACTATTCTCAACTTCGTGATTTATAGCGGTGTGTGAAGAGTGACAAAAAACTGGAGCAAAACACAAATACGTTTTACGAACGCTTAAGATTTCAGGCTTAGCCTTTAAAAACGGGAGAGATTGAAGGAGGCTTTTGAAATATGCAAGGGTAAAGATTTCCCAGTTTTATGGGCTTGAAGTTGAAAAGAGGTTTTCGCCAGGGGATTTTGCGTTAAAGAGAGCAACAGTCAGGAGAATTTTGCATTAATTTTTTTTTTTTATATCGCTGAATCTTTAGGGTTGGGTGGAAGAAGAGATGAGAGGTAACTAGAGTATAGTCGCACTCGCCACACACACACAACACACACACACACACACACACAAAGATTTAATAATAACAAATGGTAGAATCTATCTTCAGGTTCATCCTACAGAATCAGTGATTTTATTCATGGCTCAAAAGAACTTTTTATTCATACATATTTTTTTTTTTTTAGTAAAGGAACCTTAGGATTATTCATACAAATTTTTATATCTCACTTTTAAACTTCTCCGTCATCAGACGCTCAGTCAGCAACTACTTTTGTTTGTCATATATGCGAAAATGCTTTGAGCTGCCGTTAAACGCCTGACAAGTCAGGCCCAGTGCATCCGACTTTGGCGTAAGTTTTAAACAAAAAATACACACATCTATTTTAAAGGAAAGGGAGACAAGTACAGAAGCGGACTGTTTAATCTCCACAAAGCCTTTCTCCTGTTGTTCGGGGGAAAATCTCTCCTCGTGCGCTCTCCCTGTGACGCAACACTGCGTCATTTTTCACTCACGTCAGTCGCACGTCAAACATGGTGCCCGCTCAGACAAAACAGAAGAAAGCGGGATGAAGTCTTCGAGTGCAGAGAGAAAGAAAGGAGGAGGAGGAGGAGGAGGAGGGAGTGAGAGAACGCTTCTGTCTGTCATTCTGCTTGCTTCTTTTCTTCTTCCTCCCTTCCTTCCTTCCTTCCTTCCATTCCTTCCCTGTTTCCAGGTTTTGCTTTGAGAAGTCAGAGTCGCTGACAGTTGTCTTCAAGAGATCGGAAGTGTTCGTGTTTGGAAAACGTTAGTAATGTTCGGCTAAAGGATAAACAATTCTCGATCTGGGAGTTTGTGGTTTTACACTTATGCAGTCCATGCTTGGGCTTGCAATCGTTTATTTATCTATTTTAATTTTATTCTTTTATATCGAGGATAATGGAATAAGCACTTATGTGCTTTTGTACATCCAGTCCCCGTATGTATGCGGTTTTGTAAATTCTGTCATTTGTTCCCACCGGTTCCCATCGGCACACAATGGCCTACTCTTTCGAAAATCGGAACAGGATTTAACGTGTGCGCAAGATGTTCTGCAGTGTGTTTCTGTGTAGAAAACGTTAGTAACGTTGGGCTAGCGCACGATCAGTTTTTCGGGTGTCTTGTATTCTGTTCTTAAAAGAATAAGCTGTATAATGACGTTTTGACACGATATAATTAGTTTTCACATCTTCCATATCAACGGTCATACCAATAAGCCTTAATCAGAGAGCGGTGTTGGATTATGGACACATTTTTCGGGGATACTAGCGCGTTAAAAAGGGATCTTTGGTGATTTTGTGTGCGAAAGAAAAGTTAAACAGAAAAAAGAAAAATCAACAAACAAACCCAAAACTTTAAAAAAAAGCAAACAAAAAGTGAAACAAAACAAAGCAACAACAAATACAAAAACAACATTAAATCGATGTCATCAGCATGCGAATGTTTTGTATATGCTTGTGTGAAATGTGTGTGTTGATTAGGAGTTTTAATTACATAGAGAGGCGTTTGTTTCACCAAGAGTTGCACGGCTAAAAGAATAAATAATAACTGTCAAAATGAGAGAGCATGTTCTGCACACACCTTCCCAGCTGTGAAGATCGTCAAAGCAGGTGTTGGAAGAAAGAAGGAAATAGAGAGCAGTTCAGTCACAAGTTCCAATGCTTTGGCCACGCACTCCCTATCTCAGCAAAACAAAGGGTGTTTCATAACCTATGCAGTCGTTGCCGAATAAGCTAGCAGAGGCCTCAGCTTCTCTAAGAGCCAGCATATTGAGGGCGGCGCCCATCTTCTCCCCCTCGCTGCGTTACCTTCCCTGACCCTAAAGAGGGCAGGTACCCATTAACAGCTGGGTGAACTGGGGGACTATACTGAAACCAAGGAGCACGAACGGTCATCCAAGAGGTATCCACGCTCAATGCTGCTTAGCCGAAGCTTGCGGAGAGCAAGTCCTCTGAAACGTCCCGAGTTTATCTCATTTTCAGGCCGACACAATGTTCTCTACTAGTGTTCAAGAAGTGTGTATAGAAAACATCCAGTTTATGCAATCTTAGATGATCAGTATACTTCATCTTGTCAATCTGGAAAGTGTCATCAGGGGGTAAAGTAACAGAATAATCAGTACCAGCAGCCACTATTACTGTCAGTATTATTGCTATTACTATTACTATTACTGATGGCAATCGTCATAAAGGCAGTGGCGGCATTGGTAGTGGTGGTATTGTTCTTGTTCTAGGTGGTGATGGTTTTGTTGCTTTGATCTTTTTTTCTCCATTTTTCTGAAAATTCCTTTCGTTTTGCCACAATCACGTTTCATTGCTGCTGAACGTTGCAGTATCTTTTTATCATGTTTTTTTTTAAAGAACATTCAGAAGAAGCTCGCGAAGAATGCTTGCCTCCTGCACCTTTTTTGTATTCAACTTGGTATAGTGGAATTTTTGGTTTTTATTTTTATTTTCTGTTTGTTGTTTGTTTTCTGTTTTGGTGGCAGGATCAGAGAGGAGGGCGTTCAGGTTCCGTTCCAGAAATTTTATGGACCGATATTGTTACGGATTATGATAGGATGCCAAGTGTGTTCTTTGGTTCTTTTTCAACATTAGTTTTCTTTTAGAATAAACAGTCTGTGATGCGCTGCTCCCTCCCTCCTCTCTCGCTCTTCTCTCTCTCCTCTCTCATCTCTCTCATCGTCTCTCTCTCATCCTCTTCTCTCTATCTCTCTCTCTCTCTCTCTTTCTCTCTCTCTCTCATTCTCACTGTTTTTCTGTCTGTGTGTGCCTACATGTGCATGCACGTGTGTGTTAATGAGAGAAACGAACAAACACTTTTAAGAGAGAGAGAGAGAGAGAGAGAGAGAAGAGAGAGAGAATGTGTGTATGTGTACGTGTGTGCGTGCGTGAGTGAGTGTGTGTGTGTGTGTGTGTATGTGTGTGTGCGAGTGCGAAAGCATTCATGCATTTTTGTGCGTACTCACGTTCTTGTGTTTTATAAGTGTGTTCATACGTACTTGCTTGTTGCCTGTGTATGTATAAGGAAAAATAATGAACATTTTGAACGCATGCACACACACACTCACACCCCAAAACCGCATACACATGGGGACCAGATGTAAAAAAAGCACATAAAAGCTTATTCCATTATCCTCGATATAAAAAAATAAAAACAACACCAACAACAACAACAACAACAAACACACACACACACTCTCTCTCTCACACACACACACACTCTCACACACACATCACTCACACACACATACTATCCCCCCCCCCCCCCTCTCTCTCTCTCACACACACACACACATTAAAGACGTTAAATGAATTTGAACACACCCCACACACCACACAACACACACACACACACACACACACACACACACACACACAACCACACACATTAAAGACGTTTAAATGAATTTGAACAAAACACACACACACAAACACACACACACACACACACACACACACACTCTCTCTCTCTCTCTCTCTCTCTCATGAAAATGCACATTTCCACCTCTTGAGGGTTGTTCTTCTTTCCGTGTGTTTGTCTTTTCCCAATGCAGGCCGGCCTGTGTGGAAACTTGTTATGGCTTTCGTCTGCTTTATCCTTCTGCCATGTGCTGTTGTCATAACCATTTGAAGCTGTTTTCTTCCTCCCTTCATTCCTTCCTCTCTTCTGCCTTTCGTCTGTTTCATCTTCATCTCCTGTCATCATCCATCACATTGCGGGAGTGGTGTGGTAGAGAGTGGGTAAGACTTGATCTGGCAGAGTTTTAGGTTCAATTCTTCGATTTGGATATAGGATTGTTTTTGTTCGTTTGTGGCTTGTTTATGATCCTGTTGGTTTGTGCAGGGGGTATGTTGGTTGTAGTGAATCTTCAAAAAGAGAATGAATGTGTGAAGAATAAGCAGAGACCAGTTGGCATTGGTGGTAGTGTCTGCATTTTCTGAAATGTGTTGATGTGTGTACAACTTGCAGTTTCTCTAGGTGTGTAAGCTCATCATTCCTTAACATATGTTATTCACCGTGCGTGCCTAATTGTGATGAGGAAAAATGGAATGTGCAAGTAAAAAAAAATCCATGAAATCAACTTTGAAGATCTTTAATATTTTGCAAAAAATAATATGAGGGGCAAAGAAGAGAGAGAGAGAGAGAGAGAGAGAGAGAGAGAGAGAGAGAGAGAGAGAGAGAGGAGGGAGGGAGAGAGAGAGCGAGAGAGAGAGAGAGAGAGAGAGAGAGAGAGAGGGGGGGGGGGGGAGAGGTCAATCATCTAGCCACTCAGCTATTGTAGCCGTCACTTTTTTCCTGATTGACGGCTTCTGTCTAAACAAACCACTATTTCCTCTGAAACAAATCCGAATAGTTCTTAAAATCAGAGAGGCCACGAATATGGCATATTACTGCCAAATTGATGTCTCACTGTTGGCTAGCACTTCAGCTTGTGCAACCACTAAAATCAGCTGGCTTTTTCTGCCGGGTTCTTTGACGATTACTATAGTGGCTTGCTGCATGATTGAACTTGCGTTTATCGCCCTCTCCTTCATGGTGTACTGCGGAACACAACGCAACGTAACACAGATCAACTCAACCCATCCAAACACGCAAGTTTATGACCACGGCGCCATAACTTTCATAACGAAAAAGGCGAGTCCTCCCTGGCGGAATTTCAAGTTGTCTTTGATCTGGTCTCTGCAACATGATTGGATGGCGCGGGCCCGTGAGAACCCCTGCAGTTTATGACATCACCACTTAGGGTCGTATTGATTGGCTTCAAAGGAAAACTCACAGAGAAAGGCTAACCGCTCCCCCTGTCGTCATTTTTATCGTCTGCTATTAACCAACGATATTGAGATACCCATCATTGATTGGTTGAAAAGATACAGTCATCTTTCTAGACATGAAACCATTTATGAATAGCATCAGTAATTAATACTGGATGATACTAATAACTGCACAGCCGTGATCGAATATTACAGTATCTTTAATGGCTAGATTTTCTCATTAGTTGGTTTTCGTTTTGAAGTCATGAAGTTCTGTATGGCGTTGTATATTTTTTGCCATCAGTTACTTGAGCATCAATTTGGCGATGAAAAACGTTGCTAATGACTCCGCACGTAAGTTAACCTTGTCAATATAACTGATAGCAAGGGACAAACAGGATCCATATATTTATATTTAGCTGATTTACGTCATCAGTGATAAAGTTGTGTTGATATTGATACTCACCATTTTAAATTCTAGAACTTTCCTTTTTTGTTCCCTTGGGTTTGTTCTTTCAAGTTTAGTTTGAGGTTTTGAAAACGTATGATTCGTAGTTGGGGGCAAGTTTGCTTGGGTTTATGAATTGCACATTTTCTGTGTCTTTTCTTTTCCATTTTTTTAAACTTGTTTATAAGTAAAGTGTTTATGCGTAAGATGATTTGTAGAACTGTAGTTGCAGCAAAATTTTAAGAGTTGGATTCCACTTATTCAGATTGACTCTGCTCTAAGGAAAACTTTGTTCAATAGTCCATGGACATACTGAACAGCAACCAAAATTATTACCTTTTTTATTAGCACGCAATAAGCTATCAACGTGCATGCATGTAGTTCTAAACATACCAGCTAAATTCTTTTATTTCTAAATAAAAGAACTTTTTGATAAAAATATAAAGATAAACCAACAGTGCTAACAAATAATCCAAAACGTTTTTTATGAAGGAGACCCCTTGTTTCAGAACGGCAGAATGAATGCGAATGTTTAAGTTATCTGGGCAGGAATTGCAGAGTTGACAGAGAGTGGGCTCACAGACAGACAGACAGACAGACACAAGACAGCTTTTGCTTTCACCAGTTGTGCTTGTTCAAACCAGGCTAAACTTGCTCTACAACCGACACACTGGCTTCTCTCTGTTGGCAGAGCAGGTCGTAAAAAGAAGGGGTAGGAAGCCTTCAATAGGAGCGGGAGAAAAACGCCAAACAAATAAAAACCCTCACAAAACGTTGAACATTGGTTCTGGCAAAACCGTTTAGCTCCCCCAAAAACCTTTCAACAATTTTTTTCCACAACATTGAAGCCATTGAGAGAATAAAGAACACCCCTACCACCCACTCTCCCCTTTTCCACCCCCCAAACCACGGTGCCAAAACAGCCCCCAGAAAGTCAAGACGAGTCAGACCTACCCTGGGGTAGGGGTTAAACAGCAAGCGTAATCGCCATAAACAAGGCGACGGCGGGATGTTGACGCCTGCAGAACCCTTTCCAAAGAAGGCCTATCAAAAGCGCCTGGGAGGCCGAGCCCTCTGGCGGGCAGGGCGCTTTGTGGGCCAGTGTCTGCCCGCTGCGGTGGGTCGTGCTGTGCCCGCCCCTCGCTGTGTCCCCTGGCCAGGCTGCTTTCAGCCCCTTTCTGGCCCGCCTGACAGGGGCCACAAAGGCCCCGCCGTATGTGGTGTCAACGCACTGCCGCCGCGGGGCTGAGGCTCCCGTCTCCAGTCGCTGGCTCGATTCTGCCTGGGGAGTGTATTGTTGGGTGTAGCAGTACTTTTTTTGTTTTCAGGACTGTATGATAAAAACTGAGCTTTGGTGTTTTGTCTTGTCTTGTCTTGTCTTGGGTCTGTCGACTGGTGGTCAGAGTTGTGCTGGTTGTTGCTTCAATTAAGTGTGTCCAGACTGTGAGTGGATCGGAAGGTCCTGGATTCCTTTCTCATAAGAAACAAATAACCCTTGAGATTGTTACAGCTTCGGTTGGCTCCCACCGGCACTGACATTACAGAAAAACAAGCTATATGAAAGGATGCGCAGTTGAGAGTTTTGTTCCATTTGTCCGATACAGCAGGTGTCTGCATTTCTTTGACCTGGCGAATGCCCAGATGTATTACGAAAGAAAGCACGGGGAGAAACCTTTCCACGCAGTCCCGTATGTAACTGGAAATCTTTGGCATCCTAGCTAGCATCCTCTTCTTTTCATCATCATCATCAATATCTGGAAAAAAAGTCTGAGATGGAACCCCTCTTCTTGCCGCGGTCTCCTGGTAACCTCACTTTTACTTTGTTCTGGAACTGCACACTGGCCATAACATCGCTGCCAGTGCTGCGGAGTGCAGCTTCAATACAGAATATAGGCGGAGGCCAATAACGTTCTCCGTCACTGGTGTCATTTAAGTGCTGAGGCCAGTCTAAAGATGCTTGCCTCATGTTGTGAAGTGTTATGTTGAAACTTGTCTTCAGCCATCACAAGCTCTTAGCGTAACAGCCTGCTCTCGCTTTTAAAGGAAAAAAAAAATCTCCTGAAGTCCGTGTTCGGCTGCCTATGTGGTGAGGTACTTAAAAAAAGACATGCATATAAACGCTCTTGTTGTCATGGGTTCTTGTGTGTGCGCTAAATGTATGTTGCATATGGGACCTAGCTTTATCAACTCATATAAAAGACTGGCACCTCGACTACCACTCAAGATCTAGTGGATGGAGGAATGTAAATCATTCATGTTTTAAAGTGACCCAAAGAGCGAGAACACAAAGTAAAACAATACAAACAAGCAAGCGAATAAATAGATAAACAAACATAAAAGCACATTTTCTTTTTGGGGGCAAAAGACCCCACCCCCTTCAAAGAAAAGGGCAGAAAAACACAAGAAACAAAAAGAAGAAACAAGCACATACCAACAAATAGAAAAAATCCCATTCAACAATCAAAGTAAAACACTCTTCCCATTGAATTGTAAACACAATTTTAACAAAACAAAACAAAACAAAACAAAGAAAGCTAGACTTTCAGCTTCTCTTTCTTACAGACGCAACTTAAATAAAACAGACATCATTAAAAATAAAAAGTACCCTGATACCAACACACTCCTATGCTTTCTATTTTTTTTAATAAACTGGAGTTCCTTGTTAAACCGACTTCCGTCATGCTCTGTCGCGCTCTCGACATTTAAAACTCCAGGTTGAGAACCTCATTTCTATTCAAAACTCTCTCTCTCTCTCACAACCATCCTGGTGTGTGATGATTATACACGATAACGTTTCTTCCGTGTCACCCTGTAACTACCCCTGCATTTTATGAAGTCATTTCAACTGGGGGGGGGGGGGGGGGGGGGGGGAGAGGAGAGGAGAGGAGAGAGAGAGAGAGAGAGAGAGAGAGAGAGAGATTTGTTCTTTTAGTTCGAGGATAATGGAATAAACATTCATGTGCTTTTTTCATCCAGTCCTCGTGTATGTGCAGTTTTGTAAACTTTGTCATCCGTTCCCACCGGGCACACAATGACCTACTTTTCCGAAAAGCGGAACGGGTTTTAACGCGTGCGAAAGATGTTCTGCATGCGTTTGCACACGACACTTCGGTTTATAGTCTCATCCGAAAGGCTTTTGGGGAGAGTGGAGTCGGCACTGACGTTAACTCCAGAGGAAAAATCCTCTTGAACAAGAATCAAACCCTGGTCAGCAGATCACGAATACATCACTGTAACCACCAGGCTATCCACAGAGAGAGAGAGAGAGAGGAGAGAGAGAGAGAGAGAGAGAGAGAGAGAGAGGGGAGAGAGAGAGAGAGAGCCCTAAAATGATCGGGTGCATGTAAATGTTGAAGGAAAGATGGCGGACTTTTCAGTACTTAGATTTATCCTCACATGCCATTTGTTTGCCTACATTATTTGTTGTTGTTGTTGTTGGTTTGATTGTCTTCTTTGTGTGTTTGTTTTTTGTTAAAGATCACTTCGAACCATTTTCAATTGCACTAGGTTTTTTTAAAAATTGGGACTGAACAGGGGGCTGCATAATTCATTATCACTATTAGCATTTGCTTTGGTATCGTTATTTTTGTTGCTATTGTCTTCTTGTTGTTATCGTTGTTATTATCCTTCGTAGCGGCAGCATCAGTAGGAGTAGTAGTTGTTGTTGTTGTTGATTCTGTTGTACTTGTAGTAGTAGACGACACCATTCCTACCATTGTTATTTTCATGATTTTTATCATTAACATCAAGCCTATCAACAGCAATAGTTGTGGTAGTAGTAGTGGCAGCAGCAGAAACAGCAGCAGCAGCAGTAGAAGTAGTAGCAGTGGTATCAGAAGCAGCAGCAGCAGCAATAGTAGTAGTAGTAGTACTACACACCATTCCAACTTCAACTTTCGTGTATATCTTACAGTGAAGCACACACACACACAAAAATCACCCGTTTTGTTGTTTACATGAATACTTAAAAACACCAGAGAACATTTACTGCTGACTGGATCGCAGTGGCATCGACAGAGGACCAGCTGGCCTATACACAGGGCGCACTGGTGACAGCATACAGTCAAACTACTCTCTACACCACTCAAAACGGCTATAACATGCCACTTAAGCCGTTACTTCTTTACGACAAGCAACGCACTTGAATGATGCTACCACTAACACACATTCTCAGCTCCTTTAACGAGCGAACTTGGCAAAGGGGAATTTCGGTGTCTCAGGCAAAAAAACCACTCCACTCTGCAATCTCCCTTCGCGCGGTCCAGTTTTGCTTTCTTTCGTTTCTTGGCGTCCACCAGCACTGTCCTCACAGATGTGTCCATGCCAGTGAGAACACGAGTCTGACCAGACCAGTTTCACAGCCTGACACGTTGGGCTGACATTTTAATGGCTGCTGGTTTTTTCTCTTCCGAGCCACAGAAACGAGCGCGGGACATGAACTAAAACACCGCAGTTCGAAAACATTAAAGTGCTAGAACAGAACAAGTAAAAAAAAAGAAGAAAATAGAGGTAGACCTCTGCTCGCACTTGTGACATTGAGTGTAAATGACGAAGAGCGGGTTGAGAGGTCGAGCATGTAAACAAATTTCAGTTGCTTGTAAAGTTTAGCCCGGGGTTCAGAGGTCATATGGTAATGAATGGGTCACGTGGGTTAGGGAGATCATGGGCTTCAAGACAGTAAGGGGGAAATATTGTTAACATGTCAGTCAAGACCTTCGTCACCAACCATTCAGTAGCCTACTATTTCTGACACCCATTTTAATCAGCAAGCCAACCTATCAACCAACAAACTGACCAACCAGCCGATCTCTTTTCTCCTTCTTAAGAAGTCATTTAGGCACCACACACACTTTCATTTAGTGTACTGTTCATAGTAGTATCTTGGGCATGTTTTTCGCTGTTTCTGTTATTGTTGTGCGTTCCTCAATTTTACACCGAGGGCCATCCAGAATACACACTTTGACTCCCTTATTCCACTTAGATATTGCCGTGAACACAAAAGCATACTGTATAAGAATGGGTGAGTGTATGACCCTTATCAAGTAGGTAAAGGTAAAGGTGTCCCATAACCTATAAGGTCGTAGGGAGTGAGGCATCAGAGACCTCAACTTCTCAAGGGGCCAGCATATTGAGGGCAGCGCCCATCTCTTTTCTCTCGCTGCTTTACCTTCCCTGACCCTAAAGAGGGCAGGTACCCATTTACAGCTGTGTGAACTATGGTATTGTATTGAAGCCAATTCGCGCAAATGGTCACCCATCCAAGTGGTAACCACGCTCGATGCTGCTTAACCTTAGCTGGGGAAAGCGAGTGCTCTGACCACTGAGCTATCCCGTCCCCCTACCTTCTCAAGTACCTCGCCATATATGCAGCCATACTCCGTCTCGACAGGAGCTTTTTTTTTTCTCCTTAAAAGGATAGCGTAGGTTGTTATGCTAAGTTGGAAAGCACAGCGGTGACTCAGTGGCACTTGCATCCCAAATTTCTGTCAGATCGCAAGGTCGATGCTTTGATTCCATCCCGTGGACTGCCTGAGAATGCATGCTGAAGACTGCGCAAGAAGTAGGCCAGCAGTCAAAAAGCACCAACAATTCCCCAAAACAAAACAACCAGAAAGCAAGTAAGAACATGAACAAGCAATAGACGGGCAGGCAAGCAGGCATGGCAAGGCAAATCAAGACCATCAAGGCAAGGCATGCCAAGGCAAGGCAAGGTAAAGCAAGGTAAGGCAAGCCAAGGCAAGGCAAGGCAAAGCAAGGTAAGGCAAGCCAAGGCAAGGTAAGGCAAGGTAAGGTAAGACAGGGCAAGGCAAAGCAAGGTAAGGCAAGGCAAGGCAAGGCAAGGTAAGGTAAGGCAAGGTAAGGCAAAGCAAGGTAAGACAGGGCAAGGCAAGGCAAGGCAAGGTAAGACAGGGCAAGGCAAGGCAAGGCAAGGCAAAACAAGGTAAGGCAAGGCAAGGCAAGGCAAGGCAAAACAAGGCAATGCAATGTAAGGTAGAGCAAGGCAAGGCAAGACAATCAAGGCAAGGCATGGCAAAACAAGGTAAGTCAAAGCAAGGCAAGGCAAGACAAAGCAAGGTAAGGCAAGGCAGACAAGCGTGTAGATAGGCTGTCGGGTGCGTGGGCAAAAGGCAGGATGGCAAATAGGCAAACGAACACAGACAGACAGACATGCAGAAGGCAGAACGCCAGAAAGGCAGAAGAAAAAATAAAACTAGAAGTCACCTACAGTAGATAACAGAAATGCATTTTAAAAGACAGCAAACAGACAGACAGACAGAATGTCAGCAAACAGACAGTCAGCAATACAGACAGGGGGACAGCCAGCCAGCCAGCCAGACAGCCAGCAGGCCAGACAGACAGACAGACAGACAAACACCAGGAATCTGTAGGGAGGCACCGAGGTGGTCCCTGAGGTCTTGAATGCCAGGACAAGCCCCAGTGTGTGAAAGACTAATGGGAGAAAGAGAGGTTTCCCCTCAAAGAGCTGCTCTAAGGGGTCTGGAGGTGGCAGCAGTAGCCAGCCAGCCAGCCAGCCAACCAGCCAGCCAGCCACAGGGCCGTGATCATCCATCAAAGTGCTCTGTAGCCCTGACACCACCCTACAATAGTTTACAGTATGACGGAGAGAGAGAGAGGGAGGGAGGGAGGAGAGAGAGAGAGAGAGAGAGAGAGAGAGAGAGAGAGAGAGAGAGATGAATGGATGAATGGAATGAATGATATGAATAAAACGAATGAATGAATGAATACATGAATGAATGATATTTATTTTTCAAGAGAAGAGAGAGAGAGAGAAGAGAGAGAGAGAGAGAGAGAGAGAGAGAGAGAGAGAGAGAGAGAGAGAGAGAGAGAGAGAGAGAGAGAGCACCAATCGTAAACTTTTGATTTCTAAGCGTGATAGTTTAAGAAATGTATGCATTAAAAAAAAATTTGATTCCTATTCTATATAGAACATAGTATACACGCTCTCATTCACAAACATACACGCACGCGAACAACACGCACGCGCACCCCCCCTCCCCCCCCCCCCACACACACACGCGCACGCACGCACGCACTCACACAAGTAATACAAATAAACACACACACAATCACACACACTCATACACTCAACACAACACAAAGAGCAGATCCTCTTTCTCTCCCTCTCTTTCGCTCTCTTTCTATCTATGTTTCTCTGTCTCTGTCTTGTTCCTGTCCTGTCTCTGTCTGTCTGTGTCTCTGTCTGTCTGTCTGTCTCTCTGTCATCTCTCTTGTGCCTAGGCTGTCTGACCAGGAAGCATTTTACAACTGCCGCTAATTCGAATCAATTTGGCGCCCGCCCATTACAACTGCTCCATTCAGAACCTTTACCCACACTGTAGCCGCCGCCTCTGTGTGTGTGTATGTGTGTGTGTCTGTGTGTGATGTGTGGCTGTGTCTGTGTGTGACTGTGTTTGTTTATTTATTGATTTTTTATCGGAATGGAATAAGCATCATGGTGTTTTTAATCCAGTCCCATGTGTATGCGTTTGTCAATTTTGTCATCTGTTTCCAACGATGTGTGTGTCTGAGTGTGTTGTAGTGTGTGTATGTGAGTGTGTTAGTTGTGTGTTGAGTGGGGTTAGTGTGTGTTGTGTGTGTGTTAGAATATGTGTGTTTGTGTGTGTGTGTGTGGTGTGTGTGTGAGCGTGTGAGCGCTTATGTACGACGTATGTATACTTATGTGTACCCTGCAGGTTATTTACTGAACTGCCGCTGTCGTGCGTGCGTACGTGCGTCGCGCGTGCGCGCGAGTGTGTGTGTGTGTGTGAGTATGTGTGTGCATTAGTTAGTATGTGTGTGTGTGTTTGCGTGTGTGAATGTGTGTGTGCGTGTGTGTATGTGTGTCTATGTGCACGTGAATGTGTGTGCGCGCGCGCGTGAATGAAAGGGTGGGGATGAAGTGGATATCGATAAGAGGATGATGGCGATCTAGGGTTATGATGAGGGAAAGGGGAGGGGTCAGACTAATTTGATTAATTGACTGATGGTTGGTGGAAAACGTTACTTATGAGCAAAAGGATAGGGTTAGCTCCCCTCCCTCTCCCCTTGACTGTCTGTCTACTGAGATGTCGATAGATAAAGAGCATTTAGGTATTAGAGGGTGTTGAACAAACTGAGTTGAGTCCTCCTGCTCCTGCTCCTGCTCCTCCTCCTCTTCCTTGTTCTTCTTTTTTTCTTCTTCTTCTTCTTCTTCTTCTTCTTCTTCTTCTTCTTCTTCTTCTTCTTCGTCAAACGCTCAGACCGCAACTATTGTCTGTCATATGAACGAAAATGTGTGGAGCTGCCGTTAAGCGCCTAGAAAGTCAGGCCCAGCACATCTGACCTCGGCATGACTGGGTTGATTTGATTTGCTTGAAGTCTGTTGACTTTGCTGCTGCTTATGATGATGACGACGATGCTGTTGATGATGATGATGATGCCCTTAAACAGATAAAAACTAAATCCAATCCAGTCCAGCTATATATAGCCTTGCTGACCACAGAGATCACAATTATCAGGGCTGTCTCCTCGATTGATCATTACAGCTAAGATCACAACTAAGCAGATACATACAGACTAACAAAGAAAAAACAACCAACTCTTCTCTCATTCGTTGTAAACGAAAATGAGTAGAAAGTAAGCAAATAAGAAAGATATATATATAATACAGAAGCATTTCTGAACAAAAAGTATAGAAGATGATAAATAGCTCAGAAATGCCATGTTTGGGGGAAAAACAAGTGTTAAGACTCTTTCAACGAACAAGCAGGCTTGGGAAGGCTGTAGGAAGCAAACTTTGAAACAAACGATCCTTCACGTTCATTTTGGTTTCTTGGCTACAGCTCCGAGGTTCGACACTTGTGACATTTTGCGTGTACGACCTTTTATTTTGCCCACCACGAAGGCAACTACATTCCGACTTCGGGGATGCATGCTGGGTACGTTCGTGTTTCCGTAACCACCGAACACTGATATGAATAACGGGATGATTAACGCGCATAATTATTTTGATCTTCTGCATGTGCAGATACACGAAGGGAATTAAGCACTGGCAGGCCTGCACTTCAATCCCCACCCTAATTCACCAGACGCTGCCAAGATTCGAACTCACGACTTGTGGATCTTTTGGATTGAAGTGCAAAGGTCTTAACCAATATAGCTATTGCGTCCGTCATCTTAGCACTAATTTAATACTGGAAGACAAGTGCATCAAGCATAAAGGTAGAACATCTTGCGCACACGTTAAATCCTGTTCCGCTTTTCGTAAGAGTAGGCCATTGTGTGCCGGTGGAACAGATGGCAGAATTTACAAAACCGCATACACACGGGGACTAGATGTATAAAAGCACATAAGTTCTTTTTCCATTATCCTCGATATAAAAGAATAAAGAAATAAAAGGTAACGGTAAAGGTGTCCCATAACCTATGTGGTTGTAGGGGGGCGAGGCACTAGAGACCTCACTTCTCTAGGGCCAGCATATTGAGGGCGGCGCCCATCTCCTCTCCCTTGCTGCTTTACCTTCCCTGACCCTAAAGAGGGCAGGTACCCATTAACAGGTTGGAGAACTGGGGGACTGTACTGAAACCAAGGCGTGCCAATGGTCACCCATCCAATCAGTAACCACGCTCAATGCTGTTTTTAACATTGGCTGGGGGAAAGCGAGTGCTCTGACCACTGAGCTAGCCTGTCCCCTAATCAAGTATATGCCCACAAAGTGCTCTAATCGTTTATTGGGTGTAACATGATTCATTTCTCTTTAAAATATAATGTTAGCGTGTGTACAATTCTTTTTAATAACCTACAGGAATTTCTATGATCATTGAAAATATCAAAGCATTCAAGGTATTCGTGTAAATATGGGGCGAAATTGAATCTATTTTGTCTGACGTACATTAAAATGCTTTTGTGTGTGTGTTTCTTCTGAGTGTGATAAAGCTGTTTTTCACCAACGTGGAGAAGCTATCTGCTACAACTCCTGCTCTCTGCTCCCTTCAGATTCTGAGGGTTTGGGGGAAAAGAAAAAGTTTTAGAGTTGAGAAAAACAACAACCCCAAAACATGTAAATGGAAATACAGACAGACCAGAGAGAGAGAGAGAGAGTAAGAGAGAGAGAGAGAGAGAGAGAGAGAGAGAGAGAGAGAGAGAGAGAGAGCGAGACGAGAGAGAGAGAGAGAGAGAGAGAGAGACAGACAGACAGACAGACAGACAAACAGACAGACAGAGAGGATGTCATGGGTGGACCACTTCATTTCATTAAGCATGTGATTATATTTTATGGTCAGAAAGTTCCCACCCTAAAAACAAAACAAACAACAACAAAAAAAAAAAAAAAACCCAAACCTTCCCAAAATATCTATGTATTTGTCTTGCTGAGGAGATCACAGATAAAATAGAAAACGCAATGCCAACATTTTTGTGCATCAACCCATAATATTGAAATCATGAAATACAAAAACCATATGATAAATTATCACTCTAGGAATGTCTAATGGGCATGCTCTGTGTGTGTGAGTGTGTGTGTGTGTGTGTGTGTGTGTGTGTGTGTGTGTGTGTGTGCGTGCGCGCGCGCGCGTGCACGGATATAGTTATATGCGTATGT
This sequence comes from Rapana venosa, assembly GCA_028751875.1. Lineage (NCBI taxonomy): Eukaryota > Metazoa > Mollusca > Gastropoda > Neogastropoda > Muricidae > Rapana > Rapana venosa. The sequence continues at coordinate 8,567,279 of CM054142.1, forward strand.
GTGTATGTGCACGTGTCAGCTTCCACTAACACACATGTGGATCGGTGGTCTAGAGGTAACGCGCCTGTCTAGAAAGCGAAAAGTCCGGGTCTGAAGTGTGCGGCGGTTCGTACCCCGTTTGGACCGGAAATTTTTCCCCCATCCATTAGACCATGAGTGGTGGTCTGGGCGCTAGTCTTTCGGATGAGACGATAAACCGAGGTCCCGTGTGTTATACGTAATTATTTAGCGCACGTAAAAAACCCCACGGCAACAAGAGAGTTGTCCCTGGCAAAATTCTTAGAAAAAAGCCACTCTGATAGGGAAACAAATACAGCTGCAGAAAAAAAAAAAAAAAAAAAAAAGGGTGAAAGGGTGGCGCAGCGCTAAGTGGCGACGCGTTCTCCCGCTCTCCCCGGGGAGAGCAGCCCGAATTTCACGGAGAGAAATCTGCCATGACTTAAAGTGGTATGAAATAAAATCTGAGCGCTTTGATTTGTTGCTTTACAAGATTCAGCGCTATATAAATTCCATACATTATTATTATTATTATGTGTTTAAGCATACACAAAAAAAAGTGTCGCTATTTTCACACAAAAAATATATTTCCCAGCAAAAACCATCCACAGTAAAAAATAAAAATAAAAAAAAGACAAGGAAAATAAAATCACACAGGGAACATTCACACTGAAGGATAGATATTCCCGTTCTTTTATGACGTAACCACAACAACAACAACAACAAAAACCCCTGTGTATGTATAACGCAATGCATGTTGAGCTCAGCGGGAAGACCGCGGCATCTTCTCTATCAGAAAGCGAATCTGAAGGCTTGCCGTTTGTTGGCGTGGGCGCCAGGGCAGCTGGCGTGAGATAACTCACCTCTCCCCCCGTCATAAACTGTCAAGTGCGCACGTGCTTCCAGCGGCGTCTTTTGATGTCCAAATTAAAAGGAGCAGTAACAGAGGCAGGGCTCAAGTTGAGTTCTTCAAGCGTGTCGTGACTCTAGCTGGCTGAGACCTGATTGGTTAGCCTCTTCTGAAGTTTTACGTGGATGGAGATATGATAAGGGCTAGTTGCAACAAAAAAAGATGTTAAGAGAGTTGGGACTGATAAAGTTTTTTTTTGTTTGTTTTTTTAGAATTTCAAGTTATTAATTTTGTTTGCTGACCTCAAAAAGTTTTTTAAAAAAACCAGTGGGAGATATGAAAACAAATGAGGCAGTCGACTGATTCACAGTCTAACTTATCTTTCGCTCTATCATTGCATTTCCTCTCTTCTCTTTCTATCCAGGCTAAAGTGTCCACTGGCCACGGGTATAAACTTTACACATCCAAGACATTCTAGCACAATATTGCATCTCTGATATAACACAAGTGACAGGGGCAGGGAAAAGCATCATCAGGTAGGAGGGGGAATGTTTTCCAGACTTTCTGTTGCCGACGTCTCTTAAGATTTTATTCATTCATAAGGCACAAAGCCCATGGTCGTGAATAAAGTTGAGGCTTGATTTCTAACATCTCTAGAATAGGATTCTGGCATCTACCCGGCGACACATAGTTATAATGCTTGCACGGGTCTCAACAAGTCTTAAAATGATGCCATCACTTCGTCCATGTACACCTTATTTACCCCTTAATATCTGTGAACAGGTATCAGAACAAGCAACCAACCAATCCGGTAAAACGGGAAGCGCCAAGGGACGCAACTAGGGCATAGAATGATTTCAAGCAGTAGAATGCATGATCAGAGCGATTATTGCAATGAAAAGCCTAAAGTCTTTAAATTACAACTTCTGTACATAAATCTCAGCACACAGAGCAACGCCCTTACAAGACTGGCCACAGACAACAGAACATGTGCTGCAGTCCTGCCCACTACATGAAGCACCTTCAAAAAGGATCTGGCTTGAGACCGCCACAGTATCTAAGAAGCTCTATGGAGTCTGGGAGGACCTGCATTGTACTGATGGCCTCATTGCAGAGACTGCACGATTAATCTGCCGGGTCCAAAAGAAAGATGCAGTTCTATCCAGAGCTCTGATACTGAACAGGTCTAGCACTTTTCGCACAGAACAAAATAACCCCATGTGTGCGTTAGTACGTTTATACAGAACATTTTGGAAGAGTGGAGGTCTTCTTTTCCTTCATCCTCAGTAGCTCTGTCATCGCCATGGAGAGGGATGGGATTCACCTTGTGTAGCTTGTTCACGACACTGCCCAACAGATTCGATGTAGTGCCTCATCAACTCCTCAGGAGTTAGTCAGAAGTCAGTCACCACTGTCACAGTTATTACAGTTTTCGTATTTTGAGGATTCAATCTGTCTATAACATTTCTGTGGGCACGCTTAAAACTGAGGGCTATGTAAGTTTTTAAAAAAAGAGCTCCTGCAGGCCCAAATGGACTCTCACAAGGTGAAATACCAAATAAGACGGTAGTCATGCAATATACCACAAGTCTCAGATAATAGAATTTCTTAAATGTTCAATACAGTCCCCAAGTTCACCCAGCTGTAAATGGTACCTGCCCTCTTTAGGGTCAGGGAAGGTAACGCAGCGAGGGGGAGAAGATGGGCGTCGCTCTCAACATGCTGGTTCCTGGAGAAGTTGAGGTTTCTCATGCCTCGCTCTCCTACGACCACACAGGTTACTGGACACCTTTACCTTTTACATTTTCATTTTGCCAGTGTGACATCTCCGGTTATCTTATGCTTCTAACTAAAGCATCAGGAGAAAGAGAAATCTTGTTTCACATTTGCTTTACACTTTTGAGTATAAGTGGTGTTAGTTTTCATTGAAAAGAGCACAGATTAAGCAGTTTGTAGCTGTTAACTGATCGGTGAAAGCTTGACTCGAAACTCTTGAGTAAGCCATGCACATAAGGCGTGTGTGTTTGTGAGTGTGTGTGAGAAAGAGGTGTGTGTGTGTGGAGAGGAGAGAGAGAGAGAGAGAGAGAAGAGAGAGAGAGAGAGAGGAGAGAGAGAGAGAGAGGACAGACAGACAGACAGACAGACAGACAGACAGGCAGACAGACTCACAACATAAAACGTATAACGACGAAGCAGAGGACTCCCAGAACTGCTGTTAGAATTCTTCCAGCTGCGCCAAACGACACGACAGAAGAACAAGAAAAATAGAAAAAAACATTTCTAGAAGGAAGAATAATCATAGAACTCCCCCAAAACCACCCTTCTCCCCCTTTGTCCCACAGATCGCTACACACTCTCTCTGTCTGTCTGTCTCTCTGTGTCTGTCTGTCTCTCTCTGTCTGTCTCTCTCTTTCTGTGTCTCTCTCTGTGTCCCTCTATCTCTCTGTGTTTCTGTCTCTGTCTCTCTGTCTGTATATGTCTGTCTGTGTCTCCCTGTCTGTCTGTGTCTCTCTGTCTGTGTGTCTCTCTCTCCTTCTCTCTCTCTCTCTCTCTCTCTCTCTCTCTCTCCTCTCCTCTCCCTCCTCCTCCCTCTCCTCTCTCTCTCTCTCTCCTCTCTCTCTCCCCTCTCTCCCCTCTCTCCCTCCCTCTCCCACCCTCTCTCTCTCTTCCCGTTTACTGCCGAGCCACGCATAGGCTAAGTACATTTTCACCTGTATGAGAAGGGATAGAGAGAAAGAGAGAGTCAAAACATTATGACTGCTTTCTTTTTTTTACAACTATGCACGAGCCAGAATACACAAAAATATATACCAGAAAAGGGAGCGGGGGGTATGGGAGGGAGGGAGGCGGGAGGGGACAAAAAGACAACCACTACCCCTTCCCTCGACTTTTCTACTACTACCCCGGGTACCTCTCATACAGGGGGTGGAGAGACGGGTGGGTGGGTGGGTGGAATTGTGGGCCCGGTGTGTGAATAATTCATAGGGAGGTTTTTGGCAGAAGTTTGTATCCAGTATTGTGGCTGGGAACTCGTAAACTTGCTGTGGCTGACAAACAGTGCAGTTTGTCACGGGGTGGAGGTTAGCTCCCTTACCTACAACCGGGCCTTTTGTCGCTCTTTTTAACTGCCGATTTCTTTTTCTTTTCTTTTCAATGTGTGTGTGTGTGTGTGTGTGTGTGTGTGTGTGTGTGGTGTTGTTTTGTCTTTTCTGTTGTCTCTGTGTCTGCTGTTTGTCTGTCTCTCTGTGTGTGTCTTGTGTGTGTGTGCGGTGTGCGCGCGCGCGCGTGGGTGTGTGTGTGTGCGTGTGTGTGATCGTTTATCTGGTTGTCATTCTGTCTCCTTCCTACTCCCTCTACCCCCCCCCCCCCCCAACATGTGTCTGTATGTCTGTTTAGTATATTTAACTGTTGATCTTAATATGTGTGTGTGTGTGTGTATGTGAGTGAGACGTGTGTATGTGTGTGTGACGTGTGTGTGTGTGTGATTGAGACGTGTGTATGTGTGTGTGACGTGTGTGTGTGTGTGTGTGTGTGTGTGTGTGTGAGTGAGACGTGTGTATGTGTGTGTGACGTGTGTGTTGTGTGTGTGTGTGTGTGTGTGCGCGTTGTGATCGTTTCTCTGGCTTCATTCTGTCTTTCCCCTCCCCCATTCTACCATCTCTCACCACTCTTTGTCTGTTTGTCTGTCTGTCCGTCTATCTTTCTGTCTTTCTATGTGTCTGTCTATCTGTCTGTTTGTTTGTCTGTCTGTCTCTGTCTGTCTGTCTCCTTTACCCTCCCTCTCCTCACCACTCATGTCTTATGTGCTGTTCATTTCCAGGGCAGGGAAAGTTTGGGATTTGTTGCTTGGTTCCAGGTCTGGAGTTGTCTGGAAGGCTGCATGATTTCATTTTTAGGAGCAGCTTACAGGATAATTCGATTACACACTACAAGAAACAAGAACTAGGCACTTTCTGTATCGAATCAATTCGAAAACAGTCCCACAGACATGCATGCAAGCGCAGTAACCTAAAATCGTATGCATACACATACACACATACAGACGTGCATACAAGCACGCTCATACATGTCAAATACCTACATGACATATATATGTATGAACATTCCGCCTAAAAGAAGTACGCACACTCCTTTCATTCACCTCCTCGTGGGGAAGAACGACGAAAAGAGGGGAGAGAAGGGGGGGTATTTCTATGGTCTCTATCTGGATCCGATCAGTGGTATTTTTATTTTATTATTTTTTTTTTAAATTTTTCTTTTGATGGCAGACTGTTGTGCTTTATTTCGAAACCTGGGTACGTTATGTTATGACAAGTCCTGTGCCAAATTCTGTTCCTCTATCAGCCTCGCGCCTGGTCTGATCTTCCAAACACACAACTCGTGTGCTTATCACGGTAAACCAGTCATCTCAGCGCCAGCAATAAGAGAAACAGCGCTATGAGACTTTGAGCGAAGCTTCTGATGCCATTTTCTTGAAGAAACTTGTAACTACTGCAGGAAAATGTCGACAGAATACATTCGTGTGTACTTTTCTGGCTTTTCCGAGCACAGACAATTGTTTCTGACAGTGCTGATAGCTACTAAGTAACTGGAAAATCAGTTGTGACTGGAGTATGGCAGGGTGGGCTTCGAAGACAAGTAGTATTTCTTCTCCTCTTCAGTAATTTGAAATTGTGAACACCAGAGTGATTTCCACACTGATTTATGAGGAAAGAGAAATTTAGGCATTAATATCCTTGCGTTTTGCCAAATCCCGATCCTTAGTTTATTAACTCCATCCTTTCTCAGTTTCTGTCTATCTCTCTGTCTAACTGTCTGTCTGTGCCTGTGTCTCTCTCTCTCTCGATCATTTCTTTCTCATTCTTCATTTTTACCCTTTTTCTATACCACACCATCCCTTCTC
>CM054142.1:8575528-8578028 GCA_028751875.1 Rapana venosa
TCTCTCTGTCGCTGTTTCTCTCTGTCTCTCTCTGTCTCTGTGTGTCTCTCTGCCTCTGCCTCTCTGTCTGTCTCTGTCTCTCTATCTCTGTTCCTCTCTCTCTCTCTCATACACAGACATAAAGGGGCAGCTGGGTGACTCAAACGACCAGGCGAACGTCTCTTCAAAAGCTCAGGAGAAAGAAGAGGAAAGAGAGAGAGAGAGAGAGAGAGAGAGAGAGAGAGAGAGAGAGAGAGAGAGAGAGAAGAGGGAGGGGAGGGTAGAAATGATCGGGCAAGATTGTCTCCCGTTTTTACGATCTTAGTGACGAGTGCAAAGCCCATTCACCTTCCCCAAAAGAGGGGGTGGAGATACAAAATAGAATGAAATAGAATTAAATAGAACGAGGCAAAAAAAAAAGAAAGGAGGAAATAGAATAAATAAAAGAAAATGGAATAAAAAAAAAAGTGGGGTTGGTGAGTTTTAAGAATGGCGTTTTCAGTGGAAAGTTTTCTTTCAGTGTGTGTGTGTGTGTGTGTGTGTGTGTGTGGTGTAACTGTGTGGCTCTGTGTGTTATGAGTGTGTGTGTGTATGAGTGTGTGGTGGTGTATGTGTGTTTATATGTGTATTACATATAATCTATACATAAATAAATATGTATATATATATATATATATATTTGTGTGTGAGCGAGAGAGAGAGAGAGAGAGAGAGAGAGAGAGAGAGAGAGAGAGAGAGAGATGTGAATAAATCAAAAGCAGAATTATATGCAGATAATCATGCACCTAAATAAATTTACCCCTGCATGCACACACACACAGACACGACACAGACACAGACACACACACACACAGAGGTAATTTACATAAAATCATGACTAGAATGTTTGAAAATGGAGACAGTGACGCAACACTTTGACGCCCATAAAAATGTGTCACTTTTTTTGGAGGGTGCAAACCCTTTTGTCCAATCCCACTCTTTAGTTGGAAGGAAAACACAACTTTGCAAAATTTGATACATGTTTTAAAAAATCTGTTTAAGGTGAGGTGTGGGGGGGGGGGGGGGGGGGAGTTAGCAGAGGGGTGGTATAGGCTTGTGTGGTTAGAATGTTGAACTAGCAATCTGAGGGTAACTGATAGAGCCGGCCTTTGTGTTGCATTCATGATCTGACCGTGGAGTTCCATCCACCACTGAGGCACCTATTCAAAAGGATTTCCCCCTGGAATAAACAGATGACTATATATATATATATATAATATCTTTATTCTCTCTCTATATATATATCTCTCTATATAAAATAAAATGTAAAAAAAAAAGAAGTGTAGGCCAGTCTAGGCCGTCGTTATAAAACCAGAGAAACAATACTGCCTTTTATTTTCGCACATTAAGACTGTGTCCTTTTTCGGAGGTCCAGCATTTCCAGAAGGCTTTATGATGCTGAGGTGACCATCCCCCACACACAGCCGGCCATTACTGCTGTGATCTGTTTCAGCTGAGACATTGGATGGAGGTCTCCCACAGAGACCCCACTAAAAATCCTATCATACGATAACACTCTCTCGCAAACATGCCCACACACATACGCATGCATGCCAGTACACACATACACACGTACGTGCGCATACACACACAAACATGCTAACGTGTGCGTGCATGTATGCACGCATTGATTTTGATTTTCTTTTTTATGTGCCTGTCTGAATTGAGAGCATGATTTACTGCCTTGATTATTTTTTTATTTTTTCCTCATGATATATTTTATAGATATATAGGTATATAGATTCTTCTCTTACTTTTATTTTATCGTATTAATTCATTTCAACACTGATTAGCTTTGTTTATTGTTTACTTTTTATATTTAACATTTCTTTATCATTTTTTGCAAGGGCAGAATGAAATAAAGCTTTGTGAACTTAATCTTTTATCTTCAATAACGACCATTTTGACATGACTTGTCTTGACTTTGCATACACACACACACACACACACACACACACACACACACACAAACATGCATGTGGTGCATGTACACACACACATACACACAAACACACACACGCAGGTGTGTATGAGTATGTGTGTGCGTGTATATGTATATGTGGTAATTTGTATTTTCAATGTATCACCTTATCGATTTTCCTTTTTTTACTGGTTTAATTTAATGGTAAATGATGCAATAATATAGTATCTTAGTATAATCATTAAGAAATTTGTTCTTAGATAGATGGCTTGATGAAAAAAAGCAAATGCATTGCTTATTCAATGTACCATCTGGAAATAAAATTTTGACTTTTGACTTGACTTGACGCATCCACGCACGCATGAGCACATGCATACACACACACCCCCTCCCCCACCCCCACGCACGCATGAGCACATGCATACACACATGCTCCTACACACACACACACACACACACACACACGAGAGAAAAAGACAGAGACAGACAGACACAGAGGCAGACAGAGATAGAGGGAAAGGGAGAGAGAGAGAGAGAGAGAGAGAGAGAGAGAGAGAGAGA
>CM054142.1:8583028-8615446 GCA_028751875.1 Rapana venosa
GCCATTAATTCTGGCGGGAAAGGCGACAAAGCCACATCGATCCCCGGTCATAAAAGCTGGCTGGTGTTGAAGTGTACACTGCCACGCTTGGCGGACCAGAAGAGAATGGCGGAACACCACACCACGGTGTGTAACGACAGGAAACTGAGGAAAGCACCAACCCATTGCCAGTGCCCCGATAATGACTGGTGGTTTGGCATGGCTTGGTTTGGCTTGGCTTGATTTGATTTGATTTGACTTAACGAGACAGGACTTGGGTTTTCCATCAACCTTCTGAGGACTTGTTTGGGGAACGACATTGGATACCATGGATTTATTTTAGGCAGATTGTCTTCAGCTATTAAACTTGAACATTGACCACAGATCCCACAAACGGTTATCACAGAGGTAGATTGGTAGAGACAGATTGAGTAAATGTCATTGCAGAAGTGTAAAGACTGAAGAACTTTTCTTCAAAGAGAGAGAAAAACTGATTAAATAACAGTTTGCCTAGTAAAAAAGAACAGCAGAAAAGTCAGCAAGTATCACAAAAGAAGAACAACAGCACGATGTAAGCGCCAACATTCTTGTTGCTCCAATCATGTTTGTGTTGTTCAACTGCGATTGTCTCTTTTCTTCAAGAAAAAAGCGATGTTAAAACCAAGAACAAAAAAAAAAAGTGAGAACGTTTCCCCCCAAAAAATATATCAACTAGACTAAAAGCTATACGCAAGTCTACTCAGACAAACAAGATATGGGCAAGAGTGAGGCAGAGCTGGTTTATAGCAAAATCACATCGAAAAGAAATCCATGTGCATTCGCTGAGCAATTCTGGCAGCAAAAGATATGACGCCAGATCAATGGAGCATTCCTGAAAGAGCTGATGCTGGTAAAGGGTGTGCTTACTCGCTTGGCAGACCATTTTGTAATAAATGTCTGTATATCATGGCCTGAGGAGGAAAAAATGATGGGTGGGCTGGGGGATGGAGACATTCCACTTTAACTGCCCCCTCCCTCTTCCTGTACCTCACCAGACCTTCCCCTTCCTATGGCCTGAGTTAAAACTTTTCTGATAAATGAGGTCTGAATTTTGGTAACAGCACATAGTTGACAGTTTTCATTGAAGTTTTGTTGTTTCTTATTCTTTGTGATTTGGACAAAACAGCAGCTACGTTTTATAATTTGGACAAAGCAGCAGCTACGTTTTATAATTTGGACAAAGCAGCAGCTACGTTTTATAATTTGGACAAAGCAACAGGTACGTTTTGTGATTTGGACAAAGCCACAGATACGTTTTATAATTTGGACAAAGCAACAGATACGTTTTATAATTTGGACAAAGCAACAGATACGTTTTGTGATTTGGACAAAGCCACAGATACGTTTTATAATTTGGACAAAGCAACAGATACGTTTTATAATTTGGACAAAGCAACAGATACGTTTTATAATTTGGACAAAGCAACAGTTACGTTTTATAATTTGGACAAAGCAACAGATACGTTTTATAATTAGGACAAAGCAACAGATACGTTTTATAATTTGGACTAAGCAACAGGTACGTTTTATAATTTGGACAAAGCAACAGGTACGTTTGTAATGTTGCAGGACAACAGGTACGTTTGTAATAATGACAGGACAACAGGTACTTTTGTAATGTTGACAGGACAACAGGTACGTTTGTAATGTTGCAGGACAACAGGTACGTTTGTAATGTTGACAGGACAACAGGTACGTTTGTAATGTTGACAGGACAACAGGTACGTTTGTAATGTTGCAGGACAACAGGTACGTTTGTAATGTTGTCAGGACAACATGTACTTTTGTAATGTTGCAGGACAACAGATACGTTTGTAATGTTGCAGGACAACAGGTACGTTTGTAATGTTGTCAGGACAACAGGTATGTTTGTGATGTTGTCAGGACAACAGTTACGTTTGTAATTTGGACAAAGCGCTTCGATTTGTTTGTTTTTTACAAGATTCAGCGCTATATAAATTCCATATATTATTATTGTTATTATTAGTTACGTTTGTAATTTGGACAGAGCAACAGTTACGTTAGTAATTTGGACAAAGCAACAGTTACGTTTGTAATTTGGACAAAGCAACAGTTACGTTTGTAATTTGGGCACAGCAACAGTTACGTTTGTAATTTGGGCACAGCAACAGTTACGTTTGTAATTTGGGCAAAGCAACAGTTACGTTTGTAATTTGGGCACAGCAACAGTTACGTTTGTAATTTGGGCAAAGCAACAGTTACGTTTGTAATTTGGGCACAGCAACAGTTACGTGTGTAATTTGGGCACAGCAACAGTTACGTTTGTAATTTGGGCACAGCAACAGTTACGTTTGTAATTTGGGCAAAGCAACAGTTACGTTTGTTATTTGGGCACAGCAACAGTTACGTTTGTAATTTGGGCACAGCAACAGTTACGTTTGTAATTTGGGCACAGCAACAGTTACGTTTGCAATGTTGACAGGACAACAGTTACGTTTGTAATGTTGACAGGACAACAGTTACGTTTGTGATGTTGACAGGACAACAGTTACGTTTGTGATGTTAACAGTACAACAGTTACGTTTGTGATGTTGACATGACAACAGTTACGTTTGTGATGTTGACAGGACAACAGTTACGTTTGTGATGTTAACAGTACAACAGTTACGTTTATAATTTGGACAGAGCAACAGTCACGTTTTTTGTCCTGATGTCTCATAATATTGTCTTTTCATCACTAGGCTTACACGTCCAGGCTGTTTGTTCCGTTCTTTGAAAGTGATTTGATTTCTTTGTCTTTTGGTCGAGTTGATTCTTAGGAGGTCTCTGTAGAACCACATCTCTGCATTTTAAATTCAGTTTTCATCAGCAATTATACAGTTAGGTGTAATTAGCATAACACACCAGTCACATTTTGTAATTCGGACAGGACAGCAAATATGCCCAGGCAGGTCTATGACATAAAAACCCTTGTGATTTCAAAGTTTGGAAGTGTAACTATGTGATAAAAAATGAATGAAAATTTGTTTAAACCTAACAAACAAACAAAAAGAAAAAATAGCTAAACCACAGAGAAGAAAATATGACTACAGGAAAAAAGACAGTGTGCACGCAACACCAATGTAATCGGCTAGACAGGAAAGGAGTCAGCCAGTGAGAGAAAACCACTTGGGAGCAAACCAGGGTGATGGAGGGGGTTAAGAGAGGTGAACAAGGAGATGGAGACACAAAAAACTTCCAGACCATTAATTCTGGCTGGAGAAAACCCACGCCGCCAAATCGATCCCCTGCATCATAAAACAGTTGAGGTTGGGATGGGGAGGGGTAGGGATGGGGGATGAGGGCTGTATGCTACTGACATGTTTGGCTGACAGACATGGAAGACAGAGAAACCGTGCATGACCAGGGGAAAGTGATAGAGACTCTGTGCTTTCTCTTATCTTCCTTTGTCTGTCTGGTTGTTCTCCCTCTCTTCATTTCTGTCTGTGTTTTTGCCTTGCTTTCGTTTCTGTCTGCATTTTTGCCTTGCTTTCGTTTCTGTCTGCATTTTTGCCTTGCTTTCATTTCTGTCTGTATTTTTGCCTTGCTTTCATTTCTGTCTGCATTTTTGCCTTGCTTTCGTTTCTGTCTGCATTTTTGCCTTGCTTTCATTTCTGTCTGCATTTTTGCCTTGCTTTCATTTCTGTCTGTATTTTTGCCTTGCTTTCATTTCTGTCTGTATTTTTGCCTTGCTTTCATTTCTGTCTGTATTTTTTCCTTTTGTTCATCTCTGTCTGTGTTTCTCCCTCTCTTCATCTCTTTCTTTCAGGTGCAGTGTCAGAAATCTGCATAGCCATTTTTTTTTTATAGATCAGGCAGTCACGATCTTTGCAGCTGCATGACAGAGGTAACTTCAGGGATTGACTGGACTCCTTACCTTATCCCCATGTCAGGGAGATGTGGGGTCTCTGCCACTTTCTCCTGGTCATGCACGGTTTCCCTGTCTTCCATGTCCGTCAGCCAAACATGTCAATAACATACAGCCCTCAGCCCCCATCCCTGTCCCTCCCCATCCCACCTCAGCTGTTTTATGATGCAGGGGATCGATTTGGCGGCGTGGGTTTTCTCCCGCCAGAATTAATGGCCTGGACATTTTTGTGTGTCTTCATCTCCTTGTTCACCTCTCTTGGACTCTCCATCACCCTGGTTTGCTATCAAGTGGCTGTCTCTCATTCCTGACTCCTTTTCTGTCTAGTCGATTAGAAGCTTGTTGCACACTGTCTTTTTCTCCATAGTTTAAGCTATTTCCCCCCCTACGTTTCTATAAGTTAAACACAGTTTTATTCACAACATATCACACAGCTACATGCTATAGTTTAGACATCACAGAAAATGATGTTATATTTTATACACCTGTCCTAATCTACTTGCTCTCCTATCCAAATTACGAAACGCAACTGTAGCAGATTTGAAATCAAATTAAAAGCACGGTGATATTGTTTTGCAGAAGATTCCTAAGAATAAGCTGGATCAACCAAAAGACAAACCAATGCATTTCAGAAGAACTTGACAAACAACCTGAACTGTTAGATCTGGTTATGGAAACAAAATGACAGACAAAGACAGAAAGAAACTGAGGAACACCACACAGACACCCCCCCCCACCACACTCACTCTCTCTCCTCTCACTCCACTCCATCTCTCTCTCTCCTCTCTCTCCTCTCTCTCTCTCTCCCTCTCTCCCTGTCAAGACGATTTTTCTCTGGAGTTAACATCAGTGCCGACTCCACTCTTCCCAAAAGTCTTTCGGATGAGGCTATAAACCGAGGTACCGTGTGCGAACGCACGCAGAACATCTTGCACACGTTAAAACCCGTTCCGCTTTTTGGAAGAGTAGGTCATTGTGTGCTGGTGGGAACGGATGACAAAACTGACAAAACTGCATACACACGGGGACTGATGTAAAAATACACACGAGTGTTTATTCCATTATCCTCGAAATAAGAACACAAGGTTTTTTTCATTGACACATACATACTTATAATGTCACCCCCTACCTCCACCCCCCCCCCCCCCCTCTAAACACACACTTTCTCTCTCTCTTTCTCTCACACACACTGCCACCCCTCCCTCCACCCCTCATCCCAGACACACACCCACACAGACAGCCTGCAGGTCATTAATGCTGCAGGAGACCCAACAAAGGCACATCAGGGCCGGTGGTGTCATAAACAGAGCTCACTTAGCGGAGAGGAGAGGGGCTCTGATACGCTTGGTGGACCCCCACACATAACGTTGGGAGACCAGCAGGGATAGAGGCCAGCAGCTCCACAACTGCTGCAGCTACTACCTTTTACCACCCCCCCTCCTCTCTCTCTCTGTGTCTGTCTGTCTGTATGTTTGTCTGTCTGTCCGTGTGTTTGTCTGTCAGTCTGTCCGTGTGCCTGTCTGTCTATGTGCCTGTCTGTCTCTCATTCTCGCTCTGTATCTCTTCTCTCTGTTTCTCTGTCTGTCTTTCGGGATGTCTCTCTCTCTGTCTCTTTCTGTCTCTTTCTGTCTCTCTGCCGCTGTCTCTGTGTGTGTGTCTGTCTGTCTCTCCTCTCTCTCCTCGCTCTCTCTCTCATTGATGACCAGATGTAAATGAATTTTGCAAGAAGGATAGGGTTTTTGTGTGTCTTGTGGTAATGGTGCGTTTCTTTTATGGGTAATTTTCAGCGTACACATGACAGGTTGTTTGCTAGGTGCTGAAATATACTTTGTTTAGTATACAAACTTGTCATGCTAATTTTTCCTCCATTGTCGCCTGAAAAGAAACCTAAGTCAAGAGCTAAATAGATGTGTACTTAAGAAATTGGGGACGGGATAGCTCAGTGGTCGGAGCACTCGCTTTCCCCCAGCCAAGTTAAGCAGCGTTGAGCGTGGTTACCAGTTGGATGGGTGACCGTTTGCGCGCCTTGGCTTCAGTACAGTTCCCCCAGTTCACCCAGCTGTAAATGGGTACCTGCCCTCTTTAGGGTCAGGGAAGGTAAAGCAGCGAGGGAGAGGAGATGGGCGCCGCCCTCAATATGCTGGCCCTAGAGAAGTGAGGTCTCTGACGCCTCGCTCCCCTACGATCTTATAGGTTATGGGACTCCTTTACCTTTACCTTTACTTAAGAAAGTAGACTGATTCTGACAACGTTATCTTTCAGATAGCTCATTTTCTATAGTAGTAGAGTCAGTTCATTCTTCACAAGGCTTTTTGTCAGTGTACAGATGAAGCGTGGTAGTGTTCTAAGCAAAGCAGGAAGAAGGATAAACTGATTGATGGCTTTGCAAGATGAATGGCTTTTCAAGATACAAAGAAGACATTCAGTTTAAAAAAAATATATAAATCGCCTACTCTTCTTTCAAAGTTTTCCTCTTGAAATAAAAACACATTAGTTTCTGGGTTTTTTCTCCCAAGAAATTGAGGGGGACGGGCGATAAAGCTACGTACCAGCCAAGATGGCCACATTATGAAGGCTGTTCAGAAACATGTCAGATCCATTTCCACATCTTAGCTAGATATTTATCTATTTGTTTATTTATTCTTTGATTTCGAGAGTAATAGAATAATCACTCATATACTTTTTTGCATCCAGTCCCGTGTGTGTACAGTTTTGTAAAATTTTGTCACCCGTTCCCACCAGCACACAATGGCCTACTCTTCAGAAAAGCGGAAAAGGTTGTAATATATGCGCAAGATGTTCCGCGTACGTTCGCACACGGAACCTCGGTTTATAGTCTTATCCGAAGGATTTTGGGGGGAAGTGAAATCGGCGCTGATGTTACCATAGTAAAATATCCCTAGAACTGGATTCGAACCCGGGTCAGCAGATCACGAGCGCATCACTCTAACCACCAGGCTACCCCGTCCCACAAGCAGGCTGTGTGACGGAATGAACAGCTGCTGGAATGATCCCATAATACGACCGTTCTGGTGGGCGGTGAAGCGGAACACCATTGGCAGCTTTCCTCCACAAGTTTGATTCACACAATGGGCTCCACTATCAGTAAAATGGATTCTATTTTGACATTCTAGTGAGGGGGGGGCAGTTTTTTTTTCTTCTCCTTCCATGATTTTAGGTTAAGAGGATTACTCGCATTTCGTCATGTCGTCGACAGAGTCTGTCCTGGTGTTCCATCACACAATGCAGAAAGTGTTTCCACACAGCTGATTCTGTTTTGATCTCTCTCTCTTTCGTTCCTGGGCTAGAGCTCCGAGGTTCACCAATGGTGACAGTTTTACGTATGCCACCGTTTTCCCCTCAACCATTTCAACGGCTGAATTTCGATTTCAACGATATAGTAAGAAATCGAAATTTTGCCAGGACATTTGGGAGGTATCTCTCTTCTCTTTCTATTCATTTTCAACTGTCCTGGGTTTTTTTGATGTACACAAGTCTGTAAGTTTACAGTTCAGGCTGGTTTAGAGTCTCTTCAGAAAGATTATAAGATTAACGGTACATTGCCAAGTGGATGGAGCATTTCACTTCTGTTTCCACTGGGTTTGAAGTCGCCGATTCAGATCTTGATGCAGTGGAGAATATGAGTGAGATTTTGCCCACGTTATATGCGTACCCGACGTGCTAATGTTTAATAACCTTGCGTTGCAATACGATCAGGGTTTTGTCATTGCTAAGGTCTATTTAGACGGGGTACTTTTTTGTTTGTTTAACAACTTCTAAGATTTTTCCTGTTATTGTAATTACTGCTGCTGCCACCACCACCACTACTACTACTACTACTACACTACTACACATAATTATTCTCTCCTTCTGTCTATCTGTCACTTTCTCCGCCTCTCTCTCTCTCTGTGTTTGTGTCTCTCTGTGTCTCTGTCTGTCTGTCTGTTTCGCTGTCCTGTATGTCTGTCTGTCTGTCTGTCTGTCTCCCTCTCTCTCACTCACCCACACTCAGTCATCTCCCTACCTTCAGCCCTTCCTTCAATATTTTCCCTCTCTCCCTCACTTACATGCATAACGTGAGTCACGGTTTAAACCCCGGCCCCCCTGGTGCATAGGTGCACACGTGGCTGCATGGCAAACCACATGGGGCCCATGTGCGCCCATAAAACAGCGGCAAGACTGGGCACAATGTTAGCTGGGTTTTGAGTTTAAATCTCTCCCAATTTATTGTTTTGTACTCTCCAGCCCCCTGTTCAACATGCTCAGCATGACTTGGGGATAGCAGCAGTAGCAGGAGAGAGAGAGAGAGAGAGAGAGAGAGAGAGAGAGAGAGAGAAGAGAGAGAAGACAGACAGACAGACAGACAGACAGAGACAGACAGACAGACAGACAGATGGAAACAGAGAGAGAGAAGACAGAAGAGAGAGAGAAGACAGACAGACAGAGAGAGAGACAGACAGAGAGAGAGACAGAGACAGACAGACAGAGACAGACAGAGGAGAGAGACAGACAGAGAGAGAGACGAGACAGAGAGAGAGAGAGACAGACGACGAAGAGAGAGAGAGAGAGAGACAGACAGACAGACAGACAGAAGCAGAGAAGAGAGAGAGAGAGACAGACAAACACGCATACGGAAAGAGAGTGCGTGCGTGCATGTGTGTAGATGTGTCTGTGTGCGTATGTGCGTGCGTGCGTGTGTGTGTGTGTGTGTGTGTGTGTGCTTGCATGCCTGCGTCTGTCTGCGTATGTGCATGCGTGCCTGCGTCTGTGTGTGAATGTGTGCGTGCGCGCGCGCGTATGTGTGGTTGTGGGTGCGCGCGCGCGCGTCCATAAGTCATTAGGATGATTACGCCGGCGCGCGTAATAAGAGAAAGTGCTCCGACTTTTATTTAACGACACGCACTTTTGCATCAGTGCACGCGCCGCAATTTTGCGTTTTTATGGCACTGGTAGATCAAAGGATCGTTAACGTGCACTGCATGAGCGGGATTCTCTGGAAGAAGATTAAAGCCTGGCCAAGCTGACAGGCTAGGGAGCGGCATGCGGCAACAGAGATTTGACCGCAACTAGTTGCCAATCACTACTTTGTGATACAATCCACTTGGCTTAGGAACAGGCATCCTTCGTTTTTATTTTATGGCGGCTTTGTCAGTGTTGAGTCAGAGTCAGACAATGCAATATCGAAACAACAGAAAAGCAAAAGGGATAAGAAGAGAACACATTTCTTGTTTATTGCTCCGTATTTTCCCCTTAATTTTTTTTCTGCTTTTTGTTTTTGTTTTCCTTGTTTACCGCTCCGAGGTTTACCAATGGTAGATTTTGCCTATGAATGCGAGCGTTTGGGCCTATCTTAAGGTAGCCCTATTCAGACTTTAGAGATTATGTCTGAACAAGGCAGGAACGTGTGCGTGCGTTGTTTTTTTTTTTTTATCCCCTACCACTGGAAGAAAAGGCCTACTCCTGTGTAAGGCATACCAGGTTTTAGTGTGCACACAAGATATTCTGCATGCATTTGAACACAGGGCCCTGGTATATAGTTCCATCAGGACTTTCGGCAGTGAAGTAGGTACTGATGTTAAAACCCCATGGTAAAAATCCCCTTAAATCAGTGTCTTGAAGGTGGCTTGAACTGGTGCGACTGTTTGTGAGCTGAACACTCTAACCACTGAGCTGTCCTGCCTCCCTGACATTGTTTAAGGATGCTTCTCTACAGAAACTAATTGTCCAGTCTTCTCTAGCCAAATATAGCCTAGTGAAATAATGACACTGGCCTTCTCAGAGTTCACAACAGAAATGAACTGAGTTCTTGCCCTGCTAACACTTTCTTTTTATGATCATAATCACAGCGACAGGAAAACAGGACGTTTTGCTGTGAAGGTCTGAGTGAGATTTTCCTACTTGTGTTTTGTTTGTTACGCAAGACAGTGTGGCAGACATCAAGTTAAGGCTGATCTTTTCTTTCCGCTTCAAGCAGTTTTACGTGTGCACATCAGTGCTATTTTCAGAGTGGATGTCGCTGCTATTTTTAGGGCTGATTATTCTGATTCATTGGTGGACGCTGTTTTATCTGTTTGCATTGTAATATCTCGTATTGTTTTGTATTTGCACTACATTGTATTGCATTGGGTTGCATCCTAATTTCCCAGGGTTGAGTGTGTCACCACGAGAGCAGCGCCAACCTTTTTTCACATATTCTTTTTAGATTATGGACACCCATTCATTTCATGAACATGCTGCTGAGCAATGGGTTTAAACTGGTTGTCATGGAATTAATTTATTATCAAAATACAATGGATCATGTTTATGTCAGTTTGAAATCTGTGATGTTGGCTTAAATAAAAACAAATTTACCGTTAAAATGATATACGAACTGTTTCAGAATGATTGTAAAGCCTCACCATATCTGTACTCAAATAAACAAACCCAGGTATGTATGGTTATTTTTTTAGAAAACAAGTATCCAGTGGTCTCAGTTGTTTTCTTTCTGTTTTCATTCATTGACTAGACATCAGAGGTTCGTCAAGGTGAGATTGTGAGTACGCGACCGTTTTTACTCACAATTCAGGTAGCCTCAATCTGATTTTGGGAAGAGTTGACTGTTTTCAAGACAAAACTAATGACTGAAACAACAATTCTCTGTGGACTGGTCTTGGGAAGCACGCTGTGGCAGTAGCAATAGAACATAAAATCCACGGGTTTATTTTTCAGTACGTTTTTTATGCAAAACTATAATTTTCTGGCACTCGCTCACGACCGCGCTAAGTGGAGCCAGCTGGTCTACCGTTCGTCCACCATGCAGCATGCAGCGCCCCTACGACCCTGGCGGGTTACGGGACCAGTAACAGTAATATTTTTCTACAATTTGAAGGACTAGCTCCCAGACTATTTTACCACCCTTCACTGGAGAAAGGCAGAATAAACATGACAAAAAACCAGAAATCTCGTCTCCAACAGTCAAAGATTTGAACTGTGGAGGCCTCTCCTTTCTGATCATTTAACCACAACCGTCCGCTAGGCCATGGTAATGACTGTCATTTCAATGTGTGGGAATCCCGCAGAAAGGCCGACCCAGTATTGGGGGGAACAGAGAGGGGAGGGGAGGGGAGAGGAGGACTGAAAAGGAAGGGTTAGAGAAGTGATCGACTCCCATGTGGGACTGAAAGGCAGATAGAAAAGGTAGCAGTCCCTATCCATTTCACTCTCAGATGGTAATTGTCACAAGTAGGGAGCGCGTTTTCACTGGGCGGGCTTTTCAATGGCCGTGGATTCTTGTATAACCTGCGCCAGCCCGCCCTTTAATTTGTCAGGGCGTTTTTAACATGGTGTACCATCCTCCCCTTTCTCCCACACTCTCCCGCACCCTCAACAGTTCCAGTCAGTGTGGCATAAAGAAGGCAGAGGGTGGGTGGGTGGGTGGAGGGGATTGGACAGGGAGAAGAGATAGGGGTGGGAGAGGTGGGTAGGACCAGGGTTAGTACACACGATGTTGTCCACGCTCTATGAATGGGGGAGTGCGTGGTTATGGTTGAACACAGGAGCCACCGATCCCGAACACAACAGTGGAAAAAGGTAGCGGGCGGGTGTCGTACATTAAGGGAAGGGTAGGGTAGGGTACGGCAGAGGAGAGGGGTATTTGAAGAGGAGAGAGATGTGTCCGTGTGGATCTGATGACAATTCTGGCTGGAAGTCTCTCCGGCTCGTTGCCCTTTGGTCTCCAGTTTTATGAGAGGTTTAATTTGTGTTATTAGGCAGTCGGCGAGGCCCGTTTGATTGCTCTCCCTTGTTCGGGGCTTTTTGATTGGTGTGTTGTCCGTCTGGCCTGGATCTGGGGGTAGAGTTATAGCTCCACTGTCTGGTTTTCTGTTTGTCACACAGGGAAGGGTCGTGGATTTTTGTGTGTGTAGGAAGGGCATCTATATGTTATTCTGTGAGGGGTTATGACATAGTATGTGTGTAGGTGTCCTCAGTCATAGAGAGAAAGACAGTGACAGAGAGAGAGACAGACTGACAGACAGAGAGAGAGAGTCAGAGAGAGAGAGACAGACAGAGAGACCAAGACAGAGAAAGAAAGAGGAGGGAGAGAGAGAGAGAGAGGAGAGAGAGAGAGAGAAGAGAGAGAGAGAGAGAGAGAGAGAGAGAGAGAGAGAGAGAGAGAGAGGAGGGAGAGAGAGAGAGAGAAGGGAGAGAGAGAGAGAGAGAGAGAGAGAGAGAGAGAGAGAGAGAGAGATATTGTCATCATAATGAAGGCTGCCTTCGGAAATAGCAAGTACAAAAATATAAGAACTTTTGATGAAAAAATATCTATTGGGTACTGAAATAGCTCTCAACGTCATATAAATCATTGTCCTCGCTTTTTGCAAATCTATCAGTTTGCTGATGACAGAAGACCTATACCTGTATATATGTTGCTGAAGGAAGAACCACAACCCCCCACTCCTCCCTGTGTGTGTGTGTGTGTGTGTGTGTGTGTGAACGGAAAAGTGTACACAACAAAACAAGCAAATGATTCTTATGATCATAATAACGTATCTACTATCTTAAAACCTTTGATGGAAATTATTATGATGGTGACGACATTACGATTAGTTACTTGTTTTTGTTTTCTACCACTATGGTTTCTTCAGTCATATTAAGGTACACATGAAGTAGAGTATGTTCATCACACCACACAAAAGCGCATTTAGTCATAGATGTGTCAGTTGTTGCTCACGTAGGTTGACTCATTTCGGCAGGGAAAAGCTGTAAAGGACTCTCTCTCTAACACACATACACACCGCACCACACCACACCACACACAAACACTCCCCCCTCCACACAAACAACACCCACACCCACACACACAACACACCTCCCCCACACACACACACACAACCCCCCCCACACCACACACAACATCCCCACACACACACACACCAACACCACACACAAAAAACAACACATCCCCCTCCCCCACACAACACCACACACAACACGATCCCCCCCCCACCACACACACAACACACAACATATCCCCCCCCCCCACAAACACACACACACACACACACACCACACAAACACACACACACACACACACACACACACACACACACACACACCACACCACACACACCACACACAACACACACACACACACACACACACGTACACACACAACACACCACCCCTCACCTACCCACCACCCCCCCCCACCCCCCTACCAACACGCCACCCAACCTACCAACGAACCATAGACAGTGACCGACATTACCTTGCAGGGAGAGAAAGAGAGAGAGAGAAACAGAGAGAGAACACATAGAGACCGAAGCCCCAGACGACGCAGAGAGTCGCAACGAGAGCACCCGCTGAGCACGACAGCAGGGTGAAGAAGTGAGAAGAACAGTAGATGACAGGCGAATCGTGAAAAGAGCAGAGAGAGAGAAGAGAGAGAGAGGTGAGAGAGAGACAGAGAGACAGAGAGACGAGAGCAACACACACACACACCACACACAAACGAACACACACACACACACACCAACACAGCTAGAGGTCTGGCTGTGATGTCTAGGCTATGGGGTTTGGAAGGGGGGTGTGAATGGCTTAGACACTAGGGGGTAAAAAGGACGATTGCATGTGAAAAAGATGGGTAGCGCCGAACGGGAAAACCCGTTTGTCTTCGTCATTGTGTACACGCAGAATCAGGATGGTGGTGTGCCGAACGTGCCGTTTGTGTCTTGTAGTGTGTCAGTGTGTGTGATGGTGTGTGTGTGTGTGTGTGTGTGTGTGTTGTGTGTGTGTGTGTGTGTGTGTGTGTGAGGATAATGGCATCGTTAAGTTTTATTGTGTGTGTGTGTGTGTTGTGTGCGTGTGCATGTGTGTATGTAGCTGTGGGTGTGTATGTGTGATATTACCATTGTTATTGTTGTTGTTGTTGGATAAAATGAATAAAGCTTGATTATGGTCTCAGTCTTCCCAATAGGCCCACAGCACACTCTAGGTAAGAGCCGGCTGGTATCCGAAAAAATCCCAATGACTCATATGGGATTCAAACCCACGACCTTCTAGTCCGTAACCTGAGGCGCTAACCACTGTTCCAAGGCGGCTGGTCTGTCTCCTAAAGTCTGCATTCCATTGTATTGTATTGTGTTGTGTTTTGCACTACAAACTTGTCTTGTAAAGTACCTTCAGTTAAGGCAGATTTTGCAGCGTGAAGTTCAGACAAGTGCCCATGGGGAGAGCTTGTTGCCTCAAAAGTAGTGCTATCCTTGCTGTTTTTGTGAATTAAATCATTAGTTTCACCTATCTGCTGTCTGCTTCCTATTTTAGGGGCTCTTTGCTACATAATTTTGTCAGGAACGTGTGCGAACGCATGCAGAACATCTTGCGCACACGTTAAATCCTGTTCCGCTTTTAGAAAGAGTAGGCCATTGTGTGCCGGTGGGAACAGATGACAAAATTTACAAAACCGCATACACGCGGGGACTGGATGTAAAAAGCACATGAGTGCTTATATTATTCCATAAAAAAGCGCTTTGATTTGTTGCTTTACAAGATTCAGCGCTATATAAATTCCATACATTATTTATTATTATAATTATAGGAACAACTCTCTCGTTGCCGTGGGTTCTTTTACTTGCGTTCCACACAGGATTTCAGTTTATTGTCTCATCCAACAGATGAGCACCCAGGCCAACATTCAAGGTCTGGTGGAGGGTTGGGTGTGGAAGGGGGGGGGGGGTTAGAAAATCTGGGGTACATGACAGACGTGTTTGTGCATTGAGGGAGATATGGAGGCACTAGCACGTCCAGCATACAGCGCTGAATACAAATGGCCGATTGCTGAATGTCTGGGCAGACAGTCAGTTGAATGCCAGCCTGCTCCTAGAATGACTGAGAGAAGGAGGAGTCTCAGCCGACAAAAAGAATGAAAATGGCAGAGGGAGCAGGAAGAGGAAGAGAAGGAAGAGGAGGAGGGGAGGAGAAGGGGGAAGAGAATACTAATGATAAGAAGAAGAAGAAGAAGAAGAAGAAGAAGAAGAAGAAGAAGAAGAAGAAGAAAAGAAGAAGAAGAAGAAGAAGAAGAGAAGAAGAAGAAGAAGAAGAAGAAGAAGAAGAAGAAGAAGAAGAAGAAGAAGAAGAAGAAGAAGAAGAAGGAGGAGGAGAAGAAGAAGAAGAAGAAGAAGAAGAAGAAGAAGAAAGAAGAAGAAGAAGAAGAAGAAGAAAAAGAAGAAGAAGAAGAAGAAGAAGAAGAAGAAGAAGAAGAAGAAGAAGAAGAAGAAGAAGAAAGAAAAAGAAGGAGGAGGAGAAGAAGAAGAAGAAGAAGAAGAAAAAGAAGAGAGAGAAGAAGAAGAAGAAGAAAAAGAAGAAGAAAGAAGAAGAAGAAGAAAAAGAAGGAGGAGGAGAAGAAGAAGAAGAAGAAGAAAAGAAGAACAACAACAAGAAGAAACAAAAGAAGCAAAGTCAGACGAAAAAGGAGGATCTCTTTTCTCTCTCTCTCTCTCTCTCTCTCTCTCTCTCTCTCTCTCTCTCTCTCTCTCTCTCTCTCTCTCTCTCTCTCTCTCTCTTCTCTCTCTCTCTCTCTCTCTCTCTCTCTCTCTCTCTCTCTGTCTCCCTTATGTTTTTCCTTTATTCTTTTCCCTCTTTCTTTCTGTCTTTCCACGATGGAACATATAAGGGAAAGGGCAAAACACAACAGAAAGTTGACACGAGCAAGGAGCAGACAGATTTGTTTTGATATCCATCTCATCCTATTTGCAGGGGTCTAGATCGAGTTGTCGCCCTTGGGATGATTCCTTTGACGCAGTAGAGAGAGAGAGAGAGAGAGAGAGAGAGAGAGAGAGAGAGAGAGAGAGAGAGAGAGACAGAGACAGACAGACAGACTGACTGACTGACTGACAGACAGACAGACAGAGACATAGGGAGAGACATAGAAAGGGACAGATGGAGGATGGTCTTTAAAACCCAAGGGTAAAGATGTTAGGCCAAGTCTAAACTAATTTTTTTCCATTAAAACATATATTATTGTTAAACAACATTTAATCAATAAAAAAAATGTAGCAAAACAGTATACTAAATAGAAGCAAGACTAATCCTATAAGAGCAAACCGTAGTAGTCAGTGACATTTAAACACACACACACACACACACACACACACCACACACACACACACACACACACACACACACACACACACACACACACACACACACACACACACACACATGGAGTCAAGACACCACGACTCTGATACATCTGGCTCTGTCCTTGGTACGTTCAAAATTAATATACGGACAAGAAGTTTATTTTTCTGCTGCAGATTATCTACTTAAAAAATTACAAAGTCTAGACAGTAAAGCAGTAAAGATAGCCCTTGGTGTTCCGGCTCATGCAAATACAGCTAATTCTTATAAAGAAGCTCATTTACTATCTCTTTCTGATCAGCGAAAACTGGCAGTATCAAAATATGTGGTTCGTAGTATCTCTATTCCAAATTCAGTAAAAGAGGAAATATTTATTAATCAAGACACTGATTTTCCTAAACGGGCACGCAATATTTCATTTCTGCAGCCAATTAAAAATTATACAGACACATTTATGAAAGAAAATGACATCGATATATCAACAATTCCAATTTTACCGATTGTTCCACAATTACCTCCTTGGGAACATATTTCAGCTAAATTTGACATTGACTACACGGAAATAAAGAAAAATGAAGATCAAAATCTTCTCACCGTTGATGTAAAAAGTCACTTAGAAAATAATTATTCTAATCACTTAAAAGTGTTATACTGACGGATCTGTATTAGAAACAGGCAAAAGTGGTGCTGCATATGTGATTCCGACTTTAAAAGTTCAAAAATCTTTTCATTTAGGACAACATTTTTCTATTTTTACTTCTGAATTATTTGCTATTTTATGGCTTTGAATTTTTTGTCTGATACTGCTATTGATGTTTGCCAAATTCTGTTTTGCGTTGACTCAAAGGCAGTGTTAAATGGCATTAAAGTCATGGCATGGTAAAATAAGGATATATTGTATTTGAGATAAAATTCCTGATACATTCTATTGCAAGCAGAGGCATCAGCATAACTTTTTGCTGGATCCCCTCTCATTGTGGAATTTTATTCGAATGAGCTGGTTGATTCTTTGGCAAAACAAGGTGCCTCTGAATACAGTACTGAAGTGTTTGATTCTAATCTTGCATTGTCGTCTTATGAAATTCATTCTAAGTTAATGAAATGCATACATTCAAAGATTATAGAAAAAACATTATCAGCAGTTTCCTTGCCCACGGAAATTAGAAATTCTAATACATAAACTGAGATTAAATGCATGGAATACTAAATATTCAAAAAATGTAACATGTTGTTGTTCTATTCCACTTTCAGTCCACCATTTGTTGTTTGATTGCCCAATTCTTCTTGACATGTATAAAAGGAGAGGTTTAGATATTCATAAGAAATATGCCACTAGTCAAGAAGTTTTATATGACTCTCAGCAATTCATAGTGTCAGTTGCTGAAGTCATATATTCTTCACCTGTAAAACCTTTACTGTAATTACATATATATATATATAATATATATATTATATATATATATATATATATTATTATATACCTATGTGTGTGTGGATGTGGGTGCGTGTAGGGGAGAGAAAGAGAGAGAGAGAGAGAGAGAGAGAGAGAGAGAGAGAGAGAGAGAGAGAGAGAGAGAGAGAGAGAGAGAGAGATGCGGTGT
Source organism: Rapana venosa (assembly GCA_028751875.1). Lineage (NCBI taxonomy): Eukaryota > Metazoa > Mollusca > Gastropoda > Neogastropoda > Muricidae > Rapana > Rapana venosa. Next base: position 8,600,633 of record CM054142.1, read on the forward strand.
GTAATAATAGGTACTTTGGTATGAATGCGGGTTTGTCTAAATCACCATGTAGTGAATAGACATTAAACAAAACAAAACAAACAAAACAAACACACACAACACACAAAACAAAAGTAATTTCGGCGCAGACAGAAAGACAGAGAAAAAGGGAAAAGAACGGGCACGAAAAGGAGACAAAAAAAAGAGACAGACATCGAAAGGCAACCAACAAAAAATAAAAAACCAAAAAAAAGGGCCAAAAAAGAGATTTAGACAGACAGAAAAAAAAACAACACAGACAAACCGCACAGTACACGAACCCAAAGAACCCCCAAAAAAAAAAATGGGGAGTGAAGGGGGGACACAAATTGGCTGGAAAAGCTGAATAGGGGAGGGGGGGTGGGGGAATGGGGTGGGGCGTTATTCGAGGGGACGATCTGCATATTAATTTTTTATTTTTAATTTTCAATCAGGGGGGGTGAGGGTCGACGGATGCCATGGGGTCATGGTGGGCGTTATCGTGCCCATCAGGTGGGCCCTCACCGCCTGCAAACATCCCCACATCACCGCTACCTTGCGCAAAGCTTCCTCCTCCCTCCTCCCATCTCTTCCCATGCTTTCCCTGTAGTATTCTTTTTTTCCCTTCATTCATTTCCTTTTATTTATTCTTTTACGTCCATTTATTCATTCATTCATTCATTCAAATCATTCATTCATTCCTCCAAACAACACCCCATTCATTCGAGCCCTGGGTTTTTAAAAAAAAAACAAAACCCCGTCGGGAAGGGTTGTCTACTATCTGCTGGCTGGTTGGCTGCTGGCTGGAAAGTCGTCTGTCTGTTTCGGCTGTTTGTTGTCTCCCGTCTGGGTATCTGTTTTTCGGGTGTCTGGGTTTTTTTTCGACTGCTGGGTTGCGGGGTGTCTATCTTGGGTGGCGGCTTTGGGTGCGGCTGGCTTCGGGTGAATTTTCTCGATTCTCTGTCTTTTTCTGTCGCTGATCGTATGGGGTTTTTTGTTTTTTTTTGTTGGGCTTTGGGCTTTCCTGTCTGTCTTCTGTGTCTGTCCGTCTTTTTTATATATTTTAATTTAAAAACATTCTATCCTCTCTTATAAATATTTCCCATTAAAGAAAATGTCCCTCTCTGTATCTGTCCCTTTATATATAATATATAAAAAAACCGATGTAAATTTTGTCTGTCTGTCTGTCTCCTTCCCCTTTTTTTTCTGTTAAAACACACACGGCACACATACAACACAACCCCGGGGGGCTCGAGGCGCGCGGGGCCCCAACACACAATTAAAAAACACACATAAAACACACAAAACAACCCCCCAAAAAAATAAAACCCCCCCTTCCCCCCAAAAACACACACCCACACACCAAAACCATAAATAAAACCTTAAAGACAAAAAAACCACAAAAAACTTCCAAAGATTAAAAGTAAGGCAGTGGGAAAATGAAAAATTGGGACAAGAGAAGGAGGAGAGGAAAACCCGGGGGGGAAGGAATAGTAATAGAAAAAAGAAAGAAAAAAAGAAGGGAAAAGGGAAAGGGGGAGAGAAGAAAGGGGGGAAAGAGAGAGAGAGAGAGAAAAGAGAGAGAGAGAGAAGAGAGAGAGAGAGGTGAGGGGTTTGGGGAGGGATGTGGTGGGGGTGGTGATGGTTTTGGTTTTACACTTTTTATGGCTCCCCGCCCCAATCAGGGTGTAAACTTTAAAAACCCCTTTTTCCCCCCCCCCCCCCCTCCGAACCCCCTCCCCTCCCCTCCCCCCTCCTCCCCTTTCCCTTTTTGTTAAAGTAAAGGGGGGGGTTCCCCAAATTTTTTTAAAAGAACCTAATCCCAAAAAGGGGCTAAAACTAAAAAAATAAAGGAAAAACCAAAAAAAAATTTCCCCCTAAAGGAAAAACATCCCCCTCCCCCAGTTGGGCGGTTTACACGAGGGGGGGGGGGGCAACAAAACTGGCCCCGATTACTTCACTTAAAATAAACCAGTTTGGCATATTACCAAAAGTTCTAGTAAGGTTTAAAATCAACACTACAATACCACTTTATAAAACATTACCCAGACACACAAAACTTCAGTTTCATTACAAAACACTAAGTACATTGCACGCCCCTTTTAAAAAAAAAAAAACCCCCAATCAAAATTCACTCCTTTCACTGCACTAACATTACAAAATACAAAACCCCACCAAACAACACTGATTGGCCCCCTACACAAAAAACTAAAACTACGCTTCACTACACAACACTAAAACCCCACACCCACACCAAATAAAAAAAACACAAACCCCACAACTGCCCCAAAACACACTAATTTTCCCTACACTACACCACACCCCAAAAAAAACTAAAATTTCAAACCCCACCACATAAAAATACACTACAAATACATACACAAACCCTACACTACACTAACCCAAAACAAAAACAAAACTACACTACACAACACTACACAACCTAAAACTGCACACACAGCACAAAAACCAAAACTACCTACCTCAAAAACAAAACACTACACTACACTACACAACACTACACTACACTACGCAAACTTTTCACAAACTACACACACTACACTACACAAAAAACAACACAACACCTACACTTCACAACACTACACTACAAAAAACCTACAATACACTACACAAAACTGCAAATGCACTGCACTGCACGCAAGCACTACACTACCTACACCACACAACAAAAAACACTACACTACAAAATATAAAACACAAACAAACACAAAACAACACACCTACCCAACACAACACAACACTACACAAAAACACACAAAAATACACACACACATAAAACTAAAAACGCACTGCACTGCCTGCACTGGGACTTTAAACTAAAACTAACAACACAACACACCACTCACAAAACTACACTACACACCTACCTACACTACACAACACTACACTACCTACACACACAACACTAACACACTACACTAAACACTACACACACAACACTACACACCTACACTCACTGCCTGCACACACGACACGACACACACTACGACACCCACTTCCCCACTCCACCCCATCCACCCACGACACCCCACTCCACTCACTCCACTCCACCCATCCACCAACACACACACTAACTACACTACCACACTACACTACACTACCTACACACCAAACACCCTACACAACCACACTACACTACCCTACCCACACGCCACGGCATGCCTTGGTATTTAGAGCAATTAGAAAAATCAAAACCAGATCAGACGAAACAAAACAATACACTGCAATCATGTATGTCTATAAACCGAAGATAATACATTTTCAAATGCAACAAGTAAGGATAATGGAAGGACCGGGAAGAAAAAACCCAAAAAAAAAACCCACAAGCTGTATAGAAATTTTGTTCAAACCATGATAAGAACAATTTTAAGCTGTATAAAAGAAAAATAGTGTATACGCCAACCCACAAGAGCCTTTACAAACCCAGACAATCAGGGATCCTTGGTAAGAAGCACCCACACAAAAACCCTGACTTTCTAAACAGCCTAAAAATCATAAACCATCCCCTACCACACTAGGACGCTTTGGCCAAATGTTTGGTAAAAAGTGAGTAAATTCAAAACGCTTTCTGGCTTTTGTTGGTTTTCATTTTACTATTATTATTGTCTACCTGAATGGTTTACTTGAAAAAAAGGAAAAGATTTTTAGAAAATTAAATGCAACAAAAGTACTGCGAACACAATAAAAGCTATATAACATACACAGCAAAAAAGGGGAAAGGTACATTAAAACACACAAAAAATTTGCCACTCTCGTAAATACAGGTGTTATATCCCCAGTTGAACTATAGGCGACATATGAAGAAGAAGAAAAAAAAGAAGTAAAAAAGAAAAGAGGAGGGGAGAAGACGAGAAGAAGAAGAAGAAGGGGGGGAGGTGAGACAGAAGAACGCGAAGGACAGTGACGAGAGACGGGCGACGAAAGGACAACAAGAACAAACATAAGGAAAAAAATTTCAAGCAAAAAAGAGCAAAAAAAGGAAACCTTTGAAGCAAAATTGAAAAAAAACCAAAAATAATGTGTTTTTTCGCATCCTATCCCCCCTTTAAAAAACATTGTTTACTACCTTGCCCTAGCACCACAAGAAAGGATAATCCAACAATGACGGGGACTGCCGCGGGGTAGTAAGCGATGGGATAATCTTTCATAGCTTTTGTGATCCCGGGGTTTTTGGGGCACTGCGATCCCTTTAACAGCTACAAAAGAAAGACAAGGAATGGAAGTTCCCTCCAAAAGGAACAGGGTCTTACCCTGAAGAGTAAAAACCTTTGGGGGTGTCCCAAAGGGGCGCTTCTTCCCTTCTTTCCTTCCTTCCTTTTGTCTGGTTTCCCCCCCCCCCCCCCCCCCCCCCCCCCCCGCTTTTTTTAACCATCCGTATGTTGTCTTCCTGTCTGTCTGTGTCCTGAATTTCATTTCCGCCCTGTTTCCTGTCTCGATTGTCTGTCTGTCTGTCCCTTTTCTGTCTCTTCATCTCGTCTCTGCCTGTCTGTCTTGTTGTCTCTCGTTTGCTCACCTTTGCGCGCAAATTATGTATGTATGTGTACGCCAACACCTTAACCCCCACAAGACATAAAAAAGACGTGGCACCACCAAATGGAAAGACACTTAACCAATGACACATCTGGCCCCCCAAAACGTTTTAAGTCGAGCATAAAACAAAGCCCAACAAGAATTTCCCGGGCCTGATTTTGGTAGTGACCACGACAGGGTACTCAGACCATACAGATCAAACTGAAGCCCAAGAACCAGAAGAAAAATCCCCTTTGGGGTTTCAACATGGAAAAGCTAAAGGCCCCCGAATCGGAAATTTTTAAAGCTGAGATAGGGGCGATTTGCACATTGAATTTCCCCCAAGAACACAACAACCTCACTGAGACCTCAAAAGACCATTCAGGAGACAGCGCTGAAAAAACCTTTGGGGAAAGAGGGGAAAAAAACCCCAACCTGGGTTCCCAACAATCCTGGCCCTGTGCGACCACTGGGGAGCTAAAGCCAGTGAAGAACAAAAACCCAAAACGCCGAAGAATAGAACACAACAGGTCAACAAGAAAAATGACGAGGCATGGGAACGGAGCGAACAAGCCCCAAAGGTTGAGAAGGGCAATGGCGAAGGACAGAAAAAGGCACCGGACCATCAAAACCCTAACCAGTCCCAGAAAGCCAAAGACCTCCTTATTAAACAAAGGGGGGTTCATCCTTTCAGAGACGCCACTTCATAAAGAGAGGACAATATTGCAGAGCCTGACAACCAAGCTAAAGGCTGACCAAAAAACTTCACGAGCAAGATCCCAACCATCAGATCCTGAAAGCAACAGTGCTGGAGGAAGAGTAAAAAGCGTAAGACCCCAAAGGAGCAAGTCACCGGGATTGCAACACCCGGCTGGCTCATCAGAACGGGGGCCCAAGATGATCAAGGCATTAAAATCTCTGCAACGCACGGGACCAGCAAAGAGTGGCCGAATGGCCCCAATCCATCATATTTTCCATTTCCCAAAAGAAAGGAACCTGAAAAGTGCCAAAAATTTAACAGAACAATCATCTGATAAGCCATCCAAGAAAGTTTGCTACCAGCCTTGAAAACGAAACACAAGCAAAGAAATCCATCAGAAAACGGGCAGGATTAACCAGTCAAGCCTGTCGAACAGATTTCAACATCAAAGCCATAAGAACCACCCAAACATCCTACACCTCAACACTTCATTGATTCCCAAAAGGGGCCTTCATCGAGTGGGCAAAAAGCCGTGGCAATCAAGAGAAATAGTTTCGACGAGACCTATTCAGTCATCCGGCGCGTTGACACCCCCACAGTCTCCCCATGGGGAAAAAACGGGAGTTTTTCCGGATTTTCAGTTGGGAGTTCGAAAAGGCGCCCGCAAACCCCGTTCTTTTAAACGTTTTCCTGGAGAACACATGCGGGAGGCCCCCCTTTGGGGCTCAAAACCACAATCACAATGGGGGAAGGCCAGCTGCAACCCCGTTTCGAAACGATTTGATCTCATGGCCGATTAAGAAGAACTCCAGGATCTCACCACCAACGGAAACATCACCAATGCCACGGTAGGAATCAAGCACAGAAAAGAGCAAGACCTAGGAAAAACCCCACACCGCCCACCCCCCACTAAAATGATGCGAAAACAAAGGGGAGGGGGAAATTTTCAAGTACCTTGGAGCCGTCATACCAAAGAAGGGCACGAGCACACAAGAGGGAAGATCAACTTGCTTGGCACCTCCTCCATGACAAAGCTGGCGAAATGGGAAAACCACAACACAGAACCCACCAAGGCAGACCAAAAGGGCACTCGTCACATCCATTCCCTTGTAACTGTGAAGCAGGACACTTACTGCCGTTTTTTTTTAAACGTCGCTTCAACCCTTTGAGATGAATGCCTCAGGCGATCCGAACCACCTACGAGCCGCAAAACCAATGACTACGTCTGGCACAATCGAGGCAAGGCTGGCAAACAAAACCATGCAGAAAGTCAAACGGAGGAAACAAAAGGGGTTGGCCACCAACAAGGCAAAACACCTTCAAAGACAGTCCTGGGGGGAAAAAGGGGGAAGGAGAAAGGGGGCGGACGACCACGAAAAAGCGGATATCCAACATCAAGGGAGTGGACCGGCCTCACTGTACCAACCCCCAAAACAGCCCGGGACAAACCATTTTGGCGTCCACTTGCAGCCCCCAGCGGAACCCAACGTTTGTCCCCGCCCAAGGATGACAAAAAAAAGAAAAGGGTTGTATGTTTTATGTTTTTATTTTATTATTTTTTTTTTTATTCTTTTATATCAGGAAAAAGGGAATAACACTCGTGTCTTCTTACATCCAATCCCCGTGGTATGCGGTTTTGTAATTTCGCACTGTTCCACCGGGACACAAAGCCCACTCTTTCGAAAAGCGGAACGGATTTAAAGGGGCGCAAGATTTCTCATGCTTCGCACACCCTTTTTCCGAAGGAAACAATGTATGTTTGGGTTTTATGTAATTTTGCATGTGTGTGTGTGGGTGTGTGTTGTGGGTTGGTTTGGTGGTATGTTTGGGGTGGTTTGGTGCGTAGTGGTGTATGTGTGTAAGGTGTTGGGGCTGTGTGCCGCCCTCATATGCGGGGCCCAAGAAGCTGGTCCTGACACCGCTTCCCAAGACCATCTGTACCTTTTATCCTTTTTCTGCCCCTTTTTTTGGTTTGTGTTTTCAAAAAGTTAATACAAAAAGGGGGTCAAAACTGTTTTAAATCAAATTTTTAATGACTTTTTTGACCCGGACCCCACAGTTGAAAGTCTCAAACCAGTTAGTGACAAGGAGCAACCCTGAAAACCCCATGCGAGGTACCAGTGCCTTGGGTTTATCTTTTACCCACCTGTCCCCTTGTCTTTAGCCCTTGGGTACCCCCGAAAAATTCTGCAAAACCCTGGTTACTGTCGCATCCTAAAGTTATCCCGAATTTTAGGCAAGAATCCGCCATGACAAAGTGGGGTACATACAATATTACAATACAATATAATACAAACAAAAAAACAATACATTACAAACAAACAAAACAAACAAAGCAAAACAAAGCCAATCAAACAATCAAAAGCCATACCGGGCAATAAATTACAGTGTCATACCAGCAAACAAACAATGCCAACCATGCAAACAATCAATTCAGGGCCATACCATACAAGCCCTACCATACAATACAAGCCATTCATGCAATACAAAACAAACCAAACCCATAAATACAATTCCAACCAAACAATCAAACAAACATACAATACAAAAGCAAAGCCATACCATGCAAAATACCTTCAAAAAAATACCATACAATACAATCAATGCAAAAGCATTAATCAAGCAACAAGCAATGCAACACAATACAATGCAATATAAACAACACAGTCAAACAATACAATCTTTAGGTGCGTATCTGCACAAAAACAAATAGAACTTTTTAAACATTTTTTTACATATTTTTCAAGCAAAAAAAAAAAAAATCGTAAACTTTTTTCTTTTTCCTCTCTGCATTCCTCTTTGCTAATATCTAAAACCCTTTAAATGGCCTTCAGTCAAAGTCCAAACAAGAGTAGGTAGATGCAAGTACCCGACCAAGAGGCCGCCACCCAGGAGTCCAGCTGACATTTCTCCATTCCCCCTTCAGTGTTGACTGCTCTAATGTGGGGTGTGTGTGTGTGTGTGTGTGGTGTGTGTGGTGAGTGGTGGTTTGTGTGTTTGTTGTGTGTGTTTTTGCCCCGGTTGAAACCCCCGGGTGATTGCTGGTCACCCCGGATACATAGCGTAAGTTGGGCAGGGCGGGTGGGAATGTTACCGGGGGATCTATGTCAACCTCTGTCTCAAATTCTGTCATCTGCTGTCTTTATCTCTTCAGAATTCCACCCTTATGCTGTTTCTGGTCTGAATGTCTCTGATGCCCAAATTGGGTCTCTGTTCGCGCGCGGCACTACGGTGGCGCGCGGTGTTGAGGGGAATAGTCAGGAAAAAGCCCGTAGTGCGTCATTCATTTAATAATAAAAATAATATAGAATATATAGCGCTGAATCTTGTAAAAAAAAACCCCACAAACAAATCAAAGCGCTTGCACTCAATCATTTACAGGCATCCAACACTCCTTAAACATAATGAACAACATATTTCAAAACCATGCGCGCGGGCACGTATGCACGCATGCACGCACACAAAACGCGCGCGCGCGAAACACACACACACACACACACACACACACCACACACACACACACAAAAACACACACTAACACACACACCACACACACACACACAACACACACACACACACACACACTTCGGAACAACATTAGAAGGTGAAAGATGCTGTTGAAAATTAAGGACAGATATTTGGGGGGAAAGTCTCAGGTAGGAAATAAGTGTGTTTTGAGGCGGGATTTGAAGGTATAAATGAAGATTTTTGTCGAAGGAAAAGAGGAGGTCATTCCAGTGATGGACCAGAAACAAGAGAAGGAGCGAGGGCCAACAGTGTTTGTTTTAAATCTGGGTGTTCGAAAGCACAAAGTATCTGCGGCTGAACGAAGGGAACGGGATGGAGTGTACAGATGAAGACAGTTACAAGAGATAAGGGGTGCAGATTTGTGGAGACTTTTGAAACAGAGGGTATTAAATTTAATACTCCAGTCTTTGTGAGACAGGCAACCAGTGAAGAGATCGCAGAAGAGGAGTGATGTGTTTCAGATTTTAATAACTATTGAAATGCTTGCACGAGAGAGAGAGAGAGAGAAAAGAGAGAAAAGAGAGAGAGAGAGAGAGAGAGAGAGAGAGAAGAGAGAGAGAGAGGAAGAGAGAAGAGAGAGAAGAGGAGAGAGAAGAGAGAGAGAGAGAGAGAGAAGTTGGTAAAAGCTATGTGCTTCTTAGTCGACGTTTGAGAAATAAAGATACATCGATTCATTCATTCATTCATGAGTCATTCCTTTTCTACCAAGCTGTCAATATCCTCCCCTCCCTCTGCCCCCAATCCTTCCTTATACCGTCTCTGTCTCACCCTTTCTTTCCCTCTCTTTGTCTGTCTGCTTGTCTGTCCGTCTGTCTCACTTTCCTCCTGTTCCCTCTTTTCGATTTCCATGCTGTCTTTCCCCCTCACTATAAGAACATTGTAGTAAAAAGCAAGTCCTTCATGTACACAGCCACTGCCATCACCCAAACAGTTAAGGACTCAGCACTATGTCTGATGTGTCCTTAAAATGCTTGCTGCTGTAAACTGGTTAGGATTTACAAAGATAAGAGCTGTACTGGCCTCTTGGTCTGAAAACTTTTGTGTTGAATGCTGAGTACGTTTTATAATCAAAGGAAATTAGTGTATTTTGCTTAAATGCTCACTGTCGACCCTCAGAATTGCTAGGGAAATAAATGGTTATATAAATAAATGGGTTCTATAAATAAATGGGTTTTATAAATAATGGGTTCTATAAATAAATGGTTCTATATGTTGAAATTCTTGAAAGTTGGTTCAGCTCAACCCGACTTTACAGGGAAGCTTTTACATGTTAGTGTGTTTGCACTGTCGCCTGGCTTTTATTTTAAATGAATATGTTTTTCCCAGTACCGTTATTTTTGGGTCATGTCTACATCTTGAAAATTTTTAAAAACAATATTTTTGAGCAGTCTAAAGATAAATTTCTGGATACTTATGGACAAGGCTCCCGCAGTAAATACTTCTTGCACCAATAATTATAGAAAGGTAAAGTGACCCCAAAAACTTATAAGGTCGTAGGAAGAGTGGCATCAGAGACCTCAGCTTCTCAAGGGGCCAGCATATTGAGGGCGGCGCCCATCTGCTCCCCCTCGCTGTTTTACCTTCCATGACCTTAAAAAGCAGGGACCCATTTACAGCTGGGTCAACGGGGAGCTTTTTACTGAGCCAAGACGCACAAAAGGGCAACCCATCTACTCGGTAACCACGCTCGATGTTGCTTAACCTTTGCTTGGGGAAAGGGATTGCTTTGACAACGGGGCTATCCCGTCCCCTTAATTTGCACCAATTAACGACAAAACCCCCACTTAAAAGACACCGCAGATGTCCGTCCCATCAAGGGCATCATCATCATCATCATCAACAACAACAACACAAACAACAACAACAACAACAACAACAAAAACAACAAACAACTGCAACAACAACAGCGATGACACATTCAGGGTTGGATGACCAGCGAAAACTGACCCACACTGTCCAGCCCCTCCAACTCCTCCTCACCTGCTGATGACTGGCCGGATTACCGTCCTTCCACTGGGATTTCTCCAGCTCCCCGATCCCTCTCCCCGGCCCATAATCACGGCGCTTTTAAAAGAGAGGAAGGAAGGGGGGAAGGGAAGGGAAAAGGGATTGCTGTTTTGTCCGCTCCTTCTCCCTTGCTGCTTGCATGCCTGACTTTCTGGCCCGCCAACAGAACTGAAGAAGGATTTACAGTAAGCGACACCTTTAAAGGTTCGGGACGCCGTTCTCACACGCTTTAACGCTTCCCACACAAGTCCCTTCACCCTCCACCTCCCCCCCCCCCTCTCTCTGTCTCTCTGTTCTGTTTTCTCTGTCTTCTCTCTGTGTGAAACCGTGGTCGCTTTTCTTCGCTCTCCCTCCCGTTCTGTTCTTACAACCCAGCCCCACAGCTCCCAATCCCTGAAGCAGAGGCATTTTTCGCCCCTGGAGTTTTTAAGCCTCCTGAATAACCTCAAGGATGTGCTGTGCTGTAAACCTTAGCTTGGGGACTACCATTGCTACCCCCCTGTCCTCCCCCTCTACCTGCCCTCCTCTCCCTTACTTTTTTTTTTTAATACAGCGTGGATTGTGGCGGCGGGGAGGAACAAAAGTGTGAGGACGTTCAGGGGCCGTTAAAGAGCAGCATCGAACAAGGCACTCTTCTCCTAACTGCCCATTAACTCCCCTAGCGGCTCAATCACGTCTCCAAGGGAGACAACCGGCAGAGAGGCGGGAATGTCATCTACCTGCTGAGCTTTCCGCCACGTGCGAACAGCACGCCCGCCCGCCTAGGGTCCTGGCGGTGCCTGGGTGTGTTAGGTTAACCGGGGCGGGCGGGGACTCAAGGGGGGGACTGGGCTTTTCCCTGCATGTGCTGATGCCGAAAAGATGGCCGTGATGTATTTGTCTGGGGGGCGAAAGGCACGTGGGGAGGAAGTAAAGTATGGGCGCCCTTTGTGGCTACATGACAGAGCTATTGATAGGGCCCCTGAAGGGCTCTGTGCTTGACACTGTAGAAACCCTTTTCCCACCATTCTTTTTTCTGCCCCAGGAAGAAATTTGGGAAGGTGAGGGGTGGGGGTGGGGTGGGGGTGTGGGGGTGGGGTGTGCAAAGAGTTGTGAGGGTTAGGACTGAATGTGTGGGGGCATGGGTAGGAAGGAGGTGGGGTGGGGGTGGGGGGACTAGGTGAGTTTAAGAAATATGATAAAGTGGAGGTAATCACGTAGGGAGGGTGACAAGGGGGCATGTCAGGCCTTGGCTCTCTTTTGACGTCTGTGGTTTGTTTTATGACTTTTTTGTTTATTTGATTACTTGCTTCCTGACTGTTGTATAGTTTTACCTGCAGTAGTCTTTCTTTGTCTTTTAAAATAAAACTTCTCCAGTATCTTTCCCCTTCTCCTCTTTTGCTATCCCCATACAGCCTGATTTATAAACATGGGCAAAAATCCCCCTGGTAATTTATGGCTTTGAATGGCAGGAGAGTTTTTTGCACAAGTGGATTAAAACTCTCCTCCTCCCCCCCTCCCCTGATCCACTTTCCCCCTTCCCACACACACATCTTATCAGTACCCCAAACCCCACCTCAAACACATCCCCCTAAACACCCCACCACTCTTCTTCCCAGCATGCAGTTTAATGCAAGTATACTCTGTCTTAAATTGACTCATTGTACTGCTTCAGTAGTTTCTCCAACTAACCATCGAAATTCCCTAGTTTGGAGTTTTATTAGCCATCTTGAGGCAGAACTGTCAGAAGACGGGTTCAAAACTCTTAGGGAGTTTAAAATTTATTTGTAGTGGTATTTTGCAGCGGTTTTTTAAAAAAAAATTTTCAATGATTTTTGCATACTACACACCGTCATAACTTTTTCCAAATCACGGAGAAAGCTACCCTATGATACATCTGCGACACTCCCTGTGGTACACTTAATACATCATGGGTTGCTTCCCCTGCTAAAATTTCAGTTTTGTTTTATTGTGGATAGTTGATGATCATGAAGACTAAAATAACGAAAATTACCTCTTGGCCACCAAAATTATCTTTGTAGGAAAATAACCGCAAAAAAATAGTTTGGAAACAAGATGATCTGAATGTCTGCTAGAGAGCAGAGTATTAATGGTGCTGATACAGTGTCCCTCTCTGCTGTTTTAAAACAGTAAAAAGGGGCACAATGCACAATCACTGTCTTTGACTTCTGCAGTGCTCTGCAATTTTTCTTTCTTTATTTGTTTTTTTCTTCTTTCTTAGGACCTCTCTCTCTCTCCCCTCTCTCTCTCTCTCTCTACTCTTCTCTCCTCTCTCTCTCTCTTCCTCTCTCTCTCTCTCTCTTGATTTGGTTTCCCCTTTATTTCTATTTTTGTAGTATATGATGCAGTAGCGATATTATTTCACTCTAGAGATTAAGCTGTGGTTGGCAGCCGTCAGTCTCGAGGACTATGGAGTTGCAACTTTAAAATTTCATTCTGGTCAGAGGGGGGTTGTGCTGGCCAGTCCCCAGGGAATGACAGTCCTGTGGCAGGGGGCCCCAGATGAAGTCTGCTGCTGTTCTGTCTCCCGGGCTGGAAAGGCAAAAGAATAAGACAGACACTTCATGTTCAGTCTACATATTACTGGCACACACAAAATCAGCAAGCTAGAGGAAACTGCTGTCTGGCAAGATTGCTTCTCATTTACAGTCATGTCCTTATTCTGGAAAAACTCTACATGGCCAGAAGATAATTTCAAGGTTGAATTAGAACCCCCAACCCCATCCCCCTCCCCCCCATCCTCCGCCCTTGACTATCTTTCTCTCCCCTCATCATCAGATTCTAGTAGCGAGGGTAAGAGTAGTTAATCTGCCTCACGCGGCGCCTACCTCATAAAAGAGCGCCATCCAATCAACAGTAAAACAACAAAGTACCTTAGAGTTATCCCGCCATGATGACTGGAGGGCCAATCATCTTGCACCACTAACTGGCTCTTCCGGAACGGCGCGGAATAACAAGCGTCCAATCTAAGAGCCTCTTATCTCCTTCTCTCTCTAGCAAGTCTTTTCCCCTGTCTTCATTCAAGTATAGAGTTGAGGTATTTTTACATCCGCCGTTTCTCTTGTGATACAATGGTAGAGATTGGGGCTTGCTGGAGTTTATGTACCGTGTTTTACGTGTGAGGGGGGTGTTAGTGCGTGAAAGCACGTATGAAGAAAAAAGGAATGTGCAATTTATAGCTCACGTGTTTGCTTGCATTGCAGTTTATTTCCAGTGCCAGGGCTGGCACCCACCCACCCATTTCAGTGCCACCACTCTTCCATGTCAGACCTTCGTTCTGCTCAAGGGGGGATGTAAGACATGTAAAGACGATGTAAGACAGTAAAGACAGTTTGATAAAAGACAAATATTAACACAGCACATTCACGGCTTTCTTTTCTGCGTTGGTGTCCTCCACTACTTATGTCCTGTACTACGGTTCTTTCTCTCTCTCGTTTGTAACACTCACTAGTTCAATGTTTCACTCATCTCACTCACTCACTCACTAGCTTCCTAAAGCGCACACATTAACACTAGGCGTTTTTATAGTGAGCAAGAGGATGGGTGGACTGAAGCCAGGGTAATGAACAGGCCGAGGTGTGCAGAAGCCACATCACTGAGATGACCATCCACGACCCACACTGGACATTCACCCTCACTGCTGTGTGACTGAATCTGGTTTTACGTTCAGCTCAGTACCTGCTGCCATTAGTTTCAGCCTCAAACAGACCAAGGTTTCAGAAAATGAACTTTGAAAAAAAAATCTCTAATGAAATCCGAAAGATGACAAGCAGCTGCACAAAAGAAGAAATTCAACAGCAAAGGACTCCTATTATATTTGTCTGAGTATTTAAAGCATGCCTGAAACCAGTGAAGAAATAAGAACTGGGTTATGCAATCCAATATAAATAAAAAAGAGAGGGCACCTGGAGGCTATCTTTTTTGCTAAGGCCAAAAGCTGGGTCCGTTTCTGATAAAATTTTTAAAACACGGGCCCGGCCGCACTAGAGCGTTTGATTTTAATTTGTGCTGAATTTTTTCAGCCACACCATGCCTTATAGAAAACCGTACTC
>CM054142.1:8615946-8640365 GCA_028751875.1 Rapana venosa
CTGTGGCACCTTCCTCCATGATAAGTGGCGAAATGTGGAAAACCCAACACAGAACCCACACTAAGGTCAGACTCTACAAGGAAACTCGTCACACCCTTTTGCCTTGTACAGCTGTAAAGCATGGACACTTACTGCCGATTTAGAACGTCGCATTCAAGCCTTTGAGATGAAGTGCCTCAGGCGGATCCTGAACATCACCTACAGAGACCGCAAAAACCAATGACTACGTCTGGCAGCAGATCGAGGCAATGGCTGGCAAACAAGAACCATTGCTAGATACAGTCAAACGGAGGAAAACTGAAGTGGTTTGGCCACACAACAAGGCATAACAGCCTGTCAAAGACAGTCCTGCAGGGAATGTTGGAAGGAGCAAGGAGGCAGGGACGACCACGCAAAAGCTGGATATCCAACATCAAGGAGTGGACCGGCCTCACTGTACCAAGCCTCCTGAAAACAGCCCAGGACAGAACCATTTGGCGGTCCACTTGCAGCGTCCATGCGGGTACCCCAACGGTTGTCCCGACCAAGGGATGACAAGACAAGACAAGGTGTGTATGTATGTATGTATATTTATTTTATTATTTTTTTATTTATTCTTTTATATCGAGGATAATGGAATAAGCACTCGTGTGCTTCTTTACATCCAATCCCCGTGTGTATGCGGTTTTGTACATTTCGTCATCTGTTCCCACCGGCACACAACGGCCTACTCTTTCGAAAAGCGGAACAGGATTTAACGTGTGCGCAAGATGTTCTGCATGCGTTCGCACACGTCTTATCCGAAGGAATACAATGTATGTGTGTATGTATGTATGTATGCATGTGTGTGTGTGTGTGGTTGTGTGTGTTTGTGTGTGTGGTTTGTGTGTGTATGTGTGTGTGTGGTTTGTGTGCGTATGTGTGTGTATGTATGTGTATGTGTGTTTGTGTGCTTGTGTGCCGCCCTCAATATGCTGGCCCCTAGAGAAGCTGAAGTCTCTGACATCCTGCTTCCCAATGACCATCTGTACCTTTTATCCTTTTACTGCCATTATTTTGGGTCGTGTTTTCAAGAATGTTAATAGCAAAAAGGAGGTGCTAAGCTGTTTTAAATCAATTTCAATGTACTTTCTGACCAGGACCCCACAGTTGAACGTCTCAAACCAGTTAGTGACAAGGAGTCATCCCTTGAACGACCCCATGCTGTAGGTACACAGGTGCTATCTTGGTTTATCTTCACCTTCACCTGTCCCCTTGTCTTGTAGACCCTTGGGGTACCCCTGAAAATTCTGCAACCCTGGTTTACTGTCGCATCCTAAAGTTATCCCGAATTTCAGGCAGAGAAATCCGCCATGACTTAAAGTGGTGTACAGTACAATATGATACAATACAATATAATACAATGCAATATAATACAATACATTACAATATCAAACAAAACAATGCAATGCAATACAATGCCATATCAATCAATACAATGCCATACCGTGCAATAAATTACAGTGTCATACCATGCAATACAATACAATGCCATACCATGCAATACAATGCAATATCATGCCATACAATACAATGCCATACCATACAATACAATGCCATATCATGCAATACAATACAATGCCATACCATATAATACAATTCCATACCATACAATACAATACAATGCATACAATACAATGCAATGCCATACCATGCAATACAATACCTTTCAATACAATACCATACAATACAATACAATGCAATGCAGTATAATGCAATGCAATACAATGCAAGCAACACAATACAATGCAATATAACAAAAAACCAGTAAAATCAATACTCTTTAGGTGCGTACTGCAAACAAAAGAAAAGAACTTATATCAAGACTATTTTTTACTATTATGAGCCTAACAAAAAATCGTAAATTTTTTCTTTGCCCTCTGTCATTCCCCTTTTTTGCTAATGTTACCCCCTTTTAAAAGGTCCCTTTAGTAACATGTCCCAAACAAGGATACGGGTAGATGTCAAGTACCGCCAAGGGCCAGCCACCCCCGGAGTCAGGCTGGGAAATTTTCCCCTTTACCTTCAGTGTTTATGCTCTTTTGTGTGTGTGTGTGTGGTTTGTTGGGTGTGGTGTGTGTGTGGTTTGGGGGGTTTTGGTGTGTTTTGTGTGTGGTGTGTGTGTTGCCCCCAGGTGTTGATAATCCCCGGGGGGATTGCTGGGCACCCGGATACTAGCTGTAGGATGGGGCAGGGGGGTGGAATGTTTCCCTGGGGGTCTTTTGTCAAAACCCCTTCTCAAATTTTTGTCCCTCTGTTGTCTTTATCTCTTTTGAATTCTCACCTATGCTGTTTTGGTTTTGAATGTTCCTTGTGCCCTTAGTTGTGGGTTTCTGTGTCTGGCGCGGCCCCCGTAGTGTGTGCGCGCGTGTGTGGGGGGAAAGGTCGTGAAAATGTGGGTATGTGGTCTATTATTTTAATAATAATAATAATATAAAATTTTTTATAGCGCTGTCTTGAAAAAAAAAACCCCCAAACAAATCAAAGCGCTTGACTAAATCATTTACGGCATCAACCCCTTTAAAAACAAATGAACAACATATTTCAAACCTTGCGCGCGCCGTATGCACGATGCACGCACCACACGCGGGCGCGCACACACAAAACACAAAACACACCCCCACAACACCCCAAAACCACACCACACACACACACACACCCAAAACACAACAACACCCACACTCGGAACAACATTAGAAGGTGAAAGTGCTGTTAAAAATTAAAGGGGAAGATTTTGGGGGGAAAGTCTAGGTGGAAATAAGTGTGTTTTGGGGGCGGGTTTGAAGGATAAAGTGAAGATTTTTTTCGAAAATGAAAAAGGGGGCATTCCAGGTGGATGGACAGAAACAGGAAGGGGCGACGGCACAGTTGGGTTTGTTTAATCGGGGGGTTCGAAAGCAAAAGTTCTGCGGCTGAACGAAGGGAACGGGATGGAGTGTACAGATGAGACAGTTAAGAGATAAGGGGGGGCAGATTTTGGAGACTTTAAACAGAGGGTATTGATTTTTACTCAGTCTTTGTGAGACAGGCAACCAGTGAAGGTCGCAGAAAAGGAGTGATGTGTTCAGATTTTAAGTACTATTGTATGCTTGAAAAGGGGGGGAGAGAGAGGGGAGAGGAGAGGGGGAGAGAGAGAGAGAGAGGGGGAGAGAGAGGAGAGAGGGAGAGGGGAGTGAGGGTGAGAGGAGAGGAAAAGGGGGGGTTTAAAAGCTATGTGTTTTAGTCGAGGTTTTTAGAAATAAAGATAAAACGATTCATTCATTTATTCATGAGTCATTCCTTTTCTACCAAGCTGTCAATATCCTCCCCTCCCTCTGCCCCCAATCCTTCCTTATACCGTCTCTGTCTCACCCTTTCTTTCCCTCTCTTTGTCTGTCTGCTTGTCTGTCCGTCTGTCTCACTTTCCTCCTGTTCCCTCTTTTCGATTTCCATGCTGTCTTTCCCCTCACTATTAGAACATTGTAGTAAAAAGCAAGTCCTTCATGTACACAGCCACTGCCATCACCCAAACAGTTAAGGACTCAGCACTATGTCTGATGTGTCCTTAAGTGCTTGCTGCTGTAAACTGGTTAGGATTTACAAAGATAAGAGCTGTACTGGCCTCTTGGTCTGAAAACTTTTGTGTTGAATGCTGAGTACGCTTTTATAATCAAAGGAAATTAGTGTATTTTGCTTAAAATGCATCACTGTCGACCTCAGAATTGCTAGGGAAATAAATGGGTTATATAAATAAATGGGTTCTATAAATAAATGGGTTCTATAAATAATGGGTTCTATAAATAAATGGGTTCTATATGTTGAAATTCTTGAAAGTTGGGTTCAGCTCAACAGACTTTACAGGGGAAGCTTTTACATGTTTAGTGTGTTTGCACTGTCGCCTGGCTTTTTATTTAAATGATATGTTTTCCCAGTACCGTTATTTTTGGTCATGTCTACATCTGTGAAGATTTAAAGACAATATGTTGAGCAGTCTAAAGATAATTTCTGGATACTTATGGACAAGGCTCCCGCAGTAGTACTTCTTGCACCAAATAATTATAGAAAGGTAAAGGTGACCCCATAACTTATAAGGTCGTAGGGAAGAGTGGCATCAGAGACCTCAGCTTCTCAAGGGGCCAGCATATTGAGGGCGGCGCCCATCTGCTCTCCCTCGCTGTTTTACCTTCCATGACCTTAAAAAGCAGGTACCCATTTACAGCTGGGTCAACTGGGGAGCTGTACTGAGGCCAAGACGCACAAACGGTCACCCATCTACTCGGTAACCACGCTCGATGTTGCTTAACCTTAGCTTGGGGAAAGCGATTGCTTTGACAACGGAGCTATCCCGTCCCCTTAATTTGCACCAATTAACGACAAAACCCCCACTTAACGACACCGCAGATGTCCGTCCCATCAAGGACATCATCATCATCATCATCAACAACAACAACAGCAACAACAACAAACAACAACAACAACAACAACAACAAACTGCAACAACAACAGCGATGACACATTCAGGTGGTGATGACCAGCGAAAACTGACCACACTGTCCAGCCCTCCACTCCTCCTCACCTGCTGATGACTGGCCTGGATGACTCGTCCTTCCACTGGGATTTCTCCAGCTCCCCGATCCCCTCCTCGGCCCATAAATCACGGCGCTGTACAGAGAGGGAAGGGAAGGGGAGGGAAGGGAAGGGAAGAGGGGATTGCTGTCTGTCTGCTCCTTCTCCCTGGCTGGCTTGCATGCCTGACTGGCTGGGCCCGCCAACAGAACTGAAGGAAGGAGTTACAGTAGCGACACCCTTTAATCGGTTCGGGACGCCTGTCTCACCGCGTATTAACGCTTTCCACACAAAAGTCCCTTCACCTCCCACCCCCCCCCCTCTCTCTCTTGTCTCTCTGTGTCTGTGTCTCTGTCTCTCTCTGTGTGAACCGTGGTCGCTGTCTTCGCCTCTCCCTCCCGTTCTGTTCTTACAACCCAGCCCCACAGCTCCCAATCCCCTGAAGCAGAGGCATTTTTTCGCCCCTGGAGTTTTTAGCCTCTGAATAACCTCAAGGATGTGCTGTGCTGTAAACCTTAGCTTGGGGACTACCATTGCTACCCCCCTGTCCTCCCCCTCTACCTGCCCTCCTCTCCCTTACTTTTTTTTTTTAATACAGCGTGGATTGTGGCGGCGGGGAGGAACAAAAGTGTGAGGACGTTCAGGGGCCGTTAAAGAGCAGCATCGAACAAGGCACTCTTCTCCTAACTGCCCATTAACTCCCCTAGCGGCTCAATCACGTCTCCAAGGGAGACAACCGGCAGAGAGGCGGGAATGTCATCTACCTGCTGAGCTTTCCGCCACGTGCGAACAGCACGCCCGCCCGCCTAGGGTCCCGGCGGTGCCTGGGTGTGTTAGGTTAACCGGGGCGGCGGGGACTCAAGGGGGGGACTGGGCTTTTCCCTGCATGTGCTGATGCCGAAAAGATGGCCGTGATGTATTTGTCTGGGGGGCGAAAGGCACGTGGGGAGGAAGTAAAGTATGGGCGCCCTTTGTGGCTACATGACAGAGCTATTGATAGGGCCCCTGAAGGGCTCTGTGCTTGACACTGTAGAAACCCGTTTTCCCACCATTCTTTTTCTGCCCCAGGAAGAATTTGGGAAGGTGAGGGGGTTGGGGGTGGGGTGGGGGGTGGGGGGTGGGGGTGTGCAAAGAGTTGGAGGGTAGGACTGAAGTGTGTGGGGGCATGGGTAGGAAGGAGGTGGGGTGGGGGGGGGGGACTAGGTGAGTTAAGAAATATGATAAAGTGGAGGTGAATCACGTAGGGAGGGTGACAAGGGGGCATGTCAGGCCTTGGCTCTTTTGACGTCTGTGGTTTGTTTATTGACTTTTTTGTTTATTTGATACTTGCTTCCTGACTGTTGTATAGTTTTACCTGCAGTAGTCTTTCTTTGTCTTTTAAAATAAAAACTTCTCCAGTATCTTTCCCCTCTCCTCTTTTGCTATCCCCATACAGCCTGATTTATAAACATGGGCAATAATACCCTGGTAATTTATGGCTTTGAATGGCAGGAGAGTTTTTCTGCACAAGTGGATTAAACTCTCCTCCTCCCCCCCTCCCCTGATCCACTTCCCCCCTTCCCACACACACATCTTATCAGTACCCCAACCCCACCTCAAACACATACCCCTAACACACACACCTACTCTTCTTCCCAGCATGCAGTTAATGCAAGTATACTCTGTCTTCAGACTGACTCATTGTACTGCTTCAGTAGTTTCTCCAACTAACCATCGCATCCCTAGTTTGGAGTTTTATTAGCCATCTTGAGGCATGAACTGTCAGAAGACGGGGTTCAAAACTCTTAGGGAGTTTGAAATATTTGTAGTGGTATTTTGCAGCGGTTTTTTAAAAAAAATTTTCAATGATTATAGCATACTACACACCGTCATAACTTTTTCCAAATCACGGAGAAAGCTACCCCTAGATACATCTGCGACACTCCCTGTGGTACACTTAATACATCATGGGTTGCTTCCCCTGCTAATATTTCAGTCTGTTTTATTGTGGATAGTTGATGATCATGAAGACTAAAATAAACGAAAATTACCTCTTGGCCACCAACTTATCTTTGTAGAAAAATAACGCTAGAAAATAGTTTGGAAACAAGATGATCTGAATGTCTGCTAGAGAGCAGAGTTATTAATGGTGCTGATACAGTGTCCATCTCTGCTGTTTAACAGTAACAGGACACAATGCACAATCACTGTCTTTGACTTCTGCAGTGCTCTGCATTTATCTTTCTTTATTTGTTTTTTTCTTCTTTCTTAGGACCTCTCTCCTCTCTCTCTCTTTTCCTCTCTCTCTCTCTCTTTTTCTTCTCTCTCTCTCTCTCTCTCTCTCTCTCTTGATTTGTTTCCCCTTTATTTCTATTTATGTAGTATATGATGCAGTAGCTATATTATTTCACTCTAGAGATTAAGCTGTGGTTGGCAGCCGTCAGTCTCGAGGACTATGGAGTTGCACTTAAAGTGTTCATTCTGGTACAGAGGGGTTGTGGCTGGCCAGTCCCACAGGGGAATGACAGTCCCTGTGGCAGGGGGCACAGATGAAGTCTGCTGCTGTTCTGTCTGCCTGGGCTGGTATGGCAAAAGAATAAGACAGACACTTCATGTTCAGTCTACATATTACTGGCACACACAAAATCAGCAAGCTAGAGGAATCTGCTGTCTGGCAAGATTGCTTCTCATTTACAGTCATGTCCTTAGTTCTGGAAAAACTCTACATGGCCAGAAGATAATTTCAAGGTTGAATTAGAACCCCCAATCCCCATCCCCCCTCCCCCCCATCCTCCGCCCTTGACTATCTTTCTCTCCCCTCATCATCAGATTCTAGTAGCGAGGGTAAGAGTAGTTAATCTGCCTCACGCGGCGCCTACCTCATAAAGAGCGCCATCCAATCAACAGTTAAAACAACAAAGTACCTTAGAGTTATCCCGCCATGATGACTGGAGGGCCAATCATCTTGCACCACTAACTGGCTCTTCCGGAACGGCGCGGAATAACAAGCGTCCAATCTAAGAGCCTCTTATCTCCTTCTCTCTCTAGCAAGTCTTTTCCCCTGTCTTCATTCAAGTATAGAGTTGAGGTATTTTTACATCCGCCGTTTCTCTTGTGATACAATGGTAGAGATTGGGGCTTGCTGGAGTTTATGTACCGTGTTTTACGTGTGAGGGGGGTGTTAGTGCGTGAAAGCACGTATGAAGAAAAAAGGAATGTGCATTTATAGCTCACGTGTTTGCTTGCATTGCAGTTTATTTCCAGTGCCAGGGCTGGCACCCACCCACCCATTTCAGTGCCACCCACTCTTCCATGTCTAGACCTTCGTTCTGCTCAAGGGGGGATGTAAAGACGATGTAAAGACGATGTAAGACAGTAAAGACAGTTTTGATAAAGACAAATATTAACACAGCACATTCACGGCTTTCTTTCTGCGTGTTGGTGTCCTCCACTACTTATGTCCTGTACTACGGTTCTCTTTCTCTCTCGTTTGTACACTCACTAGTTCAATGTTTCACTCACTCACTCACTCACTCACTAGCTTCCTAAAGCGCACACATTAACACTAGGCGTGTTTTATAGTGAGCAAGAGGATGGGTGGACTGAAGCCAGGGTAATGAACAGGCCGAGGTGTGCAGAAGCCACATCACTGAGATGACCATCCACTGACCCACACTGGACATTCACCCTCACTGCTGTGTGACTGAATCTGGTTTTACGTTCAGCTCAGTACCTGCTGCCATTAGTTTCAGCCTCAAACAGACCAAGGTTTCAGAAAATGAACTTTGAAAAAAAAATCTCTAATGAAATCCGAAAGATGACAAGCAGCTGCACAAAAGAAGAAATTCAACAGCAAAGGACTCCTATTATATTTGTCTGAGTATTTAAAGCATGCCTGAAACCAGTGAAGAAATAAGAACTGGGTTATGCAATCCAATATAAATAAAAAAGAGAGGGCACCTGGAGGCTATCTTTTTTGCTAAGGCCAAAAGCTGGGTCCGTTACTGATAATTATAAGCATCGGGCCAAGGCCTGCACTAGATGCTGTTATGATTTAAGTTCTGTGCTGAGATTGTTTCTAGCCACACCATGCTCTTAGTAGAACAGCCTGTAGTCTCTTGAAAAGGAGAAAACAATCCTCGGAAGTCAGAGTATGGCTGTTCATATGTCAAGGTACTTGAAAAGTCACACATGCAAACTTCCCATCCAGTGTATACTGACAGTCTCACGGTTATTCCCACATGTGACGAGTGAGACAGAGTGTGCATATTTGGGGTGACCCCCTGGGTGTTAGGCTGGGAAACGCCCAACAACAACTACAAAACGTAAACAAGGTCACACACCATCAAGTGAGCAGTGCTTCCACCCCTTCCCAGTTAGCATACAGGCAAAACAACGGGTGGGGGGGGGGGGGGGGGAGGGGGGGGGGGAGGGTGATGAGGGGGTAAAAACAAACAAATCACTTGCTAAAAGAAATAGACAACCCCAAGTTGCTGGTGTAAACCTCTCATCCAGTGTGCACTCTCACAGGGATTCCCAGGTGGGATGAAGGAAACCGGTAGGTACCCTGAGTAGCCCCCAGGGTTTTTCATTTCACATCACTTACAGCCCCAATAACCACCAAGGCCCAGTCAAAGCTGTCATTTTATCCAGCTTCAGCAACTCCAAAAACAGTGACTTTCAAGTTCAACCTCATCACCATCATCATCATCATCATCAGACCCGTGACCTTGGCGGTCGTGGGGGAGACATGAAAGACGATGCCGTGGTAAGCCTCCTCCATCCATCTCGGTCCTCGGCTCTGCGCAGTAGTGCCGAGTCATTCATCCTGGTCCATTCTCTGATGTTGTCCATCCATGACTTGTTCTGTCTTCCCCTCCTTCTGCCACCTTCGAGTGTTCCCTGCAGTACTGTTTTGGGCAGAGTGTTGTGGCGGGTGACGTGCCGAACCATATCAGCTTTTCTTCTTGACGTTGGTTGAGAAGGGGTTCCTGTGGACCTGCAGCCGTGTTATTTGACTCTTGACAAATTTTTCGTTGGTCTTTCGTTCTCTCCAGGATATGCCAGTAGTTTTCTATGGCATTTTGTTTCGAATGACTGGATTCGCTTTGCTGTTTCAGCAGTCAATGTCCAGGTTTCACTTCCGTACAGCAGGATCGACTGAATTAGGGCTTTGTAGAGCTTTAGTTTGATTGGGAAACTGATCTCTTTACTTTTCCATATGGTGGTGAGTTTTGTCATGGAAGATGTTGCCATGGCTATTCTGACTTTGATTTCTGTCGTCGATCGCCCGTCCTTTGTGAGTGTAGCGCCGAGGTATTTAAAAGCGTCTACCTCCTCCAGTTGTTGGCCGTTCATGTAAATTTTAGCGGTGGCAATGCTCGTGCTGTTCACAAGTACTTTACTTTTCTCCGAGCTCACCTCCATCCCATATGCTCCAGCTCTGTTCTCAAGTCTGGTCGTAAGATCTTGCAGCTCTGTGTTACTTCCGCCAATGAGGTCAATGTCATCGGCAAACCGTAAGTTGTTGAGGGGTCTGCCGCCAATGGAGATGGTAGGGTGGAAGTCATGGAGGGTCTCTCTCATGATGTTTTCCAAGAACAGATTGAACAGGACTGGAGATAACAGGCATCCTTGTCGGACCCCACTGTGGTTTTGAAGTAGTCTCCGACCTGATTGTTCAGAAGGACTGCACTGCTTGCGGTGTTGTATAGTGCTTGAATGGTTTGCACTAGTCCTTCTTCAATGCCAAACATTCTGGGACCTGCCACAGGCCTTCGTGCCATACTCTGTCAAAAGCCTTCTTGAAGTCGATTGAAGTTGTGGAACAGGTCTCTCTGATGTTGAAGATGTTTTTCCATCATGATTGTGGCAGTTAAAAAATCTGTTCGATTGTGCTCCTGCCTGCCCTGAACCCAGCTTGTTCCTCTGCAAGGTGTTCTTCTGCCTCCTTCTGAGTCGATTCAAAATAACTTTGAGCATGATCTTGCTGGCGTGGCTGATGAGGCTGATTGTTCTTAGTTTTGGCATTGGCGTAAATTCCCCTTCTCGGGCAGGGGTATGATGAGTGATTGTGTCCAGTCTGTTGGCCTACTGTTTTGTCTCCCAAATTTCTGACAGATAGCTGTAACATATGTGATGACTGTTTCGCCACCATGCTTGAGCAGCTCTGCTGGTATATTGTCTGCTCCTGGGGACTTTCCTACTGGTAAGCTGCGGATGGCTTCTTCCACTTCTTCCTCAGTATAGGTAATGGCGAGGGTGCTCTTGATGTTGCTGCTTTCTCTTCTATTATGCTCTTGTCAGGTTGTATTGGGTAGTTGTACAGTTCTTGACAATATTCAGACCACCTGTTCAATGCAGCTGAGCTTTCTGTGAGGAGGTTTCCGGAGCTGTCTTCAATGACTGATGATTTGGTTTGAAGTGGTTTTGTGAGTTTCTTCAGGGTGTCGTATGCCTTTTTATCTGTTGCCCACTTTCATGTTTTTTTCGATCTCATCACATTGATCACTGATCCATTCTCTCTGGCCTTTAACATTGACTTCTTCACGAGATTGTTGGCTCCCGTATTCTTTAGGGTTGGAAGACCTGGTTGGTTTCAGTGCTTTCTTGTATCGCAGAGGTCCAAGATGTCATTGGTAGTCCATGGCTGGTGTTTATTCCTCTGACGACCGAGTACCTCCTCTGCTGTTTCTCGGGACTGCCTCATTGAAGTTGTTGGTGAGGTCATTGATGTCATTGTCCAGGAGGGTTAATGCCGCAAAACGTCCGCCAAGCTTAGCTTGGAAGATCTCCTCGACATCTGGATCTTTTAGTTTGTCCACGTCAATTGATACGTGGGTTTGCAGGCTGTTTGTTTTTCTTCAGCTTCATTTTGAATACCAGCAGCACAAGGTCGTGGTCACTGCCATGTCAGCTCCAGGGTTAGGTTCTTGTTCTGGCTCTGTTGATGCTGGATTTGAAGCGCCGTGGTGTTAAGATAAAATCTATTTGGTTATGGATCTTGCCGTTTGGCGCATGCCAGGTTGTCCTCCTTGACTGCTTGTGGGGATAGAGGGTATTGGCAATGGTAAGTCTGTGGGTGCAGGCAAACTCCAGCAGACGTAGTCCCCTGTCGTTGGTCTCCCCAGTTCCAAACTGACCAACTGTTCCGGCCCATTGGTTGTAAGAGTCAGGACCTACTTTGGCGTTTAAAATCCCCTTGGATGATGATGATGTCCTTCTTGGGTATTTTCTTAATGGTCACTTCAAGATCTTCATAAAATTCTTCTACTTCTTCATCTGTATGGTCAGATGATGGTGCATAGATTTGTATGATGGTGATGTTCTTGGGCTTGGCCGACACCGGATGCTGATAATCCTGCTGGAAGCCGGTGTACAGCTGATAATGCACCCCACTACTTCCTTTCTGACAATAAATGCCACTCCATGTTGGTGATGTTTCTCTTGGCCACTGTACCAGATCTTGTTGCCTTCTTCAGTCAATGTCTCGCCAAATCCTGTCCATCTCACTTCTCCTAGTCCAATAATGTCCCATTTATATCGGCTAAGCTCATACTCTAGTTCTTTGATTTTTCCGCACTGGTAGAGTGTACGGACGTTCCATGTACCAATGGTGATTTGTTCTCTAGGGAGCTTAAGTAATGTTTTAACTCCAGTAGCTGACTTGTCACTTCCACCCTGGTGTTGATCAATGGAAAGCGCGGTCGTTGGTAACCCGGGCCTCGACCGATCCGGTATCATTTCGGCTTTGCATTTGTCTTTCATGTTTTTTCTGTGGGCTTAGGATATTCCTTGGTGGCGCCAATCTCCTCTCCAAGTCTCCATATGTTTTGGGTTTTTTCTATTGGGGTTTCCTCCCCCACATGCGACAGGTTGTACTGGGTTACATGGATACCAGTAGCAGTAGCAGAAAACTTCTCTGACTGACCTGACATCACCATCAAATGCCATCAAATATCCAATACTGCCAATCTAAAAAAATATTAACAGTGTACGGTAACTATTTCATTCTCTAAGGCCAATAAAACAAAGCCTGCCAAGGATGCCAGCCATGCTACTTAATTTATCATCCCTGGGTTACAAAACCAAAGTGTAAAAAGGATAAGATATACTTCCAAGCGAAACAAAAAGTAAAGTGACATATGGGCAGATAACATTGCATAATGAACATTCTGTGCTCGTCCCAGTGTTTACATTTTTCACCACTTGGTCTTAAGATGAAAACAGTGCAGGCAAAAGGTCCATATATGGCGTAGGATGCTTAAGATGGGGAATGCTCAACAACAGGCACAGCATTGTTTTTTTTCTTATAGACACAGAATGCAAACTTGCCAAAAGTATACACGCATATATTGATTTCATTCATGACTGGACTAGCCTTTCGGTTTTGAACATTCCTACCATACAAAACACACAGAAAAAACAATAAAAGTTTATCACTTTTTATATTTCCATATTTGAAATGAACGAGAGTTGTGAATAAAAGCCGATTTTTAAACAAATGTTTTTATTTCATTTCGGCCTGAAAGACAAAGAAAGAATCAAAGTTGGCTCTATTTTCATCTGGTTTTCTTTTTGACTGATTTGTTCCGTTTCATGTTTTTAGGGCAGGGGTGGTTTTGGTATTGTTGAGATGAACCAAGAGTCTGAAAAATATTGACTGTAGTTATGAGAAGTATTATATCTCTGATTGATATCAAATGATGAAAATATCTTTCTTTTTGCTGCAAATAACAAGGGACTAGCTAGTCTCTGCTTCTACTCTGTTTATGTATGTCCCAATCTCCATCTGAGGCTGTTTGACATATTGCTCTCTGCTCTTGCACAAGTTGAGAAATGTAACATTGTAATCACTATGTACTTGATGTATCACCATGTGCGTGCACGCGCACACGTGCGTGTGTGTCTAGTACTTATGTATTTTGGTTAATGGTTGATTTTGGGAGTGTAATGGTCATGACCCCTTCATGAGGGGACAAGGCTTGTATGAATAAATCAATCAATCATTTGTAATCTCCTCTGACTTCCTCTCCTCGTTTCCCTGTCCTGTCTGTCTACTCCCATAATTTTCTGTCTGTGTCTCTGTCTGTCTGTGAGTGGATGTGTGTGTGTCTCTCTTTCTCTCTCCCTCTCTGTCTGTCTCTCCATCTTCTCACTCTCTCTTTCTCTCTGATGTCTGTGTCCTTCTATCTCTCCCTCACTTTCTTTTTCTCTTTCGTTTTCTGTGTCCGTAATTGTGTTTTTCTGTTTGTCTCTTTCTCTGTAACTCATCCTCCTTTCTCTCTCTCATGGTCTCTTATTCACCGTGTTCTCTATCTCCGTCTCTCTGTCCATCTGTCTGTCTCTCTCTCTGTGTGCATATCAATCTCTTTTGTCCGTCTGTCTCTCTTGCGTCCCTCTCTGTGTTTGTGGCTGTTCATATCTTCCTGTCTGTCTATCTGTCTGTCTGTCTCTCTCTCTGGTTGTGCCCGTCCACCTCTTCCTTTCTGTCTGTTTGTCTATCTGTCTGTCTGTCAGACTGTCTGCCTGACTGCCTGCTTTCTGTCTGTCTATCCGTCAGTCTATGGGCAACAGCCGCCCTGTTGCTGGTAATGGCCGAGGAGGCAGGCGTGCTGATGACCACCGGGAGGTCTGAGGCAGGCAGTCAACGGCTGACCCCTGGTCAGAGGAGACCCCCGTTAGGCACAGTCCTGCCGGCACCCGCAGACATTTTATGGCCCGGTGTAAAAATCCTCCCCGGCGGTTTTCCTTCCTCTTCATTAATCTTGCCGCATGGCTGCTCTCCCCTTCTCTCCGGGGTCGTTCGTGAACCGTGGAGTACTGTCCCCTTTTTCGTAAATATTTTTTCGGTCGTGTTTTTCTTTTCTTTTCCTTTTTTTTGCTTCTTCTGTTATTTCTCTCTCTCTCTCTGTGTGGTTTGCTCTGTTTAGGATTATTGATTGAAACATTGGGATTAGTCTGGCTGTTGAAAACTTTCTGTATAGCTGGTTTTCTGTTCTTATCTTAGAAGAAAAGGGAAGATGGTATTTTCTGGTTTTCATCAATCCACCACCCTACCCCCCCCCCTCTCTCTCTCTCTCTTTCTCTGTCTCTCTCTTTCTTTATCTCTCTCCTATGTGAACCTTTTTCAGCAGCACATTAGCTATATTTGACTCTTTCTCCGTCTCGAAGCCGGGTGCACAAAGTACAGTTACTGTGTAACAGTTTGTTCCTGACAGTTCTTTTTCCTCTGTCCACTTCCCTCCCTCTGTTCGGATATTGCTTTGTCTAGGGCAGGATCAGCCTAGGGGTTCAGTGGTTAGCGCCTTCTACTCCTCATCTGACGTAACTGAGGACAAGGTTTCCACTGAGATGAATCGAGGAGATGGGGGGGTTCTGAGTTTGGATTTTCTTTCTCTCTCTCTCTCTCTCTCTCTCTCTCTCTCTCTCTCTCTCTCTCTCTCTCTCTCTCTCTCTCTCTCTCTCTCTCTCTCTCTCTCTCTGTCTCTCTAAATCTCTCTCTCTCTCTGTCTCTCTAAGTCTCTCTCTCTCTCTCTGTCTCTCTCTTTCTCTCTCTCTCTCTCTGTCTGTCTCTCTAAGTCTCTCTCTCTCTCTCTCTCTCTCTCTCTTGGCGTGACGGGACGAGAACTGAAAGGGTGTGCTGTTAGTAAGCTGCTGCAAATTTTTGCATTTAAGCTTCAAAATGTCAGTTACTGGCCTTCCAGCAACTGTAGTAACAACTTTAAATGCCCTGCTGATCGACAACGTCCTATCGAGCTGGAAAGTCGCGGGGGAGAGCGGCAGCGTTGTCTTCGTCTTGCGACTGAAGCCAGCTGACAAGTCAGTGTCAACAGAAATGGCGGACCCAGTGCTGAACCGTAATTCGCGAGTTCAGTATTTTCGCAAGAAGTGCCCTTCCCAAATCCGTCGTGACGTCCAAAGAAGTAGACAACATCAAGAAAGACAGGCAAGTCGCCAGTGTGACAAGGACAGTGTTTTGGAAGAGCCGGTGTTGTCTGACAGTGACTCCCTGCATCGTGAGAGAGTGGATGCAGAATCAAAACAAACCAGCGTGTACACAGAGCTGTGTGTCGACAGTGCAGTGAATGTCCCAGCCACACTAGATTCACTTGATTTGCCGTGTGAACCAGCAACAGACAGCAAGATCGGTGTGTCTCCTGAGTTGTCTGATGTGGACGAAGAACAAACAGTTGACTGCACAGTTGAGGGTTTTCATACTGGTATTGTGAAAGAGTATGTGTCCACTCTGACAGACAAACGTGTGCAGCGTCGATTACGAGACAGCAAAAGAAACACACAGTTTTGAAAGGTTGTAGTTCAAGATTCAGGCAATCAAACTATTCTGATGTGTGAATCGGATGACATCGCCCTAGAATATTCTTGTAAAGGAGATACTGGCGAGGAATCTAAGTGTGTTTTCTGGTACATCAAGCAAGAAGACAGAAACATGTTGCCAGAAGAACGTGTCAGGCTTGTCAGACTTCGGAAAGGGAAGCAGCGTCCTAACACACAACACGCAGAGACAGTGGCACGTGCTGAACGGGAATTACATCTTCTTCGGGACCTGATCCGGTTTTACATGGGCTGACTTCGCTGGCTGCAGACTGGAAAAGAAAAGGCTGTTTTGAAAACTGAGACACGACATTAATGTATCAGATCTAGATGTACATACCATTACTGACATGGTTTCCATGTCACTGTAATCGCGTCGCGTTCGATATCGTTTGTTACCGCGCCGCAGCGCTATATGGCTTGATTGCTAGATAGCAATAAATATTGTTCATTGTTCGTTCATTGTTCTCTCTCTCTCTCTCTCTCTCTCTCTCTCTCTCTCTCTCTCTCTCTCTCTCTCTCTCTCTCTCTCTCTCTCTCTCTCTCTCTCTCTCTCTCTCTATATATATATATATATATATATATCTCTCTCTCTCTCTCCTTGAATTGGCATTGGTACTGTCTCCATTGTCTCGAATATCTTTTGGATGTGATTTGTTGTTGTTGATGTTGTATGTTTAAAGTGTGATGACTTTAAGGAATATTGAAAAATAAATAAGATGAAGAAGAAGGAGGAGGAGAAGGAGAAGGAGGAGAAGAAGAAGAAGACGACGACGACGACGACGAAGAAGAAGAAGAAGAAGAAGAAGAGAGAGAGAGAGAGAGAGAGAGAGAGAGAGAGAGAGAGAGAGAGAGAGAGCGAGAGAGAGAGAGAGAAGAGCGAGAGCGAGAGAGAGACATAGAGAGAGACAGAAAGAGACACACAGAGAGAGAAGGACGAGAGGCAGAAAGGTAGACAAAGAAAGAGAGAGAGACAGAGAGAGAAACAGAGACAGAGACAGACAGAGACACAGAGAGACAGACAGAGGGCCGGAGAGACAGACAGACAAGCAAACAGACAGAGAAACAGACAGACAGAGACAAAGGGAGTCAGAGGAAGAAGTTCAACAAGGTGGCAGGGCACCTACCTACTCGGACTGGAGGGAACACATGCTTACCCTTGGCGACCCAGGAGGAGCCAGCCAGCAAATGTCAAACTACTTAACAATGGAAGCAAAAAGCAACACAGCTCCCTGAATCCCCAACAGGCTAAAAAAAAACAAGGGACAAGAGTTCCCCCCTCCCCCCTTTGTCTGTCTGTCTCAAGCTGCAAGGGTTACTCGGTGGACTAGGTGCAGGCTTGTAGAGCAGACATGATGGAGTCTGGAACCTGTTTTTTCTTCTGTTCCTGCTCCGAGGTGTTTTCTGGATACATCTTCGTCAGACTAGCAGTCAGTCTCTTGGGGGTAATGCTCTCGGGGTGATCGGTTTTTTGCCCTCCTTTTTCTTGGATGTAGACCATTTGACAGGTGTGGCATGGGTCGTCAGTGCGGGATGAAGTTTTTTTACCGTTGTATGGTCTTGGAAGGTCAAAACAGTCTAGAATGAATGATCTCTCCAAGATGATTGTCAGTTTTAGAATTCATGGGTACAGAGGCAGTCTACATGGAAATACAATACTAGTTTACAGAGGATGCAAATCTGTTGCTTAGATACAGCTTAAAATGATTATGGCATTTACACCTTCATACAACACAATGCAAAGACTTTATCATCTCAGAAATACTTGTTCTTTATTTCTTGAGTAGTAAATGATTGATGGACTAATTCGTCAATTATGGCATTATTTATATCTATTTTTAGTCATATTTGACTTCTTTTCTGTTTTTTGTGTGTGTCTTTGTTACTTTTCACTCTACCGGCTGAACTTTTCCTTTTTTAATATTACTAGTTGTAGCTGAACTAGCATTGATACTTAAGCCATATTCTGTTAATAAACTTTGACATCCTCACACACTCATCCCTCTATTTAAATTCTGCTTGCAGGCAGTGGCCAACCTGATGCGCCTGCGCTGTCGGTGCCACGGAGTTTCCGGTTCCTGCGCCGTCAAGACCTGCTGGCGGGGGTTACCGGCCTTTCATCAGGTGGGCACCACTCTCAAGGAATCCTACGAGTTGTCCGTCAGGCTAGCTCGCCGTTCGCCGAACGTGCTTCGCCGCAAGGAGAAAGCCAAGCGGCGGGTGCCCATCTCTCACGGGGAGCTGGTCTTCGTGCACCGCTCGCCCAACTACTGCCGGCAGAACAGCAAGCGCGGCATCCTGGGGACGCAGGGCCGCGTGTGTAACCGCACGTCATACGGGGCCGACAGCTGTGACTTGCTGTGCTGTGGGCGCGGCTACAACACACAGGTGGTGCGCTACATGGAACGGTGTCACTGCAAGTTCCACTGGTGTTGTTACGTCAGGTGCAAGACCTGCGAGACCATGATCGACTTCCATACGTGTAAGTGATGACGACCACATCAGCTCCTGCGTCACCAGCCAGCTGTGTCGTCATCGTTGTGTGTCCTGGCATTGAAGTCAAACGGATGTCATGACTGGCATCGTTGGCAGAAGGTCAGATCCAGGTCTGGGACGTGATGACATCATCGCTGACGTCAGTATCGTCACTGTCACGTGAGGAGGTTGAGGTGTCAGAAACAGTTCTCATGATGTCTTTGTGGAAGCCCTTGTCATCACAGGAAAAGGATATGACGTCACCCTCACAAGATGGTTGAAGGGGTTCTTCAGAGAACTGACGTGAGCTCTGGAGTTGATTGCTGATAGGCTTCAGATGTTGACCTGTGCTGTGTCACCAAAACAGACTTTGGAGATACAGTTTAACTTTGGACCTTGTTAAAGAAATTGGGTTGTGGTGTCATCAGTGTGTGTGTGTGTAGGAACTGGCAGTGGAGATGGTGATAGTGATGGTTATTGGTTGTCAGGGCCTGCATTTCTTTCTTCACCTTAGAGAATACAGAATCAAAAACATACAAGCAAAGAAATAAAACTTAAAAGAACACGACACAACATCAATGACTATCATATTTTGTTCCCTTAGCGCCACTATCTGATTTTTCACTGTGATGTCAGCCTAGACATTGGTGACTGGTTTCTGTTGATGTGGGGAATGTGGTCAGTTGGATGGTAGGTAGAAACAGTCTGAAAGGTTCAGAGTACTCAAGGAAGAACTTGGTGGACAGAATGACGTCATGTAGGGGCTGATGACATCATGTAGACATCATGGTCTGTGTGACAGGGTTTCTGGTCTGGTCGACAACATGGTGGAGTAGGATATTTGGGCTTTACTCACCCCAGGCATTATCCACGTATCCTCAAACATTTTCTATTGGTGTCTACGTCAAAGGCAGTATGTGGTTGTTTTTTTTTAATTTTTATTTCGCTGTGGGCAACATGATAACCAAGGTCAACTTTACGCTTCCTGTGACGTCATCGTTAACTTTGGCCACGTCATTTGCAACTGACGTCAGTGTACAGTAGTGATAACACAGTTTTGAATCCTCTGACGGGTATGAATGATCACGCTAACTGCAGATCTGACAGTATGATGCAAGGGTCGCAGATTCGTGTGTCACGTGTTGCATAAAGTGTTGGATATTTTTTCTTTCTTTCTAAAGTATATGACTGATGTTGATAGATTTTTAAAAAAAACTTTGTGTTTGTGTTGTCAAGGTAAAGGGTATATATTTTTCCAGCACAGAATAACACTATGTCTAACAGGAAGATGTCATAAGAAGAAAGGGCCATGTCACTCACAAGACTCCTGACAAAAGAAGTAGGCTTAGTCAAAAAAGGGATCACTATCTTGCCCTATTCTGTGGCAAGCTGTCCATTGCTGTTCCCTTCGTTCTTCCCTAGCGTATGTGTCCTCGGCTAGGGGTAGAAAAGGAAATGTCTCCGTTCACACAACATGCACGCGATGAAAATGTACAAATGTCGGCTCTGCATAGAATACAATGGTCATCTTCATATTTTAGACGATTAAAAGTATCCAGAGAGTATGGTCTTAAGGGCAAAGGATTTCTTTGACTCTGCTTCTTCCTAGATTCTGTGAAGAGTCGTTGGTGCATTGCGCTGCATCTTTCAGGCGATATATCTAAGCCCTGTAAAGCTGACCTTGACAGGGTTCTTTCCTCTCCAAGTATAAGGGTAAGGTCTTTGTATTCTTTCTTGATAACGTGGACGTGCATTTCATTTTCAAGCGCCCTTCTTCGTGAACCCTAGCTGAGATATCTGGTTTCAAGGAGCTGGTAGTCATTTTGAAGTGAAATCGACTATGAAATTTCGATGTGATTATTTTTTTCTATTACTTGTATGAATTAGATACATATATTATATGTGCATTATTTATGATACATATTTTTGACTTGTATGAACTATTGATTGAATGTCTGTAGTTACGCTTTTTCAAAGGAATGATATAATATAAGTGTATAGAAATAGGAGTAGGTGGGGTTTTGAAAAGAAAAGTGTAGCAATCAGGAGTACGAAAATGTCACATTGGAAAGAGTTTTATATATTCTTTGGATATATATTCAAGAAATAGTAAAAAAAAGTTGCATGGGACTCAGAAGTGTGTCAATAAGGGTCAGTGATAAGGCTGGCCACTGCCCCTGTTCATTTGCATACACTTTCCTGAAGTGTATTCCCTAAAACTAGAGTATTAGTGAGTGGTCACTGTCACAAACTCTTTGTCCTTCTCTTGCGTTTAAAGACATGATAATCATGTTTGCAACAGGCTAGCTGGAATTTTTTTGGACAGTTTACAAGCTGTCTGAAATATCTGCGAAAAAACCCAACTTTGATCTATTACATATCCTCTCTCCCAATGTTTCTCTCCAATGAAACATGACAGAAAAATCATTCTTACACACTGCAGCTTAGTTTTGCATTTTGATTTAATCCTACCCCTTCTTTTTATTCTGGTTTTTATTATGTCCTTTTTTCATGTGTGATAGGCAAAGTGTCAAAGAAGTACATTTCTGTTGAAACCAGTTATCCTCTTACACCTCTTTAGATAAAAGTGGGCGTGTCTACTTCTAGCTTCCTATGGCAAACAATGCAATGACATCACCTAATTCTGACAGTATGTGTTGAAGGTCTGTTTTAAAGGGGTGTTACTTGAAGTAAGATCCTGTCATAGCCAACTGGGGGCCGTTTTGAGCTGTCCCCTTACTCCCTGAGTACAGGAAGGTTGGTCAGCAATAGGATGTGAGATAGGTAAAGGTGTTCCCATAACCTATGCCGTCTATGGGTAGCAGGCTGTCAGATCAGAGACCTCCACTTCTTCAGGGACAAGCATATTGAGGGTGGCGCCCATCTCCTCTCTCTCGCTGCTTTACCTTCCCTGGCCATAAAGAGGACAGGTACCCATTTACAGCTGGGTGAACTGGGGTACTATACTAAAGCCAAGGTGCGCAAGTGGTCACCCATCCACTACGTAACCATGTTCAGCACTGCTTAATACACTGCTAGGAAAGGATGAGTGTTCTGACTACATAGCTATTCAGTCCCCAAAGGATGTGTAGATGCCGAAAAAGGTTTTCCTCTGAATGTCATCTTACTGTCACATGTTCTAAATAAACAATGACATTGAAGTTTAAGAGACACCCGCCGCTAAGAATTCCTGTGAACTCTCATGTAAGTTTCTTTTGTTTAATGAATTAAAAAATCCTGTAGGTGCCCAGTAGGAAGGAAGCAAGGCTTCTTTCAATGTAGCTAGGGAGTCATCATGAATTCAACAGTCACTGGTTAAAGTCGAGTTCAACATATATTAAGTCATCACACTCATACTCTCTTTTGTGTTTTTCTTTATAATCACTTATAATGGAAAGACGTGAAATTGAAGAAATAACTTCATTTTTTCCACTCACTTTTTTATAAACTGAAATAATAGGCTGTGGCAGATGAAGATTATTTCCCACTGGAGTGATATCTAGAAAACTACAATGGTTTGGTTATTTTACTAATCATTCACAGTAACTGTTCATTTCAATATTTTCGATTGACCGTAATCAGATTTTTCTTCCTTTAATACATGTTTGATAAATTCTATTTATTTTTTCAGTATAATGTATAGACTCTTGTAGCCCTGCAGACCGTACTGCTCCATGAAATACCTCAGGCACTAAAGCTTGTCCACATCTAATGTATCTGATTATTCCCGTTATGGAAATCACAGGCAGGGGTGGTCTAAAGAATACACTGAATTATGTACTAAGTGACAGGTATCTAGGTGTCCAGTTTTGAAGTTGATTGTCCTTTTATCCCGAAGTCGATGTAAATATATATATTTTCTCCAGAGATTCTGCTTTACATTGCATAAGTTGTTCAGATCTTTCCCTCTCTCGTTCATATCTTTCCCTCTTTCCCTCTTTATATCGTCCTCTCTCTATGTCCCTTCCCCCATCTCTCTCTCTGTGTACCTGTCCCTCCCTCTCCCTCCCTCTCTATGTCTCTCTTTCTGTGTCTTTATCTGTGTTTTTCTCTCTCTCGTCCTTTTTTAAAATTGTTAATATTTCAGCAGTTTATCGTGATTAAAACTGTTGTTTAATGTTCATAATTGTTCAGTGTGATTTTGGCGTGAGGACATAGAGAGCGTTGTACTTAGTCAATTGTTTACAGTAAAGCAGGTAGATTTCCCTTCCCTCCTCCCTCCCCCCATCTCACTCACTCTCACCCTGTCTCTTTTACACACACACACACACACACACACACACACACACACACACACACACACACACACACACCACACACACACCACACACACACACACACACACTCACTCACACACACACACACACACACACACACACACACACACACACACACACACACACACACACACACGATTTTAGTATTTCTGAAAAACTCTTTTTATGATTAAAACTTCGATTTATTTAAAATGTACCTCAAGATAAACCAGTATATTTTGAACAACATGACGTTAACATTATCATGGCTTTCTTATATAGTTTTCTTTGCAAGGAAAGATTCTTCTTCTTCTTCTTCTTCTTCTTCTTCTTCTTCTTCTTCTTTTCTTCTTCTTCTTCTGATAATCATTATCATCATCATCATCGTTATTTTAAGAAATAACATTCAATATTTCTTGCAACTTTTTGCAAAACGTGCGTGTTATCACTAACACGATCATCACAAAGTCAATATCTTCATCCTTGTGGCAGTCGTGGTCGTGGTTACCCTTGTCTTTTGCCATCATCGCCATCCTTATTACCATCATTATCAGCTGCAGCAGCAACTGCAGCATCTTCTGCTTCTCATAATAATAATATTAATAATCATCATCGTCATCGTTGTTTTTGGAATCATCATCATCATCATCATCATCATCATCATCATCATCATCATCATCATCATCATCATCATCATCATCATCATCATCATCATTCTTCTGATAATGATGATGATTTATCATTTTATTATCATTTTTTTTAACTACTTAAAATCTCCGAGATCACAGTTATCCATTGTTATAGCCTCTGTTATTTTGCACCTGTTGCGCCATCATTGTTGGTGTTCTCTCTTTTGATAGTGACGAGGGGAACAGTGATAGTAGTGGTTGTTGTTGTTGTTGTTGTTGTTGTTGGTTGTCACTCTGGATGTTACTTTTGTTTGTTGCTGCTAGCCTGTGATGTATGGCAGAATCAATAACGGCGACTGTATTGTTCTTCATCATTCACAAAGTGATTATGTTGTACATACCTGATGTCTAGTTTGCCTGTATGATATTTTGGGTTAGTTTTCATAACTTTGTTGCATCATGTTTTAGTTATTGTAATCTTGGGGTGGTAGGTAGTTTAAAAGTCGAAGAGTGGATGTTCTCAACACAGCCTTGTCTTATTT
Source organism: Rapana venosa (assembly GCA_028751875.1). Taxonomy (NCBI): domain Eukaryota; kingdom Metazoa; phylum Mollusca; class Gastropoda; order Neogastropoda; family Muricidae; genus Rapana; species Rapana venosa. The sequence goes on from CM054142.1 coordinate 8,639,725, forward strand.
ACCTAGTGTCTTTTGTGTTTGTTCCTCGGCTAGAGCTCCGAGGTTCGCCAATGGTGAGAGTTTGCGTACTCAACCGTTTTTGCCCAGCATGAAAGTAGCCGCATTCCGACTTCAGGGATTGCTTAGTGTATGATGACGTGTGTTCTACAGATAGACAGCACTGGGGTTTGACAAGGCTGGTATATTATTCTGATGTGGTTGGTGGCTTTGTTCAGGATGGTCATGATTCTAATGGTTATAAGCTGAATCTATCTATACATTTTAAAGAGAGAAGTGCAGACTCACACACGCGCTAGTTTATTCATTCATATCAAAAGCAAACACAGACATCTAAAATAGCATAGATAATACACTTGAAAAACCGGAGTATAAACTTGAGTTGTGGAAGTATAGCGTATCCACCCTAGTATATTTTTAACGGTGTGGGCACCATGCTGGTGTCTCAGCTTTAGTCCAATTTCTGTTTTAAGAAAGCAGCGAACATAGGCACAATCATAGCCTTGCCTACGTATATCAGCACAGTGATCCATGGCAAATAAAAATACCCCAAACAGCAATGATGTCACCAGAAAGACTGACACTTTCGGATGAAAACCCAGTGAGTCGCCATTGTCTGTAAGTCCTTAACAGTTTTTTTGGCG
>CM054142.1:8640865-8790865 GCA_028751875.1 Rapana venosa
TTTGGAAGAGCCGTGTTGTCTGAAGTGCTCCCTGCTCGGAAGGGTGGATGCAGAATCAAAACAAACCAGGTGTACACAGAGCTGTGTGTCGACATGCAGTGAATGCCCCACCCACACAGATTCACTTGATTTGCCGTGTGGAACCACAACAGACAGCAGATCGGTGTGTCTCCTGAGTTGTTCTGATGTGGACGAAGAACAAACAGTTGACTGCACAGTTGAGGGTTTTTCATACTGGAAATTGTGAAAGAGAAAGTGTCCACTCTGACAGACAAACGTGTGCAGCGTCGATTACGAGACAGCAAAAGAAAACACAATTTTGAAAGGTTGTGTTCAAGATTCAGGCAATCAAACTATTCTATGTTTGAATCGGATGACATCGCCCTAGAATATTCTTGTAAAGGAGATACTGGCGAGGAATCAAAAAGTGTTTTTCTGGTACATCAAGCAAAAAGACAGAACATGTTGCCAAAAAAAAACGTGTCAGGCTTTCAGACTTCGGAAAGGGAAGCAGCGTCCAAACCCACACAACACGCAGAGACAGTGGCACGTGCTGAACGGGAATTACATCTTCTTCGGACCTGATCCGGTTTTACATGGGCTGACTTGGGTTGGCTGCGGGACTGGAAAAGAAAAGGCTGTTTTGAAAACTGAGAAAACGACATTAATGTATCAGATTTTGGATGTACATCCCATTACTGACATGGTTTCCAAATGTCACTGTAATCGCGTCGCGTTCGATATCGTTTGTTACCGCCGCCGCAGCGCTATATGGCTTGATTGCTAGATAGCAATAAAATATTGTTCATGTTCGTTCATTGTTCTCTTCCTCTCTCTCTCTCTCTCTCTTCCTCTCTCTCTCTCTCTCTCTACTCTCTCTCCTCTCTCTTTCTCTCTTCTATCTCTCTCTCCTCTCTCTAATATATATATATATATATATCTCTCTCTCTCTCTCTTGAATTGGCATTGGTAACTGTCTCCATTGTCTCGAATATCTTTTGGATGTGATTTGTTGTTGTTGATGTTGTATGTTTAAAGTGTGATAAATTTAAGGAATATTGAAAAATAAATAAGATGAAGAAGAAGGAGGAGGAAAGGGAAAGGGGAGGAAAGGAAGAAAACACGACGACACGACAAAGAAGAAGAAGAAAAAAAAGAAGAGAAGAGAGAGAGGAGAGAGAGAGAGAGGAAAGAGAGAGAGGGGGGGGCGGAGAGAGAGAGAGAGAGCGAAAAGCGAAGGGGAAACAAAAGAAAGAAAAAAAAACTGAAAGAAAACACAAGAAAAGGGGAAAAACGGAGAGGAAAAAAAAGGAAAGACAAAGAAAAGGAAGAGACAGAGAAAAAACCCCAGAGACAGAGACAGACAGAAAAAAAACAAGAACCCAGACAGGGGCCGGAAAGAGAAAAGACAAAAACAAACAGCAAAAAAACAGACAAACCCAAAAGGGGCCCAAAAGAAATTAAAAAAAGGTGGAGGGCACCTACCTACTCACTGGGGGGAACACATGCTTACCCTTGGCGACCCAGGAGGGCCCCAGCCACAAATGTCAAACTACTTAACAAGGAAGCAAAAAGAAACACAGCTCCCTGAATCCCCAACGGGCAAAAAAAAAACAAGGGACAAAAAATTCCCCCCCCCCCCCTTTGTCGTTTTTTCTAAAGCTGCAAGGTTACCGGGGGGACTGGGGCCGGTTTTAAGCAACATGATGGAGTCTGGAACCTTTTTTTTCTTCTGTTCCTGCTCCGGGGTTTTTTTCCTGGATACATCTTTCGTCCTGATAGATCATCCGGGGGGAAATCCTCACGGGGGGGATCGGTTTTTTTGGCCCTTTTTTTTTCTTGGATGTGACCATTGACAGGTGTGGCATGGGTCGTCAGTGCGGGATAAATTTTTTTTTACCTTTTTATTTTTTTGGAAAGGTCAAAAAAAGTCAGAATGAATGATCTCTCCAAGATGATTGTCAGTTTTAAAATTTCATGGGGTACGGGGCTCTACAGGAAATCAATACTATTTTACAGAGAATGCAAACTTTGCTTAGATAACTTAAAATTTTTGGGCTTTACACCTTCATAAAACACAATGAAAAAGACTTTATCATCTCAAAAAACTTGTCTTTATTCTTTGAGTAGTAAATGATTTGATGGACTAATTTTCGAATTTTTGGCAATTTATATCTATTTTTTTAGTAAATTTTTTACTTCTTTTCTTTTTTTTTGTGTCTTTTTTACTTTTCACCTCTACCGGCTGAATTTTCCTTTTTTTTAAAATAACAGTTGTACTAACTAGCATTGGAAAACTTAAGCCATTTTCGTTAATAACTTTGACCCTCACACACTCACCCCCTCTTTTTAAATTTGCTTGCAGGCAGTGGCCCAAAACCTGATCGCCGCGCGTCGGTGCCACGGATTTCCGGGTTTCCCCCGCAAGACCTGCTGGCGGGTTACCGGCCTTTCATCGGGTGGGACCACCTCAAGGAATCCTAGATTTGCCGTGGGGGCCCCCCTAGCCGCCGTTCGCCGAACTGCTTCGCCGAAAGGGGAAAAGCCAGCGGCGGGTCCCATCTCTCACGGGGGACTGGTCTTGGGTCCCCCCCGCCGCCAACAACCCCGCAGAACAGCAAGCCGGAAATCCTGGGGACGCAGGGCCGCGTGTGAACCCCACCATACGGGCCGACAGCTGGCTTGCTGTCTGTGGGCGGGGGCTCAAACACACAGGGGGTGCGCTACAGGGAAACGGTGTCACTGAAGTTCCACGGGTGTTGTTACGCGGGTGCAAGACCTGCGAGACATGATCGACTTCCATACGTGTAAGTGATGACGACCCATAACTCCCCGCGCACACCAGCGTGTCGTCATCGTTTTGTCCTGGCATTGAAGTCAAAGGGATTCATGACTGGCAATTGGCAAAGGTCAGATCCAGGTCTGGACGTGTACACACGCTGACGTAAATATCGCACTGTCACTGAGGGGGTTGGGTGCAGAAACAGTTTCTCATGATGTCTTGTGGGCCCTTGTCATCCGGGAAAAGGGATATGACGTCACCCTCACAAGAGGGGTTTAAGGGGTTTTTCAAAACTGACGTGAGCTCTGGATTGATTGCTGAAGGCTTCAGATTTGGGACCTTGCGTGTCCCCAAAAACAGACTTTGGAATAATTTTAACTTGGCCCTTGTTAAAAAAATTTGGGTTGGGGTGTCATCAGTGGGTGTGTGTAGGAACGGCAGGGGAGAGGGATAGTGATGGTTTTGGTTTGCAGGGCCTCATTTCTTTTCTTCCCCTTTAGAGAAACAGAATCAAAAACTACAAGCAAAGAAAAAAAAATTTTTTAAAAGAACACGACACAACATAAAAGACCATTTTTGTTCCCAAGCGCCCCTACTATTTTTCACTGTGATGTACCAGACATTGGTGACGGTTTCTGTTGATTTGTGGGGAAGGGTCAGGGGGGAGGGTAGGAAAACATCTAAAAAGGGTTCAGATACCAAGGAAAAAACTTGGGGGACAGAAGACGTCATGTAGGGCGATGACATCTTAAACCCCTGGCCTTGTGACAGGGTTTCTGGTCGGCGACACCAGGTGGAGGGGATATTTGGCTTTACCCACCCCAGGAATTATCCACGATCCCAACATTTCTTTGGTGTCACGAAAAAGGCAGTAGTGGTTTTTTTTTTTTTAATTTTTATTTCGTTTGGGCAACTGAAACCAAGGAAATTTTACGCTTCCTGTACGTCATTTTAAATTTTTGGCCACGTCTTTTTGCAACTGACTCAGTTACTAGTGAAACACAGTTTTAAATCCTCAGACGGTATAAATATCACGCAACTGCAAAATCTGACATATAAGCAAGGTCGCAGATTCGTGTGTCACTGTTGTAAATGTTGGATATTTTTTTCTTTCTTTTAAAGTTAAAATTGCTGGTTGATAGATTTTTAAAAAAAAAAACCTTTTTTTTTGGTGTCAAAGGGAAAGGTAATAATTTTCCAGCACAGAATAACACTAAAGTCTAACAGGAAAGATTCATAAAAAAGAAAGGGCCCTGTCACTCACAAGACTCCTGACAAAAAGAAAAGGGTTTGCAAAAAAGGACACTATCTTTCCCTATTCTGGGGAAAACTGTCCTTTGCTGTTCCCCTTTTTTCCTAGCGATGTGCCTCGGAGGGTTTGAAAAGGAAATTTCCCCTCCGTTCACACAACATGCACGCGATGAAAATGTAAAAATGCGCTCTGCATAGAATACAAGGTCACTTCATATTTTAGACTTTAAAAGTATCCAAAGTATGGTCTTTAAGGCAAAGGATTTTTTTTTGACTCCCGCTTCTTCCTAATTCTTGAAGGTCGTTTGGTGCATGGGGTGCCAAACTTTCAGGCATATATCAAACCCTGTAAAGCTGACCTGACAGGGGTTTTTTTTCCTCCCCCAAAAAGGTAAGGCTTTTTATTTTTTCTTGATAACCCTGGACTGCATTTTCATTTTAAGCGCCCTTCTTCGTAAACCCCAGCTGAATATCTGGGTTTTAAAAACTGGAGCATTTTGAAATAAATCGACTATGAAAATTTTGAATGATTTTTTTTTTTTTTCTAAATTCTTTTGAATTAGATACATATAAATTGCATTATTTATGATACATATTTTTGACTTTTATAACATTGATTTTAAGTCTTAGTTCCTTTTCAAAAAGGAATGAATAAATAAATGTAAGAAAAAGGAGTGGGGGGTTTTGAAAAGAAAAGGAGCAATCAGGGGTACGAAAAAAGTCACTTTTGGGAAAAAAATTTTTTATATTTTTTGGGTATATATTTAAGAAAATAAAAAAAAAAAATTGCATGGGACTCAGAATGTGTAAAAGGTCGTGATAAGGCTGGCCACTGCCCCCGTTCATTTTGCATACACTTTCCGAATGTATTCCCTAAAACTAGAGTATTAAATGAGGTCACTGTCACAAACTTTTGTCCTTTTCCCTTCGTTTTTAAAAAAAATGATAATCTGTTGCAACAGCTACTGGGTTTTTTGGGGGCATTTACAAAACTGTCTGAAATATCTGCAAAAAACCCAACTTTGAACTATACATATCCCTCTCCCAAAAGTTTCCTCCAATGAAACATGACAAAAAAAACATTCTTACACACTGCAAACTTTGTTTTGCATTTTTTTTAATCCTACCCCTTCTTTTTTTTCTGGTTTTATTATGTCCTTTTTTATGGTTTATAGGGAAATTCAAAGAAGTACATTTTTTGTTGAAACCATTATCCTCTTACACCTCTTTAATAAAAGTGGGCGTGCCACTTTTAGCTTCCTTGGCAAAAAATGCAATGACATCACCTAATTCTGACAGTATTTTTTGAAGTCGTTTAAAGGGGTTTCTTAATAAGATCCTGCATAGCCAACTGGGGGCCGTTTTGAGCTGTCCCCTTCCCCCTGAGAACAGAAGGGGTTTGGTTTACAATAGATGTGAATAGGTAAAGGTGTTCCCAAAAAGGCTTAACACTCAACCAAACCTCCATTTTTCCCCCAAAAAAAATAAACCCCAAACTCCTCTTTCCCTTTTAAAACCCCCCTCCAAAAGGACAGGGCCCTTTAAAAACGGGAACTGGGGGTTTCAAACCAATCCAATTTCACCCATCCACAAAAACCAAACATCAAACATCAAAAAAAGAAGGGCTAACAACATTATTAAAGGGTTGTAAACCGAAAAATTTTTTCCTCTAAGTACAACTGTCACAGTCTTTAAACAAGCAATTTAAGTTTTTGGAACCCCCGCCGCTAAAATTCCCGGAAACCCAGAAGTTTTCTTTTTTTTAAAAAAAAACGAGGTCCCCTAAAAAGCAAGGTTCCAAGTATTTAATCCATGAAATTCAACAGTCACGAAAAGGGAAAATTCAACATAATTAAATCATCAATCAATCCTTTTTTGTTTTTTCTTTAAATCCTAAATAAAAAGACTAAATTTAAGAAATAAATTTTTTCCAAAATTTTTTTATAAACGAAAAATAGGCGTGGGAGAGAAGATTTTTTTACTGGATATTACAAAAACAAAATTTTGGTTAAAATTTTTTAAATCATCACATAACTGTTTTTTCAAATTTTTTCGAAAATTTAAGAATCAATTTTTTTCTTTACATGTTTTTTAAAATTCATTTATTTTTTCAGATAAAGATAAATCTTTTACCCGGAAAACCACTCCCCCGGGAAATTTAACCCCACACAAACTTTCCCACATCTAAGTATCTGATTATTTTCCCTTTTTGGAAACAAGATTTTTTTAAAGAAACCTGAAAATTTTGTAATAATGACAGGGACTAGGTGCCAATTTTAAAGTTGATTTTCCTTTTCCCGAAACGATGTAAATATAAAAATATTTCTCCAAGTTCTGTTTAAATTGAAAAGTTTTAAAATTTTCCCTCTCTTTTTTCATAATCTTCCCTCTTTTCCCTTTAAATCGTCCCCCCTCTCTAGTCCCTTCCCCCATCCCTCTCTGGTCCTTCCCTCCCTCTCCCTCCCCCCTCTATCTCTCTTTTCTGTGCCTTACGTTTTTTTCTCTCTCTCGTCCTTTTTTAAAATTGTTAATATTTCAGCAGTTTATCGTGATTTAAAACTGTTGTTTAATGTTCATTAAATTGTTCATGTGATTTTGGCGTGAGGACATAGAGAGCGTTGTACTTAGTCAATTGTTTACAGTAAAGCAGGTAGATTTCCCTTCCCTCCTCCCTCCCCCATCTCACTCACTCTCACCCTGTCTCTTTTACACACACACACACACACACACACACACACACACACACACACACACACACACACACACACACACACACACCACACACACACACACACACACACACAACACACACACCCACACACACACACACACACACACACACACACACACACACACACACACACACACAACCACACACACGATTTTAGTATTTCTGAAAAACTCTTTTTATGATTAAAACTTCGATTTATTTAAAATGTACCTCAAGATAAACCAGTAATATTTTGAACAACATGACGTTAACATTATCATGGCTTTCTTATATAGTTTTCTTTGCAAGGAAAGATTCTTCTTCTTCTTCTTCTTCTTCTTCTTCTTCTTCTTCTTCTTCTTCTTCTTCTTCTTCTTCTTCTGATAATCATTTATCATCATCATCATCGTTATTTTAAGAAATAACATTCAATATTTCTTGCAACTTTTTGCAAACGTGCGTGTTATCACTAACACATCATCACAAAGTCAATATCTTCATCCTTGTGGCAGTCGTGGTCGTGGTTACCCTTGTCTTTTGCCATCATCGCCATCCTTATTACCATCATTTATCAGCTGCAGCAGCAACTGCAGCATCTTCTGCTTCTCATAATAATAATATTAATAATCATCATCGTCATCGTTGTTTTTGGAATCATCATCATCATCATCATCATCATCATCATCATCATCATCATCATCATCATCATCATCATCATCATCATACATCATTCTTCTGATAATGATGATGATTATCATTTTATTATCATTTTTTTTAACTACTTAAAATCATCCGAGATCACAGTTATCCATTGTTATAGCCTCTGTTATTTTGCACCTGTTGCGCCATCATTGTTGGTGTTCTCTCTTTTGATAGTGACGAGGGGAACAGTGATAGTAGTTGTTGTTGTTGTTGTTGTTGTTGTTGTTGGTTGTCACTCTGGATGTTACTTTGTTTGTATGCTGCTAGCCTGTGATGTATGGCAGAATCAATAACGGCGACTGTATTGTTCTTCATCATTCACAAAGTGATTAGTTGTACATACCTGATGTCTAGTTTGCCTGTATGATATTTTGGGTTATTTTTCATAACTTTGTTGCATCATGTTTTAGTTATTGTAATCTTGGGGTGGTAGGTAGTTTAAAAGTCGAAGAGTGGATGTTCTCAAACACAGCCTTGTCTTATTTACCTAGTGTCTTTTGTGTTTGTTCCTCGGCTAGAGCTCCGATGTTCGCCAATGGTGAGAGTTTGCGTACTCAACCGTTTTTTGCCCAGCATGAAAGTAGCCGCATCTCGACTTCAGGGATTGCTTAGTGTATGATGACGTGTGTTCTACAGATAGACAGCACTGGGGTTTGACAAGGCTGGTATATTATTCTGATGTGGTTGGTGGCTTTGTTCAGATGGTCATGATTCTAATGGTTATAAGCTGAATCTATCTATACATTTTAAAGAGAGAAGTGCAGACTCACACACGCGCTAGTTTATTCATTCATATCAAAAGCAAACACAGACATCTAAAAGCATAGATAATACACATGAAAAACCGGAGTATAAACTTGAGTTGTGGAAGTATAGCGTATCCACCCTAGTAAATATTTTAACGGGTGGGCACCATTGCTGGTGTCTCAGCTTTAGTCCAATTTCTGTTTTAAGAAAGCAGCGAACATAGGCACAATCATAGCCTTGCTTACGTATATCAGCACAGTGATCCATGGCAAATAAAAATACCCCAAACAGCAATGATGTCACCAGAAAGACTGACACTTTCGGATGAAAACCCAGTGAGTCGCCATTGTCTGTAAGTCCTTAACAGTTTTTTTGGCGACTCTCTTTTCAGCCAGGAGGTGTCTAGCAGTGCACTCGACTACTAATTCTACTCAAAACACAAACCACCTTGTCTGACACCAACGTTTTATGGGGAAATAAACAAAAGATCTGCACAGAAGTCAGAGCACTCGCTCTCCCCAAACTGAGGTTAAACAACTTGAGCGTGGTTACCAAGTGGATGGATGATTGCCCGTGCGCCTTGGCTTCAATATAATCCCCATATTTAGTCCTGCTGTAAATAGGTACCTTTCTTCTTTAGGATCAGGGAAGGTAAAGCAGCGAGGGAGAAGAGATAGGCGCCGCCCTAAAAATGCTGTCCCCTGGAGAAGCTGAGGTCTCAGATACCTCGCTTCCCAACAACGGCATAGTTTATGGGCACACCTTTACCTTTTAATCAGAGGCCTAAAGCTGCACAGGCTGCAGTCTAACATTTTGTGCTTAAGGGTCAGTCTCTCATTTCAATTTGCTCTCTTGGAAATGGTTTTCTTTTAACAGCAGTGAACGGGAGTTTTATTGGTCTCAATGCTGTACACTATTACTGAAGGAAGAAGTTGTCCTGTGGTATACCCTATGTGGCTTTTGCTTTCGTGGTAGACTTCCAGAACACATGACTGTGAACAAGGTGTCGACATCTCATGTGTCAAACTTTTTTCTGTCACCACTCATTCTTTCCACTTTCCCTTTTCCTATGTCCTGTAAGAACAAGGTTCTCCTTAAGGCCTGTCAACTGAAAGACACAAATTGTTCATTTTAGATGTAGGTTTTGTATTCACGGGGAACGTAAGCCTAAATAAAGAACTGAAGTACAATGACTAGAGCCTTGACAAACTGGTTTGCGGGATATATGATAACTTTTATGCAATTCTACAGTCAGACCAGTAGATTTGGGGCATAGAGGGACATATTTTGATACCAAGCGGGTTGATAAATGTGCATATTGATGTGCCAGTCTAGGTCTTTAAAATAACTCTATTCCTTTTATAGATTCTAAACATCTGTATCATTAGCCGTATGCAGATGCAGATCTTCAACAGGTCTTGTTTTCTTGCAAGCATTCACAAGTTCTTTCTACATGTATGTATATCTGTTCCATATTCTGGAAAACCTGTGCAAGTGTTTGTCACGTTTTCTACCACTCTTTTGGTTTCTTTCTCATTATTTCTGTCATCTGTGTCTGTTAGTACCTTCTGATTCTCAAACCAGTTTCCCTGTCTGTTTTGAGGCTAATCTTTGTACTGTTTCTCGCCTGTATATGATGTACTACTACTTGTGCTATGTTGTGTGGACACTAAGTAATGGTATTGGAAACACTGAGATGGGTAGTAGTAAGCCAGTCTGCTCCTTTAACATAGGTAGCTACTGCATTACGTGCAGTTCACATTAATATGAACATGTTTTCTCTGAATATACATTTGCTGTCCTTGTACGTTTGGTAAATTTATGTTGATAACAGTGTGTTTATCAAGATAGCATTCACTGTCATATTACATTTACTGAATGTTTATCCTTTGTCATAACTCATTTAGTAAGCATATATGTCATAATCTATCTCGCTCTCTCTAGCTTTACGTCTCTAAAGAGCATTACATGTTTGATTCTGAGTGAGCATGCTTTTGATAGTAGGAAAATATGTTCCCCCGAGGAGACATTTGCAATAGTAGCCAGTTCAGCGAGTGTACATTGGCTAGGCTAATGTGTGCTGTGGGGACAGACAGAATGACTGAGGCATGCTCACCACAGGCTGAAGGGAAAACCAGACGGATTTATGGGAAAGCACTGTTGTCTAATCTTGCCGTAGTTCCCTAGCTCCGATATTGATATTGCAGTTTATGGCCGTAATATCGTAGTCTCGTTTATATTATCCTCTCTCTCTCTGTCATTGCGCCTCTCTATGCCTCTGTCTCTTTCTTCCTGCCCCCTCCCTCTCTCTCTCTCTGCTTCTCTCATTGCGCCTCTCCATATCTCTGTCTCTTTCTTCCTGCCCCCACCCCCCCCTCCTCTCTCTCTGTGCTTCTGTCCGTCTGTCTGTCTGTCTGTTCTGTCTGTCTGTCTCTCTCTCTCCTTCCTGCCCCGCCACGTCTCTCTCACTCTGTTATTTTGTCTCTCTGTCTATCCACATCTTTCTCCTTATTTTCCCCTCTCCCATCTTCTTCCCATCCCCCTTCCCCCAGCTCTCTCTGCCCCATTGAAAAAACCCCAACTCTACTTGGTTTTGAAATCTTAACACATGTATATTTGTACTTTTGTACTTTGTTGGTATCATTTATTATCCTGTTTAGATCTTGATCTTATCATCGGTTTTATCATTGTCACCATTGTTCATGTCGTGTCAGTTATTGAATTTTCTGTACTTAATAATGATAGAATACAAAAGCAAGGGTTGATAATATTTTCTAATAAACTGTTTTAGTAACTGTTCATTCTAGCTATTGGTTTTGCAACTCAAGGACATCAAATGAATATGTATCTTAAATTTATTTAACCTAACCCGGCCGGGTGGCATTTAAATTTGTTGCTGTCTTGTATATGTTTGAGTTATTTGTATAGAATGATACTTCCTGCACAGAACAGAACAGAACAGAACAGAACGTCACTTCCTGTGAAGTACGTCACTTCCTGTCGTGGCGCACAGTCTTTGATTCACAAACCGGAAGTGACGTTTTCTTAAAGGGTTTAATATTATCATCATTATAATTATTTCATTGTACTGTTATGTAATACTCGATCTAATTCTTTATTAAAGAAAATAACTGTTGTTTTGTGTTGGGTTTTGGTTGAGAGAAAAACAAGTGTATTTTTTAAAGTAGTGTTGTGCATTATGTATGCATGCAAGTTTGGATGAGGGAGAAAGTGTTGAGTGGTAACAGCAGAAGTCTAGGTAATCATGTTTTTATCTGTCTGTCACTCTCTCTTTTTTCTAATTTATATACATGCATGCTACACTGTCAAATAAACACACATACTCTGTCTCTCTGTTTGCCTCTCTCTGTCTCTGTATGTATGTCTGTCTCTATGTCTGTCTTTTGTCTCTCTGTATGTCTGTCTGTCTGCTTGTCTGTATGTCTGTCTGTCTCTGTGTGTATGTCTGTCTCTGTATGTTTGTCTGCCTCTCTCTCTGTCTTTCTCAGTCTCTTTCTCTATAGTATATATGTCTGTGTCTGTCTGTCTGTCTGTGTATCCAGGTGTCTTCTCCTCCCTCTCCCTCTCTCTCTATCTGACTGTAGGTACATCTGTCTCTGTTTCTCTCTGTACGTCTTTATCTTCCTGTCTCTCTCTCTATGCATATCATGTCTGTGTCTATCTGTCTCTGTCTCCCTCTGTCTTTTCCTCCCTCCATCTGTCTGTCTGTATGTATGTCTGTCTCTGTCTGTCCCTCTCTGTCTCTCTCTGTCTCTCTCTGCGTCCCTCTCGGGATGCATATCTGTGTCTGTCTGTTTGTCTGCGGTCCTTCTGTCTTCTCCTCAACCTCCACCCCCCTTCTCTCTCTCTCTCTCTCTCTCTCTCTCTTGCAAAGCATGCTCGCCGCCTCTCCTCCTCCTCTTCCTCCTCTCCTTCCTCTTTACTCGTGAAGCAAACGTTGCCCCTCACTTTCTCCCGAAAACTGCCCTCATCATTTCGTCGTGCACGTGCGCACGAGGTGATAAATCCCCCAGCGCGCGCCGAAGGATAATGGTTGGCTGTCGGCTGCCGATCGTTTGGCGAGAGGCTCGGGGTCTATACACACGACCAGCCCTCTGATTGCTCGCAAATTGCCAGCGATAAAAGTGTTGACGAAGCGGGAGGGTGTGTGTGATACAGATGCCAGAGCAATATCTTTTCTGCTGTGCTTTTTTTTCTTTCTTCTCGTCTGGGTTTTGTTTTTCTATGTTTGTTTTTTCCCCCTACCGTTGCTGCCGGCTTGTAGTGTACTTAAAATCTGGAACTTTCTATTGGGATGGGGTGGGGGGTGTGGGGGTTGGTTGGGGTTTTTTGTTTGGTTTTGTTTTTAGGAGTGAAGCCTGTCTTTTTGTGTATGTGTTGTTTAATTTGTTCTGTGTCTGTACTGTCTGGCTGTGTCTTGTCTTGGCATGTCTGTTGGTTTAGTTGTTTTTTTTTCTGTTTGTCTGTCTGCTCTTGAGTCTGTCTGTCTCGCTGTCTGCGTGCTGTGTGTGTGTGTGTGTGTGTGTGTGAGTGTGTTTTTCTCTGCTCCCCCTTCTCTCTGTGTTTGTCTGTATTTTTCTCTCTTTTTGTCGTCCTGTCTGTGTGTCTCTCTCTGTTTTCTTCCGTCCCTCTGTGCAACCCTGTCTCTCTTTTAAGAGTGTTGCTCAAATTACATAGCCAACGCTACAGGTGTCGGTATCTCTCGGCTTGGGTGACGCCAGGATATAATCATTATGAGAGGAAGCATATAGTACAACTTTTTAAAGAAGTTTTACAGCACATACACTTCCATAGCAGCATCACTGAATCGTCCTCATCATCATTGATCATTATGCAATAAAGCAATTGTCTCTGATTCGGTGCCCCCCCCCCCCCCCCTTCCCAAGTGCTCTGGTCTCATGGTGACCCCAATTTCGGTTTCCCCATACACGTCTGTGCCTGTGGTCACTGTGTGTGTCAAAGCCTTGGGAAGTGGAGATTGACTGGAGAGACTCGTTGGGGGGACGTTGTTGTGGTCACCATACAGAGTGGGCGTCTCACTCACTCTGGATCTATGACAAAGCTATCACTTTCGTCAGTAGAGGGCTTAGTAGGTGGTGTCCAGCGTATGTTAGCTCCGAACAGGCGTCATCAAAGTGACCCAGCAGGAGTGCAGGACCCCTCTGGCCGGTGGCCCCACATTGGCCTGACATTGATAGGTTCTTTGTGGACTTCCGACCCGAGGATGCAACATAACGAATCTGGGAATGGCTGTGGCGGAGAGATTGCAATAGGCAGTTTTGGAAAGGCATGTCAGGAACGACACAAAAGATGAGGCAGCAAACTGTATCATTTGACTCAGCGGAAATTCCAAACAAAGCTCTCTCAGTACGTTTTAAAAGGAGACGTTTGAATTTTGAATAATACAATCCCTAGTTGATGGAAAATCGGGAAAAAAACATACCTCAGCAATAAAAAAATGAGTGAGGAAATGATAATAGTAACTATATAGATAAATAAAAACCACAATGATTTTCTTTGAATTTAACTTTCATACAAAGGATTCTGCTCACGTTCGTAAAACAGCAACAACAAAAACGATCTGCAACCATTGTTAGGAGTTATCAGCAAACGCAGAAATAACTGTCAAATAAAATTGCGCAATGTTTTGCTTTTGGAGCATTCTACAAGCCATTGTCTTGCTGTTGCTCACAATTGTTCTGTACATTATGACCTTTGAAAATAAAGATCTCACGCCAAGGTTGGATGCGCTGGGTCTGACTTGCCAGGCGCTTACCGGCAGCGCAACGCAGTTTAGCTCATATAATCGATAATCATGGTTGTTGTCTCAGCGTTTGACGAAGAAGAAGAAATGTAAAGATCTGATCAAACCAAATAAATCCAAAAGATAAAGGAAAGTGATCTCTGTATGAGACACCAAGGAGTTTGCGAAAGCACCTCACTTCCATTGCCTGTATACAAGGTAAAGGAAACATAATAATGCAGAAATCATCGCACCTCTACTTTATTCCACTGCAAGCATCTCCAGCCCACGCAGTCTCCTTGAGAGGGAAGGGCAGTGCTGAAAACGAGTGGTTTTACACTTCCACACCTCCTTCCATAACACCTAGCAGCTCACACACACAAAAAAATAGTGATGGCGAGAAAAAATGGCAGTAGCTCCAAAACAAAAAAGCAACACACACACAAAAACAATCCCGCCAGACTCAACCTGGAAAATTCATCCGCCGAAGTTTATGTAGCAAGCAGAATGAGAGGTGGGGAGACAGACATTGGCGTTATCTGTTGATGGGAGTGGGGGTGAAGGGGGAGAGGTGCACGAGGTAGGTCTGTGGTCTAGAGGTAATGCACCTACCTAACAGCGAAAAGTCCGGGTTCGAAAGGTGTGGTGGTTCGACCCCTGTTTGTTACCCCCCCCCCTCTCTCTTACCATCTACTAGACCATGAGTGGTGGTCTGGGTGCTAGTCTTTCAGATGAGACGATAAACCGATGTCCCGCGTGCAACATGCGTTTAGCGCGCGTAAAATAGCCTACGACAACAAGAGAGCTGTCCCTGACACAATTCTGTAAAAAAAAGTCACTGTGTTTAGGAAACAAATAGGCATGCAGACAGGAATAGAGAAAAGAAAGACTAGATAGGTGACAGGTACAAGCATTCTAATGTGGGCTTTGGCACTTTTCCTACGTCAATAACTGACCAAAGTTTTGGCCTGGAAGAAGCATCTGTACGCATGTGAAACGTGGACCATAACAGCAGACATTGATAAAAGGATACAGGCAATGGAAGTGAGGTGCTTTCGCAAACTTCTTGATGTCTCATACAGAGATCACATCACTGATGAGGAAGAGAAAACCAAAATCAAAACGCCATAGAACCATAATTATGAAGAGCTCCTGCCTTCAGTGAAATGACCCAAACTGATGTGGTGCGGGCACGTCACACGAACATCTGGACTGGCCAAGACTGTGTTACAGGGAACAGTACAAGGAAGGAGATGAAGAGGCAGACAGAGAAAACAATGGGAAGACAACATCAGAGAGTGGACTGACTGGCCTTAAGTGGAACGAATTGCTACAGAAAGCAGAGGACCGCGGGGAGTGGAGGAAGCTGGTTACAAAATCTTCATTGGTGCCCCAATGGTCTAAGGGACTATGGGATATGTAAAAGTGAAGACGAAGCATTGAAGGTCACAGGATATGTCTCTGTATGAAAACTGGGTCTGCCTCTCTTTCTGAGAATAATGTGTAGTCATGGCTTAACTCTACCAGTTAGAAAACCATCAAACCTTTCCCTTTACTTTTTTGATTTGTTTGTTTTCAAAGATTCTGTGTCTTTTTGAGAACACTGTGTAGCCACAGTTCAAAACTACTACTACTTAAAAACAAGCCTCTATCTTTTCTTTTATCTATATTTGGTTGCAAAACCTTCATTGGTGCACCCCCACCTCTGCCACCCCACTCCTCACCCGTCCATGGGACTATGGGATATGTGAAAGGTGAAAAGTCAAATATTTGTCGGGGTCTTTTTCAAAGAGACTTTTTTTTCTCTACACATCTTTTTCCAAAGACAATTTGCACCTGGCTGTGGGTTCCTCTATCTTCTCCAGCTACACATCTTTGGTTTATTCTTTGGGGAGAGAACAGCAGCCAGACCCTCCTTCACCTGGAACTGGCTCCAAGTCCAGCTTGCATTGTTCCCTGCTTGGTGGTTTGATTTCTGTTCCCACCCCCCTTTTTTGTCTGTCTGTCTATCTGTCTGTGTCAGCTGACTTCTTAGTCTGTTATTCTGTATTCTTGTATGTCTATGTATCTCTCTTTCTGTCTGTCTGTCTGTCTGTCTCTGTCTCTCTCTCTCTCACTCTCTCTCTCCTTCCTTCTCTTCTCCTCCTCTTCTCCTCATCCTCGTCTACTTTCCCTCAACCAAACCACTAAACCAGCAAATATTAGAAAAAGCCAACAATAGCACGATGTATCTTATATTCCCCTTCCTTCACTGGAAGCATCCACAGTCCACACACGCCTGTCATGAACTCGGCAGAAAATCTCCATTAAAACTGTACCACACAGCAGCACCAGCTTCTTTTCAAGAGACACAGCATGGAACCAGAAAGCTGAGGAGAGAAGGACGGAAAGACAGAAACATCAATGGCACACACACACACATGGGCGCATGCACTCACGCACACACACACACACGCACACACACGCACACACATACACACACACACACCACACACACACACACACACACACCACACACACACACACACACACACACACGCGAACACACACACACACACACACACACACACACACACACGCACGAGAGCACACACACACATTGACACACTCACACACAGACATACACAGACAAAGACACAGAGTGAAACACACACACACACACACGCAAACACACACACACACACACACACACACACACACACACACACACACACACACACACACACACACACACACCACACACACACAACACACACACACACACACACACACACACACACCAGTGATCAGTGCTGCAAAACTCACCCCCTAAAGTTTATGTAGCGAGCAGAATGAGAATTGGGAAGAGCATTGATGCTTACCTGGTGCAGGAAAGATGGGAGGGAGGGAAGAAGAGAGGGAGGGATATTGGCAGAGTTTACAGGATGGCAATAGTAAAGCCATGCTGCTTTCTCGGCGTGCTGCAGGTAGTTTAGAGAGAGTTCTGGTGTGTGTGTGTGTGTTTCTTTCAAGACAAATGAAACTTTGATGGGCTTCCATATGTTATTTCTTGAATTGGGCTGAAGTGTTTTTTGGCTATACAATACGCTCTTGGCTGATTATCTCTCAAACAAAAATGACCTAGCAGCAGTGCAGAGTCTCTCTGGCTGGTAGCCTTGTGGCAGCCTGTCATGGATGAGCTCCCTGAAGATTTCTGACCCCAGGGATGTGATAGAACGAATCTGGGTATGTATGTCTGAGGTGGAGAGATTGAAACAAATGGCGTGTGAACAGCAGGACATGAATGGTTCAGCAAAATTTCGAAAAAAGGAAAATTTCACTTGTATTGGAATATGATGAAACCAGGAAAAAAGCAATGGACTACACCATGGTGTATAGCGTTATTAATTGTTGCTGTTGTTTTTGTCATTAATAGTGATGATGATGATATTTCTGCTGCAGATTTCCAAGAGTAGCAACTCCGGGAGTAGCCCAGAGTAATGCACCCTTTTTCACCTATCACACCTAGGGGTTACAATGAGACTGTGAGTTCATATTGCATGAGAAGTTTGCAGGTATAGCTGTTGTCCAATACAGCACCTTATAGGCAGGCATCCACACTTTGAAATCAGCAGATTCTTTCACCTTTAAGGAAGGAAAACCCAGATTGGAAAATGCCATAGGTCTGTATGCATACTTCCTGATTTGAGTTAGAAAATAGAATCTGATTTGGAATGGGCACGTCATATGAACATCTGAACTGGCCAAGACTGTGTTACAGGAAACAACTGAGGGGGTACATGAAGAGGCAGACAGAAAAAATGACGGAAAGACAACATCAGAGAGTGGACTGGCCTTAAGTGGAACGAATTACAACAGAAAGCAGAGGACCACGGGGAGTGGAGGAAGCTGGATGCAAAATCTTCATTGGTGCCCCCATGGTCCAAGGGACTACAGGATATGTAAAAGTGAAGACGAAGCATTGAAAGTCACAGGATATGTCTCTGTATGAAAACTAGACCCGCCTCTCTTTCTGAGAATAATGTGCTGTCATGGCTTAACTCTACCAGTTAGAAACCCCCAAACCTTTCCCTTTATGTTTATTTGGTTTGTTTGTTTTCAAAGATACTGTGTCTTTTTCAGAACTCTGTGTAGCCACAGTTCAAACCCACTACTACTTAGAAACAAGCCTCTATCTTTTCTTTCATGCATATTTGTTTGCAAAACCTTCAATGTGAACCGCCCTCATTCATGGGACTACGGGATATGTGAAAGGTGAAAAGTGAAATATTTGTTGTTTTTTCCGACTTTTTTCTCTACACATCTTTTTTCAAAGACAATTTGCACCTGGCTGTGGGCTCTTCTATCTGTTCCAAATAACACTTTTAGTTTATTCTTTATCTGAGAGAACAGAAACCAGATCTGCCTTCTTTAGGAACTGACTCCAATTCCATTTTGCTCTGTTCCGCACTTGGTTGTCTGATTTTTTCCCATTTTTGTCTGTCTGTCTGTTATTCTGTATTCTTGATATCTATGTATGTGTCTTTATGTCTGTCGGTCTGTCTGTCTGTCTCTCTGTGTCTCTCTGTCTGTCTCTGTCTTTCTATGTCTCTGTCTGTCTTGTCTCTCTCCGTTTCTCTCTGTCTCTGTCTGTCTGTCTGTCTCTCCTCTACATCTTCCTCCTCATCCTCTTCCTCCTTCCTCCAACCAAACCACTAAACCAGCAAAAATTGAGAAAAAGAAAAACCAACAATAGCACAATGTATCTTAAATTCCCCTTCCTTCACTAAAGCATCCACAGCCTACATACCCAGACACACCCATGCGTGTAGGCACACACATATACACATGCGCGCACTCACTCATACACGCATGCACGCACGCACGCATGCACACACACACAAACACACACACACACACACTTCCACAGAGAACAGGCCTGCAAAATTCACCTGCTAAAGTTTATGTAGCGAGCAGAATGAGAGGTGGGAAGAGCATTGACGCTTACCTGGTGCTTGGAGGGAGGGAGGAAGTGAGGAAGGGAGGGAGGGAGGGAGGGATGTTGGCAGAGTTTACAGGATGGCAATTGCAAATCCATGCATTCTCAGCCTGCTGCAGGTAGTTTAGAGAGTGTCCTGGTGTGTGTGTTTGTTTCAAGACAAATGAAACTTTGATGATCTTCCATATGTTATTTCTTGAATTTGCTGAAGTGTTTTTGGCTACACAGTACACTTTTGGCTGATTGTCTTTCAAATAAAAATGACCCAGAAGCAGTGCAGGGTCTCTCTGGCTGGTAGCCTTGTGGCAGCCTGTCATCATGGAGCTCCCTGAAGACTTCTGACCCCAGGGATGTGACAGAACGCATCTGGGAATGTATGTCTGAGGTGGAGATATTGAAACAAATGGTGTGTGAGCAGCAGGACATAAATGGCTCAGAGGATAAGGGAGCAATTTTTTTTTAAAAAGGAAATTTTCATTTGTACTGGAATTTGATGTAACTAGGCAAAAGCAATGGACTACATCATGGTGTATAGCGTTATGAATTGTTGCTGTTGTTTTTGTTGTTAATAATGATGATGATGATGATGATGATGATAATGATGACACTTCTGCTGCAGATTTCCAAGTGTAGCAACACTGGGAGTATCTCAGAGTAATGCACCTGTCTCACTCATCACACCTGGGAATCACAGTGAGACTGTGTGATGATAATGATGACACTTCTGCTGCAGATTTCCAAGTGTAGCAACACTGGGAGTATCTCAGAGTAATGCACCTGTCTCACTCATCACACCTGGGAATCACAGTGAGACTGTGAGTTTATATTGCTTGAGAAGTTTACATGTATAGCTGCTGTCAAATACAGCACCTTATAGGCATCCACACTTTGAAATCAGCAGATTGTTTCATCTGTAAGAAAGAGTGTAGGTTGTTATGCTCAGTTAATGCTGTGGCTGAAGAAAATCTTACCATCTTGAAGCACAATAACAAGGAAGTAAAAAACCAGATTCGAAAATGTCCTAGGGTTGTATGCAGACTTTCTGATTTCAGAGAGAAAATGCAAGCTGAATTGGTATGGGCATGTCACATGAACATCTGGACTGGCCAAGACTGTGTTACGGGAAATAATTAAGGAGGGACAGGAAGAGGCAGACAGAGAAAACGATGGGAGGACAACATCAGAGAGTGGACTGGCCTTGAGGGGAACGATTTGCTACGAAAAACTTAGAACTGCAAGGAGTGGAAGAAGCTGATTACAACATCTTTAGTGCTGCCCCAACGGTGGACCAGACTGTGGAGTAAGTAACAGGTAGCAGCGTGTTGATGTGGGCTTTGACACTTTGCTTACATCAATAATTGACACAGCTTTTGGCCTAGAACAAGAATTTAAAGTCACAGGAGATGCCTCCATATGAGACTTGGGATAGCCTCTTAGAAAAAGACACACTGTGTTGCCATAGTTCGACACTGCCTTTTTCTATAGAAAATAAACACTTTCAGTTTATTCATATTTGTTGTGCTTGTTTCCAATGAGACTGTGTCTTTCTGAGAACACTTTGTTGCCATAGTTCAAACCAACCAGTTATTTAAAAAAAAAGCCTTTTCCCGGTTCTATATTTCTTTTATTTATTTTCAAAGAGTCTTTTTCTACACATCTTTTTCAACAACAATTTTCACCTGGTCGTGCATTCTTCTTTATGTTCTGAATGCCTACCTTTAGTTCATCCTTTCACCTGAGAGAACAGAAACCAGATCATTCTCGTTTTGGAACTGGCTGAAATTGCAGTTTACTAGGTTCTGTGTTTGGTTGTTTCATTTTCCCTACCCTTTTCTGTCTGTCTGTGTCTGTTGGCCTGTCAGTCTGCCATTCTGTCCTCTGTCTTCTTGTATGTCTATTTGCTAATTGTGTCTATGCTTGTCTGTCTGCCATACTGCTCTCCCTCTCTTTCTCTCTCTCTCTCCCCAGCCAAACGATCACACCAGCAAAAAAGAAGTGAAAACAACAAAACAATAGCAGGATGTTTATTAAATTCACTTTTTTTCACTGAAGCATCCGCAGCCCACACACTCCTGTCGTTAGCTCAGCGGAAAATCTCCATTAAAACTGATCCCCCACAGCAGCAGCAGCCTCTTTTCAGGAGAGGTAGCCAGAACCAGAAAGCTGCGCAGAAAGAAGGAGGGACAGACAGAAACGTCAATGGCACACACACACACACACACACACACACACACACACACACACACACACACACACACACACACACACACACACACCTACACACACAACAACACACACACACACCTACACACACACACACACACACACACACACACACACACACACACACACACACACACACACACACACACACACACCACACACACACACACACACACACAGGAAAACGTCTTCTTACAAGCTACTTGTTATCAAAAATAAAACATTTTCTGAATAACCACTCTCGCAAACTCTTTTTTTGCGGCCATATTTTTCCTATAGTTGACTATGCTTCATCTCTTTGGGACAGCTGCAGTGCTACAAAATTAAAATTGATTCATAGATTATATAAAAGAGCACTGAAACTTGTTCTACTAAAATCAAGCTCCCTAACCATCAACGATTATAAGGAAACAAATATCCTAACCTTCAAAAACAGACTTTTACTAAATAAAGCTCTATTTGTCCAGAAAGTTGTCAATGGAAATGCCCCTACAAAGATCACCAATAGCTTCAAAATCAATGAACACAGACATAATCATCTACTAACATTTCCGAGACCAAGAAATAATCTTTACAAAACAAGCTTCTTGTACTCAGGTAGTGACTTATGGAACAAGCTCCCAAAACGCTTAAAATGTATCAAAAACAAAAACCAGTTCAAGACACAGCTAAAAAGCCATCTAATGCATGAATACTAGGAATTGACTAATAAGGCAAATCAACCATGATTAATACGGCAAAATCAACCATACTTACATTTACCAGCACTAAAGGTATTCCTTACAACAAAAATTCAAGTATGTCTTACTGAGACCAGAAATTCTACAGTCACACACTGTATATGTGTGGGGGAGGGGGAGGCAGGAAAGAGGCACACTAATTATGCAAAGAAGTAAGAGTAACCTATGCAAGCTAGTAAATAATCTGCAATGTTGAAACAAGTGGAAAGGAGGAAATTTTAAAATCTTTTTATGATAGACCTGATAGCTTGATAGTATGTCCTTCTCTTCTCTCTCTCTCTCTCTCTCTCTCTCTCTCTCTCTCTCTCTCTCTCCTCTCTCTCTCTCCTCTCCTTCTTCTCTCTCTCTCTCTCCTTCCTCTCTCCCCCTCTCTCTCTCCTCTCCTCTCCTTTCCTTTCCTCTCCACTCCTCATGCCCTTTGTCTTGTCTAATTCAATAGATTTTATCGTGGATGTTGTTTTTATTGCAGTTAGAGATGAGATTATTAGTACTATTATAAGCGATACTGTTTTAGTATGATATTGTTTTTAGTTTGATAGTCCAGTGGATTATGGGCTTATGAATTATGTATCGTATAGGGGTCCTACTTGTTTGAATATGTGTCTTTTTTTTTCTTTTTTTTTTTAAACTATTAATTTGATTGAAGGTGTATTTCCCCTTCCCCCTTGATACTCCTCCCCCACCCCCATCCTTTCTAATGCTTTTCTGTTATCATGGTTATGTTGTTGTCTCATGGTGATGGGGATCATTTGTTATATTGTTGTCTCATGGTGATGGACGATTGTTGTTATAATTGTATCTCTATTATGATAATCATTATTATAATCTTATTTGCCTTATCTTGCTTTGATAGCTATTGTGTGAATATGTCTTTTTTTTTTTTTTAAAGCGCTATTTGAAAAGTATGAACGCAAAAAAAAGCACACGTTTGCTGGGTGGAGGAGGAGAGGAGGGAGGTCATTGAAGGTAATATTGTCAGTAATGACGAATGCCTAGTATTTTCTAACGTTTTATTCTTGTACCTTTTTATTATCTAAAGTATAAACGTGAAAGAATGGATGTAACAGTAGGTGAAGTAATTTGTTTGTCCTGATGTTTTGATTTTCTTTTTTTAATTCTTAAAACATTTTTATTTAAATGTGTGTGTGGACGTGAGCGCGCACGCGCTCAGGCATGCATGAGTATGTGTGTGCATGTATATGTATATGTGGTAATTTGTACTTTCAATGTATCTCCTTATCGATTTTTTCCTCTTTTTTACTGGTTTAAGTTAACGGTAAATGATGCAATAACGTAATGTCTTAGTATTTAAACATTACGAAATTTGTTCTTAGATAGATGGCTTGATGAAAAAAAGCAAATGCATTGCTTATTCAATGTACCATCTGGAAATAAAATTTGACTTGACTTGACTTGACTTGACTTGACACACCCCACACACACACACACACACACACACACCACACACACCACACACACACACACACACACACACACACACACACACACACACACACCACACACATCACACACACACACGGTTCCACAGAGAAAAGGCCTGCAAAACTCACTTTTTTGTTTTATTTTAATTCCACATATGCATATGTTATTGGTTTTTTTGTTTGATTTGTATAGTTTACCATAGATTAGGTTTTTTTTATTCTATGTCTGCATATACATTATCTTTTTTTTCTCGCTTTTTTTCTTTCTTTAGATAGATGGCTTGATGAAAAAAAGCAAATGCACTGCTTATTCAATGTACCATCTGAAAATAAAAGTTTGACTTTGACTTTGACTTTGACACACACACACACACACCACACACACACACACACACACACACACACACACACACACACCACACACACACACACACACACACACGGTTCCACAGAGAAAAGGCCTGCAAAACTCACTGGCTAAAGTTTATGTAGCAAGCAGAATGAGAGGTGGGAAGAGCATTGATGCTTACCTGGTGCTTGGAGGGAGGAAGGTGGGGGGGGGGGCATGGAGGGGGAGGGAGGGATATTGGCAGAGTTTACAGAATGGCAATTGCAAAGCCATGCTGCTTTCTCAGCGTTCTGCAGGTAGATTGGAGAAAGATCTGGTGTTGTTTTTCTATTTCTAAGACTGATGAAACTTTGATGATCTTCCATATGCTAATTCTGGAATCAGGCTGAAGTGTCTTTGACTGTACAGTGCTCTCTTAGTTGATTTGTGTCAAATCGAAAATGCTGAATTTGAATACAGTTATACATATCATTTGAAACAAAAATAACTACCGTAGTTGAATTGAGGTATGAATTAATGTAATGGTCAGATCAAAGACTCAAAGACAACATATCGGTAGAACTATATAGTTTTATGTCTGTGAATGCTTCCACACCATTGTTTAAAAACTTAACAGCTTTTATCTTCATTAAAATGGTAAACACGAAAATCAGAATAAAGAACTCTTTCTTTGACACAAAATATATCTTTAGCTCTGAGGTGTTTATAGCATTTGTATTTCTCGCATTAATGTCTTTGGAAAATATTGTAACATTCCACTATGACTATCATAGGATGTAATTTGGAGCCAAGAATTTGTAAAAGAAGCAAAATGTCAATAATGAAAAGAAAACACATTGCGAGCAGACATGAAAAATGATCTGTCAAAGTTTAGGTAGTCTACAGAATGAGGAGTGGGGAGGTCATTGACGTCTACCTGGCTTTGGGGAAGAGGAGGGGGGACGCATGCTGGAGCATCTGACAGAATGGTGCTTACACAGCCATTCTGCTCTCAATTTGAAGTGCCCTACTTTTAGAAGAGTTCCCTCCATCTGCTGGGAGTAGGGGGGGTATAGCCTAGTGGTTACAGCATCAAACTTCTGGATCTGACAACTGAGGGTAGGGGTCTAGACACTTCTTTAGTGATCTCTGTGAGGGAATTTCTGGTCCATTGATCTGGAATAACCTCCCTCTCTCTCTTCACCAAAGCCTTCTTATGACACTTTTAAATCCAGTCTCAAGACATATTTATTTCAAACCTAAGATTTTCCTCTCCTGCCTCATCTCAGCTTTTCCCTGCCTTCGGTGGCCGACATTCTATCGCCCTGCCAGGGTGTATGGCCTGTGTGTGTGTGTGTGTGTGTGTGTGTGTGTGTGTGTGTGTGTGTGTGTGTGTGCGTGAGTGATCTTCAGTTTAACGTCTATTCACATTTAGTGTGTGTGCGTGCCTGCATCACATTTGGACTTGTTAGAACTATTAATTGTTACTGGTTGCATGACTGTAAGCAAGCGCTTTGATTTGTCTCTGCAAGATATAGCGCATAATATAAATTCCATTTATGATTATGGTTATGGTGACATGATGATGATGATTATAATTATTAATTGTTTTCCTGGAGTCAAAAGTGGTGTACACATAGGACCCCAATTTAAAGCCTCGTCTAAAAGGACTGCCCACAACGCAATCACATCAATCCAACATTTCAAAAAACACTTCTCTACCTTTCCATCTCTGTTTGCCAACAGATCTCAAAAGTATTGGGGGTTTTCTAGGTCACTGGATCTCATATCTTAATTATATCAACACGGTTTCCTTTATTATGTCAGAGGTAAATATTCATAGGGTCCAGTACTGTCTGATACTCTGAAACAATTGTTCATTGGTGTTAAGATCAATGTTTGAAATGTTGAGCATATCTTGATATTATCCCAATTCTATGGCTTGGATTCATGGAAAAATACTGCTGACATGAAAATGATGCATCACAGATATAAACAGCTATCCTTTTTTGAAGTACTTCAATACCTTTAAGAGAAAATACTACAAATATCAATGCGTAAGCAGAAAGGAGTATGAAAAATCCTGATGCATGAAGGCATTTTTAAACAATAGGTAAATTAGTAAAAATAAAAAGTGCGATATATCGGACCACCTGTCTTTTGACAGGTTTTAGTGTCTAAATCTTTGCACTCCCCTCAACAACTCAGAGAACAAAATCCACCACAACAAAAAACATTACCACTGTTCCTCAGATCTTTTTGATCCTTTCATAAGAAGAAATCTGGAGTTAGGAAATGTGAAGAGGGATGCACGTTAATGGGTGACAGAAATCAACCAAAAAGCAACCCAAAGCAACATAACAACCCAACAATAAACATACCATATAAAAACCCAACCTTTCCCAAGCAGACCAGACACATTCACTCTCAAAAGTTTACGTAGCGAGCACAACTGGAGGCAGAATAATCGTTCTGAGTGCAGAATAGAACAATAAAGCCAGGACAGTTGCAGCAAAGCTGGCGATTTGAGAAGGCAGGGGTAGAGAGGGGGTAGAGGGAAGATTATGAGCAATATGTTGGCACAGTTTATGGAATGGCAACTTTACCGAAAGCCATATTAGTTTCCTTATGTGCTAGAAGTAGTTTGGAGATAGTTTTGCCATGCGCCAAACAACGAAGCTCTGAACTGCTTTTTGATATTTTTTGTCAATGGGTTCATAGATGTGCAAATGTATATCACATGTTCAATTCCTATTTCTTCTTTTCTTCCTCTGTCTTTTTTCTATACTGTAAGTTTCAAAGAGCACTTTTTCAGTCAAAGCATTAAAAACTGTAAAATATGTGTGCAGGACAAAATCAAACAAAGAAAAATATGACAGATTTCTTATGATTTCAATGAAACATTGAAAAGGCTTAGAATATACGTTAAATAGGTATAAAATAACAAGAACATGAAAAAGAA
Source organism: Rapana venosa (assembly GCA_028751875.1). Lineage (NCBI taxonomy): Eukaryota > Metazoa > Mollusca > Gastropoda > Neogastropoda > Muricidae > Rapana > Rapana venosa. Next base: position 8,667,495 of record CM054142.1, read on the forward strand.
CCACGACGTTGCTATCAACAAAAATTCAATCTTCTCTTTCCTTTCTTTAAAGGTGCTGTTTGGTTTCTTCATAAAAGAGACTATATAGGGCATTTCAGTTTTACGTCTTCTAAGTTTGAATCTCATTAAAAGGAATGCTAAACCTTGATAAAATAATGCTGTTCTCAAATCTTGGTTATAAGGTTTTGAAATAAATATCTATCTTATTAACAGCAAAAGACGGTTTGTGGAACATTGCAAACTGATCTCATTTGTTATATAAATACACTTAAAACAGACAGGTCTAATTGTATATGTAAACAATTTAGAAAACAGCTAAAATGGAGTTTGTTTGGCATTTCAAGCAGTTGATAGAAACAAATAGAAAACATGCGAATAATCTTGATAAAAAAACCCAAAATGACTGAAAATGCATGATTAAGTCGTGTTGATTTAATATTCAGATAAAGAAAGAGAAACATACATTCGCTTTTGATTGAGCAATGTAAAACGTTTTCATAAGGACAGCAAAAATGTTCATGAGCACTTGAAACCCTTTGCCGAAAAGTCTAAATTTTCAAAGATGTACTGCAAAGAGAAAAAATAACGTTTTTTTATGGTGAAACTAGCATGAACGTGCTACACCTATCTTCTTAGCATCCCCTCTGTTTCTCCTGCGGCATCCTCAGCCACCTCATCTCACCTCACCTCTCAGGTTTACAACAGGAAAGAGCTCTGTTAACACTGGGAAGAAGGGAACAGTTGCACGGCTCTTTGGCTCCTTTCACAAGATGTGATGCAGAATCAGGGAAGACTAGAGAGGGAGAAAGAAGTGTCAATGACTCGAAGAAAAGGCAGGCAGCAGAAATGGAAAAGCGGTGTGGTGCGGTTTATGTAGCGTGCAGGAAGAGAGGTGGAAACGCCATTTATGATGTTCACCTGCTTGGTGAGGGAGGGGTGGGGTGTGATGCATGCGGTGAGGCTAAGGGGAAGGGGACTGCAAAGCCATGCCATGCCATGCCATGCCCTGCCATTTTCCATTGCAGCTACACTGATTTAGAGAGAAATCCACAAACTGGAAGATTCTGCTCTGTGTAGTGTTGGTTGCTTTTTTCTTTTTTCTGCTCAATGTTCTTAGTATGGTTATATCATCAACTGGGTATTGATACTTTACTTACTTTTACTTTTTCCTTCCACTTGTACTCTGTGGCGTCGCGGGGAGATATAAATATCTGTCTGCTGCAAGGCGGGTAGCTTGGAGGAGGGACAATCCATGGACTTTCAGTGTTTCTGCCACAGAATCACTCCAGCGTCGCCTGGGTCTACCTTTGGCCCTTGTGCCAGAGTACCTCAAGTTGTAAGCATGCAAGGCTGGCTGTTTTGGCGGCATCCATGTGAGGTGCCCGAAACACTTGGTTCCTTGTTGTTCAATATGGTGTAGGACGTGTGTGGCTCCTACCATGTCTCTGATCACCTCGTTTCTTATCTTGTTTCTCCTGGTCTTGTTGACGGCTTTCCTCAAGCACTTCATCTCACACGTTACCAGTTTCTACTCCAGGGCTTTTGTCAGGGGCCATGTCTGGCACTGCTAATTGGTGCTCATAGGGATGTTAGGATGTCGCAGAAGTTGGACAAGTTGATAGCTGACTGCATTTGGTTTTTGACAGCATGTTTCTATTTCTCTGTCCAGTTTTCCATCTTCTGTGAATATACTGCCTAAGTGCTTTAATTCGTCCACTTTAGTTGGGCTCCATTGATGTTGATTTTGAGCTTTTCTGGAGTTCTACTGACTGTCATGGCTTCGGTCTTGCTTACGCTGATTTTCATGGCATAGGTTTCACAGCATATATTGAGCTGGTCTGTGTGCTCTTGCAGCTTGTCTTTGTTATCATTGATCATGACTTGATCGTCTGCAACAGAAGTTCGCTGAGTGCCTCCAGGTCTGCCTCCTAAAGCCCACCCCCTCGTCCCCGTCGTAGGAGGTGGAAACAGGTCATGCTGGCTAACGGGGCTCTGGTGAAACTACGACGGGCCTAGCTAGCCGGTAGTGTGGGTTTTGATAGAGGAACCTTAATTAACATGTGCTCACATGACAGTTTAATACCACTGGAAATTGTGTGTAAAGTGGTACACACGCACGCACACATACACACACACACACACACACACTCACGCACACACGCACGAGAGCACACACACACGGACACACTCACACACAGACATACAAAAACAGGGACACAAAGACACAGACACACACAGACACACACAGCACACAGTGATCAGGGCTGCAAAAATCACCCCCAAAAGTTTATGTAGCGAGCAGAATGAGAAGTGGGAAGAGCATTGATGCTTACTGGTGCAGGAAAGAGGGGGGGAGGGGGGGAGGAAGGGAAGGAAGAAGAGAGGGAGGGATATTGGGAGAGTTTACAGGATGGCAATTGTATAGCCATGCTGCTTCTCAGCCTGCTGCAGGTAGTTTGGAGAGAGTGTTGGTGTGTGTGTTTTTGGTTCAAGACAGATGAAGATTTGATGATCTTCCATATGTTATTTTCTTGAATTGGGCTGAAGTGTTTTTGGCTATGCAATACGCTCTTGGCTGATTATCTCTCAAATAAAAATGACCTAGCAGCAGTGCAGGGTCTCTCTGGCTGATGGCCTTATGGCAGCCTGTCAACGATGAGCTCCCTGAAGAATTGTGACCCCAGGGATGTGAGAGAACGCATCTGGGTATGTATGACTGAGGTGGAGATATTGAAACAAATGGAGTGTGAACACCAGGACAGAAATGGCTCATAGGTGAAGGCAGCAAAATTTTAAAAAAGGAAAATTTCATTTGTATTGGAATATGATGTAACCAGGAAAAAGGAATGGAATACAACATGGTGTATAGCGTTATTAATTGTTGCTGTTGTTTTTGTTATTAATAGTGATGATGATGATATGTCTGCTGCAGATTTCCAAGTGTAGCAACTCTAGCAGTATCTCAGAGTAATGCACCCTGTCTCACTCATCACACCTGACTTGGGAATCACAGTGAGACTGTGAGTTATTATTGCATGAGAAGTTTGCATGTATAGCTGTTGTCAAATACAGCACCTTGTAGGCATCCACACTTTGGCATTAGCAGATCCTTTAGGAGGAAAAACCAGATTTGAAAATGCCATAGGGCTGATTGCAGACTTCCTGATTTCGGTTAGAAAATACAAGTTGAATTGGAATGGGCATGTCACATGAACATCTGAACTGGCCAAGACTGTGTTACAGAAAACAACTAAGGGGTTCATGAAGAGGCAGACAGAGAAAATGACGGAAAGACAACATCAGAGTGTGGACTGGCCTTGAGTGGAACGAATTACAACAGAAAGCAGAGGACGGCAGGGAGTGGAGGAAGCTGGATGCAAAATCTTCATTGGTGCCCCCATGGTCCAAGGGACTATGGGATATGCAAAAGTGAAGACGAAGCATTGAAAGTCAGAGGATATGTCTCTGTATGAAAAATGGGTCTGCCTCTCTTTCTGAGAATAATGTGTTGTCATGGCTTAACTCTACCAGTTAGAAAACCCCAAACCTTTCCCTTTATGTTTATTTGATTTGTTTGTTTTCAAAGATACTGTGTCTTTTTCAGAACTCTGTGTAGCCACAGTTCAAACCCACTACTACTTAGAAACAAGCCTCTATCTTTTCTTTCATGTATAATTATTTGGTTGCAAACCTTCATTGTGCACCGCCCCCATTCATGGGACTACGGCATATGTGAAAGGTGAACAGTGAAATATTTGTTGGTTTTTCAGACTTTTTTTCTCTACACATCTTTTTTCAAAGACAATTCGCACCTAGCTGTGGGTTCTTCTATCTGTTCCAAATAACACTTTTGGTTTATTCTTTATCTGAGAGAACAGAAACCAGATCTCCCATCTTCAGAAATCGACTCCAATTCCATTTTGCTATGTTCTGTACTTTGTTGTCTGATTTTTCCCCATTTTTGTCTGGCTCTCTGTTATTCTGTATTCTTGAATATCTATGTATGTGTCTTTATGTCTGTCTGTCTCTCTGTCTCTCTATTTCTCTCTGTCTCTGTCTCTGTATGTCTCTGTCTGTCAGTCTCTGCCTGTCTCTGTCTCTCTCCGTTTCTCTCTGTCTGTCCGTCTATCTCTCCTCTACATCTTCCTCCTCATGCTCTTGCCCCTTCCCCAACCAAACACTAAACCAGCAAAAATTTAGAAAAGAAAAACCAACAATAGCACATGTATCTTAACTTCCCCTTCCTTTCACTGAAGCTTCCACAGCCCACACACCCACACACCCACACACACATACACACACACACACACACACACATACACATGCGCGCACGCACTCACGCACGCATGCACGCACGCACGCATGCACGCACGCACACACACACACCCTTCCACAGAGAACAGGCCTGCAAAATTCACCTGCTAAAGTTTATGTAGCGAGCAGAATGAGAAGTGGGAAGATCATTGATGCTTACCTGGTGCAGGAAAGATGGGAGGGAGGAAGGGAGGGAAGAAGAGAGGGAGGGATATTGGCAGAGTTTACAGGATGGCAATTGTAAAGCCATGCTGCTTTCTAAGCCTGCTGCAGGTAGTTTAGAGAGAGTTCTGGTGTGTGTGTTTTTGTTTCAAGACAGATGAACTTTTGATGGGCTTCTATATGTTATTTTTTTAATTGGGCTGAAGTGTTTTTTTGATATACAATACGATCTTGGCTGATTATCTCTCAAATAAAAATGACCTAGCAGCAGTGCAGGGTCTCTCTGGCTGGTAGCCTTGTGGCAGCCTATCATGGATGAGCTCTCTGAAGACTTCTGACCCCAGGGATGTGACAGAATGAATCTGGGAATGTATGTCTGAGGTGGTGAGGTTGAAACAAATGGCGTGTGAACAGCAGGACATTAATGGCTCAGCATAATTTAAAAAAAAGGAACATTTCATTTGTATTGGAATATGATGCAACCAGGAAAAAGCAATGGACTACACTATGGTGTATAGTGTTATAATTGTTGCTGTTGTTTTTGTCATTAATAGTGATATAATAATATTTCTGCTGCAGATTTCCAAGAGTAGCAACTTTGGGAGTATCCCAGAGTAATGCACCCTGTCTCACTCATCACACCTGACCTGGGAATCACAGTGAGACTGTCAGTTTATATTGCATGAGAAGTTTGCATGTATATATCTATCTATCTGTCCCGTAGTCTGACGACCGTGGGGGCACCCTCAAAGACTCAACAACCAGTTCCCTCCATTCCTCTCTCTGTTCTGCCTTTCTCAGGGTTTTGTTGAGTTCTAGGCCTGTCCATTCGCTGATGTTATCCTCCCAGCTCTTCCTTGGTCTGCCTCTTCTTCTTCCTCCTTGGACAGTGCCTTGTAAAACTGTCTTTGCAAGTCCTTTGGATCTTGTGACATGCCCATACCATTTAAGTTTACGCTTTTTCACGATCGTTAGAAGGTTCTCATAGGGTCCAATGGTTTGCTGGATTCTGTTATGCACGCTTTCGTTGCTTATGTGGTCTTTGTAGGAGATGCCAAGGAGTCTCCGAAAGCATCTCATCTCCACTGCCTGTACTCTTCTCTCCAAATCTGCAGTCAGGGTCCATGATTCACAAGGCATACAGAAATATGGATATGACAAGGGAGCGCATTAGTCTGATCTTGGAGATAAGTGAGATATTTTTATCTCTCCAGATGGTGTTTAGTTTTGACAAAGCTGCTATTGTCTGTGCAGTCCTACATACTAATAATAATTATAATAATAATATATGGAATTTATATAGCGCTGAATCTTGTAAAAAACAAGCAAATCGAAGCGCTTGCACTCAATCATTTACAGGCATGCAACTCTCCTTAAACATAATGAAAAACAGATTTCAAATCCATGCGCGCGCACGTACGCATGCACGCACACGCACGAACACACCACACACACACACCACACACACACACACACACACACACACACACACACACACACACACACGCACACGAAACAACACTTAGAAGGTAAAAGATGCTGTTGAAAATTAGGGACAGATATGTGGAGGAAAGTCTCAGGTAGGAAATAAGTGTGTTTTGAGGCTGGATTTAAAGGTATCAAGTGAAGGCTTTTGGCGAAGTGAAAGAGGGAGGTCATTCCAGGTGGATGGACCAGAAACAGAGAAGGAGCGACGGCCAACAGTGGTTTGTTTGAATGTGGGTGTTCGAAAGCACAAAGTATCTGCGGCTGAACGAAGGGAACGGGATGGAGTGTACAGGTGAAGACAGTTACAGAGATAAGAGGGTGCAGATTTGTGGAGACATTTGAAACAGAGGGTATTGATTTTATACTCCAGTCTTTGTGAGACAGGCAACCAGTGAAGAGATCGCAGAAGAGGAGTGATGTGTTCAGATTTTTCTTTCTTAGGACCAGTCAAGCTGCAGAGTTTTGTATGCGTTGAAGAGAGTGGATAGATGATGCTGGTAGGCCAGCCAAAAGAGAATTACAGTAGTCTAAACGTGAAAGAATGAGAGATGTGACAAGCTTAGAAGTTGCATCAGTGGACAGATACTTGCGAATCGCGCTTATGCGCCGTAATTGATAGTAGCAAGACTGGCAGGTCTGGTTGATGAATGTTTTCATAGAGAGTGTGTTGTCAAGAACTACTCCTAAATACTTCACAGAGTTGGACAAAGGAACTGACGTATTGCCGAATTGTATTGAAGTTTTTGCGATAGAGGAAAGTTTATGTTGGGTCCTTATGAGCATGGCTTCGGTTTTATCGGCATTAAGTTGTAACTTGTTCTGAGTCATCCAGTTTTGAATGTCTTGAAGGCAGTAGGACATATTTGTCAGGAGGGAAGGCAAGTTTTCAGCAGTATCGCTGCACTGAAGCTGAGTATCATCGGCATAGAAATGATGATCAATAGGGTGGTTGTTTATTATATGTGAGAGTGGAGCAGTGTAGAGAGTAAAGAGAACAGGGCCCAGGACTGATCCCTGCGGGACTCCACATTCCATTTTGGACAGGTTTTTGATAGAATTTTGTTTACAATAACTTTCTGGAACGGTCTGTGAGGTATGAAGTAAACCAGGTGAGGGCTGTGCCGTTAATACCAAACGTATTTTGGAGGCGAGAAAGAAGAATTGAGTGATCTATGGTATCAAAAGCTGCAGATAGGTCAAGAAGAGTGAGGAGGGAGATTTTTCCCGCATCAGAAGCAAGTAGAAGTGTATCTAAAGTGTGGACTAGGGTTATTTCGGTGCTGTGGTTGGGGCGATAGGCAGATTGAAAAGTGGGAAGGAGATCATTGGAATGAAGGTGACTGTTAAGCTGTTTGAGAACAACTTTTTCTAGTACTTTAGAGACAAAGGGTAAGTTTGAGACAGGCCTATAATTCTTCAGAATGTTGGGATCGAGGTCGTGCTTTTTCAGTAGAGGTGTGACTATTGCTGTTTTAAGAGCTGATGGAAAATTTCCTGACTAAAGAGATGAGTTTACTATTTTAGTGATAATAGGCACAAGTTGTGGAAGGCATTGTGAGAAAACAGGAGCAGGTATGGGATCAAGGTCGCATGATTTTATAGTCATTTCCCTCAGAATTGTCATGATTTTTTTTTCACTTGTGGGAGGGAAGGAAAAGAGAGGAGTGCCAGTGAACTGGGGATCAGGAGGCGCAGGCTACTTCTGGCTTGGATCCCTGGTCTGATACAATGGCTCCCAGGTACTTGAAGTTTTGCATGTATAGCTGCTGTCAAATACTGCACCTTATAGGCATCCACACTTTGAAATCAGCAGATTCTTTCACCTTTAAGGAAGGAAAAACCAGATTTGAAAATGCCGTAGGTCTGTATGCAGACTTTCTGATTTCAGTTAGAAAATACAAGCTGAATTGGAATGGGCATGTAACATCAACATCTGAACTGGCCAAGACTGTGTTACAGGAAACAACTAAGGGGGAACATGAAGAGGCAGACAGAAAAAATGATGGAAAGACAACATCAGAAGAGTGGACTGGCCTTAAGTGGCAATTGTAAAGCCATGCTGCTTTCTCAGCCTGTTGCAGGTAGTTTGGAGAGAGTTCTGGTGTGTGTGTTTTTGTTTCATGACAGATGAAACTTTGATGGGTTCCATATGTTATTTCTTGAATTGGGCTGAAGTGTTTTTTGGCTATACAATACGCTCTTGGCTGATTATCTCTCAAAATAAAAAGACCTAGCACCATCGGGTCCCCTGGTGGCAGCATTGTGGCGTCTATCGGGATGAGCTCCCTGAAGACTTCTGACCCCAGGGAGTGACAAAATGAATTGGGTATGAATGTTTAGGGGAGAAATTGAAACAAATGGCGTGTGAACAGACAGGAATGGATCAGAAAAATTTTCAAAAAAGGAAATTTATTTGTATTGGAATATATGTAACCAGGAAAAAGAAATTTGGGACTACACCATGGGTTTTCGTTAAAAAGCGCTGTTTTTTTGATTTAAAGGATGGGGGAAATATTTTGCTGCAAACAAGTGTAGCAACTCTGGGAAACCCCAAAGTAATGCACCCTGTCTCACTCATCACCCCTAAAATCACAGTGAGACTGTGAGTTAATTTTGCATGAGAAGTTTTCTGAATTTTTTGTCCTACGCCCTTAAGGCTCCACTTTTTGACATCAGCGATTCTATCACCTTTAAAAAAGGAAGAAAAAAACTTTGATTTGAAAAAACCTAGGGCTGTATTGACACTTCCGATTTTTACAAAAACAACTAATTGGAAATGAGACCATCGAAAAAAATGGCAAAACGTTTACGGGGGGAAAAAAATTTGGGGGGAACGAGAAACGGGGAAAGGAGAAAGGGGAAAAACAATTCCAGGTGGCTGGCCAGGGAAAGAATTTTAGAAGCAGAGTCCGGGGATTTTGGGAAGTGGATGCAAAATCTCCATTTCCCCCCATTCCAAGGGTATGGGTTGTAAAAGTAGTGAAACTTTGAAAGTAAAAATACTCTTAAAAAAACTGCCTCTCTTTCAGATAATTTTTTTGGTTAACCCCCCATTGAAACCCCACATCCTTTCCCTTTTAGTTTTTTTGGGTTGTTTTTTTCCCAATTCTTGTTTTTTCAAAACTTTGACCCAAGTTTATATTAGAAAAAGTTATTTTTCTTTAAAAGTAAATTTAGGTTGAAATCAGTGACCGAATGGGGCTGGTTGGAAGGGAAAAAGTGAAAATTTTGGGTTTTTGATTTTTTTGACCCCGTTTTGGGTGGGGTTTCTTTTATCTGTTCTAAAAATATTTTGGTTAAATTCTTTCCCCTGGGAGAAAGAAACCAAATTTCCTTTTTCTTTAGGAAAAACTGACTAAATTCCATTTTGTTGTCTGTGCTTGTTTGTCTTTTTTTCCCCTTTTTTTTCTGTTGTCTGTTTTTCTGATTCTTTGTATATCTTGTATGGGGGTTTCATTCTGTCTGTCGTCTGCTCTCTGTGTTTCTCTGTCTGTCTGTTCTCTATGTTTCGTTTGTCTTTCCTTTTGTCTTGTCTCTCTCCTTTTCTTTCCTGTCCATCATCTCTCTCTCCTCAAAACTTCCTCCCCATCCTTTTCCCCCTTTCCCCCCAAAAACCAAAACCACAAACCCAGCAAAAATTTAGAAAAGAAAAACCAAAATGGCACATGTATTTTAACTTCCCCTTCCTTCACTGAAGCTCTACACCCACCCCCCCCCCCCCCCCCCACACATGGCGTAGGCAACACACTAACATGCACACACCCTCACCCCGATGCAAGGGCACTAGCACGCCCCCCACACACACCCTTCCCGAGAACAGGCCTGAAAAATTTCCTCAAAATTTTTAGTAGCGGCAAAAAATAGGGGTGGGAAAGGCTTGATGCTTCCTTGCTTGGGGGGAGGGAGGGGGGTGGAAGGGGGGGGGGGGGGTTTTGGGCAGAGTTTACGGGAGGCAATTTAAAGCCATGCTCTTTCTCACCTGCTGGGGTATTTTGGGAGAGAGTTTGGTGTGTGGTTTTTTTTTTCTACAGTTTAAACTTTGTGGGTTCCATTTTTTTTTTGAATTGGGCTAAAATTTTTTTTGGCTTAAATTCCTCTTGGTGATTTCCTCAAAAAAAATGACCTAGCCCCAGTGCAGGGTTTTCCTGGCTGGAAGCTTTGTGGCAGTCTATCATGGATACCCCCAAAGATTTCTGACCCCAGGGATGTGACAGATAAATTGGGTTTTGAATTTGGGGGGAAAAAATTGAAACAAATGGGTTTGGTAACAACAGGAAAAAAATCAGAAAATTTTTCAAAAAGGAAAATTTTCTTTTTGTTTTGGAATATATGAACCCAAAAAAAGCAATGGACAAACCCATGGTGTATGCGTTTGAATTGCTGCTGTTGTTTTTGTTTTAAATAGTGTTGATGATGATATTTCTGCTGCAGATTTTCGTGTAGAACTCGGGAATCCCCCAAAGAAATGCACCCTGTCTCACTATCACACCTGGGGAATCACAGGAGACTGTGAGAAATATTGCATGAGAAGTTTTCATGATATCTTTTTGTCCAATAAGCCCCTTAAGGCATCCACACTTTGACATCGCAATTCTATATTTTTAAGGAAAGGGAAAAAAACCAATTTTTTGAAAAATCCATGGGGCCCCTGTATGCACACCCCTGTTTCATTTACAAAATCTCTAATTGGAATGAGCATGTCACATCGACACCTCAATGGCCAAGCTGTGTTAAGGGAAAAACTAAGGGGGAAAAACAGAAGAATCGAAAGGGGGAAAACGATGGAAAACAATATCAAGAGTGGACTGGCCTTGAGTGGAAGAATTACTACGTAAGAAGGTACCGCAGGGAGTGGGGAAGCTGCAGCAAAATTTTTATTGGTGCCCCCAGGGTCCAGGGACTTGGATATTAAAAGTAAGACGAAACATTGAAAGTCCTTATATGTCTCTGAGAAAGCGGGTTGCCTCCTTCTGAAAATAATGGTTGCAGGGTTTAAACCCTTTACCATTAAAAAAACCCAAACTTTCCCCTTTATGTTTAAATTATTTGTTTTTTTAAAAGATCCGGCTTTTTGAGAACAGGGTACCACGTTTCAAAACCCACTACTATTAAAAACAACCTCTACCCTTTTTTTCAGTATAAATTTTTTGGGTTCAAACCTTAATTTTCCCGCCCCCCATACATTTTAAAGGTAACAGGGAAATATTTGTTGGGTTTTTTTTCAAAGAGACTTTTTTCTCTAAAATCTTTTTTCAAAGAATTTTGCCCCTGGCTGTGGGTTTCTCTATCGTTCCAAATACAACTTTTTGGTTTATTCTTTACCCGAGAGAACGAAACCCAGATAAAACCTTTTCAGAAAGATCCAATTCCATTTTGCTCTTTTTTTGTACTTGGTTGCCTGTTTTTTTCCATTTTTGTCTGTCTGTTACTGTATTCTTTTATATCTCTGTATGTGTCTTTATGTCTTTGTCTCTCTTCTGTTGCTGTCCTCTGTGCCCCCCTTCTGTCTGTCCTTCCCCTCTATTCTTGTCTTCTTTCTCTCCCCGTTCTTTCTGTTTTGCTGTCCGTTTTTCTCTCCTCCTCTACGTCTTCCTTTTTATCCCTTCCCCCCCCCCAACCCAAACCACAAAACCCGCAACAATTTAGCAAAGAAAAACCAACAAAAGCACAGTATTTAAAAATTCCCCCTTCCCTTCATGAAGCATCCACACCCCCCCCACACACCCAGACAAACAACACACCCCAAAACCCACAACCATGCCGTAGGCACAAACACACATACACAGGCGCCGCCTCACGCACGCATGCCGCGACCACCACAAAAACACACCCCCCTCCAGAACAACCGCAAAATTACCCCCCAAAATTTTATGTAGCGAGCAAAAGAAGGTGGGAAGGTTTTGATGCTTACCTGGTGCAGGAAAGGGGGAGGAGGGGGGAGTAAAAGAGGGAGGGAGGGATGTTGGCGGTTTACAGGATGGAAATTGTAAAGCCAGCGTTTTCTCACCCCTGTTGCAGGTTTTGAGAGAGTTCGGGTTTTGGTGTTTTTTGGTTAAAGACGATGAAATTTTTGATGGGTTTCCCCAAGTTATTTCTTAAAATTGGCTGAAGTGTTTTTGGTAACATACCTTTTGGTGATTATTCTCAAATAAAAATGACCCGCAGCATCGGGGTCTTTCTGGTGATGCCCTTTGTAGCACCGCCATCGGGGCCCCCCTGAAGATTTGACCCCGGGGATGTGACGAACAAATGGGGAAATGTTGTTTGAGGGGGAAAATTGAAACAAATGGCCTTGAACACAGGACGGATTATCTCAGAGGAAAAGGGCCAATTTTTTTTTTTAAAAAAATTTCTTTGTACGGAATAGTTGTAAAGGCAAAAGAAATGGTTTTTTGTTGCTGTTGTTTTTGTGTTAATGAGATGAGATGTGATGATGATGGTAAGCATTTTTGCTTCAATTTCCAGTGCAGCAAACTCGGGAAAAAACCGAGAAATGCACCCCTTGTCTGACCATCACACTGCCCGGGGAATCCGTGAGACGTCAGTTCATATTGCATGAGATTTTTGCATGTATGCTGCTGAAAATCAGCACCTTATACATCCATTTTTTTAACATCAGCAGTTGTTTCATCTGTAAGAATAAGTGTAGGTTTGTTATGTCAGTTAATGCTGTGGAAAAAAATCGGAACTCTTAAAGCACAATAAAAAGGAAGAAAAAAACCCAGTTTCAAAAATGACCTAGGGGGTTTAGCAGCTTTCTGATTTCAGGAGAAAATGCAAGCTGAATTAGTATGGGCATGGCACATAAAATTTGGGACGGGCCAAGACTGTGTTACAGGAAAAAAATTAAGGAGGGACGGAAGAGGCCCAGAAAAAAACGAGGGGGAGGACAACATCAGAGATGGATGGCCCTTTTGGGGGGAACATTTGTACGAAAACTTAAATTTGCAAGGGTGGAAGAAGTGATTACAACTTTTAGTCTGCCCCAAGGGTTTGGCCCAGACTTGGATAAGAAACAGGTAGAGCTGTTGGGGGGCTTTGAACTTTGCTTACATCAATAATTGAAAAAAGTTTTTGGGCCCTGAACAAGAATTTAAAGTACGGAGATCCCCTCCATATGAGACTTGGGATAGCCTCTTACAAGAGACACACTGTGATGCCATTTTCGAAAAACCCCTTTTTTCTATAAACTGAACCTTTCATTTTTTTTTATTTGTTTTGTTGTTTTTCCCCTGAGACTGTGTCTTTCTGAGAACACTTTTTTTGCCATGTTCAAACCACCATTATTAAAAAAAAAAGCCTTTTCCCCTTCTATATTTTTTTGTTTTTTTAAAGAGTCTTTTTTACACTCTTTTCAAAAAAAATTTTCACCTGGTCTTTCTTTTTTTTTTTAGTTCAAATGCTACCTTTAGTTCACCTTTAATGAAGAAAGAAACCCCGATTTTTGTTTTGGAAAAGCTGAAAATTTCAGTTTATAGGTTGGTGTTTGGGGTTTTTTCATTTCCACCCCACTTTCTGTTTTCTGGTCGTTTTGGCCCGTCAGTTGCCCTTCTGTCTTCTGTTTGTTGTTGGGTTTTTTGCTAATTGTGTCATGCTTGTCTGTCTGCCATATGCTCTCCCTCTTTTCTCTCTTCTCTCCCCCCCAAACGATCCACACTAGCAAAAAGCAGTAAAAAAAACAAAAAATAGGGGAAGTATCTTAAATTACTTTTTTTTACTGAAGCTTTCCCCCAGCCCACACCCCCTGTCTTATTTAGCGGGGAAAACCCATTTAAAAATGGTCCCCCCACAGCGCAGCAGCCTCTTTTCGGGGAGGTAGCCCCAACCGAAAGTGGGGAGAAAAAAAGGGGGGAAGCAGAAACTAATGGCAAACACACACACACCACAAAAACACACCACACACAACACACCCACACACCACAAAAACCACACCCACACACAACACACACCACACACACCAAAACCCCCCACCACACAAAACCCACACAAAACCACACCCCCCACACACACCACACACACACACACAAACAACAACACACACACACACACACAAAAACACCACACAAACCAACCTACACCACACACACACAACACAACAACACACACATACACACACAAAAACCACACACACACACACACACACACACACACAGCGCGCAGAAACACCTAACCACAACACACTTACGCACACACAAACACCACCCACACACACACACACAACACACACCACAACACCCACCACACCCACACAAAACACACACACCACCACACCACCCCCCACACACAAAACACACCCGGGCCAGAGACCCCCCTGCAAAAATCACTGGTAAAGTTTATTTAGCCCAAGAATGAGAGGTGGGGGGCATGATGTTTTCCTGGTGCTTTGGGGGGGGGGGGGGGGGGAGGGAGGGCAGGGGGGGGGAGGGGTGGTATTTGGGGAGTTTACAGAATGGGGAAATTTCAAACCAGTGCTTTTCAGCGTGCTGCAGGTAGTTTTGGGGAAAAAATTTTTGTTGTTTTTTTATTTCTAAGTGATGAAACTTTGATGACTTCCTAGCAAAATTTTGGAAAAAGGTTTTTAAGTGTTTTTGGCTTTACAGGTTCTTTAGTTGAATTTGTGTCAAAAACGAAAATGCCGAATTTAATAGAGTTTAATTTCTTTGAAACAAAAAGATACCATAGTTAAAAAAGAATTAATTAATGTAATGGGCAGACAAAGACCCCGGAGAAAGTCGGTAGAAATATATAGCTTTTTTTTTGTGAATGCTTTTTACACCTTGTTTAAAAAGTTAAAACTTTTATCTTCATTAAAAAGGAAAAAACGGGAAAAAAAGAATAAATAACCCTTTTTTTTGCCAAAATTATCTTTGTTGAGGTGTTTATGCTTTTTTAATCTCCTTTATGTCTTTGGAAATATTGTAAAATCCCCCTATGACACATAGGATGTAATTTTTGGGGCAAAAAATTTTTTAAAAAAAAGCAAATTTTCAATATTGGAAAAAAAACACTTTTGGGGCAGACTGAAAAATGACTGTCAAAAATCGGGGATCTACAGAAGAGGAGGGGGAGGTCATTTACGTTTCCTGGCTTTGGGGGAAAAGGGGGGGGGGGGGACGCATGCTGGAGAATCTGGCCGAATGGGATTTCCAGAATTTTGCTGGGGCGGGGGGGGGGGTTTTTGGGGGGGGGGGGGGGGGGGGGGGGGGGGGGGGGGGGGGGGGGGGGGGTATTTTTGGTTTTGGGGGGGGGGGAGGAATCCTCCCCCTTTTTTTTCACCAAAACCTTTTTGACACTTTTTAAATAAGTTAAACATTTTTTTCAAACCAGTTTTTCCTCTCCTGTTTCACCAGCTTTCCCCCGCCCTTTATTCCCGACATTTTTTCACCTGCCAGGGGGTTATTGGCTTTTTGTGGTTTTTTGGTTTTGGGTGTTGGCGTGCGGGGGGTTGTGTGTGTGTTGTGTGTGCGTGCGTGCATGCAATTTGGCTTGGTAGAAACTATTAATTGTTATGGGTTTCAAAACTGTGTAAGAATGGTTTTTGGGGCAAGCGCTTTGATTTTTCTCTGCAAGTAAGCGCTTTTTAAACCATTTATGATGATGATGATGATGATGAAGGGAGATGAGGATGATTTTTAATTGTTTTCCCGGATTCAAAAGTGGTGTAAATGGACCCCAGTTTAAACCTCGTCTAAAAGGACGACCACAAAGCAATGACATCAATCCAACATTTCAAAAAAACACTTCTTACCTTTCCATCTCTGTTTGCCCAAAAAATCTCAAAGTTTTGGGGGTTTTCTAGGTCCTGGTTTTTCATATCTTTTTTATTCAAAACGGTTTTCTTTTTTGTAGAAGTAAAAATTCATTTGGGGCCAGTACTGTTGATACTCTGAAAAAAATTGTTCATGGTGTTTTGTTAGTGTTTTAAATGTTGGCTATTTGATATTATCCCAATTCTTGGGTTGGATTCATGATAAAATACTGCTGACATGAAAATGGCACCCAGATATAAAAAACTACCCCCTTTTTTAGGTACTTTAATACCTTTAAGATAAATACTACAAAAACCAATTTCGAAGCAGAAAGGGTATGAAAAAAACCTGGGTGAAGGCATTTTTTAAACAATAGAAAAAGAGAAAAATAAAAGTGCATATATGGACACCCGTCTTTTGCAGGTTTTAGTGTGTAAAATCTTTTCCCTCCCCCAAAAAACTCAGAGAACAAAATCCACCCAAAAACAAAATTTCCCTTGTTCCCCAGATCCTTTGTCCTTTTAAAGAAAAAATCTGGAGTTAGGAAAAGTGAAGAGGGATGCACGTTTTAAGGGTAAAAGAAAATCAACCCAAAAAACAACCCCCAAAAAACAAAACCCAACAAAAAAACATACCATAAAAAAACCCAAAACCTTCCCAACAGACCAGACACATTCCTCTCAAAAATTTCGTAGCGAGCACAAAATGGGGGGAAAATGTTCGAGTGCAGATAGAACAATAAAGCCAGGACAGTTGCGCAAAGCTGGCGATTGGGAGAAGGCAGGGGTAAGGGGGGTGAGGGGGGAAAATTATGAGCAATTTGTTGGCACAGTTTATGGGAAAGGCACTTTACAAAAAAAACCAATTTTGTTTTTATGGTAAAGTGGTTTGGAATGTTTTTACCATGCGCCCAAAAAACGAATTCTGAATGCTTTTTGATATTTTTTTGTCGTGGGTTCATAAGGGCAAAAATATATAACATGTTCATTCCTATTTTTTCTTTTCTTCCCCTGTCTTTTTTCTATACTGTAAGTTTTCAAAGAGCACTTTTTCTCAAAACATTAAAAAAATGAAAAATTTTTTGCGGACAAAACAAAAAAAGAAAAAATGAAGATTTCTTATATTTCAATGAAACATGAAAAGGGTTAGAATATACGTTAAAAAGGTTAAAAAAAACAAAAAAATGAAAAAAAAACCCCGACGTTTTCTACAACAAAATTTTTAATCTTCTCTTTCCCCTTTCTTTAAAGGGTTTGCTTGGGTTCTTCTAAAGGACTATATGGCATTTTAGTTTTACGTCTTCTAAGTTTTAATTCCCTTAAAGTAATCAAACCTTGATAAAATAAATCGTTCTCCAATCTTTGGTTTTAAGTTTTTAAAAAAATACTTTTTTATTAACGCAAAGCGGTTTTGGAACATTGCAAAATTTTTTCATTTTTTTACAAATACGCTTAAAAAACAGGTTTAATTTTATCTTAAACAATTTTTAAACACTAAAACGGTTTGTTTGGCATTTTTAAGCATTGATAGAAAAAAATAGAAAAAAAACATGTGGAATAAAATTTATAAAGAAACACCCAAAATATTTAAAAGATGATTAAATCATGGAGACTTATATTCAGATAAAGAAGAGAAATAACTAAGCTTTTTATTGAGAAATGCAAAAAGTTTTCGCAAGGGGCAGCAAAAATGTCAGAGCACTTTTAAACCCTTTGCCGAAAAAATCCCAAATTTTCAAAGATGCGCAAAAAGAAAAAAAACGTTTTTTTATGGTAAAAACTAGTATGAAAATGCTACCCTTCTTCTTAGATCCCCTCTGGGTTTCTCCTGCCGCATCCTCGGCCACCCACCTCACCCCACCCTCAGGTTTACAACAGGGCAGGTCTGTTAACCGGGAAAGGGGAAAATTTTACGGCTCTTTGGGTCCTTTTCACAAATGTATGCAGAATCGGGAAGATAGAGAGGGGAGAAAGAAGTGTAATGACTCAAAAAAAAGGCAGACGGGAGAAAGGAAAAGCGGGGTGTGGGCGGTTTATGTGCGGCGGAAGGAAAGGGGGGAAACGCCCTTGATGATGTTACCTCTTTGGGGAGGAGGGGTGGGGTGTGATGCATGCGGTGAGGCTAAGGGGGAAGGGGGCTGCAAAAAATGCCTGCCATTCCAGCCTGCCAAAATTTTTTTTGCAGCTACAAATGTTTAGAAGAATCCACAAACTGGAAGATTTTCAGTGTAGTCTTGGTTGGTTGTTTCTTTTTCTGCTCAAGTTTTTATTTAAAAATTTTATCAACTGGGGTTTTTATACTTTATTTATTTTACTTTTTTTCCCTTTTCTTGTACCTGTTTGGGGTGGGGGGAGTAAACTTCGCGAGCAAGGCGGGTTTGCTTTGGAGGGGGACAATCCATGGACTTTCAGTGTTTCTCCACGGGAAACACTCCGCTCACCTGGGTCTACCTTGGCCCTTGGCCGAGTACCCAAGTTGTAAGCATGCAAGGCTGGGCTGTTTTGGCGGCATCCATTGAGGGCCCCAACCACTTGGGTTTGTTGTTTTTTCAATATGGTGAGGCGGGTGGTGGCTCCACCAGTTCGACACCTCGTTTCTTATCTTGTTTTCCCGGTCTGTTAGGCTTTCCTAAGCACTTCATTCACACGTTACCAGTTTCTACTCCCAGGGCTTTTGTCGGGGGCCCGTTGGCACGCAATTAGGTTGGGGGAAGTGGCGTTGATCAGCTTTTTCCTTTGTGCTCATAGGGGGGGTTGGATTCGCAGAAGTGGGCAAGTGATAGCGACTGCATTTGCTTTTTGACAGCTGTTTCATTTTTCTGTCCAGTTTTCCCCTCTTCTTGAATTTTCTGCCTAGTGTTAATTCATCGCCACTTTAGTTGGGGTCCATTGATGTTATTTTGACTTTTCTGGGGTTCTACTGACTGCATGGCTTCGGTCTTTCTTTTCGCGATTTTTTACATGGGTTTTTACAGATTATTTAGCTGGTCTGTGTGCTCTTGCAGTTGTCTTTGTTACTTTATCATGACTTGAGTCAGCAACAGAAGTTCGTGAGTGCCTCAGTCGCCTCCTAAAGCCCACCCCCTCGTCCCCTCGAGGGGGGTGGAAACAGGTAATGCTGGCTAACGGGGCTCTGGTGAAACTACGACGGGCCTAGCTAGCCGGTAGTGTGGGTTTTGATAGAGGAACCTTAATTAACATGTGCTCACATGACAGTTTAATACCACTGGAAATTGTGTGTAAAGTGGTACACACGCACGCACACATACACACGCACACACACACTCACGCACACACGCACGAGAGCACACACACACGGACACACTCACACACAGACATACAAAAACAGGGACAGAAAGACATAGACACACACAGACACACACAGACACACACAGACACACAGTGATCAGGGCTGCAAAACTCACCCCCATAAAGTTTATGTAGCGAGCAGAATGAGAAGTGGGAAGAGCATTGATGCTTACCTGGTGCAGGAAAGAGGGGGGGAGGGGGGGAGGAAGGGAAGGAAGAAGAGAGGGAGGGATATTGGCAGAGTTTACAGGATGGCAATTGTAAAGCCATGCTGCTTTCTCAGCCTGCTGCAGGTAGTTTGGAGAGAGTTCTGGTGTGTGTGTTTTTGGTTCAAGACAGATGAAGATTTGATGATCTTCCATATGTTATTTCTTGAATTGGGCTGAAGTGTTTTTGGCTATGCAATACGCTCTTGGCTGATTATCTCTCAAATAAAAATGACCTAGCAGCAGTGCAGGGTCTCTCTGGCTGATGGCCTTATGGCAGCCTGTCAACGATGAGCTCCCTGAAGAATTGTGACCCCAGGGATGTGAGAGAACGCATCTGGGTATGTATGACTGAGGTGGAGATATTGAAACAAATGGAGTGTGAACACCAGGACAGAAATGGCTCATAGGTGAAGGCAGCAAAAATTTTTAAAAAAGGAAAATTTCATTTGTATTGGAATATGATGTAACCAGGAAAAAGGAATGGAATACACCGTGGTGTATAGCGTTATTAATTGTTGCTGTTGTTTTTGTTATTAATAGTGATGATGATGATATGTCTGCTGCTGATTTCCAAGTGAGCAACTCTAGCAGTATTCAGAGTAATGCACCCTGGTCTCACTCATCACACCTGACTTGGGAATCATCAGTGAGACTGTGTGTTATTATTGCATGAGAAGTTTGCATGTATAGCTGTTGTCAAATACAGCACCTTGTAGGCATCCACACTTTGCATCAGCAGATCCTTTAGGAGGAAAAAACCAGATTGAAAAATGCATAGGGCTGATTGCAGACTTCCTGATTGCAGTTAGAAATACAACTGATTGGAATGGGCACGTAACATCAACATCTGAACTGGCCAAGACTGTGTTACAGGAAACAACTAAGGGGGTACATGAAGAGGCAGACAGAAAAAATGATGGAAAGACAACATCAGAGAGTGGACTGGCCTTGAGTGGAACGAATTACTTCAGTAAGCAGAGTACCGCTGGGAGTGGAGGAAGCTGGATGCAAAATCTCCATTGTGCCCCATGGTCCAAGGGACTACGGATATGTAAAAGTGAAGACGAAGCATTGAAAGTCAGTGATATGTCTCTGTATGAAAAATGGGTCTGCCTCTCTTTCTGAGAATAATGTGCTGTCATGGCTTAACTCTACCAGTTAGAAACCCCCCAAACCTTTCCCTATATGTTTATTTGGTTTGTTTGTTTTCAAACATACTGTGTCTTTTTGAGAACAGTGTGTAGCCACAGTTCAAACCCACTACTACTTAGAAACAAGCCTCTATCTTTTCTTTCATGTACCATTTTTTAGTTGCAAAACCTTCATTGTGCACCGCTCCCATCCATGGGACTACGGCATATGTGAAAGGTGAACAGTGAAATATTTGTTGGTTTTTCAGACTTTTTTTCTCTACACATCTTTTTTCAAAGACAATTCGCACCTAGCTGTGGGTTCTTCTATCTGTTCCAAATAACACTTTTGGTTTATTCTTTATCTGAGAGAACAGAAACCAGATCTCCCATCTTCAGAAACCGACTCCAATTCCATTTTGCTATGTTCTGTGCTTGCTTGTCTGATTTGTTCCCATTTTTGTCTGTCTGTTGTTCTGTATTCTTGTATATCTCTGTATGCGTCTTCATGTCTGTCTGTCTGTCTGTCTGTCTGTCTCTCTGTGTTTCTCTGTCTGTCTGTCTCTCTATGTCTCTGTTTGTCTGTCTCCGTATGTCTCTGTCTCTCTCCGTTTCTCTGTCTCTGTCTGTCCATCTATCTCTCTCTCCTCTACATCTTCCTCCCCATCCTCTTCCTCCTTCCCCCAACCAAACCACTAAACCAGCAAAAATTTAGAAAAGAAAAACCAACAATAGCACATGTATCTTAACTTCCCCTTCCTTCACTGAAGCATCTACAGCCCACACCCCCCCCCCACACACACACACACATGCGCGTAGGCACACACACATACACATGCACACACGAACTCACGCACGCATGCACGCGCGCACGTATGCACGCACGCACACACACACCCTTCCACAGAGAACAGGCCTGCAAAATTCACCTGCTAAAGTTTATGTAGCGAGCAGAATGAGAGGTGGGAAGAGCATTGATGCTTACCTGGTGCTTGGAGGGAGGGAGAGAGTGAGGAAGGGAGGGAGGGATATTGGCAGAGTTGACAGGATGGCAATTGTAAAGCCATGCTGCTTTCTCAGCCTGCTGCAGGTAGTTTGGAGAGAGTTCTGGTGTGTGTGTTTTTGTTTCATGACAGATGAAACTTTGATGGGTTCCATATGTTATTTCTTGAATTGGGCTGAAGTGTTTTTTGGCTATACAATACGCTCTTGGCTGATTATCTCTCAAATAAAAATGACCTAGCACCAGTGCAGGGTCTCTCTGGCTGGCAGCATTGTGGCAGTCTATCATGGATGAGCTCCCTGAAGACTTCTGACCCCAGGGATGTGACAATGAATCTGGGTATGAATGTTTGAGGTGGAGAAATTGAAACAAATGGCGTGTGAACAGGACAGGAATAAATCAGCAAAATTTCAAAAAAGGAAAATTTCATTTGTATTGGAATATGATGTAACCAGGAAAAAGCAATGGACTACACCATGGTGTATAGCGTTATGAATTGCTGCTGTTGTTTTTGTCATTAATAGTGATGATGATGATATTTCTGCTGCAGATTTTCAAGTGTAGCAACTCTGGGAATATCCCAAAGTAATGCACCCTGTCTCACTCATCACACCTAGGAAATCACAGTGAGACTGTGAGTTAATATTGCATGAGAAGTTTTTCATGTATATCTGTTGTCCAATACAGCACCTTATAGGCATCCACACTTTGACATCAGCAGATTCTATCACCTTTAAGGAAGAAAAAACTAGATTTGAAAATGCCATAGGGCTGTATGCACACTTCCTGATTTCAGTTACAAAATACAATCTGAATTGGAATGAGCATGTCACATCGACACCTGAACTGGCCAAGACTGTGTTACAGGAAACAACTAAGGGGGAACATGAAGAATCAGACAGAGAAAACGATGGAAAAACAATATCAGAGAGTGGACTGGCCTTGAGTGGAACGAATTACTACAGTAAGCAGAGTACCGCAGGGAGTGGAGGAAGCTGGATGCAAAATCTCCATTGGTGCCCCCATGGTCCAAGGGACTACAGGATATGTAAAAGTGAAGACGAAGCATTGAAAGTCACAGGATATGTCTCTGTATGAAAAATGGGTCTGCCTCTCTTTCTGAGAATAATGTGCTGTCATGGCTTAACTCTACCAGTTAGAAACCCCCCAAACCTTTCCCTTTATGTTTATTTGGTTTGTTTGTTTTCAAAGATACTGTGTCTTTTTGAGAACAGTGTGTAGCCACAGTTCAAACCCACTACTACTTAGAAACAAGCCTCTATCTTTTCTTTCATGTATAATTATTTGGTCGCAAAACCTTCATTGTGCACTGCCCCCATGCATGGGACTACGGGATACATGAAAGGTGAAAAGTGAAATACTTGTTGTTTTTTTCAGACTTTTTTTCTCTACACATCTTTATTCAAAGACACTTTGCACCTGGCTGTGGGATCTTCTATCTGTTCCAAATACACACTTATGGTTAATTCTTTACCTGAGAGAACAGAAACCAGATCTCCCTTCTTCAGAAACTGACTCCAATTCCATTTTGCTCTGTTCCGCACTTGGTTGTCTGATTTTTTCCCATTTTTGTCTGTCTGTCTGTTATTCTGTATTCTTGATATCTATGTATGTGTCTTTATGTCTGTCGGTCTGTCTGTCTGTCTCTCTGTGTCTCTCTGTCTGTCTCTGTCTCTCTATGTCTCTGTCTGTCTTGTCTCTCTCCGTTTCTCTCTTTCTCTGTCTGTCTGTCTGTCTCTCCTCTACATCTTCCTCCTCATCCTCTTCCTCCTTCCCCCAACCAAACCACTAAACCAGCAAAAATTGAGAAAAAGAAAAACCAACAATAGCACAATGTATCTTAAATTCCCCTTCCTTCCCTAAAGCATCCACAGCCTACATACCCAGACACACCCATGCTGTAGGCACACTTAAGTGAACAGACGTAAAATTGAAGACACACACATATACGCATGCGCGCACTCACTCATACACGCATGCACGCACGCACGCAAGCACACACACACAAACAACAATGTAGACACACTACACACACATCCACAGAGAACAGGCCTGCAAAATTCACCTGCTAAAGTTTATGTAGCGAGCAATATGAGAGGTGGAAAAGCATTGACGCCTTACCTGGTTTTTTGATGGAGGGAGAAGTGAGGAAGGGAGTGAAGGGAGGAGGGATTGATGGCAGAGTTACAGGATGGCAATTGCAAATCCATAGCAATCACAGCCTGCTGCAGGGTAGTTAAGAGAGAGTCCTGGTGTGTGTGTTTGTTTCAAGCAAATGAAACCTTGATGAAATCTTAGCCACCAATGTTTTTCTTGAATTTTGCAGAAGTGTATTTGGCTACACAGTACAACTTTGGCTGATTGACTTTCAAATACCAAAATGACCCAGAAGCAGTGCAAGGGTCTCTCTGGCTGGTAGCCTTGTGGCAGCCTGTCAAACAATGGAGCTCCTGAAGATTTCGCCCCCAGGATGAGACAGAACGCATCTGGGAATGTAAAGTCTGAGGTGGAGATATGAAACAACTGTGTGTGAGCAGCAGACATAAATGCGCTCAGAGATAAGGGAGCAATTTTTTTTTTAAAAAGGAAAATTTCATTTGTACTGGGAATTGATGTAACTAGGCACAAGCAATGGACTACATACAAGGTGTATAGCGTTAATGAATTGTTGCTGTTGTTTTTGTTGTTAATAATGATGAGGATGATGTATGAGATGATAATGATGCCACTTCTGCTGCAGATTTCCAAGTGTAGCAAACACTGGAGTAACTCAAGTAATGCACCCTGTCTCACTCATCACACCTGGGAATCACAGTGAAGAACAGTGATTTTATATTGCATGAGAATTTACAAGTATAGCTCGTGTCAAATACAGCACCTATACCATCCACACTTTACATCATCAGATTGTTTTTCATCTGAAAGAAAGAGTGTAGGTTGTTTATGCTCAGTTAATGCTGTGGGCTGAAGAAAATCGGAACATCTTGAACAACAATTAACAAGGAAGTAAAAAAACCCGATTCGAAAATGTCCCTAGGGTTGTATGGCAGACTTTCTGATTACAGAGGAGAAAAGCAAGCTGAACTTGGTATGGGCATGTTCACATGAACATCTGGACTGGCCAAGGACTGTTTACAGGAAATTATAAAGGAGGGGACAGGAAGATGCAGACAAGAAAACGATGGTGAGGACAACTACGAGAGTGACTGGGCCCTTGAGGGGAACGAATGCTACGGAACAACTTAGAACATGCAAGGAGGTGGATAAGCTGATTACAACATCTTTATGCTGCCCCAACGGTGTACCAGACTGTGGAGTAAGTAACAGGTAGCAGCGTGTTGAGAATTGGGCTTTGACACTTTGCTTACATCAATAATTGACAACAGCTTTTGGCCTAGACTGAAATTAAAGTCACAGGAGATGCCTCCATATGAGATTGCGATAGCCTCTTAGAAAAAGACACACTGGTTTGCCATAGTTCGACACTGCCTTTTCTGATAGAAACAGAACAATTTCCGTTTATTCATATTTGTTGTGCTTGTATTCCAATAGAGACTGTGTCTTTCTGAGAACACTTTGGTTGCAAAAGGTTCAAACTCAACCAGTTATTAAAAAAAAAACCTATTCCGGGTCTATATTCTTTTATTTATTTTTCAAAGAGTCTTTTTCTTCTAACACATCTTTTTCAACAACAAATTTCACCTGGTCCGTGCATCTTCATTATGTTCTAAATGCATACCTTTAGTTGTCATACTTTCACTGAGAGAAACAGAAACAGATCATTCTTGGTTAGGAACAGGCTGAAATTGCAGTTTACTAGGATTCTGTGTTTGGTTGTTTCATTTCCACCCACCCCTTTTCTGTCTGTCTGTGTCCCTGTTGGCCTTTCAGTTCTGCCATTCTGTCCCTCTGTCTTCTTGTATGGTCTATTTGCTAAATTGTGTCTATGCTTTCTGTCTGCAGACCCCACTCCCCCCCACTCCCCCCCCTCTCTCTCTCTCTCTCTCCCCAACCAAAACGACCTCACCACAAAAAAGCATTGAAAACAACGAAACAATATGAGGAAGTTTATTAAATTCACTATTTTTCCACTGAAAGCATCCCCAGCCCACTCACCCCTGTCGTATCTCAGCGAAAATCTCCATTAAAACTGGTCCCTCACAGCAGCAGCAGCCCTCCTTTTCAGGAGGAGGTAGCCGGAACCATGAAGCTGCGCAGAAATAAGGCGGGACAGATCATAAAACGACCAATGGCACACACACACACACCACACACACACACACAACACACACACACACACACACCACACACCCACACACACACACACACAACACACACACACACACACACACACGACACACAATCACACACACACCACACACCTACACACACAAACACCACCACACAATATCACACAACACACCACACACACACACACACAGATCACACACACACACAAGATAACACACACACACACCCACACACACAACACACACACACTACACACACACACAAACACACACACCACCTAATCATCACCTACACCTACATACACACACACTTACGCACACACACACACACCACACCACACAACACACACACACACACACATCACCACACAATGAAGCAGCACACACACACACACACACACACAACACACACACACACACACACACACACAAACACAAACCACACACACACACACACACACACACACACACACACACACAACGGTGCCACAGAGAAAAGGTCTGCAAAACTCCTGGCTTAAGTTTAAGTAGCGAGCAGAATGAGAGGTGGGAAGTAAGCATTGATTGCTTACCTGTGCTAGGAGGGAGGGAGGGGGGGGGACAGGGAGGGGAGGGAGGCATAAATATTGGCAAGGTTACAGAATGGCAAATATGCAAAGCCCATGCGCTTACTCAGCGTGCTGCAGTTAGTTTGGAGAAAGATCTGGTGTTTTGTTTTTTTCTATTCTAAGACTGATGAAACTTTGATGATCTTCCATAAGCTATTTCTGGAATCAGGCTGAAGTGTCATATGACTGTACATGTGTTCTCGTTATTAAGATTGTGTCCAATCGAAAATGCCGAATTTGAATTACAGTTATACATATCATTTGAAACAAAACTGACTACCATATAAATTTGAAGTATGACTTAATGTATGGTCAATCAAAGACTCAGAGACAACAATCGGTAGAACAAATAACTTTATGAATGGAATGCTCAACACCAATGTTTAAAAATTTAACAACTTTTAATCTTCATTAAAATGGAAAAACACGAAAACAGAATAAATAACCCTTCCTTAACACAAAAAATAATCTTTAGTTCAGAGGTGTTTATAGAGCATTTGTAATAACTCGCATTAATGGCCTTGGGAAAATTGTAACATCCCACTATGATATCATAGGAAGTATTTGGAGCCAAGAATTGTAAAATGAACAAAATGTCAATATAGAAAAGAGAACTCATTGTAGAGCATACATGAAAAATGATCTGTCAAAGTTTAGGTAGTCTACAAAATGAGGATGGGGTAGGGTCATTGACGTCTACCTTGCATTTGGGGTAAGAGGGGGGGGACGCAAAGCTGGAGAATCTTGCAGGATGGTGATTACACAGACATTCTGCTCTGAATTGAAGTGACCCTACTTTTAGAAGATTCCTCCTCTGCCTGGGAGTAGAGGGTATAGCCTAGTGGTTTACAGCATCAAACCTCTGGATCTGACAACTGAGGTAGGGGTTGATCCCTTCTTTAGGTGAACTCAGTGAGTGAATTTCAGGTCCCATGGATCTGGAATAACCTCCCCCTCTCACTCTTCACCAAAGCAAAAGCCTTCTTATGAACACTTATATATCCAGTCTCAATGACATTTTTATTTCAAACCTAAGATTTTCCTCTCCTGCTGCATCCTCACTTTTCCATGCCATCGTGCCGACATTCTAAACGACCTGCCAGTGTGTATGTTCCTTTTTTGTGTGAGTGTGTGTGGAGTGTGTGTGCGTGAGTGATCTGTTCAAGTTTAACGTCTATTCACCATTTAGGGTGTGTGCGATGCCTGCCAAACACATTTGGACCTGTTAGAACTATTAATGTTTTTCGGGTTGCCATGACTGGAAGGAAGCGCTTTGATTTGTCCGGCAAGGATATAGCGCGTAATATAAATTCCCCAATTTAGATTATGGTTATGGTGACATGAAGAAGATGATTATTATGTATAATTGATTTCCTGAGATCCAAAAGTGGTGTACACATAGGACCGCCAATTTAAAGCCTCGTCAAAAAGACTAGCCCACAACGCAATCACATCAATCCAACATTTCAAAAAACACTTTCTCTACCTTTCCATCTCTGTTTGCCAACATTTCTCAAAAGTATTGGGGGTTTTCTAGGTCACTACTGGATCTCCATATCCATAAGTATATCAACACGGGTTTCCTTTATTATTTCAGAGGTAAATATTCTTAGGTCCCAGTACTGTCTGATACTCTGAAACAATTTTTTATTTGGTGATTAAATTCATGTTAGAAATGTGAGCATATCTTGATATTATCCCAATTCTATGGCTTGGATTCCATGGAAAAATACTGCCAGACATTTTAAATGATGCATCCACAGATAAAAAAGCTAAACCTTTTTTGAAGTACTTCAATACCTTTAAGAGAAAATACTACAAATATCAATCGTAAGCAGAAGGAGTATGAAAAAATCCTGATGCAAGACGGCATTTTTAAACAATAGGTAAATTAGTAAAAATAAAAAGAGCGATGTATCGGACACCTGTCTTTTGGCAGGTTTTAGTGTCTAAAATCATTGCACTCCCCTCAACAACTCAGAGAACAAAATCCACCACAACAAAAAACATGACCACTGTTCCTCAGATCTCTTTGATCCTTTCATAAGAAGAAATCTGGAGTTAGGAAATGTGAAGTGGGATGCACGTTAACGGGTAAAAGAAATCAACCAAAAAGCAACCCAAAGCAACATAACAACCCAACAATAAACATACAATATAAAAACCCCAACCTTTCCCAAGCAGACCAGTCACATTCACTCTCAAAAGTTTATGTAGCGAGCACAACTGGAGGCAGAATAGAACAATAAAGCCAGGACAGTTGCAGCAAAGCTGGCGATTGGAGAGAAGGCAGGGGTAGAGAGGGGGTAGAGGGAGGATTATGAGCAATATGTTGGCACAGTTTATGGAATGGCAACTTTACCCAAAACCATATTAGTTCCCTTATGTACTAGAAGGGGTTTGGAGACAGTTTTGCCATGCACCAAACAACGCAGCTCTGAAATGCTTTTTGGTATTTATTTTTTGTCACTGGTTCATAAGATGACAAATGTTATATCACATGTTCAATTTATTATTACCCCAAATTCTTTCTTTCTTCCTCTGTCACCTCTTCTATACTGTTAAGTTTCAAAGAGCACTTTATTCAGTCTAAGCATAAAAAACTGTAAAATGTGTGTGGCAGGACAAATAATACAATGAAAAAATCACAGATTTCTATGGATTCAATGAAACATTGAAAAAGGCTTTAGAAATATACGTTAAATAGGTATAAAAAAACAAGAACATGAAGAAAAACCACTACGTTGCTATCAACAAAATTTCAATCTTCTCTTTCTTTCCTTAAAGGAGCTTGTTTGGTTTCTTCATAAAGAGACTAAATAGGCATTTTCAGTTTTAAACTCTTCATAAGATTGAATCTCATTAAAGTGCATGCTAAACCTTGATAAAAATAAAACTGTTCTCAATCTTGGTTAAAATGGTTTTGAAATAAATATCAATCTTATTAACTAGCAAAAGACGGTTTTGTGAACATTGCAACTGATCTCACTTTTGTTATATAAATACACTTAAAACAGAAAGGCCTAATTGTATCTGTAAACAATTAGAAAAACAAGCTAATAAATGGATTTTGTTTGGCAATTCAAGCAGGATGATAGAAACAAATAGAAAACATTCGAATAATCTTGGATAAAGAAACCCAAAATGACTAAAATGCATATTAAGTCGTGGTTTGATTTTATATTCAGATAAAGAAAGAGAAACATACATTCGCTTTTGGATTGAGCAATGTAAAACGTTTTCATAAGGAAAGTAAAAATATTCATGAGCACTTGAAACCCTTTGCTGAAAAGTCTTATTTTTCAAAGATGTACTGCAAAGAGAAAAAGTAACGTTTTCCATGGTAAAACTAGTATGAACGTGCTACACCCATCTCCTTAGCACTCCCTCTGTTTCTCCAGCGGCACCCTCAGCCACATCCCATCACCTCACCTCACCTCTCAGTTTACACAGGTAAGACTCCTTTAACACTGGGAAGAAGGAGCAGTTGCAGGGCTCTTTGGCTCCTTTTCACAAGATGTGATGCAGAATCGGGAAGACTAGAGAGGGGAGAAAGAAGTGTCAATGACTCAAAGAAAAGGCAGACGGCAGAAATGGAAAAGCGGTGTGGTGCGGTTTATGTAGCGTGCAGGAAGAGAGGTGGAAACGCCATTGATGATGTTCACCTGCTTGGTGAGGGAAGGGTGGGGTGTGATGCATGCGGTGAGGCTAAGGGGAAGGGGATTGCAAAGCCATGCCATGCCATGCCGTGCGATACCATGCCGTGCCATTTTCCACTGCAGCTACAATGATTTGGAGAGAAATCCACAAACTGGAAGATTCTGCTCAGTGTAGTGTTAGTTGGTTGTTTCTTTTTTTCTGCTCAATGTTCTTAGTATGATTATATCATCAACTGGGTATTGATACTTTATTTACTTTTACTTTTTCCTTCCCTTGTACTCTGTGGCTGTTGGCCGGGGAGATATAAAATGTCTGTCTGAAGCAAGGCGGTGCTTGGAGGAAGGACAATCCATGGACTTATTTCAGTGTTTCTGCCACAGAATCAATCCAGCGTCGCCTGGGTCTATACCTTTGGCCCTGTGCCAGATAACCTTAAGTTATAAGCACGCAAGCTGTCTGTTTTGGCGGCATCCATGTGAGGTGCCCGAACCACTTGGTTCGATGTTGTTTCAATATGGGGTAGGACGGAGTGCTCCACCATGTCTCTGAACCACCTCGTTTCTTATCTGTTCTCCTGGCATGTTGACGGGCTTTCCTCAAGCACTTCATCTCACACGTTACCTAGTTTCTACTCCAGGGCTTTTTGTCAGTGCATGTCTTGGCACTGCTTAATGATAGTTTGGCAGAAGAAGGCGTTTGATTCGTTTTTGCCTTGGTGCTCATTAGGATGTTAGGAAGTCCGCAGAAGTGGACAAAGTTGATAGCTGACTGCGTTTGCTATTTGACAGCAAGTTTTCTATTTTCTCTGACCAGTTTTCCATCTACTGTCAATATACTGCCTAAGTAACTTGAATTCAGTCGTCCCACTTTAGTTGTGCTCCCTTGATGTTGATTTTGAGCTTTTTCTGGAGTTCCTACTGACTGTCCAAGTGGCTTCGTTCATGCTTACGCTGATTTTCATGGCATAGGTTTCACAGCATATATTGAGCTGGTCAGTGTGCCTTGCAGCTTGTCTTTTTTTAATCATTGATCATGACTTGATCGTCAGCAACTGGAAGTCACTGAGTGCCTCAGGTCTGCACCTAAAGCTCACCCCCTCGCCCCTCGTAGGAAGGTGGAAACAGGTTAATGCTGGCTAACAGTGGCCTGGTGAAACTACGACGGGCCTAGCAAGCCGGTAGTGTGGGTTTTGATAGAGGAACCTTAATTAACATGTGCTCACATGACAGCTTTAATACTACTGGAAATTGTTGTGTAAAGTGGTACACACCACGCACATATACAACCCACACACCACACGGTCACACAACGCACCGAGATCACACACACAATGTACGGACACACTCACACACATAAATACAAAGACAGGGACACAAAGACACAGACACACACAGACAACACACAACACACAGTGATTGTTTTTTATCAGGAGCTGCAAACCATCACCCCCGTAAAGATTATGTTAGCAGAAAGGGTGGGGGAGGAAGGAAGGAGTAAGAAGGGAGTGATATTGGCAGCGTTTACAGATGGCAATATGTAAAGCCATGCGGCATCTCAGCCTGCTGCAGGTAGTTTGGATAGAGTTCTGGTAGTTGATTTTTTTTCAAGACAGTTTTGAAAACTTTGATGATCTTCCATATTTTATTTTTATAATTGGGCTGAAGTGTATTTTGGGGCTATATAATACGCTCTGGGATGATTATCCCAAATAATAATGACCTAGCAGCAGTGCATGGTCTTTTCAGGTGGTGGGCCTTGTGGCAGCCTGTCATCATGGAGCTCTCCCTGAAGAATTCTGACCCCAGGGATGTAACAGAAACGCTCAGGGTATGGTAGTCTTGGAGGTGGAGAATTGAAAACAAATGGTGTGTGAACACCAGGACATGAAAAAAAAAGGCACATAGGGTGAAGCAGCAAAAATTTTAAGAAAAAAGAAAATTACATTGCTATTGGAATATGATCGTAACCAGGAAAAAAGCAATGGACTACATACTCCGTGTGTCAGCGTTATAATTGTTGCCTGTTGTTTTTGTGGTTAATAATTATGATGAAGATAATTCAGCAGCAAGATTTCCAAGTGTAGCAACCTGGTAGTAACCCAGATACGCATCCTGTTCGCACTCATCACACCTAGACCTGGGTAAACACAGTGAGACAGGAGTTAATATTAGCATGAGAAGTTTGCGAGTATAGCTGCTGTCATGTACAGCACCTAAAGGCCACCACACTTTGTCATCAGCAGATTCTTTTCACCTTTAAGGAATGAAAAACCAGATTTTGCAAATGCCATAGGTCTGCATGCGAGACTCCTGATATGAGTTAGAAAATAACGAATCTGAATGGAATGGGCATAGTCCACAGCCACATGAACAATCTGAACTGGCCAAGACTGTGTTACAGGAAACTACTAAGGGGGTACATGAAGAGACAGACAGAGAAAATGATGGAAAGACAACATCAGAGAGTGGACTGCCCTTGAGTGGAATGAATTACAACAGAAAGCAGAGGACTGCAGGGAGTAGAGGAAGCTGGCTGCAAAATCTTCATTGGTGCCCCTATGGTCTAAGGGACTACTGGATATGTAAAAGTGAAGACAAAGCATTGAAAGTCACAGGATATGTCTCTGAATGAAAAATGGGTCTGCCTCTCTTTCTGAGAAATAAGTTGTATAGTCCATGGCTAACTCTACCAGTACTATCTACTTCTCTTCAAGTGTCCGGTCTGTTCCTGCAGACATCGACGATCATGGCTCTCCATTCTTCCCTGTTCTCGTCCCTCTCATGAGCTCATTGTTGGTGCCCTCTTTATTCGTTGCGAATTTGTTTAAGCTGTCTGTGAATTTTTGTGCGTTGTCTTCCTCTGCTCTTGTTTCCACAATTTTTGCCACTCCATAACAGTTTCTCTAGTACCGTCAGCCAGGAATATATGGCCGAAAAATTTGAGCCTTCTTCACTATGGTGTGAGAAGGGATCTCTTGTACCCAGCCCATTTCCATACTTTCAGCATTTGTTTTTCTTTAAGTCCATGAGACTTTCATGATTCACCGGATGAACCACATTTCCACAGCTTCAAGTCGCTGATTCTGTGTCCTAGCTAGGGTCCAGGACACCTCACCAATCCGTAACAGAAGAATGGACCGAAACTAGGCTCCTCCAAACATGGATCTTTGTCTTGAGCTTATCTTACTTGTTTGGTCAAAAAAATGCATTCATTTTTGTTAAAAGTTGCCTTAGATATGACCGATTCTCTTCTTGATTTCTGTTCACACTTGCCGTCCGGGTGATAGTACAACCAAGGTTTTAAAGGTGTTTACATGTCTGATCCTCATCTCCTTTTACAGACTATGTTTCATTGTGGTATAACAGCTTTTTGGAGATCACCAATCATTCTGTTCTCTTTGCATTGAGCGTAATCCTTTTCTTTTCGCTATAGTCTGTTACTGTGTTCAAATCCTTTTGCAAGTATTTCCTTCAGATCGGTGATAAGGACTGTATCATCTGCATATCTCAGGTTGTTGATGTTGTGGCCACCTACACTAATTCCCTCATGATTCTCAATATTTCGTAGAATTATTTCACTATATACATTAAACAAATCAGGCGAGAACACGCAGCCCTGCCTCACACCCCTGCAGATTGGTCTATATTGACTGATGTCATTGTCGACTCTAATGGCTGCCTCCTGTTCCCAATATATGTTTCTGAGGACTCGAAGATCTCTTCCGTCGATGTATAGCCCTGCCAGTTAGAAACTCCAAAACCTTTCCCTTTATGTTTATTTGATTTGTTTGTTTTCAAAGATACTGTGTCTTTTTCAGAACTCTGTGTAGCCACAGTTCAAAACCACTACTACTTAGAAATAAGCCTCTATCTTTTCTTTCATGTATAATTATTTGGTTGCAAACCTTATTGTGCACCACCCCCATCCATGGGACTACGGCATATGTGAAAGGTGAACAGTGAAATATTTGTTGATTTTTCAGACTTTTTCTCTACACATCTTCTTTCAAAGACAATTTGCACCTGGCTGTGGGCTCTTCTATCTGTTCCAAATTCACACTTAAGATTTAAATTTTTTTTTTTTTTTTTTTTTTCTTTTACCTGAGAGACAGAAACCAGAATCTCCCTTCTTTAGGAACTGACTCCAATTCCATTTTGCTCTGTTCTGTACTTAGGGTAGTCTGATTTCCCATTATTGTCTGTTTTGTCTGTTATTCAATATTTCTTGTAATATCTATGTATGTCCTTTCTGTCTGTCTCTCTGTCTGTCTGTCTCTCTGTGTCTCTCTGTCTCTCTATGTCTCTTCTGTCTCTGTCTGTCCTCCGTTTTTCTCTGTCTCTGTCTTCCGTCTGTCTTTCTCAACCTCTACAACTTTCCACCGCCATCCTCTTCCTCCTTCCCAAACCAAACCACTAAACCAGCAAAAATTTAGGAAAAGAAAAACCAATAGCACAATGTATCTTAAATTCCCCTTCCTTCACTAAAGCATCCACAGCCCATATACCCAGACACACACACATGCGCGTAGGCACAGACACACATACACATGCGCGCACGCACTCACGCACTCACGCACGCACACACAGACACCCTTCCACAGAGAACAGGCCTGCAAAATTCACCTGCTACAGTTTATGTAGCGAGCAGAATGAGAGGTGGGAAGAGCATTGATGCTTACCTGGTGCTTGGAGGGAGGGAGGGAGTGAGGAAGGGAGGGAGGGAGGGAGGGAGGGATGTTGGCATAGTTTACAGGATGGCAAATTGTAAGCCATGCTGCTTTCTCAGCCTGCTGCAGGTAGATTTAGAGATGAGTTCTGGTGTGTGTGTTTTTTGTTTCAACACAGATGAAACTTTGATGGGTTCCATATGTTATTTCTTGAATTGGCTGTAGTGTATTTGGCTACACAGTACACTTTTGGCTGATTATCTTTCAAATAAAAATGACCTAGCAGAAGTGCAGGGTCTCTCTGGCTGGTAGCCTTGTGGCAGCCTGTCATCGTAGAGCTCCCTAAAGAATTCTGACCCCAGGGATGTGAGAGAACGCATCTGGGTATGTATGACTGAGGTGGAGATATTGAAACAAATGGCGTGTGAACAGCAGGACAGGAATATCTCAGAGGATAAGCCAGCAATTTTTAAAAAAAAGGAACATTTCATTTGTACTGAAATATGATGTAACTAGGCAAAAGCAATTGACCACACCATGGTGTATAGCGTTATTAATTGTTGCTGTTGTTTTTGTTGTTAATGATGATGAGGATCATGATGATGATGATCATGGTGGTACTGACATTTCTGCTTCAGATTTCCAAGTGTAGCAACTCTGGGAATATCCCAGAGTAATGCACCCTGTCTCACTCATCACACCTGACCTGGGAATCACAGTGAGACTGTCAGTTTATATTGCATGAGAAGTTTGCATGTATATCTGTTGTCAAATACAGTACCTTATAGGCATCTACACTTTGACATCAGCAGATTGTTTCAATGTTAGAAAGAGAGTGGGGTTGTTATGCTCAAGTGGCAACCTGGCTGAAGAAATCACAAACATCTTGAAGCACAATAACAAGAAGTAGAAAAACCAGATTTCGAAAATGACACTAGGGTTGTATGCAGCTTTTCTGATTTCAGTGAGAAAATGCAAGCTGAATTGGTATGGTCAAGTCCCATGAACCTACTTGACTGGCAAAGACTGTGTTTACAGGAAAAAATTAAGGAGGACAGAAAGAGGCACAGAGAAAACGATTGGAGGACAACATAGAGGGGATGGTTTTGAAAACTTTGCTACAAAAACTGAACGCGGTAAAAAAATTTAAAATCGGGAATTCCCCAAAACGGTGGCCCTTTGGGAAAGAAAACACTGTTGTTGGGGGCTTGACACTTTTTTCTAAAAAATAAGCTTTGGTAAAAAATTTGTCCAAAATTCCAATGAGATTTGGGGTCCTTTGGAGAACACTTTGTTGCCATATTTTAAACGTTTTTTTAAAATTTTAATTTTTATATTTTTGTTTGTTCCAATAGCTTTTTCTAAACATTTTTCAAAAAACCCCAAATTTTTTAAAAAAAACCTTTTTCCCCCGTGCATATTTCTTTTGTTTTTTTTAAAATTCTTTTTCACACATTTTTTTTAACCCCAATTTTCACCTTTCATTTTCTTTATTTGAACAAAAATTTATTAAAAACCTTTTACCTGGAGAACAAAACCACTCATTTTTGTTTAAACTGGCTGAAATTGCAGTTTACAAGGTTTGTGTTTGGTTGTTTCTTTTCCCACCCACCCTTTTCTGTCTGTCTGGTCTGTTGGCCTGTCGTCTGCCATCTGCTTCTTCTGTTGTATTCTTTTAGCTAATTGTGTCTGTGTTTTTCTGTCTCCAGATCCCTCTCCCATCTCCTCTCCTCCTCTCCCCAGCCAATCGACCACACCAGCAAAAACGCAGAAAAACAACAAAACAATAGAATTATCTTAAATTCACTTCTTTTCCTTGAAGCACCGCAGCCCACCCCCCCCCTGTCCTTAGCCGGGGGAAAATCTCCTTTAAAACGGTCCCCCACAGCAGCACAGCCTCTTTCACGAGACGTAGCCGGAACCAGAAAGCGCCCAAAAAGGGACGACAGACCGAAACGTCAATGGAAACCACATACACCTACACACCACACACACACACCACACACACCCCCAACACACACACACACCACACACCACACACACACACACACACACACACACACAAACCACACAACAAACACACAAAAACACCACAAAACACACACACCACCTACACACACACACAAAACACACCAAACACAACCACCTACACCACACACACACCACTTACCACACACACACACACCACCCCACACCACACACACACACACACACCACACAAACACACACACACAAAACACACACACACACACCACACACACACACACACACAAAACACAACACACACACACACACACACCACACACACACACGGTGCCACAGAAAAAGGGCTGCAAAACCACGGGCTAATTTATGTGCGAGCAAATGAAGGTGGGAAGAGCATTGATGCTTACCTGGTCTTGGAGGGGGGGGGGGGGGGGAAACAAGGGAGGGGGAGGGAGGAGAAATATTGGCAAGTTTAAGAAGGGAAATTGCAAAGCCATGCTGCTTTCTCGCGTGCGCAGGTAGTTTGGAGAAAGACTGGTTTGTTTTTCTATTTCAAAAGACGATGAAATTTTGATGATTTTCCTATGCTTTTTCGGAATCAGGCGAAGTGTCTTTGACTGTACAGTTTTCTTTTAGTTGATTTGTGTCAAATCGAAAATGCCGAATTTGAATAGAGTTAACAATCATTTAAAAAAAAAAGACTCCCATATTAAAATTGAATATAAATTAAATGTAAGGGTCAGATCAAAGACCGAGACAACAGATCGTAGCAAAATAAACTTTATGATGTAATGCTTCTACACCATTGTTTAAAAATTTAACAACTTTATCTTCATTAAAATGGTAAAAAAACGAAAAACAAATAAAAAACCCCTTCCTTTGACACAAAATAATTTTTAGTTCTAGGTGTTTATAGCATTTTATATCTCGCTTTAATGTTTTTTGGGAAATATTTTAACATCCCACTATGACTATCATAGGATGAAATTTTTGGACCAAAATTTGAAAAGAAGCAAAATGTAAATATTAAAAAGAGAACCATTGAAGCAACATGAAAAATGACTTCAAAGTTTTTGGTATCTACAAATAGAGGGGGAGGTATTGACGTCTACCTGGCTTTGGGGAAAGGGGGGGGGGGGCGCAGTTTGGACATCTGACAGGATGGGGATTCACACACTTCTGCTCTGAATTTGAATGCCCTACTTTAGAAGATTTCCCTTCCACTGCTGGGAGTAGGAGGGTAGAGCCTAGGGTTACAGCACAAACTTTTGGATCTACAACCGAGGGGGGGGGGTTGAGCACCTTTAGTGATCTCTGTAGGGAATTTTTAGGTCCTTGATCTGGAATAACCTCCCTCTCCTCTTTTTCCAAAAAACCTTCTATGAACTTTTAAATCTAGTCTCAAGACATATTTTTTTTCAAACCTAAGGTTTTTTTTTTTTTTCTCCTTTTCATCTCAGCTTTTCCCCCCACTGAGGCCGACATTCTATCACCCTGCCAGGGTGTAGGCCTGTGGGGTGTGTTGGTGGTGGTGTGGTGTGGGGTTGCGTGTTTGTGTTGTGTGTGTGTGTGGTGTTGTGTGCGTGTTGTGGTGTTGGCGGCTGCATGCACATTTTTACTTTTTAGAAAATATTAATTGTTACGGTTGCATAACTGTGTAAAAAAAAAGTTGAGTCAAGCGCTTTTATTTGTCTTTGCAAGATATAGCGCTATATAAATTCATTTATGATGATTAGAGGATGATGGGGATAGAGGGGATTATTAATTTTTTTCCTGGGTTTAAAAATGGTGACACAAGGACCCCATTTAAAGCCCGTCTAAAAGGACTGACCACAACGCAATGACATCACTCCAACATTTCAAAAAACACTTCTCTACCTTTCCTCCTGTTGCCCAAAAATCTCAAAAATTTGGGGTTTTCAGGGCACGATCTCAATCTTAATTATATCAAACGGTTTCTTTATTATGTCAGAGGGAAATTTCAAAGGGTCCAGTACTGTCTGATACTCTGAAACAATTGTTATTGGTGTTTAAGATCTGTTTGAAATGTTGCGCATATCTGAATTATCCCCAATTTTTGGGTTGGGTTCATGAAAAAAACTTACAGAAAATATGCACCACAGATAAAACGCTACCTTTTTTGAGGGACTTTAATACCTTTTAAAATAAATACTACAAATACCAATGCTAAGCAGAAAGGAGTAAGAAAAATCCTGATGGATGAAGGGATTTTTAACAATAGAAAAAAATAAAAAAAAAAAAAGTGCAATATTGGACACCTTCTTTTGACAGGTTTTTGTGTCTAAAATCTTTGCACTCCCCTCAACAACTCAGAGAAAAAAAATCCACCACAACAAAAAAAATTACCCTGTTCCTCAGATTCTTTTTATCCTTTCACAAGAAAAATCTGGAGTTTGGAAATGTGAAAGGGAGGCGTTTTAAAGGTGACAGAAATCAAAAAAAAAGCAACCCCAAACAACATAACAACCCAACAATAAACAACAATATAAAAAACCCAAAATTTCCCAACAGCCAGACACACGCCCTCAAAAGTTTACGAGCGAGCACAACTAGGGAGAAAAGTCGTTCTGATGCAGAATGAACAAAAAAGCCGGACAGTTGCAGCAAAGCTGGGGAAAATTTAAAGGCAGGGGTAAGAGGGGGAGAGGGAGGATTAGACAATATTTTGGCACAGTTTATGGAATGGGAATTTTTCCCCAAAAAAAATATTAGTTCCCTTATTTCTAGAAGGGTTTGGGGATAGTTTTGCCAACGCCAAACAACGAAACTCGAATTGCTTTTTTATAATTTTTTTGTCACTGGGTTTCATAGGTTTTCAAATGTATATCACTTTTTAATTCCTAATTCTTTTTTCTTCCTCTGTCTCCTTCTAAATGTAAGTTTCAAAGAGCCTTTTTAAAAAACAAAACATTAAACGTGAAAAAATTGTGCAGGACAAATAAAACAATGAAAAATAGACAGATTTTTTATGATTTCAATGAAACATTGAAAAGGCTTAAAAAATCTAAATAGGTATAAAATAACAAGAACATGAAAAAAAAAACCCCCCACGTTGCTATCAACAAAATTTCAATCTTCTCTTTTCCCTTTTTTTAAAGGGTTGCTTTGGGTTCTTCAAAAAAGAAATAGGGCATTTTTGTTTACGCCTTCTAAGTTTTAATCTCATTAAAAATGAATCAAAAAACCTTTAAAAATAATGCTGTTCTCAAATCTTGGTTTATAAGTTTTTAAAAAAATATCTATCTTATTAACAGCGAAAGACGGTTTGTGGAACATTGCAAACTTATCTCATTTGTTATACAAATACGCTTAAAACAGACAGGTATAATTGTATATGTAAATAATTTAGAAATCAGCTAAAACGAGTTTGTTTGGCATTTCAAGCAGTTGATAGAAACAAATAGAAAATAAACATGTGTGAATAACATTGATAAAGAAACACCCAAAATGACTGAAAATGCATGATTAAATCATGGAGACTTCATATTCAGATAAAGAAAGAGAAACATACATAAGCTTTTGATTGAGAAATGCAGACGTTTTCACAAGGACAGCAAAAATGTTCATGAGCACTTGAAACCCTTTGCCGAAAAGTCTAAATTTTCAAAGATGTACTGCAAAGAGAAAAAATAACGTTTTCCATGGTAAAACTAGTATGAACGTGCTACACCTATCTCCTTAGCATCCCCTCTGTTTCTCCTGCGGCATCCTCAGCCACCTCATCTCACCTCACCTCTCAGGTTTACAACAGGAAAGAGCTCTGTTAACACTGGGAAGAAGGGAACAGTTGCACGGCTCTTTGGCTCCTTTCAC
This sequence comes from Rapana venosa, assembly GCA_028751875.1. Taxonomy (NCBI): domain Eukaryota; kingdom Metazoa; phylum Mollusca; class Gastropoda; order Neogastropoda; family Muricidae; genus Rapana; species Rapana venosa. The sequence goes on from CM054142.1 coordinate 8,707,883, forward strand.
AAGATGTGATGCAGAATCAGGGGAAGACTAGAGAGGGAGAAAGAAGTGTCAATGACTCAAAGAAAAGGCAGACAGCAGAAATGGAAAAGCGGTGTGGTGCGGTTTATGTAGCGTGCAGGAAGAGAGGTGGAAACGCCATTGATGATGTTCACCTGCTTGGTGAAGGAGGGGTGGGGTGTGATGCATGCGGTGAGGCTAACGGGAAGGAGATTGCAAAGCCATGCCATACCATGCCCTGCCATTTTTCATTGCAGCTTCACTGATTTGGAGAGAAATCCACAAACTGGAAGATTCTGCTCAGTGTAGTGTTGGCTGGTTGTTTCTTTTTTTCTGCTCCATGTTCTTAGTATGGTTATATCATCAACTGGGTTTTGATACTTTACTTACTTTTACTTTTTCCTTCCACTTGTACTCTGTGGCGTGGCGGGGAGTTATAACTGTCTGTCTGCAGCAAGGCGGGTAGCTTGGAGGAGGGACAATCCATGGACTTTCAGTGTTTCTGCCACAGAATCACTCCAGCGTCGCCTGGGTCTACCTTTGGCCCTTGTGCCAGAGTACCTCAAGTTGTAAGCATGCAAGGCTGGCTGTTTTGGCAGCATCCATGTGAGGTGCCCGAACCACTTGGTTCGTTGTTCAATATGGTGTAGGACGGGTGTGGCTCCTACCATGTCTCTGATCACCTCGTTTCTTATCTTGTTTCTCCTGGTCTTGTTGACGGCTTTCCTCAAGCACTTCATCTCACACGTTACCAGTTTCTACTCCAGGGCTTTTGTCAGGGGCCATGTCTGGCACTGCTAATTGAGAGTTGGCAGGAAGATGGCGTTGATCAGCTTTGCCTTGGTGCTCATAGGATGTTAGGATGTCGCAGAAGTGGGACAAGTTGATAGCTGACTGCGTTTGCTTTTTGACAGCATGTTTCTATTTCTCTGTCCAGTTTTCCATCTTCTGTGAATATACTGCCTAAGTACTTGAATTCAGTCGTCCACTTTAGTTGGGCTCCATTGATGTTGATTTTGAGCTTTTCTGGAGTTCTACTGACTGTCATGGCTTCGGTCTTGCTTACGCTGATTTTCATGGCATAGGTTTCACAGCATATATTGAGCTGGTCTGTGTGCTCTTGCAGCTTGTCTTTGTTATCATTGATCATGACTTGATCGTCAGCAACAGAAGTTCGCTGAGTGCCTCCAGGTCTGCCTCCTAAAGCCCACCCCCTCGTCCCCGTCGTAGGAGGTGGAAACAGGTAATGCTGGCTAACGGGGCTCTGGTGAAACTATGACGGGCCTAGCTAGCCGGTAGTGTGGGTTTTGATAGAGGAACCTTAATTAACATGTGCTCACATGACAGTTTAATACCACTGGAAATTGTGTGTACACGCACGCACACACACACACACACACACACACACACACACACACACACACACACACACACACACACACACACACACACACACACTCACGCACACACGCACGAGAGCACACACACACTGACACACTCACACACAGACATACAAAGACAGAGACACAAAGACACAGACACACACAGACACACACAAACACACACAGACACACACACACACACAGTGATCAGGGCTGCAAAACTCACCCCCGTAAAGTTTATGTAGCGAGCAGAATGAGAAGTGGGAAGAGCATTGATGCTTACCTGGTGCAGGAAAGAGGGGGGGGGGGGGGAGGAAGGGAAGGAAGAAGAGAGGGAGGGATATTGGCAGAGTTTACAGGATGGCAATTGTAAAGCCATGATGCTTTCTCAGCCTGCTGCAGGTAGTTTGGAGAGAGTTCTGGTAATTGTTTGTTTTTTTCAAGACAATTGAAACTTTGATGATCTTCCATATGTTATTTTTTTAATTGGGCTGAAGTGTTTTTTGGCTATATAATACGCTCTTGGGTGTTTATCTCCCAAATAATAATGACCTAGCAGCAGTGCATGGTCTTTCTGGATGGTGGCCTTGTGGCAGCCTGTCATCGTGGAGCTCCCTGAAGAATTCTGACCCCAGGAATGTGAGAGAACGCATCTGGGTATGTATGTCTGAGGTGGAGAGATTGAAACAAATGGAGTGTGAACATCAGGCCAGAAATGGCTCATAGGTGAAGGCAGCAAAAATTTTTAAAAAAGGAAAATTTCATTTGTATTGGAATATGATGTAACCAGGAAAAAGCAATGGAATACACCATGGTGTATAGCGTTATTAATTGTTGCTGTTGTTTTTGTTATTAATAGTGATGATGATGATATGTCTGCTGCAGATTTCCAAGTGTAGCAACTCTAGCAGTATCTCAGAGTAATGCACCCTGTCTCACTCATCACACCTGACCTGGGAATCACAGTGAGACTGTGAGTTATTATTGCATGAGAAGTTTGCATGTATAGCTGTTGTCAAATACAGCACCTTGTAGGCATCCACACTTTGGCATCAGCAGATCCTTTAGGAGGAAAAACCAGATTTGAAAATGCCATAGGGCTGATTGCAGACTTCCTGATTTCGGTTAGAAAATACAAGTTGAATTGGAATGGGCATGTCACATGAACATCTGAACTGGCCAAGACTGTGTTACAGAAAACAACTAAGGGGTTCATGAAGAGGCAGACAGAGAAAATGATGGAAAGACAACATCACAGAGTGGACTGGCCTTGAGTGGAACGAATTACTACAGAAAGCAGAGGACCGCAGGAAATGGAGGAAGCTGGATGCAAAATCTTCATTGGTGCCCCCATGGTCCAAGGGACTATGGGATATGTAAAAGTGAAGACGAAGCATTGAAAGTCACAGGATATGTCTCTGTATGAAAAATGGGTCTGCCTCTCTTTCTGAGAATAATGTGCTGTCATGGCTTAACTCTACCAGTTAGAAACCCCCCAAACCTTTTCCTTTATGTTTATTTGGTTTGTTTGTTTTCAAAGATACTGTGTCTTTTCGAGAACAGTGTGTAGCCACAGTTCAAACCCATTACTACTTAGAAATAAGCCTCTATCTCTTCTTTCATGTATAATTATTTGGTCGCAAAACCTTCATTGTGCACTGCCCCCATGCATGGGACTACCGGATATGTGAAAGGTGAAAAGTGAAATACTTGTTGTTTTTTTCAGACTTTTTTTCTCTACACATCTTTATTCAAAGACACTTTGCACCTGGCTGTGGGATCTTCTATCTGTTCCAAATACACACTTTTGGTTAATTCTTTACCTGAGAGAACAGAAACCAGATCTCCCTTCTTCAGAAACTGACTCCAATTCCATTTTGCTCTGTTCTGTACTTGGTTGTCTGATTTGTTCCCATTTTTGTCTGTCTGTTGTTCTGTATTCTTGTATATCTATGTATGTGTCTTTATGTCTGTCTGTCTGTCTGTTTCTCTCTGTGTCTCTCTGTCTGTCTCTCTATGTCTCTGTCTGTCTCTGTCTGTCTCTGTCTCTCTCCGTTTCTCTCTGTCTCTGTCTGTCCGTCTATCTCTCTCTCCTCTACATCTTCCTCCCCATCCTCTTCCTCCTTCCCCCAACCAAACCACTAAACCAGCAAAAATTTAGAGGAAGAAAAACCAACAATAGCACATGTATCTTAACTTCCCCTTCCTTCACTGAAGCATCCACAGTCCACACACCCAAAAATACACACACACACATGCGCGTAGGCACACACACATACACATTCGCGCACGCACTCACCCACGCACGCACGCATGCGCGCGCGCACACACACACACACACACACACCCTTCCACAGAGAACAGGCCTGCAAAATTCAGCTGCTACAGTTTATGTAGCGAGCAGAATGAGAGGTGGGAAGAGCATTGATGCTTACCTGGTGCTTCGAGGGAGGGAGGGAGTGAGGAAGGGAGGGAGGGAGGGATGTTGGCAGAGTTTACAGGATGGCAATTGTAAAGCCATGCTGCTTTCTCAGCCTGCAGCAGGTAGTTTAGAGAGAGTTCTGGTGTGTGTGTTTTTGTTTCAACACAGATGAAACTTTGATGATCTTCCATATGTTATTTCTTGAATTGGCTGAAGTGTTTTTGGCTACACAGTACACTTTTGGCTGATTATCTCTCAAATAAAAATGACCCAGAAGCAGTGAAGGGTCTCTCTGGCTGATGGCCTTGTAGCAGCTTGTCATCGTGGAGCTCCCTGAAGACTTCTGACCCCAGGGATGTGACAGAACAAATGTGGGAATGTATGACTGAGGTGGAGAGATTGAAACAAATGGCCTGTGAACAGCAGGACAGGAATATCTCAGAGGATAAGGCAGCAATTTTTTTTTAAAAGGAAAATTTCGTTTGTACTGGAATATGTTTTAACTAGGCAAAAGCAATGGTTAATTGTTGCTGTTGTTTTTGTTGTTAATGATGATGATGATGATGATGATGATGATGATGATGATGATGATGGTAATGACATTTCTGCTTCAGATTTCCAAGTGCAGCAACTCTGGGAATATCTCAGAGTAATGCACCCTGTCTGACTCATCACACCTGACCTGGGAATCACAGTGAGACTGTGAGTTCATATTGCATGAGAAGTTTGCATGTATAGCTGCTGTCAAATACAGCACCTTATAGGCATCCACACTTTGACATCAGCAGATTGTTTCACCTGTAAGGAAGAGTGTGGGCTGTTATGCTCAGTTAATGCTGTGGCTGAAGAAAATCGGAACATCTTGAAGCACAATAACAAGGAAGTAAAAAACCAGATTCGAAAATGACCTAGGGTTGTATGCAGACTTTCTGATTTCAGAGAGAAAATGCAAGCTGAATTAGTATGGGCATGTCACATGAACATCTGGACTGGCCAAGACTGTGTTACAGGAAATAATTAAGGAGGGACAGGAAGAGGCAGACAGAGAAAACGATGGGAGGACAACATCAGAGAGTGGACTGGCCTTGAGGGGAACGATTTGCTACGAAAAACTTAGAACTGCAAGGAGTGGAAGAAGCTGATTACAACATCTTTAGTGCTGCCCCAACGGTGGACCAGACTGTGGAGTAAGTAACAGGTAGCAGCGTGTTGATGTGGGCTTTGACACTTTGCTTACATCAATAATTGACACAGCTTTTGGCCTAGAACAAGAATTTAAAGTCACAGGAGATGCCTCCATATGAGACTTGGGATAGCCTCTTAGAAAGAGACACACTGTGATGCCATAGTTCGACACTGCTTTTTCTATAGAAACATGAACACTTTCAGTTTATTCATATTTGTTGTGCTTATTTCCAATGAGACTGTGTCTTTCTGAGAACACTTTGTTGCCATAGTTCAAACCAACCAGTTATTTAAAAAAAAAAAAAGCCTTTTCCCGTATCTATATTTCTTTTGTTTATTTTCAAAGAGTCTTTTTCTACACATCTTTTTCAACAACAATTTTCACCTGGTCGTGCATTCTTCTTTATGTTCTAAATGCATACCTTTAGTTCATCCTTTCACCTGAGAGAACAGAAACCAGATCATTCTTGTTTTGGAACTGGCTGAAATTGCAGTTTACTAGGTTCTGTGTTTGGTTGTTTCATTTCCACCCACCCTTTTCTGTCTGTCTGTGTCTGTTGGCCTGTCAGTCTGCCATTCTGTCTTCTGTCTTGTTGTATGTCTATTTGCTAATTGTGTCTATGCTTGTCTGTCTGCCAGACCCCTCTCCCCCCCTCTCTCTCTCCCCAGCCAAACGACCACACCAGCAAAAAAGAAGTGAAAACAACAAAACAATAGCAGGATGTTTATTAAATTCACTTTTTTTCACTGAAGCATCCGCAGCCCACACCCCCCTGTCGTTAGCTCAGCGGAAAATCTCCATTAAAACTGGTCCCTCACAGCAGCAGCAGCCTCTTTTCAGGAGAGGTAGCCAGAACCAGAAAGCTGCGCAGAAAGAAGGAGGGACAGACAAAAACGTCAATGGCACACACACACACACACATATCACACACACACACACACACACACACACACACACACACACACACACACACACACACACACACACACCTACACACACAAACACACCACACACACACACACACCACACACACACACACACACACACACACACACACACACACCTACACACACACACAAACACACACACACACACACACACCTACACCTACACACACACACACTTACGCACACACACACACACCACACCACACACACACACACACACCACATACACACACACACACACACACACACACACACACAAACACACACACACACACACACACACACACACACACGGTGCCACAGAGAAAAGGTCTGCAAAACTCACTGGCTTAAGTTTATGTAGCGAGCAGAATGAGAGGTGGGAAGAGCATTGATGCTTACCTGGTGCTTGGAGGGAGGGAGGGGGGGGACAGGGAGGGGGAGGGAGGGAGAAATATTGGCAGAGTTTACAGAATGGCAATTGCAAAGCCATGCTGCTTTCTCAGCGTGCTGCAGGTAGTTTGGAGAAAGATCTGGTGTTGTTTTTCTATTTCTAAGACTGATGAAACTTTGATGATCTTCCATATGCTATTTCTGGAATCAGGTTGAAGTGTTTTTGGCTGTACAGTGTTCTCTTAGTTGATTTGTGTCAAATCGAAAATGCCGAATTTGAATACAGTTATACATATCATTTGAAACAAAAATGACTACCATAGTTAAATTGAAGTATGAGTTAATGTAATGGTCAGATCAAAGACTCAGAGACAACAGATCGGTAGAACAATATAACTTTATGTACGTGAATGTTTCTACACCATTGTTTAAAAATTTAACAACTTTTATCTTCATTAAAATGGTAAACACGAAAAACAGAATAAATAACCCTTCCTTTGACACAAAATATATCTTTAGTTCTGAGGTGTTTATAGCATTTGTATATCTCGCATTAATGTCTTTGGGAAATATTGTAACATCCCACTATGACTATCATAGGATGTAATTTGGAGCCAAGAATTTGTAAAAGAAGCAAAATGTCAATATTGAAAAGAGAACACATTGAGAGCAGACATGAAAAATGATCTGTCAAAGTTTAGGTAGTCTACAGAATGAGGAGTGGGGAGGTCATTGACGTCTACCTGGCTTTGGGGAAGAGGGGGGGGACGCATGCTGGAGAATCTGGCAGGATGGTGATTACACAGACATTCTGCTCTGAATTTGAAGTGCCCTACTTTTAGAAGAGTTCCTTCCATCTGCTGGGAGTAGGGAGGGTATAGCCTAGTGGTTACAGCATCAAACTTCTGGATCTGACAACTGAGGGTAGGGGTTGAGTCACTTCTTTAGTGATCTCTGTGAGGGAATTTCAGGTCCATTGATCTGGAATAACCTCCCTCTCTCTCTTCACCAAAAGCCTTCTTATGACACTTTTAAATCCAGTCTCAAGACATATTTATTTCAAACCTAAGATTTTCCTCTCCTGTTTCATCTCAGCTTTTCCCTGCCATTGATGGCCGACATTCTATCACCCTGCCAGGGTGTATGGCCTGTGTGTGTGTGTGTTTTGTGTTGTGTGTGTGTGTTGTGCGTGCGTGTGTGTGTTGTGTGTGTGTGCGTGTGTGTGTGTGTGTGCGTGCGTGCATGCACATTTGGACTTGTTAGAACTATTAATTGTTACTGGTTGCATAACTGTGTAAGAATGAGTTGAGTGCAAGCGCTTTGATTTGTCTTTGCAAGATATAGCGCTATATAAATTCCATTTATGATGATGATGATGATGATGAGGATGATGAGGATGATTATTAATTGTTTTCCTGGATTCAAAAGTGGTGTACACATAGGACCCCAGTTTAAAGCCTCGTCTAAAAGGACTGACTTGACTTACTTGACTTATGCCTCTTGGTTCCTTGGGGAACATAGGGCTGCAACAACACTCCTCCAACGAACTCGGTTTTGGGAGATCCTCTTCAGCCCGGCCCATGTCATTCCGGCTGCCTTCGTTTCTTCGTCAACACTTCTTCGCCAGGTCTGCTTTGGTCGACCAACTTTCCGCTTCCCTTGTGGATTCCAGTCAAGGGCCTGTCTGGTCACATTTGACGCAGGCTTGCGGAGTGTATGGCCGATCCATCCCCACTTCCTTTGTTTAATGATGGACTAAATTTGGGGGTTTGTCTGGTCCTGTCCCACAGTTGTTTGTTGGATATGCCCTTCCGGCCACCTGATGTTGAGGATGTACCTGAGGCTTTTTGTTGGTAAAAGACTGGAGTTTGTGGGGTTTGGTTTTGTTACCCGCCGGGTTTCTGAGCCATAAAGTGGGACCGATTTGACATTGGTGTTGTAGATCCGGACTTATTTTGAAAGAGAGGGCTGTTGACCTCCAAATTGGGCCGAAGGGTGTTGAAGGCGTGACGGGCTTTGTTGATTCGGCATTTGATGTCTTCATCTTTTCCCCCATCTTACTGACGACACTGCCCAGGTAAATAACTTGCTGACTTCTTTGAGGGTTTTTCTTGCTGCAGTCGCACTGGGTCATGTGTTTGTTGTTCACCCTCATGATCTCCGTCTTCCCGATTTGATTTGGAGGCCAGTCTTTTCAGCTTCGTCAGCAACACGACAAAGCTTCTTTTGTGCGTCTTGTTGCCTGTGGGAGAGAAGGCTGATGTCATCTGCGAAGTCCAGGTCTTCCAGCTGCTTCATGAGGGTCCACGTATGCCAGTTCTCCTGCCTGCTGTGGCTTGCCGCATTACCAGCCCAACCACCACGGGAAGATGGTTGGCGACAACAGAAAAGCCCTGACGAACACCGGTCTGTACGGAGAAGGCTTCCGTCAGTTTCCCTTCATGGATGATTTGGGACAGTGGCATCTTCATATAGCTGCTGGATGATGGTGATGAACTTTGGTGGAAAGCCATAGGATGCATCAGTTTTCCAAATGACATCTCTGTCGACCCCTGTCAAATGCCTTCTGGAAAGTCGACAAAGACTGAATATAGGGGGTCTGCCACTCCAGGGACTGCTCAATGATGATGCGCATGTGGCGATTTGATCTGTGCATGATCTGTCTTGCCTAAAGCCTGCCTGTTCATCCCGAAGTGTCTTGTCCAGTGCTGTCTTCATCTGTCCTACATGATCCTTGTCAGCACTTTCCCTGGGATGGACAGTACATGATTCCTCTCCATTTTGTTGCAGGGGGACAGGTCCCCTTTCTTTGGCAGCTTAACGAGATGGCCTTTCTTCCAGTCTTCTGGTACACTCTCTTGCTCCCAGATCTTGTATAGGAGTGGGTATAACACTCAGTGGAAGTTTGGAATGTCCGCCTTCGTGCTTTAGGTGGAACGTCTGGGCCTGTGCTTTGCCTGATTGAGTGATTTGATGGCTTTGGTGAACTCATTCTTGGTAGGGGGGCCGTGTTGATGCCAGGATTTCAGTAGGTGGGGGGATGTCAGGCGGCATGGTGGTGCAGGTCTGTTGAGCATTTTTTTGAAGTGCTCTGCCCATTGGTCTCTGGTCCTCCTCACCTGGAATGGTATTGGGCCCTTCTATCTTTGACAGGGCAGCTAGGTTTGTTGTTTTTTCCCGAGAGAGTTCTCGTGATCTCGTACAGTCTCTTCATATTTCTTTGGCCTGCTGCAGTCTCTGCTTCCTGAGTCAGTTCCCAATGAATTTTCTCTTGTCTCTTCCCTTTCATTTCCTTTACTGCCCGGTTTTTGTCCCAGTAGCATGCTTGCAGTTCCTGTTTCTTTTCTTGATTTTGTGTTGGTTGATCTGATCTTTCAGCTGTTTTCTCTCGGTGATCATGCCCAAGTTTCTGTTGTCAGCCACTCCTTGTATTTTCTTGTTCTCTTTCCCAGTACTGTTTTTGGGATGTTGTCTTCCAGGTCTCACGTAGACTCTGCCATTGCTCTTCGACTGTTTTTCCTTCTTGCAGCTGGGAAAGCACACTGAAGTTGTTCCTCAGTTCGAGCCTGAATTCTTCTATTTTTTCTCTTTCCTTCAGGCTTTGCACATTGAACTTGTGTGATGGTATTCCCGCCCGTCGATGTAGGCTTTGAGCTTGGTCTTGAGGATGGCAACAACAAGATGATGGTCTGATGCTGCATCTGCTCCGCCTTCACCCTGACATCATCAGGCTCCTTCTCCACTTCGCCCGAAGGTGATGTGGTCAATCTGGTTTTCTGTCTTGCCATCGGGGGAAATCCAAGTGGTCTTGTGGACTTTCTTGTGAGGAAAGATGGTGCCTCCAATGACCAGTCGTTAAACATGCAAAAAATTCTGTTAAAAGTTCTCCATTTTCATTTTGTTCTCCAGTGCCATGTCTGCCCATGATCAGTTCTCTGTTTTTGTTGTCTGTTCCCACTTTGGCATTCATGTCTCCCATTAGTATTTTTAGATCCCTCTTGGTGCTTGTCCATGATGGTCCCGGACTTGTTCGAAGAAGTTTTCTTTATCTTCTAACTCTGCTGTATTTGTTGGAGCGTAGCACTGAACGATGGTAACCTTTCTGCCTTTTGAGTTGAAACGTGCTGTGAGGAAACCGTGGGGACACTGGTTCCCAGGACAGCAGTGCTTGCGTTGCTTCGGGTCTCATCACAGCGCTACTCCATGTGTTGGGGCTGGCCTTCTTCCTGTCCAGAGTAATGATAGTGTCTCCACTCGCAAGCTTTGTCTGCCCGGTTCCATTCCATCTGGTCTCGCACAGGCCCAAAGGGTCTTTAGGTTGTACCTGTGCATTTTTCTACTCACCTGTGCTGTTTAAAACCGGTTTCATACAGGTTCTGATGTTTTCCCGGTCCCTATCCTGGTTGTTGACTTGGTTGTTAAAAGAGTTTCGGCGCACTGGCTTCCCGAAGGCTTTCACCAGCACGCGTCATAGGCTCTACCAGAGAGGACTCTTCCCCAACCATGTCGCTCGTAAGGGTATCGTTGCAGTTTCAGTAACAGAGTGGTTTTTAAGTGAATGGGTCGTTAGCCCAATGCACAACCCCCAACCTGGAGGACCAGGGTGCATCGTTTAGTCTGGCTCCTCTCCCCCAGACCTGTTGAGCATGGTTGAACCTGCCAGAGGCCGAAGCCCCCGCCCACATAGCTCTGGGGGTCATTGAAGCACGCAAGCCATCCCACCACGACAAGGTGATACACCATCGGGACAGCTAAAAGGACTGACCACAACGCAATGACATCACTCCAACATTTCAAAAAACACTTCTCTACTTTCCATCTCTGTTTGCCAACATATCTCAAAAGTATTGGGGGTTTTCTAGGTCACTGGATCTCATATCTTAATTATATCAACACGGTTTTCTTTATTATGTCAGAGGTAAATATTCATAGGGTCCAGTACTGTCTGATACTCTGAAACAATTGTTCATTGGTGTTAAGATCAGTGTTTGAAATGTTGCGCATATCTTGATATTATCCCAATTCTATGGCTTGGATTCATGATAAAATACTGCTGACATGAAAATGATGCACCACAGATATAAATAGCTATCCTTTTTTGAGGTACTTTAATACCTTTAAGATAAATACTACAAATACCAATGCGTAAGCAGAAAGGAGTATGAAAAATCCTGATGGATGAAGGCATTTTTAAACAATAGAAAAAGTAGAAAAAATAAAAAGTGCAATATATGGACACCTGTCTTTTGACAGGTTTTAGTGTCTAAAATCTTTGCACTCCCCTCAACAACTCAGAGAACAAAATCCACCACAACAAAAAACATTACCACTGTTCCTCAGATCTCTTTGATCCTTTCACAAGAAGAAATCTGGAGTTAGGAAATGTGAAGAGGGATGCGCGTTAACGGGTAAAAGAAATCAACAAAAAAGCAACCCAAAGCAACATAACAACCCAACAATAAACATACAATATAAAAAACCCAACCTTTCCCAAGCAGACCAGACACATTCGCCCTCAAAAGTTTACGTAGCGAGCACAACTGGAGGCAGAAAAATCGTTCTGAGTGCAGAATAGAACAATAAAGCCAGGACAGTTGCAGCAAAGCTGGCGATTTGAGAAGGCAGGGGTAGAGAGGGGGTAGAGGGAGGATTATGAGCAATATGTTGGCACAGTTTATGGAATGGCAACTTTACCCAAAGCCATATTAGTTCCCTTATGTGCTAGAAGGGGTTTGGAGATAGTTTTGCCAAGCGCCAAACAACGAAGCTCTGAATTGCTTTTTGATATTTTTTTGTCACTGGGTTTCATAGGTGTGCAAATGTATATCACATGTTCAATTCCTAATTCTTCTTTTCTTCCTCTGTCTCTCTTCTATACTGTAAGTTTCAAAGAGCACTTTTTAAAAGTCAAAGCATTAAAAGCTGTAAAATATGTGTGCAGGACAAATAAAACAATGAAAAATATGACAGATTTCTTATGATTTCAATGAAACATTGAAAAGACTTAAAATATACGTTAAATAGGTATAAAATAACAAGAACATGAAAAAAAGAACTACGACGTTGCTATCAACAAAATTTCAATCTTCTCTTTCCTTTCTTTAAAGGTGCTGTTTGGTTTCTTCATAAAAGAGACTATATAGGGCATTTCAGTTTTACGTCTTCTAAGTTTGAATCTCATTAAAGTGAATGCTAAACCTTGATAAAATAATGCTGTTCTCAAATCTTGGTTATAAGGTTTGAAATAAATATATATCTTATTAACAGCAAAAGACGGTTTGTGGAACATTGCAAACTGATCTCATTTGTTACATAAATACACTTAAAACAGACAGGTCTAATTGTATCTGTAAACAATTTAGAAAACAGCTAAAATGGAGTTTGTTTGGCATTTCAAGCAGTTGATAGAAACAAATAGAAAACATGCGAATAATCTTGATAAAGAAACCCAAAATGACTGAAAATGCATGATTAAGTCGTGTTGATTTAATATTCAGATAAAGAAAGAGAAACATACATTCGCTTTTGATTGAGAAATGCAACGGTTTCATAAGGACAGCAAAAATGTTCATGAGCACTTGAAACCCTTTGCCGAAAATTTTCAATTTCAAATTTTCAAAGATGTACTGCAAGGAGAAAAAATAACGTTTTCCATGGTAAAACTAGTATGAACGTGCTACACCTATCTTCTTAGCACTCCCTCTGTTTCTCCTGCGGCATCCTCAGCCACCTCACCTCACCTCACCTCTCAGGTTTACAACAGGAAAGAGCTCTGTTAACACTGGGAAGAAGGGAACAGTTGCACGGCTCTTTGGCTCCTTTCACAAGATGTGATGCAGAATCAGGGAAGACTAGAGAGGGAGAAAGAAGTGTCAATGACTCAAAGAAAAGGCAGACAGCAGAAATGGAAAAGCGGTGTGGTGCGGTTTATGTAGCGTGCAGGAGGAGAGGTGGAAACGCCATTGATGATGTTCACCTGCTTGGTGAGGGAGGGGTGGGGGTGAGATGCATGCGGTGAGGCTAAGGGGAAGGGGATTGCAAAGCCATGCCATGCCATGCTGTGCCCTTTTCCATTGCAGCTACACTGATTTGGAGAGAAATCCACAAACTGGAAGATTCTGCTCAGTGTAGTGTTGGTTGGTTGTTTCTTTTTTTCTGCTCAATGTTCTTAGAATGGTTATATCATCAGATCAACTGGGTTTTGATAGAGGGACCTTAATTAACATGTGCTCACATGACAGCTTCATACCACTGGAAATTGTGTGTAAAGTATGTCCAAAGAGTTTGAAACACAACACACACACACTCACACACACATATATATATATCTTTAATATATATATATATATATATATATATATATATATATATATATAAATATAAAATATATATATTATGTATATATATATACATAATTGAGTATTTGATGTGTTCTTTGATACTATTTTAGAAGACTATGGTTAGATAGTGTATAAGCACTCTCGGCTTGTTTCATTTCTTTTCTGTCCCTACCCTCAACACCCCCCTCCCCTCACCCTGCCCGAGTGTACCACCTTTGTGTGTGTGTGTGTATGTGTGTGTGTGTGTGTTTAGATTTGAATTTTTAAAAACTATTAATTGTTGGCGTGTGTGTGTTTACATTTGAATTTGTAAAACTCTAGAAATGGTAACTGGCTGCATGTGAAAGTCTAGGATGAATGAAAGCGCTTTGATTTGTTTTTTTGCAAGATATAGCGTTGTATAAATTCCATGTATTAAATTCCATGTATTATTATATTATTATTCCTACACTTGCTTGCATGCAGGTTTGTCAATGTTGACATCTGTTCTCACCGGCACCCGATGACCTACTCTTTTAAAAGGCGGGACAGGTTTTTACATGTGTACCAGATGTTCTGCGTGACCATTAATACCGCGCATTATAGATGATGCAGGGTTAAATCCTTTTTGTGCCTGCTCTTTTACACACTGCAGCTTCATGCTTCTCACATTTTTCTCTTATGACAGTCCCTCATCTGCAGCACCTTCTACTAGACACACAGGATCGTGAAGCATGGAAAAAGATCTCTGTCGCGTCTTCTCTCATGTCCCCCCTACGTCCTTTGAGACATGGGACTGAGTGAGTGAGTCCCTCATCAGGGTAGGGGCCGGATGAAAAAAAAGTATGCGCATGCTTATTCTGTTACCCTTGAAAAATAAAGATTCATTAATTAATTCATTAATTCAATTAGAAAAGACACGTTTCTTCTTCTTTTTCTTCTTCTTCTTCTTCTTCCAAAATCTCAGACAGCAACTCTTGCTGTCTGTCATATGAGCAAATATGGGTTGTGTTGCCGTTAAGCACCTGACAAGTCAGGCCCAGGGTATCCGACTTCAGTGTGGGAGAGAATTATGTTTCCATTTTTTTTCTGGAGACAGGGCAGGAGAATGGACCAGGAAGGCATGCAAAAGACACGAAGAAGGTGGCAGGAAGAATAGAAAGAAGCCATGTTTTATTTATTTCGCTTGTTTAGGGAGGTATAGCACTTTACCTCCTGAAAATATGACAGTATGGCGGGAGAGAACAAAAACCTGGCTTATGAATGTTACAGCATCCGATTGTGTAGCGATTTTTGTAGGTTGCCGTTCCATTAAGAAGTGTTACCCCCTTCCTTTTCCATCATAATCCTCCTCTTTCCAGAGGTGGAGAAGGGTATATTATATATTTTCCCTTTCCCTAGTTGACACAAGAAACAGAAACGGGATGATGTTCCCAACACTCACAACACAAGCCCACATGATTCTGAAAACAAGACACAGTTGCCTGGGAGAAGTGATAAACAGGCTTGCTCCCTCTCTTGCTCTCTTGCCTGTGAGAGCTCACGCTTTGTCTTCCTCGATGTTTTTTGGTCTGTTTGATAGTCAGTCTGTTTGCCTCTGTATGTTCGTCTGCATCTCTCTCTCTCAGGGATAGCCTGGTGGTTAGAGTGATGCAAATTGCAATCCTGATCTGCTAACCCGGGTTTGAATCTTGTTCAAGAGAATTTTTTTTCTGGTGTTAACATTGGTGCCGACTCTACTCCCTCCCCACCCCCCAAAAGTCCTTGGATGAGACTATAAACCGAGGTCCCGTATGTGAACGCACGCAGAACATCTTGCGCACACGTTAAAACCTGTTCCGGTAATCGGAGGACTAGGCCATTGTGTGCCGTTAGGAGCAGATGGCAAAATTTACAAAACTACAAACACACGGGGACTGGATGTAAAAAGCGCACGAGGGCATATTCTCTTATCTTCGAAATAAAAGAATAAGATAAATAAACAAAAAATCAAAAAAAAGAAACAAATCAATCAATCAATCAATCTCCCCTTTCGGTCTTCTAACTCACCCTCTTTATGTCTCTGTCTGGTTTGTCATTACCTGTTCGTCTGTTCTTGTCCGTTTCCACTTGTCTGTATGCTAGTCTGCCTGCCCATAATGTCTATCTCCATATTTCTGTGCCGTTCTCTTGCTTACTAAATCCTTCACTGTTTCCCCCTTTTTGACGTTTTCTTTTTATCATGTATTTTTGATTCAGTTTTGTTTTTCTGCCAGTTCTTTTCCTTATTGAAAGACTGGTAATCTGAGTGCAGGAAAATGACAAAACCATGACCAGCATAGCTAGCGGAAAGAAAACAGACAGAGGGGAGTGAGCCAAAACAACAGATGGGAGTGGGATGGCCTAGTGGTTACAGCACTGAACTCGCCATATGACGGTCCCGGGTTCCAGCCACCACCAAGACCTCTGTTCAAGAGGATAAGTTTTTCTCCTGGAGTTAGCATCAGTACCGACTCCATTCCTTCGAAAGTCCTTCCAATTAAACTATAAAACAAAGTCCCCTGTGCACTGAACATCGTGTGCACATGTTGAAACCCTTTCCATCTTTTACAATAATCAGGCCATTGTGCGCTGGTAGGAACAGATAACATTTAATGAAACACATGCACACTGGTGTCCTGCTTAAACATCCATGAAGCCGGCATGTGGTTACCTAAATGGTAGGCCAGAAAATATTGCATACAAAAAATTTCACCAATGGTGAACCTCGGGGCTCTAGTTGGAGGGTCAAAAGAAAAACTTACACAACAAACAATAAAACACCACCATCCTTTACCTCTGACAGAGAAACCACCTAGTTGTCTTTCTCCACTGTTCAGGTAGTTTCCCTGATGACATTTCCATCTTCTGCTGTGCAAGGGCTCACCCCCAGTGCGGGTTTCCGTCATCTGATTGGGTTGGAAGGGGTCTGGTTTGTGGGTTTTCAGCACTTAGTGTTTGAAAAAGACAAGTTAAATTGAAACCAGTCAAGTTGGAAGAAGAAATAATTAGTAATTAGTAATAATGAGTAATTAGCCAGCTATCTTCTCAATGTACAATGCTTCTGGACTAGTGAAACAAAACTTAGCAAATGTGTGTAATGAACCTCACATCTTTCTGGACCTTTTGCTTTCACTGGGTCAGCATGTTTTACACCCTCTTCCTTTATTTCCTCTCTCTGTGTGTCTCTCTCTCTCTCCCTCTCTCTCTCTC
Source organism: Rapana venosa (assembly GCA_028751875.1). Taxonomy (NCBI): domain Eukaryota; kingdom Metazoa; phylum Mollusca; class Gastropoda; order Neogastropoda; family Muricidae; genus Rapana; species Rapana venosa. The sequence goes on from CM054142.1 coordinate 8,724,739, forward strand.
TCTCTCTCTCCCCCCCTCCTCAAAGGCGTAAGGAAGAGGGGGGTGGCTATATTATTATAATACTATCTCTTTTTAACTGTTGTAACCTCCCTCCCAAAAAACACCATAGGCAGAATGTCTGTCATAAGGCAACACATGCTCAGATGACTTTGAATAAAAAGCAGGGTTTTGAATAAAAAGCAGGGTTGGCTCTGATAACAGACCATCTCCCTGCCTCTATCTGTCTCTCTCTCTCTTTCTCTGTGCACTGTCTGTATCTCATTTCTTTCAACACTTCTGTCTCTGGCGTATTTCATGTCTCTTGATTAATTCTTAAGATTTTAACAACTTTTTCCCCCACTCCCCCTTATGTTCAATTTTTAAAGAAATTATTATTCTCCACCATGTTGAGGATTGTTTTCTAATCTGCCATGTTATTGTATGTTCTCAGCTTCATTATCTCAGCTTCGCCATGTTGATGTCTGTTTTCCTCTTCCTTCTCTGCCATGTTGATTTTTTCCCCGACATGTCGTTGTTTGTTTTCTTTTTCCTTCTCCACTATGTTGATGTTTGTTTGTTTTCTTCTCCACTATGTTGATACTTGTTTTCTTCTCCACCATGTTGATGTTTGTTTTCTTCTCCCCTATGTTGATGTTAGTTTCCTTCTCCCCTATGTTGATGTTTGTTTTCTTCTCCACTATGTTGATACTTGTTTCCTTCTCCGCTATGTTGATGTTTGTTTCCTTCTCCCCTATGTTGATGTTTGTTTTCTTCTCCACCATGTTGATGTTTGTTTCCTTCTCCACTATGTTGATGTTTGTTTTCCTCTCCACTATGTTGATGTTTGTTTTCTTCTCCACCATGTTGATGTTTGTTTTCCTCTCCACTATGTTGATGTTTGTTTCCTTCTCCCCCTATGTTGATGTTTGTTTTCTTCTCCACCATGTGATGTTTGTTTTCCTCTCCACTATGTTGATGTTTGTTTTCCTCTCCACTATGTTGATGTTTGTTTTCTTCTCTACTATGTTGATGTTTGTTTTCTTTTCCCTTTTCTGCCATGTTTTTTGAAATTTCTTCTCCACCATGTTGATATTTGAGGTTTTTCTTTCTTCTCCGCCATTGTATTTTTTTCTTTCTTCTCTGCCATGTTGATGGTTGTTTTTTTCTCCGCCATGTTGTTGATTTCTTTCTTTCTCCGCCATGTTGTTGATTTCTTTCTTTCTCCGCCATGTTGTTGATTTCTTTCTTTCTCAGCCATGTTGTTGATTTCTTTATTTTCCCGCCATGTTGATATTTTCCCTTCTTTCATCGCGATGTTCATGTTACCTTGTTGTTTTTTTTACTGCCAAGGTGATTGTTTTCTTTCTATGCCATGTTGATGTTTCCTTTCTTTCTCCATCATGTTGATGTTTTCTGTCTTTCTCGGCAATGTAGATGTTTTCTTTTATTAATCATCTTGTTGAAGTTTTCTTTTTCTGCCATATTCATGTATTCATTCTTCCTCTGCACTGTTGATGTTCATTTTCTTTCTGGCCATGTTGATATTTTCTATCTTTCTCTGCCATGTTGATGTTTACTTTCTTTCTCTGCCATGTTGATGTTTTCTTTCTTTCTCTGCCATGTTGATGTTTTCTTTCTTTCTCCGCCATGTTGATGTTTTCTTTCTTTCTCCGCCATGTTGATGTTTTCTTTCTTTCTCTGCCATGTTGATGTTTTCTTTCTTTCTTGCCATGTTGATGTTTTCTTTCTTTCTCTGCCATGTTGATGTTTTCTTTCTTTCTCTGCCATGTTGATGTTTTCTTTCTTTCTCTGCCATGTTGATGTTTTCTTTCTTTCTCTGCCACGTTGATTTCCCCCCCCCCCTGCCATGTTGATTTTATTCTCTGCCATGTTGACGGTTTTTTCTTTTATATTTCTCTGCCACGTTGATTTTCTCCCTGCCATGTTGATTTTATTCTCTGCCATGTTGACGTTTTTTTTATATTTCTCTGCCACGTTGATTTTCCCCTGCCATGTTGATTTTTTTCTCTGCCATGTTGATTTTTTCTTCTGCCAGGTTGCTGTTTTCTTTCTTTCTTTCTCTGCCATATTGATGTTTCCTTCTTTTCCCATATTAATTATTTTCTTTCTTTCTCTGCCATGTTCATGTTTTCTTTCTTGGTAAAATAGGTTCGTGTTTTCTTTATTCCTCTGCCAAGTTGATGTTTCATTTTTTTTCTCCACCATGTTCATGTTTATATCTCACGCATTTTGATGTTTTCTTTCTGTGCCATAGGAAGGAAGGTAGCAGGATGATTAAGACGTTTGCCTGCCAACAAGTAAACCGTGAGGTTCTGGGTTCGATTCCCAGCCTCGCCCTTTCTTCTCAGTTTGACAAAAAAAATCGAACTGAATGTCAAAGTCTTTCATTTGAGACTATAAACCGAGGCCCCGTGTGCGAACGCATGCAGAACATCTTGCGCACACGTTAAATTCTGTTCCGCTTTTCGAAAGAGTAGGCCATTGTGTGCCGGTGGGAACAGATGACAAAAAGTACAAAACTGCATACACACGGGGACTGGATATAAACAAAAGCACATGAGTGTTTATTCCATTATCCTCGATATATAAAAAAAATCATGTCATCTGAGCGCTTTGATTTGTTGCTTTACAAGATTCAGCGCTATATAAATTCCATACATTATTATTATTACATTCAAGTTTTCTTTCTCTGCCATGTTGATGTTTTCTTTCTCTGTCATGTTGATGTTTTCTTTTTCTGCTATTTTCAAGGTTTCGTTCTCTGCTATGACAATATTTTCTTTCTTTGCAATGTGTGTGTTTTTAAAATTGTATCATCTTTGTGTTTTCTTTCTTTTTACACCATGTTGATGGGTTTTTTTCTTCATCATGTTGATGTATTCTTTCTCCATCATATTGATGTTCACTTTATTTCTCTGCCATGTAGAGGTTTTCGTTCTCTGCCATGTTGATGTCTTCCTGCCTCGCAATGTTGATGTTTTCTTTCTTTCTCCGCTATGTTGTTTTCTTTCTCTGCTATAGTGATGTTTTCTTACTCTGCCATATTAATGTTTCTTTATCTGCCATGTTGCTGATTTCTTTTCATAGATTATTATTGTTTTATTTCTTTCTCCAACACATTGATGTTTTCTTTTTCTGCACTGTGGCTATTTTCTTTCTTTCTCTGGCTTGGTGATGTTTTCTTCTTTCTCCACCATGTTCGTGTTGATTTCCCTGCAATGTTAATGGGGATTTTTTCCATAATTTTGATGTCTTCTTTCTTTCTCTGAAATGTTGATATTTCTTTTCTTTCTTAACCATGTTGATGTTTTCTTTCGTTATCGGCAATTATGATGTTTTCTGTCTTTTCTCGCCCTTTGATGTCTTCTCCGCCATTTTGATGTTTTGTTTTCCGCTAGCGCTATGTTCATGTTTTCTTCTCCGCCATGTTGATGTTTTCTTTTCCGCTATGTTCATTTTTTTAATTTCAAATCTCCGATATGTTGATGTTTTCTTCTTTCTCCTACATGTTAATGTTTTCTTTATCTGTCGTATTGATGTTTTCTTCCTTTCTCCACCATATTGATGTTTATTTTCTATCTTGCCATGTTGATGGTTTCCCTTACCCGCCATGTTGATGATTTCTTTCTTCTCTGCCATGTTAATATTTTCATTCTGTCTCTGCCTTACATAATCTTTGAATGCATGCATTTCATCAACTTAGAATGAATTTCATAAGACGACAATGCAAGACTAGAAGCAAACACTTCAGTACTGTATTTAGAGGCACCTTGTTTTGCCAAAGAATCAACCAGATCATTCGAATAAATTCCACAATGAGAGGGGATCCAGCAAAAAGTTATGCTGATGCCCCTGCTTGCAATAGATTGTATCAGAGATTTAATCTCAAATAATAATAATAAATGGAATTTATATAGCGCTTTATCTTGCACAGACAAATTAAAGCGCTTGCACTCAACTCATTCTTACACAGTCATGCAACCAATAGCAAGTAATAGTTCTAACAAGTCCAAATGCACACACACACACACACACACACACACACACACACACACACACACACCACACACACACACACACACACAAATACAATATCATTCCTTATTTTACCATGCCATGTCTTTAATGCCATTAATACTGCTTTTGAGTCAATGCAAAAGAGAATTTGGCAAACATAAACAGCAGTATCAGACAAAAAATTCAAAGCCATAAGGGTTGCAAATAATTCAGAGGTAAAAATAGAAAAAATGCTCTCCTAAACGAAATGATGTTTGAACTTTTAAAGTCGGAATCACATATGCAACACCACTTTTGCCTGTTTCTAATACAGATCGTCAGTATACACTTTTAAGAGATTAGAATAATTACTTTCTAAGTGACTTTTTACATCAATATTGAGAAGATTTTGATCTTCATTTTTCTTTATTTCTGTGTAGTCGATGTAAAATTTAGCTGAAACATAGTCCCAAGGAGGAAACTGAGGAACAACCTGTAAAATTGGAATTGTTGATATATTGATGTCATTTTCTTTCATAAATGTGTCTGTTTAATTTTTAAATGGCTGCAGAAATGAAATATTGCGTGCTAGTTTAGGAAAATCAGTGTCTTGATTCATTTTTCCTCTTTTACTGAATTTGGAATAGAGAGACTACGAACCACGTATTTTGATACTGCCAGTTTTTTCGCTGATCAGAAAGAGATAGTAAGTGAGCTTCTTTATAAGTATTAGCTGTGTTTGCATGAGCCGGAACACCAAGAGCTATCTTTACTGCTTTACTGTGTAGACTTTGTAATTTTTTAAGGAGATAATCTTCAGCAAAAACCCCCAACTTCTTGTCTGTATACTAATTTTGAACGTACCAAGGACAGAGCCAGATGTACCAGAGTTGTAGTGTCTTGACTCCATGGCTGAGAACTTATCTTTAGAAATTGTCTTTTCCTTGCTTCAGTTATCATTTGGTTTATGTGCATCTTCCAGTTTAACTTTCTAGTTAAAAATACACCTAAGAATTTGACATCTTGTTTGTAGTGAATCACCCTTTCTTCTAATTTCAGGATTGGCAATTTTGATGGGTTGTCACCATTATTAAAAAGCACAAAACACGTTTTTTCTTCAGATAATTCTAACCTATTTTCTTTCATATGACTACAGCATTTATCTAATTCTTCCTGATATATTTTTTCAACATGATTGATCACTCCCTTTTTCGTGTTTTTCCTAACTGACGTATTTATCCAAATAGCAATATCATCTGCATACTGAACAACTTGAGTATTAGTTGACAAAGAGCTAGAAGGATCATGTACAAGAATAGAAAACAAGATAGGGACCAGTATTAATCCCTGTGGTATAACCAAGACGATAGCTTTCAAGGATGAGTACACTGAACCTAATTTAGTTCAAATTGATCTATCCAACAAGAAATTTTGCAGATATTTATATAGTATGCCATTAATACCAATGCATTTTAATTTATGCAGCAATTAATCATGACAAACTCTATCATAGGCTTTCCTCACATCAAAGAATGTGGCTAACACACATTTCCTTTTGGAAAATTGCTTTTTAATTTGATGGTTTAGTTTAACTAAATGGTCAGAAGTACATCTTCCCTTTCGAAAACCAGCCTGATTTGTTGGGATAACATTATTCTGTTCACAAAAATGCAACATACGCTTATGTATAATTTTTTCCAATACTTTACCCACATGAGAAATAAGAGCAATTGGCCTGTAGCTATCTATCGATGACGGCAGTTTACCTTTCTTCAGTATTGGGACTATAATAGACTGCCTCCAGATTTTAGGAAGAGTGCCTTTTATCCAAAAGTTCTGGAAAAATGAAAAGAGTAGCCTTTTCCATTTTAAAGGCATATGGGCCAGCATTTGATAAGATATACCACAAGTACCAACAGCTGTGTTGTTATGAGTAAATGAAACAAACATTATCAGCAGTTTCCTTGCCCACAGAAATGAGAAATTCTAATACATAAACTGAGATTAAATGCATGGAATACTAAATATTAAAAAAATGTAACATGCTGTTGTTCTATTCCCCTTTCAATCCACCATTTATTGTTTGATTGCCCAATTCTTTTTGACATGTATAAAAGAAGAGGTTTAGATATTCATAAGAAATATGCCACTAGTCAAGAAGTTTTATGTGACTCTCAGCAATTCATAATGTCAGTTGCTGAAGTCATATATTATTCACCTGTAAGACCATTACTGTAACTAGTTTATATATATATATATATATATATATATATATATATATATAATATATATATATATATATATATGTTTATATATATAATATAGTGATGTGTGTGTGTGTTGCGTGTAATGGAGAGAAAGAGATAGAGAGAGATGGGGTGTATAGTAATAGGTACTTTGGTATGAATGCAGGTGTGTCTAAATCACTATGTAGTGAATAGACATTAAACAAAACAAAACAAATCTCTGCCTAATTGATGCTTTTATTCCGTCTCTGCAATGTTGATGTTTTCTTTCTTTCTCCGCCATGTTGATGTTTTCTTTCTTTCTTCAAAATGTTGATGTTTTCTTTCTTTTTTGGACATATTGATGTTTTCTTTCTTTCTCCGCCATGTTCACGTTTTCTTTTATTCTCCGCCATGTTGAATGTTTTCTTTCTTTCTTTGACATGTTTATGTTTTCTTTCTTTGTCCGCCATGTTGGTGTTTTCTTTTCCCCTCCACCATGTTGATGTTTTCTTTTTTTCTTGGACATGTTGATGTTTTCTTTCTTTCTCCGCCATGTTGATGTTTTCTTTCTTTCTTGGACATGTTGATGTTTTCTTTCTTTCTCCGCCATGTTGAGGTTTTCTTTCTTTCTTGGACATGTTGATGTTTTCTTTCTTTCTCTGCCATGTTGATGTTTTCTTTCTTCCTTGGACATGTTCATGTTTCTTTCTTCTTTGGACATGTTGATGTTTTCTTTCTTTCTCCGCCATGTTGAGGTTTTTCTTTCTTTCTTGGACATGTTGATGTTTTCTTTCTTTCTCTGCCATGTTGAGGTTTTCTTTCTTTCTTGGACATGTTGATGTTTTCTTTCTTTCTCCGCCATGTTGAGGTTTTCTTTTTTCTCTGCCATGTTGATGTTTTCTTTCTTTCTTGGACATGTTGATGTTTTCTTTCTTTCTCCGCCATGTTGATGTTTTCTTTCTTTCTCTGCCATGTTGATGTTTTCTTTCTTCCTTGGACATGTTGATGTTTTCTTTCTTTCTCCGCCATGTTGAGGTTTTCTTTCTTTCTCTGCCATGTTGAAGTTTTCTTTCTTCCTTGGACATGTTGAAGTTTTCTTTCTTTCTCCGCCATGTTGAGGTTTTCTTTCTTTCTCTGCCATGTTGATGTTTTCTTTCTTCCTTGGACATGTTGATGTTTTCTTTCTTTCTCCGCCATGTTGAGGTTTTCTTTCTTTCTCTGCCATGTTGAGTTTTCTTTCTTCCTTGGACATGTTGAAGTTTTCTTTCTTTCTCCGCCATGTTGAGGTTTTCTTTCTTTCTCTGCCATGTTGAAGTTTTCTTTCTTCCTTGGACATGTTGAAGTTTTCTTTCTTTCTTGGATATTTTGATGTTTTCTTTCTCTCTCCAAAATATTCATGTTTTCTATCCTCCTCCGCCATGTTGATGTTTTCTTTCTGTCTCCGCAATGTTGATGTTTTCTTGCTTTCTCCGCCATGTTGATGTTTTCTTTCTGTCTCCGCAATGTTGATGTTTTCTTGCTTTCTCCGCCATGTTGATGTTTTCTTTCTTTTTTGGACATGTTGATGTTTTCTTTCCTCATCTTCAATGTTGATGTGTTCTTTCTTTCTCCGCCATTTTGATGTGTTCTTTCTTTCTCCGCCATGTTGGTGTTTTCTTTTTTATCTCCGCCATGTTGATGTTTTATTTTCTTACTCTGCCATGATGATGTTTTCTTTCTTTCTTGGACATGTTGATGTTTTCTTTCCTCCTCAGCCAAGTTGATGTTTTCTTTCTTTCTCCGCCATGTTGATGTTTTCTTTCTTTCTCCGCCATGTTATGTTTCTTCTTTCTCCGCCATGTTGATGTTTTCTTTTCTCTTTCGCCATGTTGATGTTCTCTTTCTTTCTTGCCTTGTTGATGTTTTCTTTCTTTCTCCCTCGATGTTTTTTTTTCTTTCTCCACCATGTTGATGTTTCCGGTCCTTCTCCGCCATTTTAATGTTGTCTTTCTTTCTTGGCCCCGTGGATGTTTTCTTTCTTTCTCGGCCATGTTGATGTTTTCTTTCTTTCTCGGCCATGTGGATGTTTTCTTTCTTTCACCACCACGTTGATGTTTTCTTTCTTTCTCCGCCATGTTGATGTTTTCTTTATTTCTTCGTCATGTTGATATTTTTTTTCTTTCTCCCCCATGTTGATGTTTTCTTTCTTTCTTGGACATGATGATGTTTTTGTTATCTCCTCCGCCATGTTGTTGTTTTCTTTCTTTCTCCAACATGTTGATGTATTCTTTCTTTCTCTGCCATGTTTTTGTTTTTCTTTCTTTCTCAGCAATGTTGATGTTTTCTTTTTTTCTCCGCAATGGTGATGTTTTCTTTCTTCCTTATACATGTTGCTGTTTCTTTTTTTCTCCGCAATGTTGATGTTTCCTTTCCTTTTCTGTCATGTTGATGTTTTCTTTCTTTCATGGACATGATGTTTTCTTTCTTTTTTGGACATGTTGATGTTTTCTTTCCTCCGCCGCCATGTTGATGTTTCCTTTCGTTCTCCGCCATGTTGATGTTTTCTTTATTTCTCCGCCATGTTGATGTTTTCTTCCCTTGATGGAGATGTTGATGTTTTCTGTCCTCTTCTTCAATGTTGATGTTTTCTTTCTTTCTCCGCCATGTTGATGTTTCCTTCTTCTATTGTTTGACATATTGATGTTTTTTTTCTTTCTACGCCATGTTCACGTTTCTTTCTTTCTCAGCCATGTTGTTGTTTTCTTTCTTTGTCGGCCATGTTGATGTTTTCTTTTCCCCTCCGCCATGTTGATGTTTTCTTTTCCCCTCCGCCATGTTGATGCTTTCTTTCTTTCTTGGACATGTTGATGTTTTCTTTCTTTCTCCGCCATATTGATGTTTTCTTTCTTTCTCCGCCATGTTGATGTTTTCTTTCTTTCTCCGCCATGTTGATGTTTTCTTTCTTTCTCCGCCATGTTGATGTTTTCTTTCTTTCTCTGTCATGTTGATGTTTTCTTTCTTCCTTGGAAATGTTGAATTTTTCTTTCATTCTTGGATATGTTGATTGTTTTCTTTCTCTCTTCAAAATGTTGATGTTTTCTATCCTACTCCGCCATGTTGATGTTTTCTTCTTTCTCCGCCATGTTGATGTTTTCTTCCTTTGATGGACATGTTGATGTTTTCTTTCTTTCTCCGCCACATTGTGTTTTCTTTCTTTCTCCTCCATGTTGATGTTTTCTTTCTTTCTCCGCCATGTTGATGTTTTCTTTCTTTCTCCGCCATGTTGATGGTTTTTTTCTTTCTTGGACATGTTGATGTTTTCTTTCTTTCTCCTCCATGTTGATGTTTTCTTTCTTTCTCCACCATGTTGATGTTTTCTTTCTTTCTCTGCCTTGTTTTTGTTTCTTATCTCAGCCATATTTATGTTTTCGTTTTTTCTCCGCAATGGTGATGTTTCCTTTCTTGCTTGGACATGTTGATGTTTTCTATTTTTCTCCGCAATGTTGATGTTTTCTTTATTTCCCCGTCATGTTGATGTTTTCTTTCTTTCTCCAAAATTTTGATGTTTTCTATCCTCCTGAGCCATGTTGATGTTTTCTTTGTGTCTCCACAATGTTGATGTTTTCTTTTTTCTCTGCCAGGTTGATGTTTTCTTTCTTTTTTGGACATGTTGATGTTTTCTTTCCTCCTCTTCAATGCTGATGTTTTCCTTCTTTCTTCGCCATATTGATGTTTTTTTTCTTTCAGAGACATGTTGATGTTTTCATTCTTTTTAGACATGTTGATGTTTTCTTTTTTCTCAGCTATGTTGATGTTTTGTTTCTTTCTCCGCCATGTTGATGTTTTCTTTTCCTTTCAGCCATGTTGATGGGTTTTTTTCTTCACCGCATGTTGATGTTTTCTTTCTTTCTTAGGCATGGTGATGTTTTCTTTCTTTCTCTGCCATGTTGATGTTTCCGGTCCTTCTCCGCCATGTTGATATTTTCATTCTTTCATGGACATGTTAATTTTTTCTTTCTTTTTTGGACACGTTGATGCTTTCTTTCTTTCTTGGACATGATGATGTTTTCTATCCTCCTCCGCCATGTTGATGTTTTCTTTCTTTCTCCGCCATGTTGATGTTTTCCTTCTTTTTCCGCCATGTTGATGTTTTCTTTCTTTGTTGAACAGATTGATTGATGTTTTCTCTCTTTCTCCGCCATGTTGGTGTTTTCTTTCTTTCTCCGCCATGTTGAGGTTTTCGTTCTTTCTTGGACATGTTGATGTTTTATTTCTTTGTCCCTCATGTTGATGTTTTCTTTCTCGCTTGGACATGTTGATGTTTTCTTTCATTCTCCGCCTTGTTGATGTTTTCTTTTCCACTCAGCCATGTTGATGTTTTCTTTCTTGCTTGGACATGTTGATGTTTTCTTTCATTCTCCGCCTTGTTGAAGTTTTCTTTTCCACTCAGCCATGTTGATGTTTTCTTTTTTTCTCCGCCATGTTGAAGTTTCTATTTTCTTCGCAATGTTGATGTTTTCTCTCCTCTTCCGCGATGTTGATGTTTTCTTTCTTTCTCCACCATGTTGTTGTTTTTCTTTTTTTGTCCGCCATGTTTTATGTTTTCTTTCTTTCTTTGGCATGTTGTTGTTTTCTTTCTTTGTCCGCCATGTTGATGTTTTCTTTCTTTCTCCGTCATGTTGATAATTTCTTTCTTTCTTTGACATGTTCATGTTTTCTTTTTTTTATCCACCATGTTGTTGTTTTCTTTTTCCCCCGCCATGTTGAAGTTTTCTTTCTTTCTTGGACATGTTGTTGTTTTCTTTCTTTCTCAGCCATGTTGATGTTTTCTTTCTTTCTTGGACATGTTGATGTTTTCTATCTTTCTTGGACATGTTGATGTTTTCTTTCTTTCTCCGAAATGTTGATGTTTTCTTTCTGTCTCCGCCATGTTGATGTTTTTTTTTCTTTTGCTGCAATGTTGATATTTTCTTCTTTTGATGGACATGTTGATGTTTTCTTTCTTTCTCCGCAATGTTTATGTTTACTTTCTTTCCCCGCCATGTTGGTGTTTTCTTTCTTCTCCGCATGTTGATGTTTTCTTTCTTTCTCCACCATGTTGTTTTCTTTCTTTCTTGGACATGTTGATGGTTTTATGTTTTCTTTCTTTTTCTGACATGTTGATGTTTTCTTTCTTTCTCCCTCATGTTGATGTTTTCTTTCTTGCTTAGACATGTTGATGTTTTCTTTCTTTCTCCGCCATGTTGATGTTCCTTTTTTTCTCACTTATATTGTTGTTTTCTTTCTTTCTTAGGCATGCTGATGGTTTTTTCTTTCTCCGCCTTGTTGATGTTTCTGGTCCTTCTCCGCCATGTTGATGTTTTGTTTCTTTCATGGATATGTTTATTTTATTTTCTTTCTTGGACACGTGGATGTTTTCATTTTTTTGGACATGTTGATATTTTCTTTCAATCTTGGACATGGTGAGGTTTTCTTTCCTCCTCCGCCGTGTTCATGTTTTCTTTCTTTCTCGGCCATGTTGATGTCTTCTTTCTTTCTCCACCATGTTGATGTCTTCTTTCTTTCTCAGCATGGTGATGTTTTCTTTCTTTGTTGGATATGTTGATGTCTTCTTTCTTTCTCTGTGATATTGTTGTTTTCTTTCTTTCCTCGCCATGTTGATGTTTTATTTTCTTTCTTGGACATGTTGATATTTTCTTTCTTTCTTGGACATGTTGATGGGTTATTCTCTTTCTTGGACATGTTGATGTTTTTTTTTTCTATCTGGACATGTTGATGTTTTTTTTTCTTTCTTGGACATGTTGATGTTTTCTTTCTTTTTCAGCCATGTTGATGTTTTCTTTCTTGTTTGGACATGATGATGTTTTCTTTTTTCTCCTCAATGTTGATATTTTCTTTTCCTCCTCCGCGCTGTTGATGTTTTCTTTCTTTCTCCGCCATGTTGAGTTTTCTTTCTTTCTCCGCCATGTTCATGTTTTCTTTCTTTCTCCGCCATGTTCATGTTTTCTTTGTTTCTCTGCCATGTTGATGTTTTCTTTTTTTCTCTGCCATGTTGATGTTTTCTTTCTTTCTCCGCCATGTTCATGTTTTCTTTGTTTCTCTGCCATGTTGATGTTTTCTTTCTTTCTCCGCCATGTTCATGTTTTCTTTCTATGTCCGCCATATTGATGTTTTCTTTCTTTCTTTAACATGTTGATGTTTTCTGTCTTTCTCCGTCATGTTGATATTTTCTTTTTTTCTTTTGAAATGTTGATGTTTTCTTTCTTTCTCCTCCATTTTGTTGTTTTCTTTTTCCCTCCCATGTTGATGGTTTCTTTCTTTCTGACATGTTGAGGTGTTCTTTCTTTCTCCGCCTTGTTGAAGTTTTCTTTCTTTGACATGTTGATGTTTTCTTTCTTGGACATGTTGATGTTTTCTTTCTTTCTCCGCAATGTTGATGTTTTCTTGTCCTTTCATACATGTTGATGTAGTTGTTTTTTCTCCGCCATGTTGATGTTTTCTTTCTTTCTCCCTCATGTTGATGTTTTTCTTTCTTGCTTAGACATGTTGATGTTTTCTTTCTTTGTCCGCCATATTGATGTTTTCTTTCTTTCTTTAACATGTTGATGTTTTTTTTCTTTCTCCGCCATGTTGATTGTTTTCTTTCTTTCTCCGCCATGTTGATGTTTTCTTTCTTTCTCTGCCATGTTGATGTTTTCTTTCTTGGACAAGTTGATGTTTTATATTTTTCTCCCTCATGTTGATGTTTTCTTTCTTGTTTGGACATGTTGATGTTTTCTTTCTTTATCCGCCATGTTGATGTAATATTTTCCACTCAGCCATGTTGATGTTTTCTCTTCTATTCTCCACCATGTTGATGTTTTCTTTTTTTCTCCGCAATGTTGATGGTTTTTGTCCTCCTCCGCCATGTTGATGTTTTTTTTCTTTTCTCCCATGTTGATGTTTTCTTTCTTTCTTTAACATGTTGATGTTTTCTTTCTTTGTCCACCATGTTGATGTTTTCTTTCTTTCTCCGTCATGTTGACATTTTCTTTTTTTCTTTGAAATGTTGATGTTTTCTTTCTTTGTCCGTCATGTTGATGTTTTCTTTCTTTCTCCGCCTTCTTGGTATTTTCTTACTTTCTTGGACATGTTGGTGTTTTCTTTCTTTCTTGGACATGTTGATGTTTTCTTGCTTTTTTGGTTATGTTGATGTTTCTTTTCTCCTCTTCAATGTTGATGTTTTCTTTCTTTCTCCGCCATATTGGTGTTTTTCTTCTTTCCGTCACGTTGATGTTTTCTATCTTTCTCCGCCATGTTAATGTTTTATTTTCTTACTTTGCCATGATGATGTTTTCTTTCTTTTATGGACATGATGATGTATTCTTTTCTCCTCGGCCATGTTGATGTTTTCTTTCTTTCTCCGCCATGTTGATGTTTTCTTTCTTTCTCGGCCATGTTGATGTTTTCTTTCTTTCTCCGCCATGTTGATATTTTCTTTTCCTCTCAGCTATGTTGATGTTGTTCTTTTTTCTCCGCGATGTTGATGATTTCTTTCTTTCTCTGCCATGTTGATTTTTCTTTCTTCGTCCCTCATGTTTGATGTTTCCTTTCTTTCTCTGCCGTATTGATGTTTTCTTTCTTAATCCGCCATGGTGATGTTTTCTTTCTTTCTCTGCCATGTTGATGTTTTCTTTCTTCCTTGGACATGTTGATGTTTTCTTTCTCTGTCCAAAATGTTGATGTTTTCTCCCTCCTCCGCCATGTTGATGTTTTTTTTCTGTCTCAGCAATGTTGATGTTTTGTTTCTTTCTCCGCCATGTTGATGTTGTCTTTCTTTCTCTGCCATGTTCATATTTTCTTTCTTTCTTGGACATGTTGATGTTTTCTTTCTTTTTTGGACATGATGTTTTCTTTCCTCCTCTTCAATGTTGATGTTTTCTTTCTTTCTCCGCCATGTTGATGTTTTCTTTCTTTCTCCACCATGTTGATGTTTTCTTTCTTTCTCCACCATGTTGATGTTTTCTTTCTTCCTCCGCCATATTGATGTTTTCTTTCTTTCTCCACCATGTTGATGTTTTCCTTCTTTCTCCGCCATGTTGATGTTTTTTCTTTCCCCTCCGCCATGTTGATGTTTTTCCTACTTTCTCTGCCATGTTGATGTTTTCTTTCTTTCTTGGACATATTGATGTTTTCTTTCTTTCTTGGACATATTGATGTTTTCTTTCTTTCTCCGCATGTTAATGTTGTCTTTCTTTCTCCGCATGTTAATGTTGTCTTTCTTTCTCCGCATGTTAATGTTTTCTTTCTTTCTCCGCATGTTGATGTTTTTCTTTCTTTCTCCGAAATGATGATTTTTTTCTCTCTTTCTTGGACATGTTGATGTTTTCTCACCTCCTCCGCCATGTTGATGTTTCCTTTCCTTGTTTGCCATGTTGATGTTTTCTTTCTTTCTCTGCCATGTTGATGTTTTTCTTTCTTTCTCTGCCATTTTGATGTTTTTCTTTCTTTCTCTGCCATGTTGATGTTTTCTTTCTTTCTCTGCCATGTTGATGTTATCTTTCTTTCTCCGCATTGTTGATTTTTTCTTTTTTTTCTTGGACATATTGATGTTTTCTCTCTTTCTCCGCATTGTTGATGTTTTCTTTTTTTCTTGGACATGATGTTTTTTCTTTCTTTCTCCGCCATTGTTATCTTTTTTTTTATTTGTCAGGTTGATGCTTTATCTTGTTCTTTGCCATGTTGATGTGTAATTTTTTATGGCATGTTCATGGTTTTACTTCTCTGCTATGTTAGTGTTTTCCCTTTCCACTAAGTTATGTTTTTCCTTATCTGCTATGTTGATGTTGTCTGTCTATGTAGTTTTTGTTTGTTTGGGGTTTTTTTTTTCCATTGCATTTTTTACGATTTTTTTTCTTCCGCTTTGTTGATTTTTCTCTTTTCCCCCATTTTGATGTTCATATTTCTCTGCCATGTAGACGTTTTCCTCTATTGCCATGTTGCTGTGTCTGTGTCGGCCATGCTATGGGGTTATTTTGTTGTTTTTACACCCCAATGATGATGTTTGTCTTATGTGACATGTTGCTGTTTCTGTCCTCCACAAAATTATTGTTTTCCTTCTTCCCCCTTGTTGATGACTTCATTCACTGCCTTATAAATGCTTTGATCTTTCGCCATGTTGATGTTTTTTCCACCATGTTGTGATTACTTTCCCCTTTTCTGGTGCGATTTTCTTCCCTTCTCCACCATGTTAGTGGTTTGTGTTTTTCCATTTTTACGTCATGTTGATTTTTTTCTTTGTGCCAACTTGTTGTTTTCCTTTTTTTGACATAATATTTCTTTGTCTACCATGACAAATTTTTTCTGTAATGTTGATGTTTCCTTCCTCTGGCATGTTGGTTTTGGCTTCCACTGTCCGCCATCCATTTTTATGTTAGCCTCCATTCTCTGGCATTTTGAGGATTTCCTTCCCTGCTATGTACATGCTATACTTATTTCCCATGTTAACGTCTTCTTTCTCTGCCATGTTCACGATTTCCTCTTCTTCCATGTTGATGCGATCTTTTCATGCTATGTTTATATTTTTCCTCAATGTTAAGTTAATGGGTTAAAACTCTGCCATGTTGATATTCAGTTTCCCTTCTGTGCCAGATGTTTTTTCACTTCTCTGCCATGTGGATGTTTGTTTTCCTCCTTCTCTGCCATGTGGATGTTTGATTTCCTCATTTGCCATGTGGATGTTTGTTTTCCTCCTTCTCTGCCATGTGGATGTTTGTTTTCCTCCTCCTCTGCCATGTGGATGTTTGTTTTCCTCCTTCTCTGCCATGTGGATGTTAGTTTTCCTCCTTCTCTGCCATGTGGATGTTTGTTTTCTTCCTTCTCTGCCATGTGGATGTTTGTTTTCCTCCTTCTCTGCCATGTGGATGTTTGTTTTTCTCCTTCTCTGCCATGTGGATGTTTGTTTTCCTCCTTCTCTGCCATGTGGATGTTTGATTTCCTCATTTGCCATGTGGATGTTTGTTTTCCTCCTTCTCTGCCATGTGGATGTTTGTTTCCCTTCTCTGCCATGTGGATGTTTGTTTTCCTCCTTCTCTGCCATGTGGATGTTTGTTTTCCTCCTTCTCTGCCATGTGGATGTTTGTTTCTCTTCTCTGCCATGTGGATGTTTGTTTCTCTTCTCTGCCATGTGGATGTTTGTTTTCCTTCTCTGCATGTGGATGTTTGTTTTCCTCCTTCTCTGCCATATGGATGTTTGTTTCTCTTCTCTGCCATGTGGATGTTTGTTTTCCTTCTCTGCATGTGGATGTTTGTTTTCCTCCTTCTCTGCCATGTGGATGTTTGTTTCTCTTCTCTGCCATGTGGATGTTTGTTTCTCTTCTCTGCCATGTGGATGTTTGTTTTCCTCTTTCTCTGCCATGTGGATGTTTGTTTTCCTCCTTCTCTGCCATGTGGATGTTTAGTTTCCGCTTCTCTGCCATGTTTGTTTTCCTCTTTCTCTGCCATGTTGATGTTTGTTTTCCTCATCTCTACCATGTGGATGTTTGTTTCCCGTCTCTGCCATGTGGATGTTTGTTTCCCTTCTATGCCATGTGGATGTTTGTTTCCCTTCTCTGCCATGTGGATGTTTGTTTTCCTCCTTCTCTGCCATGTGGATGTTGGTTTCTTCCTTCTCTGCCATGTGGATGTTTGTTTCCCTTCTCTGCCATGTGGATGTTTGTTTTCCTCCTTCTCTGCCATGTGGATGTTGGTTTCTTCCTTCTCTGCCATGTGGATGTTTGTTTCCCTTCTCTGCCATGTGGATGTTTGTTTTCCTCCTTCTCTGCCATGTGGATGTTTGTTTCCCTTCTCTGCCATGTGGATGTTTGTTTTCCTCCTTCTCTGACATGTGGATGTTTGTTTCCCTTCTCTGCCATGTGGATGTTTGTTTCCCTTCTCTGCCATGTGGATGTTTGTTTCCCTTCTCTGCCATGTGAATGTTTGTTTTCCTCCTTCTCTGCCATGTGGATGTTTGTTTCCCTTCTCTGCCATGTGGATGTTTGTTTTCCTCCTTCTATGCCATGTGGATGTTGTTTTCCTCCTTCTCTGCCATGTAGATGTTTGTTTCCATTCTCTGCCATGTGGATGTTTCTTTTCCTCCTTCTCTGCCATGTGGATGTTTTTTCTCCTCTTTCTCTGCCTTGTGGATGCTTGTTTTTCTGTTTCTCTGCCATGTGGATGTTTGTTTTCCCGTTTCTCTGCCATGTGAATGCTTGTTTTCCTGTTTCTCTGCCATATAGATGTTTGTTTTCCTCCTCCTCTGCCATATAGATGTTTGTTTTCCTCCTTCTCTGCCATGTGCATGTTTGTTTTTTCTCCTTCTCTGCCATGTGAATGTTTTGCTTCCCTTCTCTACCATGTTAAATTTGCACGATGCTAACCACAGGAATTTTTCAGACTTCCGCTGGTTCATAGCCAGTGTGTGCTGTGGACTCATTAGGAAGACACAGACTACACAGTCGAGCTTCATCCACTCAATAGGTGCGATTTTGAGAGTGGTGCTCAAATTACAAGATGAGCGCTGCATGTGTCTGTATCTCTCTGGCCTGGTTGACATCTCTACCCTGTTTATGTTTTGTTTTTGTTATATATCTCTGCATTAATGGTTTTGTATCATTGTTTATGTTTTTTCTACGGATTTTCATGTTGTTTCTCTTATCTGCCATGTTGTTTCTGTCATATGCCATGCCCATTGTTTTCTTTTAACCATGCCATGTTGTTTCTCATATCTGATGTAGTATTATTTCTCTTATCTGCCATGTTGTTGCTTTTCTTATATGCCATGTTGTTGCTATTCTTATATTTCACGTTGTTGTTTTCTTATATGCCATTCTGTTTTTCTCATTTGCCATTTTAATGTCTCTTATCTACAATATTGTCACTTCTTTTATGCACAATGGTGTTTTTACTTATATGCCATGCTGTTGCTTCTCATATCTGCTATATTGATTATCTCATCTGCCATATTGTTTCTCGTATGTGCAATGTTGTTGCTTTTCTTATCTGCCATGTTTTTGCTTTTCTTACCTGCCATGTTGTTGTATTTTTATCATCTGCCATGTTGTTTCTCTTATCAGCCATATCTGTTGTTTCTCATAATTATCTGTCATGCTGTTGTCTATCATATCTGCCATGTTGTAGTTTCTTTTCTCTGCCATATTGTAGTTTCTATTATTTACCATAATGTTGCTTCTATTGTTTGTCATGTTGTTTTTATTCTTAATTTGCCATGTTGTTGCTTCTATTATCTGCCATGCTGTTGCTTCTATTATCTGCCACGCTGTTGCTTCTATTATTTGCCATATTATTGCTTCTATTATGTGCCATGTTGTTGCTTCTATTATCTGCCACGCTGTTGCTTCTATTATTTGCCATATTATTGCTTCTATTATGTGCCATGCTGTTGCTTCTATTATGTGCCATGTTGTTGCTTCTATTATTTGCCACGCTGTTGCTTCTATTATTTTCCATATTATTGCTTCTATTATGTGCCATGCTGTTGCTTCTATTATGTGCCATGTTGTTGCTTCTATTATGTGCCATGCTGTTGCTTCTATTATGTGCCATGTTGTTGCTTCTATTATGTGCCATGTTGTTGCTTCTATTTTATGCCATGTTGTTTCTTTAATTTGCCATGATGTTGCTTCTATTATCTGTCATGCTGTTGCTTCTATTATGTGCCATGTTGTTGCTTCTATTTTATGCCATGTTGTTGTTTCTTTTATTTGCCATGATGTTGCTTCTATAATCTGTCATGCTGTTGCTTCTATTATGTGCCATGTTGTTGCTTCTATTATGTGCCATGTTGTTGCTTCTATTATGTGCCATGTTGTTGCCTTTATTATCTGCCATGTCATTGCTTCTATTACATGCCATGTTGTTTCTATAATTAACCATCAGTTCGCTTAACGCTACAGAAACCGGGATAAGCTCCGGCTCTACGGGCCTTCTGGCTGAAAGAACATACTACATACTTTGTTTCTATAATTTGTCATGTTGTTGCTTCTATTATCTGCAATGTTGTTATTTATCTGTTTTTTTTCTTACCTGCTATTATGCTGCTTTATTTCCCATGTTGTTTTTCGTATCTAACATGTTGTTCTTTATCTACCATATTGATGTTTATCTTTCTCGCAATATTTTTATTATTATCATCTGCCATGTTGATGTATTCGTTCCTTGCCATATTCCCTCTTTACCACTGTGGCGTTTTCCGTCTGTGCCATGCTGATTAATTTTCGCACTTGTGTGCCATATGCTGAAGTTATCCTTCTGTGTCATGTTCTTATATACTTGAAAGCAATGGTGTCCATTTTATATGCGATACTGCGGAAGTGTTTGTCCTCTAAAACAAGCTGTGAGATCTACAAAAAAAGCTTGATACGGGTGTAAATAAATGAATTATATATCTCTCCCTTTTAAAAACAACAACAAACTATGCAATTTCTAATTACACAACTTTTGTACTTAGTGTTTTTGGTCATTTTAAAGTAGAGCTACACACAGTACCAGCAACTACCCTTGAGCATCAACTGCTTAGGCTACTATAGTTTCCTAACTAATAATGCGAATAAACAACTTTGGTGCTGGTTTAAGAATGGCATTACTATGGCTGGCGAATTAAGCAAAAATCTTGACAAAAAGCCGAAAATCCTAGATCACCTATCATTTCATTAACTGCGTTTTCTTCTGCAAAACAATGCACGTACACAACTTCTGAGCTTGCTTAACATCTTATTTTGGTGATGGAGTAAAAAATATGGCACACATTTCAAAAGAAAATCTTATCACTTTTTAGTTTAAACAAATGCAAAGTTTTTCACCAAATCAAAAATAGCACATTTTCGTGATAAAATTTTTGAAAATAGACAACCGAAAATTATGGAGCATCTATCGTTTAGGTAAATGCATTTTCTTCTATGAAAAATGCAAATGCACGTTTATGCTTTACATAATTGTAACGATGACTTTACACCAGTAATATACCATTGCACTGATTTCCCTGTGGCACGCACGCACGCACGCACCACACACACACACACACAAACACACGCACACACACACACACACACACGCACGCACACACACACACACACACACACACACGCACACACACACACGTGCCCAGTGTCAACCCCCCTTTATTTTCACTGACCTGATATTGCCTACTATCTATCCTGACCTACCCCCACCCCCCTATTTTTTGAGTTTCCAAAGAACCCCCCCCCCCCTTGCTCCTGCTCTCATGTTTTTACTACCCTCACTCCTGAAAAGAATTGCTTTCTGTTCTGGTCTGTGCACATGCACGCACACACACATGCACTGCCGTTATAGCTTACTCCTTGACTTACACCCCCCTTCCTCTACAACAGAAACACCCCTTTCTCCACAATATCCCACCCCATCTCACAGAAAGGGTGCAGGCGCTACACTCCATCCCTGTCTCCCCCCCCCCCCCCCCCAACCTGCCAACAGCCTCTCTCCTGCCAACACTAGAGACAAGAATAAAATATCCTAGTCCTGAAATTCCTCCATCTTTCCTTAAAGGCAAACTAGGGATAAATAAATTTTCGAGATCGTCCTGCCACATACGCAAAAGTTTACTGCTATTTGATTTGAAATGGTCCAGGAAGTAATGCTGTGAAATAGTAACAGATGTCTCGCATTGACGGAAAAGCACAAGACTTGTATTCTCAGAGTAAACTCACAAGCAGCGCTTTCACCGTTATCTTTTTTTATTTAAAAAACAGCATGTAGCTGCCCGTGTGTATTAAACATATACAATTTGAACCGAAGTAGCAGAGATGAGCCGGGAGTGGAGGAAGCTGGTTGCAATATATTCAAGGTTAAGCAGAAATGACGCCACGTAACTGACCAGCAGGACTAGGGGCAGCCTCTCTTTCCTTCCCTTACATAAGCCACGCCTACTCTTGCTTTCTGGGCCCTTAAGGATTGAATGCTGTAGGTTTAACATCACAAGAAACAGTCCCCTATCATTTCAGCTTGTACCATGGTATCTAAATGCCTGTGTGTCCACATGAAGGGCTGGGGTTACCATGCAGATTAGGAACAGGGTTAGAGTTAGGGTTAGCAGTAACAGTGAACACTGGGGAAGGGGTGGCTGGTCTGTTGGTTGGTTTGTTTGTCAGAATGCATGTGGACACATGGGTACTTAGACACCATAGTATGCAGCTGTATGCATGTTACAAATGAACTCTCCTACCAATGCTTAAGGCTCTCTATTAAGCTTTGTGCCTGGAATTAATTTTTCTTACTCAATTTTCAATCCTTTCAGTATGGCGTTTTCATATTAGACCTTTTAAAAAAGTATTCCTGCGTATAATTTTGCAGAAAGAAATGGGACAAGTCCAAGATGAACTACGCAATGGGAAAAATCCATCCTTTGCCAGATGATTTATCTTTATTTCCGTATAATCTAAACATGCCCCTGTTATCCTGTTCTTCACTTATTCTTCCTTACAAATTCAGAAGATCCCTCAACATTCATCTCTCTCTCTCTCTCTCTCTCTCTCTCTCTCTCTCTCTCTCTCTCTCTCTCTCTCTCTCTCTCTCTCACACACACACACACACACACACACACACACACACACACACACACACACACACACACACACACATGTGAAATTAAAACATTAAATGTGTGTGTGGACGTGAGCGCGCACAGGTGTGCATGAGTATGTGTGTGCGTGTATATGTATATGTGGTAATTTGTATTTTCAATGTATTTCCTTAACGATTTTTTCCTTTTTTTTTCTTTTTTACTGGTTTAATTTAATGGTAAATGATGCTATAATGTAGTGACTTAGTATAATCATTACGAAATTTGTTCTTAGATAGATGGCTTGATGAAAAAAAGCAAATGCATTGCTTATTCAATGTACCATCTGGAAATAAAATTTTGACTTGACTTGACTTGACTTGACACACACACACACACACACTCTCACACACACTCCTTGAGAAACTCCATTCATTACCATGTCTAATTTTGAATGTTGTTGTTGCACCACAGTGCAAATTAATGTGCAATGGTATATAACTATGCCAGTGGCAGACAAGCACTTAGATCTATCTGCTGTTTCAAGCAACTTTCGTAAGTCCTCCTAACTCGTAAAGAACCAACAGGATTTAGAATGAAATGAGTTTTGTTTCGTTTTCAAAATGGTTGTTATCCAAGATCCAAAATGTACTTTTCATGAGTAATATCCTCTACTATCACAAAGCAAGAAGCTGCAAGGCACACATTTAATCTATAAATTACATAACTCCTACACACATGCAATCTATATTTTATGCAACTCCTTCCTACACACATGCAATCTATAAATTACAAAACTCCTACACGCATGCAATCTCTATATTATGTAACTCCTACACATATGGAATCTATAAATTATGTAACTCCTACACACACTGTTTATGTGACTACACTTTCAAGGTTAGCAAATGTTTGTTATCTCATATCTTTTACACAGCGACTCTTTGCAATGCCATTTTAAATTGGATGAAAACCTCAGAGAATTTTCTTGTTCTTTCTTTCTTTAATTCTTTTCTCCCTTCCTTTTTTCTTCTCTTTGTAGCACCATCTTTTCTTTTTGTAACCTCTGTTTATCTTTATTTCTTTGTCTTTTAGGGGGTCTCTTTTGGAGGATTTTTTTTAGGTACTCTATAGGTACTTGTTTCGTAGCAAAATGGCAGATACCATTTTCTAACACCAATCAAAACATGTTAAAACCCAATAATCTGTTCTTCCCCTTTCCCCCTTCTGTGGTTCTTTTTGGTTAACTATCTTTTCTTTTCTCCTGTGTTTTGATAGCACACGTTTTCTTGTCATTTTGTGTTTAAAGGAGGTTGTATTAGGGAGTTATTTTATGGATATTCTACAGACCTCTTCCATTAAAAAAAATCTATTTTTTCCCAAGCACCAATCGTGTCTTCACAAACAAATGTTTACTTTCAGTTAAGCCTAACGTCCACAACAGTAACTGCCCTAGTATGCAATTAAACAAGCCTTTTCTAAGCATATGGAACAATTAAGTACATTTGTATGACTTGTGTTTGCTGCTGCTCTCAAGTGTTCACTCCTGCCTGTGATCATTTAGTATGTAATCCATGGCTGATATTTGTTGGGGTTTATTATGGCGCTAATGTATGTACAATGCCAGCTATGATAATTATAGTTATTTTTGTGTTGTTTCTTCCATTTGAAACAGTTCATTGCTTCAGGAAAATCAAATTGTACATGACATTCATTACCACTCCTTCTGCTTTATAATATAAAGGAATTTATTACAACATAGTAACGGACAAAGATTAAGCTCAGATTTCACACAGGTCAAAACCTATCATGTAAACCACTTGAAAGATGCATTTCAAATATATTATACCAACCTATCGTTTATGGCAGACGACTTGCAAGTTTAACTGTTACAGCCTGTAATCAGTATTGTATATGCATTGATTTGCGAGTTGGTGCACTTATTTCAGAGAACTGTACAGGTTGAAAGCATGTTGGGCATAACAATTAACGTATTGTTTTTTCCTAACAAGTTTAAGTTCAGAGGGATGCATGCTGTTTATCTCATTGCAGATACTCTCCTTCTCTTAATGATTACTTCCTTAGCCTTACTGATATTTTCCTCTTGTGCCAAGTTGATGTTTCTGTTTACTGCCTTTGCCATGTAAATGTTTCCGTTTTCTGCTTTTACCATGTTGATGTGTCTGTATTTCTGTTTCACCGTGTTTATATTTCCGGTTTCCTCCTCTGCCATGTTAATGTTGCTGTTTTCCTTATCGGCCATGTTGATGTTGCTGTTTTCCTCATCCACCATGTTGATGTTGCTGTTTTCCTCATCCGCCATGTTAATGATGCTGTTTCCCTCATCTACCATGTTAATGTTGCTGTTTTCCTCATCTACCATGTTAATGTTGCTGTTTTCCTCCTCCTCCTATGCCATGTTAATGTTGCTGTTTTCCTCATCTACCATGTTAATGTTGCTGTTTTCCTCATCTACCATGTTAATGTTGCTGTTTTCCTCCTCCTCCTATGCCATGTTAATGTTGCTGTTTTCCTCATCTACCATTTTAAAGTTGCTGTTTTTCTCATCCACTATGTTAATGTTGCTGTTTTCCTCCTCTTTCCGCCATGATAATGTTGCTGTTTTCCCCCTCTGTCATGTTAATGTTGCCGTTTTCCTCCTTCAACATGTTAATGTTGCTGTTTTCCTCATCTACCATGTTAATGTTGCCGTTTTCCTCCTTCAACATGTTAATGTTGCTGTTTTCCTCATCTACCATGTTAATGTTACTGTTTTCCTCATTCACCATGTTATTGCTGCTGTTTTCCTCCTCTTTCCGCCATGTTAATGTTGCCGTTTTCCTCCTCTTTCCGCCATGTTAATGATGCTGTTTTCCTCCTCCTTCTCCAACACGTTATTGCTGCTGTTTTCCTCCTCTTTCCGCCATGTTAATGATGCTGTTTTCCTTCTCCTTCTCCAACATGTTATTGTTGCTGTTTTCCCCCTCTGTCATGTTAATGTTGCCGTTTTCCTCCTCCTTCCCTGTCATGTCAATGTTGCCGTTTTCCTCCTCCTTCCCTTTCATGTAAATGTTGCTGTTTTCCCCCTCTGTCATGTTAATGTTGCTGTTTTCCTCCTTCTCCGCCAGGTTAATGTTGCTGTTCCCCTCATCCAACATGTTAATGTTGCTGTTTCCCTCCTCCAGAATGTTAATGTTGCTGTTTTCCTCGTCTTTCTCCAACATGTTAATGTTGCTGTTTTCCTCCTTTTTCCCCAACATGTTAATGTTGCTGTTTCCCTCCTCTTTCTCTGCCATGTTAATGTTGCTGTTTTCCTTCAATGCCATGTTAATGTTGCTGTTTTCCTCATCCACCATGTAAATGCTGCTGTTTTCCTCATCCACCATGTAATTGTTGCTGTTTTCCTCATCCACCATGTAATTGTTGCTGTTTTCCTTCCCTGCCATGTTAATATTGCTGTTTTCCTAATCTGCCATGCTAATATTGCTGTTTTCCTCATCCGCCATGTTAATATTGCCGTTTTCCTAATCTGCCATGTTAATATTGCTGTTTTCCTCATCTACCATGTAAATATTGCTGTTTTCCTCACCCGCCATGTTAATGATGCTGTTTTCCTCATCTACAATGTTAATGATGCTGTTTTCCTCATCCGCCATGTTAATGATGCTGTTTTCCTCATCTACCATGTTAATGATGCTGTTTTCCTCATCTACCATGTTAATATTGCTGTTTTCCTCACCCGCCATGTTAATGATGCTGTTTTCCTCATCCGCCATGTTAATGATGCTGTTTTCCTCATCCGCCATGTTAATGATGCTGTTTTCCTCATCCGCCATGTTAATGATGCTGTTTTCCTCATCCGCCATGTTAATGTTGCTGTTTTCCTCATCCGCCATGTTAATGATGCCGTTTTCCTCATCTGCCATGTTAATGTTGCCGTTTTCCTCATCCGCCATGTTAATGATGCTGTTTTCCTCATCCGCCATGTTAATGTTGCTGCTTTCCTCATCTACCATGTTTATGTTGCTGTTTTCCTCCTCCTGCTCTGTCATGTTAATGTTGCTGCTTTCCTCATCTACCATGTTAATGTTACTGTTTTCCTCATCCACCATGTTAATGTTGCTGCTTTCCTCATCTACCATGTTAATGTTGCTGTTTTCCTCATCCACCATGTTAATGTTGCTGCTTTCCTCATCTGCCATGTTTATGTTGCTGTTTTCCTCCTCCTCCTCCTCCACATGTTAATGTTGCTGTTTTCCTCCTCTTCCTCCTTCATGTTAATGTTGCCGTTTTCCTCATCCGCCATGTTAATGATGCCGCTTTCCTCAACCGCCATGTTAATGTTGCTGTTTTCCTCCTCCTTCACTGCCATGTTAATGTTGCTGTTTTCCTCCTCCTTCTCCGCCATGTTAATGTTGCTGTTTTCCTCCTCCTTCTCCGCCATGTTAATGTTGCTGTTTTCCTCCTCCTTCTCCGCCATGTTAATGTTGCTGTTTTCCTCCTCCTTCTCCGTCATGTTAATGTTGCTGTTTTCTTCCTCCAACATGTTAATGTTGCTGTTTTCTTCCTCCATCTCTGCCATGTTAATGTTGCTGTTTTCCTCATCCACCATGTTAATGTTGCCGTTTTCCTCCTCCATCTCTGCCATGTTAATGTTGCTGTTTTCCTCATCCACCATGTTAATGTTGCTGTTTTCCTCCTACTTCTCCACCATGATAATGTTGCTGTTTTCCTCCTTCTCAGCCATGTTAATGTTGCTGTTTTCCTCTTTCTCCATCATGTTAATGTTGCTGTTTTCCTCCTCCTTCTCCGCCATGTTAATGTTGCTGTTTTCCTCTTTCTCCATCATGTTAATGTTGCTGTTTTCCTCATCCTCATCCGCCATGTTAGTGTTGCTGTTTTTCTTCTACTTCTCCGTCATGTTAATGTTGCTGTTTTCCTCCTCCTTCTCCGCCATGTTAATGTTGCTGTTTTCCTCCTCCTTCTCCGCCATGTTAATGTTGTTGTTTCTCATCCGCCATGTTAATGTTGCTGTTTTCCTCCTCCTTCTCCGCCATGTTAATGTTGCTGTTTTCCTCCTCCTTTTCCGCCATGTTAATGTTGCTGTTTCCTCATCCGCCATGTTAATGTTGCTGTTTTCCTCCTCCTTCTCCGCCATGTTAATGCTGCTGTTTTCCTTTTCCTTCTCCGCCATGTTAATGTTGCTGTTTTCCTCCTCCTTCTCCGCCATGTTAATGTTGCTGTTTTCCTTTTCCTTCTCCGCCATGTTAATGTTGTTGTTTCCTCATCCGCCATGTTAATGTTCCTGTTTTCCTCCTCCCTCTCCGCCATGTTAATGTTGCTGTTTTCCTCTTCCTTCTCCGCCAAGTTAATGTTGCTGTTTTCCTCCTCCTTCTCCGCCATGTTAATGTTGCTGTTTTCTTCCTCCATCTCTGCCATGTTAATGTTGCTGTTTTCCTCATCCACCATGTTAATGTTGCTGTTTTCCTCCTCCTTCTCCGCCATGTTAATGTTGCTGTTTTCCTCCTCCTTCTCCGCCATGTTAATGTTGCTGTTTTCTTCCTCCATCTCTGCCATGTTAATGTTGCTGTTTTCCTCATCCACCATGTTAATGTTGCTGTTTTCCTCCTCCTTCTCCGCCATGTTAATGTTGCTGTTTTCCTCCTCCTTCTCCGCCATGTTAATGTTGCTGTTTTCTTCCTCCATCTCTGCCATGTTAATGTTGCTGTTTTCCTCATCCACCATGTTAATGTTGCTGTTTTCCTCCTCCTTCTCCGCCATGTTAATGTTGCTGTTTTCCTTTTCCTTCTCCGCCATGTTAATGTTGTTGTTTCCTCATCCGCCATGTTAATGTTGCTGTTTTCCTCCTCCTTCTCCGCCATGTTAATGTTGCTGTTTTCCTCTTCCTTCTCCGCCATGTTAATGTTGCTGTTTTCCTCTTCCTTCTCCGCCATGTTAATGTTGCTGTTTTCCTCTTCCTTCTCCGCCATGTTAATGTTGCTGTTTTCCTCCTCCTTCACCACCATGTTAATGTTGCTGTTTTCTTCCTCCATCTCTGCCATGTTAATGTTGCTGTTTTCCTCATCCACCATGTTAATGTTGCTGTTTTCCTCCTCCTTCTCCGCCATGTTAATGTTGCTGTTTTCCTCCTCCTTCTCCGCCATGTTAATGTTGCTGTTTTCCTTTTCCTTCTCCGCCATGTTAATGTTGTTGTTTCCTCATCCGCCATGTTAATGTTGCTGTTTTTCTCCTCCCTCTCCGCCATGTTAATGTTGCTGTTTTCATCTTTGCCATCTTGATGTTTCTGGCTTTGTCCTCTGGGGTGTTGTTTTTCTCACATGAGAGACCCTGTAATAGTTTTTACAAGAAAGGGAAGGACGGGGGGGGGGGGGGGGGGGGCGGGGGTGTGGAGAAAGAGGGGAAGAGATAAAGAGAGAGGGTGGAAAAGCAAGAGGAAGGGAGGGGAAGAGAATATAAGTGCATGAGAGAGCAAGCTAGTGAGCAAGTAGGGGGAGAGAGAGACCAAGAGAGGGGAGGAGAGAGAGAGAGAGAGAGAGAGAGAGAGAGGAGAAATGTATACGAAGTGGGATGGTAATAAACTGAAAGAGCGAGAGTTGTCCTAAAAGAGAGCAAAGTACAATCTCCCTCTCTCTCTCTCTCTCTCTCTCTCTCTCTCTCTCTCTCTCTCTCTATATATATATATATATATATATATATATATATATATGTCACCAGCATTCCGTAAACTGTTTTCTGTCATCATTGCAATTTAGATGCAGCAGTCACACTCTGTTAAATACACAATATCCCGCGTGAAGGACACACCTTTGTCAGAACTGTGAACATTGGTGTGAAAAACAAATAAATTTCTCTCACCTCTACATTTCCCTTGTAGAATGAGATAAGCGATGCCTGATTTCCTGTTTTTATATAACAGAGTGGACACGTCATGTCCCATCTCTGCACAATATCCCCGGTACAAGGCACCGTTTCACAATTAGGATGTAGCCTCTAAAGATGTGGCCCCTGAGGAGAGACTACATACATTCTACTTGGTACTGTCTGGGAGAAGTGTTTACAACGAAGGCTTTTTTACTACAACCCAACGAAACAGAGTGTCGGCCAATACGCAGTGTGTCTTGATATAGACACACACAATGCTGCCACAGGACTCTGACCCTATGGGAGGTAATCTAATTACGGCCTGTCACACTTATACATCCGACTTCAGGATGACTTTTATTATTCTTTTTACAAGATTCAATACCGACTATGTGCATGTTTTTGAAACCCTCCAGAAGCTGACACGAATTACGGGGTCTTAAACGTGCATGTGTGGTCTCCTGCATGTGTATACATACTAAGGGAAGTAAGGTACTGTCAGATCTGCATTTTAAATTTGCTCCGGAAGATCTTAAAAATGACCCACCCTTTAAAAAAAAGCATTCATCATAAGGGTGGCGGGTATAGCCTGATGGTTCCAGGGTTGCGCTTGCGATCTGACAACCTGGGTTCGTGCCACCATTGACTCCTTCTGCAAAAAAGTTCTCCAGTTGACACTATAAACCGAGGTCCCACGTGTGAACACACGCAAGCAAAACATCTTGCGCATAGGGTAAATCATGTTCTTCCTTCGTAAGACTACGCCAGTGCGTGCAAATATAAAAAGATGATTAATGTTTTACACCCAAGTTCTCTTGTGTTTTGACAACATCCTAAAGTTGGAATACCTTGATGGCGGGCAAAACATCTTAACGGTGTGTGTGTGTGTGTGTGTGTGTGTGTGTGTGTGTGTGTGTGTGCGCGCGCGTGTGTGTGTGTGTGTGAAAACCTATGCGAGTGTGCATGTCTGCGTGTGTGCCTGTTGTATTGACGTACTTGTGAATGCATGTGCATAATCATGCTTTGTGTGTGCTGTCCATGTGCGAATTTGTTTGTGACTGTCGCTATGTGTGGGTGTTCACTGATTTTAGGTGTGTGTGTGTGTGTGTGTGTGTGTGTGTGTGTGTGTGTGTGCGTGTGTGTGTGTGTATGTGAGTGTGTGTATGTGAGTGTGTGTATGTGAGTGTGTGTGTGTGTGTGTGTGTGAGAAAGAGTCTGTGTGTGTGAGAGTGTGAGAGAGAGAGTGTGTGTGTATGTATGAGCGTGTGTGTGTTAGTGTTAAGGCGTACTCACATGGGTCACTCACTCATCTTACCTTGATGTCCTGAAGTTTGTTTTCTTCTTCCATCTCCGCCATGATGATGCATGTTTGCTTTCTTCTTCTCCGCCATGTTGATGTTTGGTTTTTTCTTCCTTCTCCGCCATGTTGATGTTTGTTTTCTTCTTCCTTCTCCGCCATGTTTGTTTTCTTCTTCCTTCTCCGCCATGTTTGTTTTCTTCTTCCTTCTCCGCCATGTTGATGTTTGTTTTCTTCTTCCTTCTCCACCATGTTGATGTTTGGTTTTTTCTTCCTTCTCCGCCATGTTGATGTTTGTTTTCTTCTTCCTCCTCCGCCATGTTGATGTTTGTTTTCTTCTTCCTTCTCCGCCATGTTGATGTTTGTTTTCTTCCTCCTTCTCCGCCATGTTGATGTTTGTTTTCTTCTTCCTCCTCCGCCATGTTGATGTTTGTTTTCTTCTTCCTTCTCCGCCATGTTGATGTTTGTTTTTTTCTTCCTCCTCCGCCATGTTGATGTTTGTTTTCTTCTTCCTCCTCCGCCATGTTGATGTTTGTTTTCTTCTTCTCCGCCATGTTGATGTTTGTTTTCCTCTTCCTTCTCCGCCATGTTGATGTTTGTTTTCTTCTTCCTTCTCCGCCATGTTGATGTTTGTTTTCTTCCTTCTCCGCCATGTTGATGTTTGTTTTCTTCCTTCTCCACCATGTTGATGTTTTCTTCTTCCTTCTCTGCCATGTTGATGTTTGTTTTCTTCCTTCACCATGTTGATGTTTTTCTTCTTCTTCCTCCTCCTTCTTCATGTTTCTTTTCTTCCACCTGCTCCATTGTACTGTTCGTTTACTTCCTCTGGCTGGCTCCTACCCTCAGGGATGTGCTGTGGGCTCAGTGGCAACAATAGGGCCACGAGTCGAGCTTCATACACTTTAGGGATGCCACTTTGCGAGTGTAGCTCAAATGACCTGACCAACACTGTAGGTCTCTGTATATCTCTAGCCTGGTTGACATTTTCACCCTGTTAATGTAAGTGGGGGTTGTTGTCGGGTTATTTTTATATATCCCCTCCACGTTGAGGGTTTTGTATCACCCCAGTAATTATGTTTACCTTCTCTGCTATCTTGTGGATTTTGATGACTTGTTTGTTATCTGTTTTGTTGTCCTATGTACCATGCTGTTATTTTTCTTACTTGCCCCATTTTTTTGTTTCTGTTATATGCCATTTTGATTCTCTTATATGCAATATCAATATTTGTATTATCTGCTTTGTTGTTTCTCCTGTGTGTCTTGATTTTTTTAATGATCTGCCATGTTTTTTTATGTGGTGTGTTTTTCTTCTTATCTGCCATTCAGTCGCTTCTCTTATGTGCAAATGTTTGCTTTCTTATTAACCATGTTTTTTTCTTACCTTCCATGTTGTTTTCTTATAAGCCATATTGTTTCTCTTATCTATCATATTTTTTATATATGCCATATGTATCTGTGATATTATTGCTACTTTTCTTATCTGCCACGTTGTTGTTTCTCTTATCTGCCATGTTGTTGTATCTTTTATCTGCCATGTTGTTATTTCTCTTATCTTCCATGTTCTTTTCTTATCTGTCCTATTTTTTCATATGCCATATTTATCTGATGCATTGTTGCTACTTTTCTTATCTGCCATGTTGTTCTTTCTCTTATGTGTTATGTTTTTTCTCTTATTTTGTTGTTTCTCTTATGTGCCATGTTGTTGTTTCTCTTACGTGCCATGTTGTTGTTTCTCTTATGTGCCATGTTGTTTCTCTTATCTGCCATGCTGTTGTTTCTCTTATCTGCCATGTTGTCTTTCTCTGCCAAACTCCTGTTTTTCTTCCCTGCTATGTTGTTTCTCTTTTATCTGCCATATTGATGTTTTTCTTCTCTGCCAAATTGGTTCTCTTACCTGCCATGTTTATGCTCTTGTAAAAACTGTATCTGCGTCTCTGATACTTTTCTTCTCTACAGAGTTGATTTTCTTCTTCTTCCACCCTCTCACTGTTTTCTTCTCCACTCCATTTCTGTTTTCCAGCTTTGCCATTTTGGCGTTTTCCCTCCCTGCCACGCTAATATTTCGCTTGTTTGCTATGTTTAAAATTTCCCTTCTGTGTCACGTTTTAAAATGCTTTCCAATAAATGTGTCTTTTCTATAATTTATTATGGGATACTGCGGAAACTCTTGATATCTAAAAGAAGTTGTGACATCTACAACGAAGGTTGGTAGGGGTGTGAAATTATATAAGTATGTTAGTTTCCAATCTAATTACACAATTGGTGCACTGGCAACATTTTTGGTCACATAACGACTTTTCAAAGTAGAGCTACACACAAGACAAACAACAGTAGTTGAGACCAATTGGTTTGGTAACTGCTCTTCCTATACAAAACACGAAAATACACAACTTTACTGCTGGTTTAAGAACAGCATATTTCTGGTGATGATTTTGTTTTAGAGCCATTGAACAAAACTGAAAATCATAAAGCATCCATCACTTTATGTTCTCTACTACAAACGAACGCAACTACCCTAAATCCGTGTTGGTTTAAAACCAGCAAATGTTGATGATGGGATAAACGTTATGTCAAGGCACGCACGAAAAGTTAACACAAATCATTCAGCATCGATAATTTTCCATTTTAAGTTAATGCAAAATGCGCAAATTTTGTATCGATTCAAGCAGCATATTTGGGGGATAAAATCTTTTAAAAATTCGTGAAAAAAATTAATACAGCGTCCATCATTTCATTAACTGCAGTTTCTATTGTATAAATGCAAATGCACAACAGTTATGCTGGATTTATATCTGCTTATAACAGTGGTTGAATACCAATGATATACCACTGCACCGATTTGCGTTGTGGCACAAGCTATCACACACACACACACACACACACACACACACCACCACACACACACACACAGTGAACCATAAATCTCTCTCATGGAACTGAACATGCTTTCTATGCACCCCCCCCCCTCCATCCCTCTACTTTTATGAACACTTTTCCGAACAGAAAAAAAACCCATCCATATTACCAGGCTTCGCCCTCACCACCTTTGCCCCCCTCCCCCTTTTAAAAATTTATTTATTGCCCCGTTATGTACACATGCCTACATGTGCACTGCCATTAGATTGCCTCCATTCTCGTTGACTATGGCATCATAGTTGACCCCTCTTCTTGCACACCACACCCTTCTCCAGAATGTCCTTCTTCATCTCACAGAAAATATGCGTGTGTCACACCCCACCCATGTCCACACACACACACACACACACATACACACACACACACACACACAGCGCTCTCTCTCTCTCTCTCTCTCTCTCTCTCTCTCTCTTCTCTCTCTCTCTCTCTCTCTCTCTCTCTCTCTGCTTGCACCCCAGACTAGAATAAACGTCAAACCCCTAAAATCCCCTCCCCCCTTTTTACTTCCTTAAAGGGACATCAAAGGTGTCTAGGCCTAATGCAGAAACGTTCTCTATTCCAACTGAAATGGTTTTGGGGAAAAAACGCTGTCAAAATCATCACAGATTTTTCGCGCTGACGGACAAGTGCATGGCTTATATTTCTCAGAGAGTACAATCACAAACGTTGTTTTCGCTCTGTTTTAATCGTTTACATCAAAGAGGTAGCTTCCAACGTATATTAATTAAGAAAGTGCAATTTCGACCCAAGGAGCAGAAGAGCCCAGCTTACTTCACTTGACTGACAAAATAGTAGTAGGAGGGCAGCCTCTCTTTCTTTCAGCAGATCAGCCACACCTACTGTTGCCTCCTGGACCCTTATTCCTGATGCTGTAGGTTTAACACCCGGAGAGAAAGTCTTCTACTGTGTCAGCCTGCACCATGGTATCCAGCTGCCTGTGTGTCCACATGAGGGGCTGGGGTTAACATGCAGGTTAGTAACAAGGTTGGAGTTAGGGTTAGCATCAACAGGGAACTCTGGGGTAAGGGACAGTTGGTCTGTTGTTCGTTTGTCTGTTCGTCAAATGCATGCAGACACAAGGGCAGTTAGACACAATGGATTGCAGCTGTTTCAAATTTAATGACCTCTCCTACGAAGGCTGAAGTCTCTTTGTTAGGCGTTGTGGCTTGAATTGTTTTTCGCTACTAAATTTTCAATCCTTTTGGCAAGCCCTTATCAAGCCTTTAAATAAAAACACAAAATCTGCCTATGCATTTTTA
The DNA here is from genome assembly GCA_028751875.1 of Rapana venosa. Lineage (NCBI taxonomy): Eukaryota > Metazoa > Mollusca > Gastropoda > Neogastropoda > Muricidae > Rapana > Rapana venosa. The sequence goes on from CM054142.1 coordinate 8,758,870, forward strand.
AACGGAGCAAGTCCAAAATAATCCATGCGAGGGGGAAATCCTATTGACAGCCGACCATCTGCTTTCGTTTCCCTCTAATCTGAATAATTATGGCCATCTTGTCCCGTGAGGCTAAAACATCACATTCCTTTAAAAACCTTTCCTCCAAAACCAGATGACCCCACCCACTACTCAAGCGTATCTCACACACACACACACACACACACACACACACACACACCTTGAAAGTTATAGAAAATCTGCATTCATAATACTGCCAATGTTTCGATATATCGTTGTACCACAGTGCAAGTCAATGTGCAATGGTATGTATACCAGTGGCAGAGGAGCACTAACGTTTGTTTGAAGTCTGTGAGACTTTTACCAGCCCTACCTATTCCTATATAAAACGTCATAGGGTTCAGAATGATACAGATTTTGTTTTTATTTTTAAAGATCCAAAATATGCTTTCACCAGTTATCTTTTCCTTTCTCACTAAGAAAAACCTGTAACGTACATATACATGTCATAAATCACACAGCACATCCACCCATCGGTTAAGTTACTGTATTTTCAACTCAGAAAAGTACGCACTATTTTATATATTTTACACAGCATCAGTTTGCAAAATCAGCTATGCAGATCTAAAAGCATTCTCTCCGCCAGCCCCCTCTTTTCCTTTTCTTCCTCCTTTTATGAAGCACCATTTCTTTCTCAAGTTACCCTTGGTTTTTTGTTTTCCATTCATTTTAGGGGTCTTTTTATATTATGGGTTTTTATTTGAAAAATAGCAGACAAAAACATTTCAAACAATTAACTCAGGTTAAAAAAAAGAACAGTCTTTGCTGTTTTGGGTGGCAAGGAGAGGAGGGAGAAACAAAAATGTTTTCTCTCTTTAAGTAACAAATTTTTCCTTTTTTTTTTAGGATCAATTTTTATAGTACTCTAGTAAGTTTTCTCTTCATTTCACCATATTCTAATGCTTGCTTTCTTTTAAAAAAAATCTTTAAGTTGGGCAAAACGTCGGCCAAAACAAGAAGTTATATAACATGAAATGAAGCCTTTGATGTAAGAGTGTAGAGCAATAGAATACATTTGCAGGAGTTTGCTTCTCCTCTAAGTGTTTGCTCCTGCATGTGGTCATTTAGTGTGTAATTCTTGGCTGATAATTATTTGTCCAAGTTTATTATTGCTCTAATGTGTTCATAATGCTAGTTATAATAATTATTTATTTAATTGAAACGGCTCACTGCTTTTACAAAATCAGTTTTCACAGGCTGTTCATTACCATTCATCGTGCCTTATAGAAAACATAGCAGCTTATCACAAAACTTGCAACTCATTTCACAGGTCATAACCTATCATGTTAACAACCCCTTGAGAGACGCCTTTCAAAACTATCGTTTATGGCAGATGACTTACATGCAAGTATAACTGTTACAGCCTGTAATCAATATTGATTATGCATTGATCTGTGAGTTGATTATCCACTCGTTCCAGAGAACTGTACAGGTTTGGGGCATATTGGCCGTATTTGATGTATTGGGGTTTTTCCTAACAAGCTTTAGTCCAGAGTGATGCATGCTGCTCCTCATTGCAGATACTACCTTTCTCTTTATGATTACCTCTTCAGCCATACTGGTATTTGTTTTCCTCCCCTACTATGTTGTTTCTGTTTTCCTATTCCGCCATGTTGTTGTTTTGGTTGATGTTTCTGTTCTATCCGCCATCTTGATGTTTCCGTTCTCCTATTCCGCCATCTTGATGTTTCCATTCTCCTATTCCGCCGTCTTGATGTTTCCGTTCTCCTATTCCGCCATCTTGATGTTTCCGTTCTCCTATTCCGCCATCTTGATGTTTCTGTTATCCTATTCCGCCATCTTGATGTTTCCGTTTACCTCTTCCGCCATGCTGATGTTTTTCTTTTGTGAAAGATGCTGTAGCAATCAAAAGTGGGGGTCATAAAGCATATCAGGTGTGTGTGAGGGAAGAGGGAGAGAATGAGAGAGAGGGGGAGAGAGAGAGCAAAGAGGAAGGAAGAGGGCAAGAAAGAGATAAAGGGAGAGATAGAGAGATAGATAGATAGAGAGAGAGAGAGAGAGAGAGAGAGAGAGAGAGAGAGAGAGAGAGAGAGAGAGAGAGAGAGAATAACAACCTTATGAAGGAAGAGGGCAAGAAAGAGATAAATGGAGAAAGAGAGAGAGAGAGAGAGAGAGAGAGAGAGAGAGAGAGAGAGAGAGAGAGAGAGAGAGAGAGAGAGAGAGAGAGAATAAAAACCTTATCAGCAAACAAAATCAGAAACATCTACCCCCCTCCCCCCTTATTAAATGGACTCCCGATTCGTGTGTGTGTGGGTGGTTACAGCATCAAGCTTGTGATGGGACACCCCAGAATCAAACCACTACCAAGGTGGCCAGTCAAGGGAATTTTTGTCATGGAGTTAACATTTGTGCAGGCTCCATATCCCCCCCCCCCCCCCCCCCCAAGTCCTTTGATTGATACTATAAACTAAGGACTGGTGTGCGACCACACACAGAACATCTTGTGCACACGTTCAAATCCCGTTCTGCCTTTCGGAAGTGCAGGCCATATTGTGCCAGTAGAACCTAATGACAACCACCCCCTTCCCCTCCCCCTCCAAAAAAAAACCCCAACCCAAAAGACCTGAAAAACCGCATGCATATTGGTAACTTGTTTAAACACCATTCCTCAAGGCGGAATGCGGCCAACTTTAATGGTGGGCGAACAACGGTCGCATTCGCAAAATCCCACCATTAGTGAACCTTTAGTGGAGGAGCAAAGAAACACAAGAACTAAATGGAGGCCGATGGCTTACCTTCCAATCCCCCCCCTCCCAAAGTTAACATCAGTGCCGACTCCATTGTCCACAAATGTCCTTTGGAAGAGACTAACCAAGGCCCCATGTGCAAACGCATGTAGAACATCTTGTGCACACGTTAACTCCTGTTCCGCTTTTCGAAAGAGACCATTGTGTGGGAGCATGATAAAATTGACAAAACTGCATACACATGGGGACTGCATGTAAAAAGGTACGCGAGTACTTATTCCATTATCCTCAATATTAAAAAAATAAAATAAATAGATAAAAAAAATAAAGCAAACCGTTATGAGTTCGATATGCACCCCTCGGGACTAGATGTAAAGCAGCACAAGAATGCCGATTCCATTATCCTTGAAACAAAAGGAAAAAGTTAATAAATCACCTGCAGCTAACAAGCTGGGGCGTGGGGGAACAGGTGTATATATATATATCTTCAGAAAAGAAAGCGACTTTTAACACTCAATACCAATCATGCAGTACCGGTACACACACAGTGGTCAATGATTGTCTTTCCGAACTGATGGTAGACAGCAGTCGAGAGGTAACACACCTGCCTCGAAACCAAATGTGCGGGTTCAATCTTGTGCCAACCCTCCGCCCTCTACCTCCTCCCTACCCCCCCCCCCCCCTACTTGACAGTAGGTGGTGGTCTACTTATTTTGGATTAGATGATAACTGAGGTCCCCTATGCGACACGCATTTAGCGCATGTAAATGACAGACTTGTCCCTAGCAAAATTCTTTAGAAGAAAAGCTACTCTCAATTTGGAAACAATTACAATTGTTAACAGGAAAACAGTTTTTAAATGAGTGGCGCTGCTCTTGTGGCGGCACACTTTTCCCTTGGAGTGCAGCTCGCATTTCATGCACAGAAATCTGCCGTGATTGAAAGTGGCATTCAATCCAACTATTGGGGGCAGGGGAGGAGGGGGGGGGGGGGGGGCTGGGGTGAGGGGGAGAGAGGGGTAGTAAACTATCCTAGTTTTTAGTTGAGAGGATTTTTCTCCTGCACTTAACATTTAATGACTTCAGTCCCCAATAAGTCCTTCGGGTTTAGGCTATACGCCGAGGTCCAATATGCAAATGCGCGCAGAACTTCTTGCCTACAGGTTAAAACTCATTCTGCCTTTCAGCAAAGCAGGCTATGTCTGCCCTTGAGAACAGATGAAAAATTAAAAAAAGAAACTCAAATCGCCTGCACACTGGTGTCATGATCAGACATCATCCCCCAAATCTGAACAGGGCTACCTGACCTTAGTGGTGGGCAGAAACGATCCCCAAACACACAATCTCACCACTGGAGAACCCGGAAACTCTAGCCCAGGAACAAAACAAAAAAAAAGAACTTGGTGTAGGTAAGCCCAAACCTTACATCATTGTGTCAACCGCCACCGTCACGCATTGAGACTTAAAGCTACATATAAACATATTTGAAAAGATCAAAACATCTGTACTTACATTTCTGCTTCCATGCTCGTGCACTTATATATTTCAAAGCAGCCAGAGTCAATTTTCGGTCCTCACTGTCCCTGTGTCCAGTTTCAAACTGCAGCCATTGTTCTAAGGTTGGAACTCACTCACTGCCGCCACGCTAAAGATAGCATGCCGGGTACAGTCGGGTAGCTGGGTGGAGGGATTGTCACGTGCAAAGCATGTTGTTTTCGAGTGCTTCCAGTTTTGTGTTTTTCCTCGCTCTCTAGGCCTACTACACTATGCATGTCTTAGGCCTACTGACTCCATTGCACAGATATACTAGTCGCGTTGTTAATGCGTGTGTAATGTATGCAAGCATCCTCGGTGTGTGTGTGTGTGTGTTGTGTAGTTTGGATTTTTATTGTTATCTCGAGATAATGGTACAAGTACTCAATCAATTTTTTTTAACATCTCTTCCCGCTTGTAAATTTTGTCATCACTTCCAACCAGAATTATGTTGTACCGCGTCGTGTTGTATTGAATTTTATTGTATTTGATCGTATTTTTATTTATTTACTTATTTATTTATACCACTTTAAGTCACGGCAGATTTCTCAGGAAGCAAGAGTCAAGACTCGTGTGAATGCGTCTTGCGCACAGGATCTCGTTATGTCATCTCAACCGAAAGACTAGCACCCAGACCCCCAGCGCCACAAGAGCAGCGCCACCCATTATCATTTTTTTTCTTTTCCTGTCTGCAACTGTACTTGTTTCCCTATCACAGTAGCTTTTCTATACATAATTTTGCCTGGAACAACTCTCTTGTTGCCATGGGTTCTTTTTCGTGCGCAAAAAAATTCTGTGATCGTCTCACCCGAAAGACTAACACCCAGACCACCACTCATGGTCTAATGGATGGGTAAACTGTTTGGGGCCCAATCGGGGATCAAGTCACCGCACACTTCCAACCCGGACTTTTCGTTTTCTAGGCAGGTGCGTTACCTCTAGACCACCGATACAATATTACTGTATTGTGTTGTATTGGGTTATGTTACATTATGTTGTATGGTATTGTGTTGTGTTGCACTATATTGTATAGTGCTCTGTTGTATTGTGTTGCATTGTGTTGTATTGTGTAACATTACATTGTAGTGTAGTGTAGTGTAGTGTAGTGTAGCGTTGTGTAGTGTAGGCTAGTGTAGTGTAGTGTAATGTAGTGCAGTGTAGCTTAGTGTAGTGTAGTGTAGTGTAGTGCAGTGCAGTACAGTGCAGTGCAGTGCAATGTAGTGTAGTGTAGTGTAGCGTAGCGTAGGCTAGTGTAGTGTAGTGTAGTGTAGTGTAGCGTAGTGTAGTGTAGTGTAGTGTAGTGCAGTGTAGTGTAGTGCAGTGTAGTGTAGTGCAGTGTAGTGTAGTGCAGTGTAGTGCAGTGCAGTGTAGTGTAGTGTAGTGTAGTGTAGCGTAGCGCAGGGTAGTGTAGTGTAGTGTAGTGTAGTTGAGTGTAGTGCAATGCAGTGAAGTGTAGTATAGTGTAGTGTAGTGTAGCGTAGTGTAGTGTAGTGTAGTGTAGTGTATTGAAGTGTAGTGTAGTGTAGTGCAGTGTAGTGTAGTGTAGTGTAGCGTAGCGTAGTGTAGTGTAGTGTAGTGTAGTGTAGCGTAGTGTAGTGTAGTGCAGTGTAGTATAGCGTAGTGTAGTGTAGTGTAGCGTAGTGTAGTGTAGTATAGTATAGCGTGGCGTAGTGTAGTGTAGTGCAGTGAAGTGTAGTGAAGTGTAGCGTAGTGTAGTGTAGTGTAGTGTAGCATAGCGTAGCGTAGTGTAGTGTAGTGTAGTGTGGTGAGGTGAGGTGTGGTGTGGTGTTTTGTAGTGCAGTGCAGTGTAGTGTAGTATAGCATAGCGTAGTGTAGTGTAGTGTAGTGTAGTTAGCGTAGGTAGTGTTAGTGTAGTGTAGGTGTAGTGTAGGTGTAGTGTGGTGGGTGTTTTGTAGTGCGTGAGTGTAGTGTGATGTTAGTGTAGTGCAGTGAGTGTAGTAGGTAGTGTAGTGGTAGGTAGTGTAGTGTAGTGTAGTGTATGTGTAGTTGTAGTGTAGTGTAGTGTAGTGTAGTGGTAGTAGTGTAGTGTAGGTGTAGGTAGTGTATTTGTAGTAGTAGTGTAGTGGTGTAGTAGTGAGTGTAGTGTAAGTGAGTGTAGTGTTAGTGTTAGGTGTAGTGTAGTGTAGTGTAGTGTAAGTGTATGTAGTGTAGTGTAGTAGTGTAGTGCAGTGTAGCGTAGTGTAGTGTAGTGTAGTGTAGAGTAGTGTAGTGTAGTGCAGTGTTTAGGTAGCGTAGTGTAGTGTAGAGTAGTGTAGTGTAGTGTAGTGTATGTAGTGTAGTGTTAGAGTAGTGTAGTGCAGTGTAGCGTAGCGTAGTGTAGTGTAGAGTAGTGTAGTGTAGTGTAGTGTAGCGTAGTGTAGTGTAGTGAGTGAGTGTAGTGAGTGTAGCGCAGTGTGTGTATGTAGTGTAGAGTAGTGTAGGTGTAGTGTAGTGTGAATGTAGTGTAGTGTGGAGGTGGGTGTAGTGCAGTGTAGCATAGCGTAGTGTAGTGTAGGTGTGAGTGTAGTGTGTGCAGTGTAGCATAGCGTGTGTAGGTGAGTGTAGTGTAGGTAGTGTAGTGTAGTGCTTTTTTAGTCACCGCAACATTTCTCTGTGCGAAATTCGGGCTGTTCTTTAGGGGGGGGGGGGGGGGGGGGGGGGGGGGGGGGGGGGGGGAGAGAGAGGAGAGAGAGAGAGAAGAGACAGAGAGAGAGACAGAGAGAGAGACAGAGAGAAGAGACACAGAGAGAGAGAGAGAGAGAGGAGAGAGAGAGAGAGAGAGAAAGAGAGAGAAGAGAAACAGAGACAGAGAGAGATAGAGATAGAGAGACAGAGAGAGACAGAGAGAGATAGAGAGACAGAGACAGAGGCAGCACATCTCCTCAAGAGCAGCGCTACCCATGGTTTTTTTTTTGTAAGGGAGAAATCGTTAATGGTTACGCCATCCTTCTTCGCTGCTGGAGAGCCTTCCTATCATAATGATATTTCCCTCCTCCGCTGTGTATGAGTTTACCTCCAAATTCCGTTTCCGTCATCTAATTGGATTGCAAAGGATCTGGGTTGTAGGTTTTTCAGCTCTTCCTTTCAGAAGAAGACGAATTGAAACAAGATCGCCCCCCCCCCCCCCCACACACACACACACACCCACCCCCTACCCCTGTGGGGATGCCGGGAGCTTGTCAGTATAAATAGCATCCCCATCTTCTGCAAATTTTATGCTAGGAATTCCCTCTTTTCTATCCCTTTCTATGTTCTTTCTCTTTCTGTCACCCCTTCTTGTCTATTTTCTGCCGTATGGGTCCATTCTCCTTGCCTGATTTTTCCCCCCCAGAAAGACTTATAAGATACCAGCCGCCATGGCGCAGTGGTTAGCGCCTTGGGTTACGGACTGGAAGGTCGCGGGTTCGATTCCCATAAGAGTCATAGGGATTTTTCGGACTCCGGCCGGCTCCTACCCAGAGTGAGTGTGCTGTGGGCTCAGTGGGAAGACTGGGACCACACAGTCGAGCTTCATCCACTTAACGGATGCGAGTTTGAGAGTGTTGCTCAAATTACCTGACCAGCACTGCGGGTGTCTGTATCTCTCGGGCCCGGTTGACGCCGGGATATATTATGATAGTAAGCGTAGAGTACAACCCTGTCAAGTAGTCTCAAAGCATATGCACTTCCACAGCAGCATCATTACGCCATCCTCATTGTCATTGATCATCATGCATTAAAAAAAATTGCCTCTGATTCGGTGGTCCCGGTTTCTCTGGTCTCATGGTGACCTCAGATTCGGTTTGCCCATACACTTCTGTGCCTGTGGTGAGTTTGTGTCAAAGCCTTTGGGGTTGGAGGTTCGCGGGGGACGGTCGTTGGAGGGACGTTGTGGTGGTTGCCACCTCGGGTGGGCAACTCACTCAGTCTGGCTCCGCGACTGAGCTAATACTGTCGTTAGTAGGGGGCTTAGTAGGTGGTGCCCTGCGTATGTTAGCTCAGAACAGGCACCACTGAACACCACCAAAGTGACCCAGCAGCAGTGCAGGGCCCCTCTGGCTGGTGGCCCCACGGCGGCCTGATAGTGATGGGCTCCCTGTGGACTTCCGACCCTGAGGATGAGACACAGTGAATCTGGGTGTGGCTGTGGCGGGGAGATGGAGATGAGCGGTGTGGGAGCAGTAGGGCGGGGGGTCGTCAGAAGATGAGGCAGCAAAAAAAATAAATAAATAAAAAAAAGACTTATAAGATAGCAATTCTCTCCTACACTGAAGTCGGATGTACTGGGCCTAAACTGCCAGGCGCGTAACAGCAGCGCAGTGCATTTTCGTTCATATGTCAGACAACAATAGTTGCTGCCTGAGCGTTAGAAGAAGAAGATAAACAACAACAAAAACAAAAACAACAAGAACGGCATCTTAAGCCATAAGAAGAAGACGATGAGGACATTGACTGTGATAGTGATGTTGACAATGATGAGTATACAAAGTGGTGGGGGAAAAGTTGCTTTGCTGTGAGTGTGTGTGTGTGTGTGTGTGTGTGTGTGTGTGTATGGCGGCGGGTGGGGCGTTGTATGTGCACGCAAGCACATTAAAGATATATTTATCTACTGACAATTTAATAAAAGTAAAATTTTCTGCAAGAGCAGCGAAAATGATATACAAATAAAAAATAATAAAACCAAAAATGCAGTGAAATAAAATCAAATCCCTAAACCAAATAACACACAAACTGGAGGAAAAAGAAACAAAATGAAATAACGTGTTTGGCAGACCAGGAAAGTGACATCACAAATCCCATAACAGCCACAAAGAGAGAGACAGGCAAGTCAGTTTCTCCCCACACCTGCTGTCGATCAGCTCAGCCATTCACCGGCATCCCGCGAGAGCTGTCATGGGACGTAACTCTTGTCCGATGCAGACAAATATGGCGCAAGTTTCCTCCCTTGGTGGTTACTTTCTTGTGGTTTGATGAAGTAAACCGCTGTTGTGTGTAGCTGTTTTTGTTCATGTGCATTGGTGAAGATTTATCGATGTTGTATATCAGGTAAAATTATGGGAACGAACAGTGTGAGGATGTCAGTTACTACTGGCAAGCGATAATTATATACGTTTTTAAATAAAGATTAATGGTGTTGGTGTTGAGATAAAAACAACAACTGAGAAAGACTAAATATTACGAGATACATTATGATGGGAAGAATTATTATGTACAAACATATTCACTAAAAACCAATTGAATTGATACATGAATGAAATCGTAACTATAATGGATAATTATTTAAACTTTTACCGAGCTAATGACTTCGCACACACAGACACACACACACACACACACACACACACTTTTAAATCACTCAAAGCAATTTACACTGTTTTATCGAATAAAAGACAAATAACTGAAAAGTGGGGTTGTGATAGAATTAGAACAAGCAAAACATGTTGACTTAGGAGAACAAATATGAATGCAGTCATCAATCCAGGAAAATTACTCCTATTCTTACTACTGGGGACGGGACAACTCAGTGGTCGGAGCACTCGTTTTCCTCCAGCCAAATTAAGAAGCGTCGAGCGTGGTTACCACTTGGATGGGTGATCGTTTGCACGCCTTGACTTCAGTACAGTCCCTTAGTTCATCCAGCTGTAAATGGGTACCTGCCCTCTTTAGGGTCAGGAAAGGTAAAGCAGCGAGGGAGAGGAGATGGGCGCCGCCTTCAATATCCTGGCCCTTAGAGAAGCTGAGGTCTTTGACGCCTAGCTCCCCAACGACCTTTTAGGTTATGGGACACCTTTACCTTTTTACTACTCCTACTCCTCCTCCTGTTGCTGATGCTGCTGCTTCAACTAGCCTACTACTACTACTACTACCAGCAAGTCTCCTCAAACACACACACACACACACAACACACCACCACCACCACCACCACTAACCACAACAACAACAACAAAGCCTCAGAAGAATGTTATGTCTTCCACTGTGGACCCAGCTAGCAAGTACATGGAGCCAAGCCATTTCATGCCTGAACGATTTGATTGGTCGTTGTCTGGCCCCAGCCAGTTTTCGATTGGCCACATTCATGTTCGGGGGACCAATTAACCCTTTGTCCCCTACACAATTCTTAGGCTTGTGTCGTCCGGAATTGTATTGGATTGTATTGGATTGTAGGCACAGCAAATTTCTCTGTGTGAAATTCAGGATGAGATCCCTTAGGAAAGCATGTCGCCACAAGAGCTCCTCTATCCACTTTTACAACCCCCCCCCCCCCCCCCTCAAAACCCCCAAACCATTCCTGTCTACAAGTGTATTTTTCTGTTTCTGGGTGAAAGGGTTGTTGTTGTTTTGTCTACAAACATGTGCCACAAGCAACTCTCTTGTTGCCCTAGATTCTTTCGTGTCCACTGAAAGCATGTTGCACACGGAACCTCGATTTGTAATCTCATAATTATGAAAGAGAAGAATACATTAACTCATTCCTTAAAAAACCTACTGGTTTACATGAAGATATTCATTATAAAAACACACATATCACATATCTTCTAACAAACAAAATAGATCATCACTCAAGTTCTCCGGTGGGTATGAGCATGCTAGGGCCTGTCAGTATAAATAGTATCCCCACATTGTGGAAATTCTGTGCTAGGAATTTCCTCTTTTCGTTCACTCTCTTTGTTCTGCCTTGTTACCTTTTCTTCCTGTCACTTCCGTCTTGTCTATATTCTGACTTCTTGGTCCACTCTCCTGCTTTTCTTTTTCTCCAAAAAAGACTTTAAAAGAAAACAATTCTCTCTTATGCCGAACGAAGACTATGGACTGGGCCTGACTTGTCAGGCGCTTAGCGGCAGCGTGACGCATTTTCACTCTTTATGACAAACATAGTTTCTGTCTAAGCGTTCAACGAAGAAGAAGAAGACTCGAGTTCTAGTGGACGGGGGTAAAAGTTCAGACAAAAATAACGGGAATCGAACCCTCGCTTCTCTAGGCAAGTGCGTTACTCCTAGACCACAGATCCAAGGTATCAACAGACGAGTACTTAAGCGTCTGTGTTGAGCAAACACAGGGATTGGGACAAACACAGGGATTTTTGAGGCTGGGTGAGAAGTCATTCCAGAGTTGTTGAAATTAGTCAGAGAGCTGTTGAAATTGGTGGAGAGGGTCTTTGAGAAAGATCCAGAGAGCATTTGAGACCAGGTGCGAAAGTTTTACTGCCTGTTTACTACTACTGTGTCAGCAAACAGGTTTTATTTCTGTCTCTACCTCAGTTTCTGTCTTTTGATCTTCCCGTTTCGTCTGTGTGTGTGTGTGTGTGTGTGTGGATGTGTGTGTGTGTGTGTGTGTGGTGTTTGTGTGTGTGTGTGTGTGTGTGGTGTGTGTATGTGTGTGTGTGTTTGTGTGTGTGTGTGTGAAATTTGATATTTTGATTCTATTTCAGTATGTTTTGTTTTCGAGTGGTACTTTGGATCAGGCAATTGTTTGATTTTTTCATGGTGTGTGTGTGTGTGTGTGATGGTGGTGAGTGCCGCGTGCGTGGTGCATACGTGTTTTCTCTTGTATATGTGTGTGTGTGTGCGCGCGCACATGCGCGCTACGTGTGTGTGTGTGTGTGTGTGTGTGTGGTATGTGTGTTTGTGTGTTTATCTTACAGGGTCATTGAGTACAACTTTCCTCCAGTTTTATTTGCCCCATGGGCCTGTTTGCTTTATTGATGGGTGTGCCTGTCTCTGCTTGCTTGTCGATCTGTCTGCGGTTTTGCTCTTTTTACTCTCTCTCTCTCTCTCTTCTCTCTCTCTCTCTCTCTCTCTCCTCTCTCTCTCTCTCTCTCTCTCTCCTCTCTTTCTCTCTCTGTCTCTTCTCTCTCTCCCTCTCTGGATTTGGGTCATTTGGGGATTCTTGTTTGTTGAAAACATATTATTTATTTCTTTCTTTAAATCAGTGGTTGAACTTTCTCTGTGCGTGTTTTTTCTTTATGTTTTGAGTTTGGGAAGGTATGGTTTGGTTTTTGTTTATTTGTGGGTTTTTTGTTTGTTTTTGATTTGTAGTCCTTAATCAGGGCGAGGTAAAGGTAAAGGTAAAGGTGTCCCATAACCTATAAGGTCGTAGGGGAGCGAGGCGTCAGAGACCTCACTTCTCTAGGGCCAGCATATTGAGGGCGGCGCCCATCTCCTCTCCCTCGCTGCTTTACCTTCCCTGACCCTAAAGAGGCAGGTACCCATTTACAGCTGGGTGAACTGGGGGAACTGTACTGAAGCCAAGGCGCGCAAACGGTCACCCATCCAAGTGGTAACCACGCTCGACGCTGCTTAACTTGGCTGGGGGAAAGCGAGTGCTCCGACCACTGAGCTATCCCGTCCCCAGGGCGAGGGCCTGATGAAAAAAAAGTAAGTGAATTCGTATATTCAGCCCTTGAAAAATACAGATTCATTCATTCATTCATTCATTCATTCTCTCTCTCATGCAACTCTTGCTTGGAAAGTTAACGGTCATTTGTTTCCTTTTCTTCTTTAAATTGTGCGTTACTTCTTTCAATCTCTCTGTTTCATATTTTGCTCTTTCACACACACACACACACACACACACACACACACACACACACACACGAACAGACAGACAGCCACGAATACACACACACACACGCACAAACACACACACACACACTCAATCCGAATCACACACCACACACCACACATCACACCCACACCCACCCACCCACACACACACACACACACAACACAACAATTTACACACACAAAATTTTCAGGCCAACAAGTTCAGAACCAGACGATCAAGAGATAAAAAAATTTAAGGACAAAAATATGTAAACGAAAAGAAAGTCACAATGACAAATACAAGATATTCTCATGAACGCACTGAACTGCCTCACTTGTAAAGTTTCACACTTGTAGTCCAAGATGGCTATCAGTGGAATGACTCCTTCAACATTGGGTTTTCAGGGGCCCGTGAAAGGTTAACACTGGCCCGCAAATGCGTGTCTCTTGCTGGTCCTGAAAGTGACGCTCATTGTAGCGTAGGGGCCATCATCATCTTTGTCGTCACGCAAGCGCGTCATGTTTTCAGGGTAGCGTAGTCTCGTGGTGTAAAGATGTAGTGTGTAGTTAGTTCTAAACGCTCACATGCGTGTTGCTGGGCTCGGAGGGAGAGGGGGAGAGGGAGAGAGGGCGAGAGAGAGAGGAGAGAGAGAGAGAGAGAGAGAGGAGAGAGAGAGAGAGCAGGAGAGAGAGAGAGGGAGAGAGAGGAAGAGAGGAGAGAGTCAAAGTCAAGTCAAGTCAAAGTCAAATAATTCAATGAGCCAGGCCATCTGCCCGGGAGAGAGAGAGAGAGAGAGGATGAGAGAGAGAAGAGAGAGGAGAGAGAGAGAAAAGAGTCAAAGTCAAGTCAAGTCAAAATCAAATAATTCCCAAAGAGCCAGGCCATCTGCCCGGGAGAAAAGAGAGAGGGGAGAGAGAAGAGAGAGGGGAGATGGGGAGAGAGAGAGAGAGAGAGAGAGAGAAGAGAGATAGAGAGAGAGAGGAAGAGAGAGAGAGGGGAGAGAGAGAGAGAAGTGAGAGGAGGGGGGGAAGGGGAGATGTGGCAAAAAAGTTATATTTTTTTAGGTAGTAGAATGAAAAGTACAATAACTTTATTCCCATCCAGCCCTCCCAGGGTACGAATAAAATATACTTCTTGATGATAATAGAATGAGGTTGGGGAAAGGGGGGAGGGTAGATAGAGACAGAGAGACCAGAGAGAGAGAGAAAGAGAGAGAGAGATAGAGAGAAGAGATGAGAGAGAGGGAGAGAGAGAGAGAGAGAGAGGAGAGAGAGAGAGAGAGAGAAAAGACAGAGACAGACAGAGAGAGACAGAGAGAGACAGAGAGTCAGAGAGAGAGAGACAGAGAGAGAGGGGGAGAGGAGGAGAGAGAGAGAGAGGGTGAGAGAGAGAGAGAGAGAGAGAGACAGATTGACATAACGTTAAATTGACAAAGGCAGACAGACAGGCAGACTGACAGACAGAAAGTTTGACAGGCCACAGAGAGAGAGAGAGAGAAGAAAGTGAGAGAGAGAGGAGAGAGAGAGATAGAGAGAGAGAGAGAGAGAGAAGAGAGAGAAAGACAGAGACAGACAGAGACAGACAGAGAGAGACAGAGAGTCAGAGAGAGAGAGACAGAGAGAGAGGAGAGAGAGAGAGAGAGAGAGAACAGATTGACATAACGTTATTGACAAAGGCAGACAGATAGGCAGACTGACAGACAGAAAGTTTGACAGGCACAGAGAGGAGAGAGAGAGAGGGAGGAGAGAGAGACAGAGACAGACAGAGAGAGACAGAGAGAGACAGAGTGTCAGAGAGAGAGACAGAGAGAGAGACAGAGAGAGACAGAGACAGATTGACATAACGTTATTGACAAAGGCAGACAGACAGCAGACTGACAGACAGAAAGTTTGACATGCAGAGAGAGAGAGAGAGAGAGAGAGGAGAGAGAGATGAGAGAGAGGAAGAGAAGGGGAGGATGAGAGGAGGGGAGAGAGAGAGAGAGACTGTCTCCGTGCTTCTGTCTCTTTCTCCTTGTTGACTATGACTCAAACGAGGTTCAAAATAGCAACAAAACAAACAATACAAACATTAAAAAGAACAGTGCAAAACCAAAAGCAAGCCCAATGACGCTATCACATATATGAAGGAAGGTGGCAGGATGGTTAAGACGTTTCCTGCCAACAAGTCAACCGTGAGGTTCTGGGTTCGATTCCCAGCCTCGCCCTTTCTTCCCAGCTTGACAAATAAATCGAACTGAATGACAAAGTCCTTCCGATGAGACTATAAACCGAGGCCCCGTGTGCGAACGCATGCAGAACATCTTGCGCACACGTTAAATCCTGTTCCGCTTTTCGAAAGAGTAGGCCATTGTGTGCCGGTGGGAACAGATGACAAAATTTACAAAACCGCATACACATGCATACATTTTTTAAAAATTGTCATCTGAACGTTTTGATTTGTTGCTTTACAAGATTCAGCGCTAAATAAATTCCATACATTATTATTATTATTATTATTATTATTATTATTATTATTATTATTATTATTATTATATCTGCTGATCATGTGCATGACCTTGGCAGGCTTTTTCGGGTTTTTTGTTTGGTTGGTTGGTTTGTTGTTGCTGTTGTTGTTTTGGTGGGTTGTTTTTTTTTTCTTTTGGGGGGGAAGGGGGGAGGGTTTGGTTGGTTTTCTTTTTCTTATCTGGATCTACTGCCTCATGTGAAGATATGCCAACACAGATTGTATCACTGCTACAGGGAGCTAAGCACAGAGGAGACAGAAAGTAGCCACACCTAAACAACAGAAGGGAAGGGATAGCAGCTCAGTGGTCAGAGCACTCGCTGTCCCTCAGCCAAGGTTAAGCAGCATCGAGCGTGGTTACCACTTGGATGGGTGACCGTTTCCGCACCTTGGCTTCGGTACAGTCCCCCTAGTTCACCCAGCTGTAAATGGCTACCTGCCCTCTTTAGGATCAGGGAAGGTAAAGAACCGAGGGAGAGGAGATGGGCGCCACCCTCAATATTCTGGCCCCTTGAGAAGCTGAGGTCTCTGATGCCTCACTCCCCTATGACCACATAGGTTATGGGACACCTGTACTTTTTTTTTTTTACACACAACAGAAAGTCTTCAGAGAAAAACACTGCCTTCTAGCAAGTGTTTCACCCAGGCTTTGCCTACATCCGTTTGAGGGAGACCACCGCTCCAAGACTAATGGATGGGGAAAACAGGTTGAGCTCCCTTGGAAATCAAACCCTCACCCTTCACTTCTCGCTTTCTAGGCAGGTGCTCTAACTCTAGACCACTGACCCACCTTTCCATCATTCTGTGACACAAAGTGCTGTATCGACACAACGTGAAACCGTAGGCTTATAACATTAAACGATAATAAATTAACTGAAAAAAAGAAAGAAAAGAAAGTCTGCTCAGTTGTCTCTCTTTGGCCCTGGCTTTCACTCGGACTGAAGCCAAGAGCATAAAACGGTCTATTGAGTGACAGACACATAAACACAGACATTGCCACCTAGTTTGTTTCTTTTACACAGTCAGTTTGTGCGTGCACACACGCGATCTAAGCCTTCAGGGTTTTTTTTCTTTCTCTGTATCTCTGTCTGCATGTCTATGCCTGTCTGTCTGTCTGTCTGTCAAAGTCAAACTTTTATTTTCTGTCTGTCTGTCTGTCTGTCTGTTTGTCTCTCTCTCTCTCTCTCTCTCTCTCTCTCTCTCTCTCTCTTCTCTCTCTCTCCTCTCTCTCTTCTCTCTCTCTCTGCGTATGTATCTGTGTCTTTATCTGTCTGTCTCTGTCTCTGTCTGTCTGTCTCTCCTGTTCCGCTTTTTCAAAGATTAAGCCAGTGTGTGCCAGTGGGAACAGATGACACAATTTACAAAACCACATACACACGGGGACTGGACGTAAAAAGTACACGAGTGCTTGTTCCATCATCCTTGATAAAAAAGAATAAATGAATAAAATCTCCTTGGAAGAACATAAAATCAGTTGACAAAATCTGCTACCCTTTCGAGGCAGCAACAGTAAAGGAAAGACCTTCAAGGTGTATCGGATAACTAGGTACTCTCCTTCCATTTTTATTTGCGCTTTCACCTTTTTCATCGGCACAGAAGGAGTTTACATAGATATAAAAAGAAATGTTTTCTTTCATTCTTTTTTCTATCCTTCTTCTTTAACTTGTGGTTTCCACCACACGCGCACCGCAGAGAGACAGACAGACAGACGACAGGCAGACAGACACCACACACAAACACACACACACCACCCACACAAAGTGGTATCACACATTGCGCGGCGCTTTCAACCAAAACACACACACACCACAAACACACACTCAACTCACACACATCACACACCACCACAAACACACACACACACCCACACACCACACCAAAATACGTATACATCATGTGCGGCGCGCATCACACATGCACCACCACACACACCACCCACACCACCACACCACACACACCACCACACACCACACACAAATGTACATTAATTTCATCATCAGCTCGTTCACGCACTTTTTTTTCCAATGTCTTCAAATGCAATTTTCTACACTCCATCCCCCTCCACTTCCCATCCACCCTGCCTCTTCCCCTCAACACTAGTCAAGATTCGTTTCTCTCCTCTCCTCTCTCTCTCTCTCTCTCTCTCTCTTCTCTCTCTCTCTCTCTCTCTCTCTCTCTCTCTCTCTCTTCTCTCTCTCCTTTTTACTTCTTTTCTCGCTTCATTTTAACAAAAGCAGTTTTCATTTCTTCTCTCTCTCTCTCTCTCTTCTCTCTCTCTCTCTCTCTCTCTCCCCTCTCTCTCTCTCTCTCTCTCTCTCTCTCTTTCTCTTTCTCTGTCTCTCTCTCTCTCTCTCTCTCTCTCTCTCTCTCTCTCTCTCCTCTCTCTCCTCTCTCTCTCTCTCTTCTCTCTCTCTCTCTCTCCTTTTTACTTTCTTTCCTCGCTTTCATTTGAAACAAAAAGCAGTTTTCATTCTCTCTCTCTCTCTCTCTCTCTCTCTCTCTCTCTCTCTTCTCTCTCTCTCTCTCTCTCTCTCTCTCTCTCTGTCTCTCTCTCTTCTGTCTCTCTCCTCTCTCTTCTGTCTCTCTCTCTCTTCTCTCTCTCTCTCTCTCTCTCTCTCTCTCTCTCTCTCTCTCTCTCTCTCTCTCTCTCTCTCCTTTTTACTTTCTTTCCTCGCTTTCATTTGAAACAAAAAGCAGTTTTCATTCTCTCTCTCTCTCTCTGCTCTCTTCTCTCTGTCTCTCTCTCTCTCTCTCTCTCTCTCTCTCTCTCTCTCTCTCCTCTCTCTCTTTCTCTCTCTCTCGCTTCTCTCTCTGTCTCTTCTCTTCTGTTCTCTCTCTCTCTTCTCTTTTCTCTCTCTCTTCTCTCTCTCTCTCCTTCTCTCTCTCTCTCTCTCTCTCTCTCTCTCTCTCTCTCTCTCTCTCTCTCCTCCTTTTTACTTTCTTTCCTCGCTTTCATTTGAAACAAAAAGCAGTTTTCATCCTCTCTCTCTCTCTCTCTCTCTCTCTCTCTCTCTCTCTCTCTCTCTCTCTCTCTCTCTCTCTCTCTCTCTCTCTTCCCTCTTCTCTCTCTCTCTCTTCTTCTTTTCTTTCTTTCTTCATTCTATTGTCTTTCTTAGTTTTTCTGTTTTTCTTCTTTTTTTCCCATGATGCTGTTTCTTTGTTTTTTCTTCGTGGCTTTGTTTCCTTTTTTTTTCTCCCTTTCTCCTTCTCTGTGTGTCTTTCTTTCGTTCTCTTTTCTGTGTTGTTTCATGTCTTTTTCTTTTTCTTTTTCTTTGTGTTTTTTAAAAAATATCGTTTCTGCCTTTTTGCTTTCTTGCAGTGTGTTTTTGGTTCTCCCCACCCCCCTGTTTTTGTTACTGCTTTATTTCTTTTCTTTTCTTTTCTTCTTTCTTTATTTCTTTCTTTCTTTCTTTCTTTCGTTCTGTCTTTCTTTCTTTCTTTTTCGTTCTTCTTTTTTACGTTCTTTCCTTCTTATTTTCTCTCCCTTTTTTCGTTCGTCCACTTGGGTATTTTTTCCTTCCTTCCATCATTCCTTCCTTTCTTTTTTTCCTTCCTTCCTGTCTTTTCCTTCTGGTTCAAATTTGCTCTTCTTCTTTGATCTTTTCTTTTTTTTATGTTCGAATATAAGACCTTAATAAAACAGAAACAGGACTAACGTAACTTTAGGGACATACTACTTTTGTTTTTTTTTCTTCTTTCCAATGAGAACCTTACCATCCAGCCTCAAGAAGTTAAATCTTTTTCTCTTTTTTCTGTTTATCTGAACTATTTTATCTTATGTCCGTGTGTTTGTCCGTGTGTTCGTTTGCCTGTCTCTCCATCCTTCTCTTTGTTTGTTTGTCAGTCAGCCTGCATATGTACTTGATCAATTTGTTCGTTTGTGTAATCAGTGTATGTCTGGCTGCTAGTCCTAGTCTGGGTTCTAGACTTTTGGATGAGATGATAAACTGAAGTCTCGTGCGTAACACATATTTAGCGCACGTAAAAGAAAGGCGGTGGAGATGAGATGCTTTCGGAGACTCCTTGGCATCTCATACAAAGACCACATAAGCAACGAAAGCGTGCATAACAGAATCCAGCAAACCATTGGACCCTATGAGAACCTTCTAACGATCGTGAAAAAGCGTAAACTTAAATGGTATGGGCATGTCACAAGATCCAAAGGACTTGCAAAGACAGTTTTACAAGGCACTGTCCAAGGAGGAAGAAGAAGAGGCAGACCAAGGAAGAGCTGGGAGGATAACATCAGCGAATGGACAGGCCTAGAACTCAACAAAACCCTGAGAAAGGCAGAACAGAGAGAGGAATGGAGGGAACTGGTTGTTGAGTCTTTGAGGGTGCCCCCACGGTCGTCAGACTACGGGACAAATAGAATAGATAGAAAAGAACCCACGGCTACAAAAGTTGTTCCTGGCAAGATTCTGTTAATTTTTTTCTGATAAAGAAACAAATACAGTTGCAGCTAGGAAAAAGTATAATGAATGGCGCTGTCCTTGTGGCGACACGCTCTCCCCGGGGGGTGCAGCCCGAATTTTACGAAAAGAAATCTGCCGTGACTTAAAAGTGACATGTATATATACATAGAATACAATAGAATACAATGCAATACAATACAATACAATGCACTTCAATGGAATGCAATACAGTACAATACAATGCAATGCAACGCAATACAATACAACACAACACAGCACAACACAACACAATACCCGCGATACAATACAATACAATACAATACAATACAACACACTTAATAGTATTCCTGCCTGTCCATCTGCCTGTCTGTCCAACGATTTGTCGTCTGCTGACTATTCATTTACTCGTTTTATGTTTGTTGATCTGTTGTTCTGTCCGTCCGTCTATCTGCCAATCTGTCTGTCAATCTTTCGCGTGGATAGGCTGTCTGTCCTTCTGTCTGTGCGTCTGTCTGTTTGTCTGTTCGACTGTCTGTTCAGCTGGCTGACTAGCTGGCTAGGTCTGTATCTATCTGTCAATTAATCATTGTTGGTTGCATGTGTAGGAGCGGATTGAATGCAAGCGCTCTGATTTGTATTTGCAAGATATAGCGCTATATAAATTCCATTTATCATTATTATTATTAGTAGTAGTATTGTTATTATTATTATTATTATTATTATTATTATTATTATTATTATTATTATTATTATTATTATTATTATTATTATTATTATTAGTTGTTGTTGTTGTTGTTATTATTATTATTATTATTTATTATTATTATTATTATTATTATTTTATTATTATTATTATTATCAATTATATAACTATTTTGTCTGTGCTCTTCATAAGTTGATTTCTGCATATATCTGTTTGTTCTTTTGCTTCTCTGTTTGCGTCTATTTACCTGTATATTCTTTTGTTTGTCTGTTTGTGTCTAATTCCTTGTCTGTTCATCTATATATCTTTGTCTGTCTGTCTGTCTGTCTGTCTGTCTGCCAGTCTGTGTCTCTCTTTCGAACACTATGTCTTAGTCTGTTTATATGTGTGCGTGCGTGCGTGCGTGCGTGCGAGTAGTGTAAAGGTGGTGGTGGTGGTGGTGTGTGTGTGCCTCTCTCTCTCCTCTCTCTCTCTCTCTCTCTCTCTCTCTCTCTCTCTCTCTCTCTCTCTCTCTCTCTGTATGTATGTATGCGTGCAACCCCCCACCCTCTGTGTGTGTGTGTGTGTGTGTGTGTGTGTGTGTGTGTGCCCTTATTTCCACCTACCTGCGAACCTGTTACGTTTACTTATCTGTGGTCTGTCTGTCTACCTATCCACACGTCAGTTGAGTTCTCTGTTTAATCTGATCTAGCCATTTCTAGCAAACACGTTCTAGCCTTTTCCCTGATCTTTTCTTGCTTTTTTCCTTCTTTCTTTCTTCTTTTACTTTGCTATATTCTTTCTTCCTTCCTTCTGTCTCTTTTTTAATTATTTCTTTTTTCTCCTTCCTCCTTCGGTTCTCGCAGTGTGCCTGTTTGTCTTCTTTCTTTCTTTCTTTCTTTCTTTCTTTCTTTCTTTCTTTTTTTCTTTCTGCTTTCCTTCCTCCTCTGGTTCTCCCAGTGTGCCTGTTTGTCTTCTTTCTTTCCTTCTGTCTCTTCTTTCTTTTCCAGTGGGGATACTTTTATTCTTTTATTCTTTCTTGCTCTTTTTTTAAGCAGCAGCAGGACACTGGATTCAAGAATCAGCAAAACCACCAGCAATAGCAGCAGAAGTAAAGATGAGGACAGTAGCAGCAACAGTGGCAGCAGCAGCAGCAGCAGTAGTAGTAGTAGTAGCAGCAGCAGCAGCAGCAGCAGCAGCAGCAGCAGCAGCAGCAGCAGCAGCAGCAGCAGCAGCAGCAGCAGTAGTTGGCGCTTTGATTTAAGCGCTTTGATTTGTAGCTTTACAAGATTCAGCGCTATATAAATTCCATACATTATTATTATTATTAGTAGTAGTAGTAGTAGCAGCAGCAGCAGCAGCAGCAGCACCAGCAGTAGTAGTAGTAGCAACAGCGGCAGCAGCAGCAGCAGCAGTAGCAGCAGTAGTAGTAGTAGTAGTAATAGTAGTAGTAGTAGTAGTAGTAGTAGTAGTAGTAGCAGTAGTAGTAGTAGTAGCAGCAGCAGCAGCAGCAGCAGCAGCAGCAATAGTAGCAGCAATAATAGTAGCAGTAGTAGCAGCAACAGTAGCAGAAGAAGTAGTAGCAGTAGTAGTAAGAGTAGTAGTAGAAGCAGCAGTAGTAGCAGCAATAGTAGCAGCAATAATAGTAGCAGTAGTAGCAGCAACAGTAGCAGCAGAAGTAGTAGCAGTAGTAGTAAGAGTAGTAGTATAAGCAGCAGTAGTAGCAGCAATAGTAGCAGCAATAGTAACAGCAACAGTAGCAGCAATAGTAGCAGTAGTAGTAACAGCAATATCAGTAGCAGTACTAGCAGCAATAGCAGCAGCAGCAATAGCGGGAACAATAACAGGAGCAATAGCAGGAGCAACAGTAGCAACAATATTGGCGCCAGCAGAAGACTGGCAGTAGAAGCTGCAACAAACCAAAGATACAGCAGGAGCAGCAGCAAGTGCAGCTGTACTAACTGAAGGTATTCCCATGACCATGATGAAGTACCTGAAACACGATCCTTTTCAACCTTACGGTTCAGAAGAACTAATCAAACCTGTTTGTTTGGACTTGTCAGTGTGAAAAATGACCAGCTGCCATACAAAACAGCTTAGGAAAGGTTTCAAACTCAAACGAAATATACTTGTTGCACACGCAAGATAACCTTCAACTTCAAAGTGAGAATTGGCTGGCTGGAGGATGAGAGCTGTCTGTTTGAGAAAGAACGGATCTGTTCCAACCTGTTAGGTATTAACTTGAGGCCTGAAGCCACTTTAAGGTATAGGCTTGGTTTTGCTCTGACGGTTCTGGTCTCATAGTCTAAGAGGCTAGTCTGTAGGTCCCATTTAACTTCAGCCTCACCTGCTTCACCTGTCCAAGTCACTCAATTCAGTTAGGGGTGCTGTGAGGGATGTTGCACTCTGTGACCGGCTTATGTTCAACCCTCCTGAAATTGGCCTGGGTGTGACATTACGTGCATATCCTTTCCATTTTCCCCATCCACAGAAAAATCTGACCTGTAGAGTTCTAAGTTGTTGTTTATAAAACGGAGAAACAGATTTTTCTCATTGCACAATATTAAACTTATGCCATCGCGACACAACTATGCTGCTCAAGGGGTCTATCTATCTGGACTGTTGTGGTCAACTTGAATATCCAGGCTGCTGGTGTTGGCTGTTTTTCATGTGTGAAACTGGATCGGGGTTTACTTTTCTTTCTGTTTGCCTCTATATTCCTTCAAAGAGGGCTGCTGTGTGGTCTGCTGTTCTCGTGGAGTAATACATGACCAATATATTCTAATGTTTTTATTGCTAGTAGCGAGCTTTTGTAGTGGTATAAAGTTCTTCAGGGCCACTTTTGTTGGTTCTTCTGCTTGTGAATTCAAAACGTGGCTGTCTTTGATAGAACCACACCTCAGCTCTTTTGTAATCAGCTTTTCTGACAGTCCAGGTACTGTAACCCTAAGTTATGACTGACTGTATCAAACATGTTAAACGTTTGGCCAGCAGTTCTTCTGGTCTGCCTGTGTCTTTCTAGACACTGAATAAGAACATTCTTGCTTTGCCTTTCCAGTGCTCATTTTAATGCCTTTTGAGGTACTATGTGATTAGTCTAAACAGAGCCTAGACAATGTACATTTCTGTCATTTTGCAAAGGCTATCTAGTAATGAAAACAGCCTGGTCACCTCTTAGATTCAATGTGCTGGTTTCTCTTCCTCCTTCTCTGTGCTCCATGAAAAGGTGGGACGCACAGTGCCTGGTCTTCTCCCCTGCTTGTTCACTGTAGGAGGTCTGTCTGCTGGCCTCAGCTGACGCTATCCAACTTCAGAACAGTTGATACTTCGTACAAGATGCATGCTGGGTATGTTCATGTTTCTGAAACCCACTAAGCTCTGACATGAATTACTAGACTTCTTAGCGTGTATATTTTGATCTTCTTCCTCTGAATAACTACAAAGCGATTAAGGGCACTGGTAGGTCTGCACTTTAATATGACCTGGGAGGTTACAAAAAAATCCCCTACCATGATTGATCATATCCTACCACTGCAATATAAACCCATTACTTCATGAATCCATGACATTAACAATAAAAATTAATGGTCTTAACGCTTAGCTATAACCTCCACTTGTCTTGTTGTTGATATTCCCAGAAGAAACCGAACAAAACAAAATCAAACAAGTGAAAAGAAAACACTCCCCTCTCATTTAAAGATGGATAGCAGTGCTGTACAGTGTCACATAATAATTGTAAGGTAAGGTAAATTGATTTGATGTATGTAATGTGAAGTAGTTATTGTAATACCATGCAGTCTATATCAGCATCATGGTTGATGAAGTCTTCTTCTTCTTCTTAGTCCTTACAGCTCCTAGCGGAGCATAGGGCCTCAACAGCGTCCCTCCACCTTCTCCTGTCTCTGGCAAGGGTCTTGGCCTCTTCCCATGCCAGGCTGGAGTCTCTCAGCTCACTATGCAGGCTTCTCCTCCAGGTCTGTTTGGGGCGCCCTCTCTTCCTTTTCCCCTGCGGGTTCCACTCAAGCGCTTGTCTGGTGATGTTGCAAGGCTCCTTCCATAGGGTGTGGCCGACCCAACGCCACTTTCGCCGCCTTACTTGGACATCCATAGGCTGTTGGTTCGCCCTCATCCACAGGTCGGTACTTGGCACTCTGTCGAACCATCTGAGATGAAGGATCTGCCGGAGACATCCGTTGATGAAGGTCTGGATCTTGGAGGAGCTGGTGTTGATGACCCGCCAAGTTTCTGACCCGTAGAGAAGCACAGACTTCACGTTGGAGTTGAAGATCCTGAGCTTGGTGGTTGTGGAGATCGCATTTGTTCTCCACACGGGTTTCAAGATGGCAAATGCTTGGCGTGCTTTCTTTATTCTTGCCTTGATGTCTTCGTCTGTGCCTCCTGTCTGGCTGATCTTACAGTCCAGGTACACAAATTCACTGACATCCTCTACTGTTTTCCCAGAGATGGTGACAGGAGCCTCTTGCTGGTTGTTGGTACGCAGTAGCTTGGTCTTCTCTTGACTGATCCTGAGGCCAACACGTCTAGCTGTGGTATCTAGGGCAGTGACTTTGCTTTGGATGTGCTGCAGGCGGTGGGATAGCAGAGCCAAGTCATCGGAAAAATCAAGATCTTCCAGTTTTGTCATGAGGATCCATTGGATACCTTTCCCGGAACTTGCGTAGGCCGTCCTTGTCACCCAGTCCAGCACCACAAGGAAGAGGAGTGGAGACAACAAGCAGCCCTGTCTGACGCTGGAAGAGATTCCGAAGCTGTCGGAGAGTCTTCAGCCGTGGATGACCTGGCAGGAGAATCCTTCGTAAAGTTGTCTTATGATGTTGACAAACTCTGATGGCACACCATAGTGGAGAAGGATGTTCCAGATTGCTTGTCTGTCCACACTGTCAAAAGCCTTCTCAAAATCGATGAAGCAGGCATAGAGAGGTGACTGCCATGCTATGGACTGTTCCACGATGATTCTGAGGGTCGCAATCTGGTCGGTACAGGAACGTTCTTTACAGAAGCCTGCCTGTTCATCTCGAAGAGTCTTGTCGAGAGCATCTTTCATTCGGTCCAGGATGATTCTTGTGAGGACTTTGCTGGGGATGGACAACAGGGTGATACCTCGCCACTTTCCACAACGGGAGAGGTCGCCGTGCTTGGGGAGCTTTACAAGCAGGCCCTTCTTCCATTCTGCTGGCACCTCCCCAGTTGTCCAGATCAGGTTGAGCAAGTGGTGTAACTCGTCAACGATGTCACTACCCCCTTCCTTCAAGGCTTCTGCTGGAATGTTATCTATGCCAGCAGCCTTGCCGTTCTTCAAGCTCCTGATGGCCTTTCGGATCTCTGCCTTGGTGATCTCTCCAATGTTGATGTCGAGAGGGTCCCCTGGCTTCAGCTGAAATCGTTTCTCTGGGGCTGGTCGATTCAAGACCTCCTGAAAATGCTCTTTCCATCTTGTTAGCTGGTCTTCAATAGAGGTGAGAAGCTTCCCTTCCTTGTCTCTGACAGGTCTGTTTGGGTTGCTGCGACGCACACTAAGAAGTCTGGTGGTGGCATACAGGGTCTTGAGGTCTCCCTTGCCAGCAGCCTCTTCTGCCTCATCTGCGATGGCATTGATGTGAGCTCGTTTGTCTGCTCGTAGCTCATTCTTGGCTTCTTTGGCAAGTATGGAGTACTTGGCTGTTGCTCGCTGCTTCTGTTGGCAGGTCGTAGCTCGGTTCAGCTCTTGTTTGGCTAGCCTTCTCTCCTCGACTTTCTTCCAGGTCTCATCCTTGATCCATGGCTTCCTATTCATCAGTGGTTGTCCCAAAATCTCATCACAGGCTCCCACAATGGCGTCTTTGAAGGTGGTCCATTTGTGTTCCACTGTTTCTGTCTCCTCTGACTGGAGCACTTGGAAGCGGTTGTGAAGTGAGATCTGAAATGCCTGCCTTGTGTCTTTTTGTTTCAATCTCAAAACGTTGAACTTTTTTCTTGGATTCTGCAGAGTCTTTCTCACAGACAAGCGCATCTTGATCTTGGTGACCACAAGATGGTGGTCTGACCCTATGTCTGCTCCGCGTCTTACTCTCGCGTCTTGTAGGGAGCTCCGGTAGCGTTGTCTCACCATGACGTGGTCTATCTGGTTCTCTGTCTGGTGGTCGGGGGAGACCCAGGTGGCTTTGTGGCAACGCTGGTGTGGAAAAAGCGTGCCTCCAATTACAAGGCTGTTGGCAGCACAAAAATCAGCAAGCATTTCTCGACTTTCATTTATGTTTCCAAGCCCATGTCATCCAATCTCCCGCTCTCTATCAGTGTTGTCAGTCCCGACCTTGGCGTTCATGTCCCCCATGAGGATGAGCATGTCCCGTCTCGGGATTTTGTCTACCACCGACTGGAGCTGGGTGTAGAAGTTGTCCTTGTCTTCCTCCTCCGCGGTGTTGGTAGGGGCGTAGCACATGACAAGGGACACCTTCTGGAAGCGCGACTCAAACCGAGCGGTGATGATGCGGTCTGAAACAGGCTCCCATTCCAGCAGGCTCTTGGCTGCATGCTTGGACAGCAGGAGACCTACTCCAGCTTCATGACGGTCTTCTTCACTTTTACCAGAGTAGAGCAAAGTTTCTCCTGACTGTAATCTTGTCACTCCGTGACCATTCCACTGGACTTCACACATGCCCAGGAGTGCGAGGCGATATCTGTTCATCTCCCTCACTGCCTGCACACACCGTCCGGTTTCCCAGAGGGTCCTCACGTTCCATGTTCCAAGTAGGACCGGCCGACGTGACAACAACCTCGGAGACTTCATCAGGGGTGTCTCTGGTTGATGAGGGGTCGTCAGCCCTGCAGCTTCCTGACGGGTTTGGCTGCAGCGCGTCATAGGTTTCCTTGAAGGATCCCCAGATCTCCCAAAGACTGAGTTGGCATGAGTATTGCTGTTTATGGTTTCTGTAACAGGAGTTCTTTTACAGAGCAGGGTTGTTAGCCCTGTGTGCAACCCCTTTTACCTAGGGGGAAAGGTGCCTCCTTAGTCGCCTTTTACGACATGCCTGGATGGTGGCGGGCAGGGTTCCTATTCTTGCAATGCTCACTTTGCAAGCATACCCCGGGAGACCCACGAGGGGGGTTGATGAAGTGCTGTGGTACCAAATGACACAGCATCAGCAACCAGGTTAGATATGATAATCTGCCTAGAGTACTTGTTTGCATGTTTATTCTGTTGTGCTATTGATGATTCTGCTTGCTTATATTATTTTATCATTTGTTTCACTTAAATCTTTTTTACTGTAATTTTCCATTTACTGTTACATCTATGTCTTTTGTTTTGTAGAAAATCTTTTCCCTTTCTGGTTTTTAAGAATTTTACTTCTGTTATATTATTATGCTCCTGCCATTTTCTGCCCGAATGATTTAAGCCATGTAATTCTAACCAGATTGTTTTGGCTTTGCTTAAACTCTTTCCCCTCTAACCATATTAATATGCCTATATTTTTCTCTCCATTTTCTTTAGAACATCTAGCAAAAAAACCACCCCAAATACCCAAACTTCACACATTTCAAGGGCCTGTGGATTTAAAAATAAGGTCATGCACGTGCCTTGCCTTGCGTGCAGCTGAAGAGAGAGGATTTCCGGTATTCCAAGAAATGGGCGTCTCCCTCCGTCCTCTCCAGATTCTTCCAGACAGGCTTAATTGACGTGCTTCATTGCTAAATGGACGGTTCCTGGCACTCTTAAAGTCCTGTACGTTCCAAGACCTTTTTCTTTGCTTTTCTTTACTTTCCTTTTTTGTGTTTTGCATGTGAGCAAGCTTTTACAGGGAACTGGACGTGGCAAGACGTTTGAAAGTGGGTTTTTTATGGTTTGTTGGCTTTGATTTGATTTGGTTTGAGGTTTTTGTCTTTCTACTGTGTCCTTTTGTGGGTAGTAGTGTTTTGATTGTGATGTATTTTTTTCTTTATTGTTATCGTTGTTTGCTGTAATTGTGGTTGTTGTGAATTCTGTCATCATCGTCTCATCATCATCATCATCATCATCATCATCATCATCATCATCATCATCACATCGTCGTCGTCGTCGTCGTCGTCTCCTTCAACTCTTTCTTTTATGATGAGAGAAGCAACAAAGCAATAGCAGTGATGACGAGGATATAGATTTAATGTTGCTGTTATCGTTGTCATCATCGTCTTCGTCATCGCTGCTTAGATAAGCTTGGAAAAAATATACAAAAAGCTGTTATTTTTGCAAATAATCATTATATCATGTACAAAAAGATAAACAATACATAAAGTTTGCCCTGCTTGTTTTATTTAACAATATAGAATACTTTAGCCAGATTACAAACATACCTCTGTCATTTCATTGTGTACTTAACTTTTATCATTGCCCGTTTCCACTCCACAATCAACCTCATGTAGGGATGGAGAAAAAGAACAAAAAGGGGTAAAAAGACAAATCGAAAACAGAAAGAGGAGAGAGAGAGAGAGAGGAGAGAGAGAGAGAGAGAGAGAGAGGAGAGAAGAGAGAGAGAGAGAGAGATGTAAAAAAAATGAAGCGATTTTGGACGAACAAAAATGTTTTGTAGAAAAAAACCCACCGCAACTCCACCGACAGCGAGCAACTGTGCAAACAACAAAACAAAACAAAACCAAAACAAAACAAAAAGCGCAAATGGAAATGGATAGCCTGGCTGTTGGAAAAAATAGTACAAATTTCTAGCATTAACAGAAAAGACAGAGAGAAGGTAGGGTGAGGCAGGACAAAGTTCCTTATAAAATAAGTTTGAAGCTAATCATTGAGCACTGGCGTGTAGTCTGACATACATTCCCTGCCTTTAAAAATGGATGAAAACAACAGAAATTTAATATAATTGTAAGAATATAACACAAGGAAATAAACGTATACATTTTTGCATAATGAGTATGAAATATATGGTTTTTTTCAAAAACAGTTTGGGATTGGAAGATATAATTATCAGACGGGAGGGAGGGAGGAGAGAGAGAGAGAGAGAGAGAGAGAGGAGAGAAGAGAGAGAGAGAGAGAGAGAGAAGAGAGAACAGAGAGAGAGAGAGAGCGAAGAAGAAGAGAACAGAGAAAGAGAACAGAGAGAGACAGTGAGAGAGAAAACAATCACAATGGCAAAGACAAATGGATAACGATAAATTCTTTTATTTCGAGGATAATGAATAACATCCATTGTGCTATTTTTACATTCAGTCCTGCCTTAGGGATGAATCATATAATAGAATAAAGTAAACCAATACCCATACACTCACACAGTAAAAGAAAAAAAAACCCACCAGAAAAACCACAAAAAAAAAGGAAAGAGAACAAAGAAACAAAATAAAGAGCAGAAAACAAAAAAAAGACAACAGACACACAAAAGAAAAGCAAAGAGAACAAAAGGAGAAGAAAAAAAGAAGGAGGAGATGACAACCAGATAATCCCACAATAAATGCACAATAAACTCCTACAGGATAATGGAAACAAACCATAAAGGTCAACAATTTAATTGGACGTCTTTATTTTTTATAAAGGAAACCCATACCATGCAAAAGTAAAAGAGCAGAAAGCTGCCAGCCAGCCACCAGCCAGCCAGCAGAATAGCCAGCAGTGCAACCAGCCAACTATCCAGCCACACATCAGCAACTAGCCAGCCAGAACCAGCCAATAAGGACAGACCACCAAAACGGTCAACTAGGCCTAAGGAAGCAACAGCCAATTAAAGCAGCAGCTGCCAGCCAGCACTAGCCAGCAGCCATCCAGCCAACTAGCCAGCCATCCAGCCAACCAGCCAACTAGCCAGCCAGCCAACTAGCCATCCAGCCATCCAGCCAACTAGCCAGCCATCCAGCCAACTAGCCAGCCATCCAGCCATCCAGCCAACTAGCCAGCCATCCAGCCATCCAGCCAACTAGCCAGCCATCCAGCCATCCAGCCAACTAGCCAGCCATCCAGCCATCCAGCCAACTAGCCAGCCAGCCAGCCATCCAGCCAACTAGCCATCCAGCCATCCAGCCAACCAGCCAACTAGCCAGCCATCCAGCCATCCAGCCAACTAGCCAGCCAGCCAGCCATCCAGCCAACTAGCCAGCCAGCCAGCCAGCCAGCCATCCAGCCAACTAGCCAGCCAGCCAATCCAGCCAACTCAGCCAGCCATCCAGCCAACAGCCTAGCCATCCAGCCATCCCAAAGCCACCAGCCAACTACTAGCCAGCCAGCCAGATCCAGCCAACTAGCCAGCCATCCAGCCAACTAGCCAGCCATCCAGCCATCCAGCCAACTAGCCAGCCATCCAGCCAACTAGCCAGCCATCCAGCCATCCAGCCAACCAGCCAACTAGCCAGCCAGCCAACCAGCCAACTAGCCAGCCATCCAGCCATCCAGCCATCCAGCCATCCAGCCATCCAGCCAACTAGACAGCCAGCCAGCCATCCAGCCAACTAGCCATCCAACCAGCCAACTAGCCAGCCAGCCAACCAGCCAGCCAGCCAGCCAGCCAACCAACTAGCCAGCCAGCCAACCAGCCAACTAGCCAGCCAGCCAGCCAACTAGCCAGCCAGCCAACCAGCCAACTAGCCAGCCAGCCAGCCAGCCAACTAGCCAGCCAGCCAGCCAACCAGCCAGCCAACCAGCCAGCCAGCCAGCCAGCCAGCCAGTCAGACAGAAAGACAGACAGAGCGGGTTAGCATGTGCACGAAACAAAAAGGAAAGGGTTACATTATCTTTTTTTCGAAACGAGGTGGAAAAATACACACTGATGGTTAGAATATAGCAGTGGTGGTTATGCCTCCATTATCAAGACAGTGACAATCTCGATATTTGTGTAGATAATGACTCTCCTGTTGGTGGTGGAGGATGCTATTTATGTAAGTGAAGACAGTGTTCGATTCCTATCCAGCGGGTCCAGAGTGTCCATGAAGTCATGCGTTCGATTCTCAAGGTCCTGCGTGCAGCATGCGTTTAGCGCACGTAAAAGAACCCACAGCAACAACACAGTTGTCCCATGAAAAATTGTGTAAAAAAACACAATCTGGTAGGGAAACAAATACACATGCAGACAAAAAAAGGAAAACAACACGGGTGGCGCTGCTCTTGTGGCGACACGCTCTCCCCAAGAAAAGCAGCCTTAATTTCACGTATTTTATTTTTTATTTATGTGTTTATATTTATACCACTTTAAGTCACGCAGATTTCTCTGAGTGAAATTCGGGCTGCTCTCCCCGGGGAGAGCGCGTCGCCACAAGAGCAGCGCCACCCAGAGAACTCTGCGGTGACTGAAAGTGGTATACTGCACAATCTCGGCAGTCGGCGTGTGGCGATTACAGGGTGGGCACTTTAATGATCTCCCGGGTATAATGACAGTGTTCGAGGGTCTACAGAAGCAGAGACATACCCAGCATGCACCCTGTACCTGGAGAGGGATGGGCTCCACAAGATTTAATTTGCCCAAGAGACTGTCTGGAAAAGTCAGTGCAATTCCTGAATGACTCCTCAGGAAATTAAGAAAGATGATAACAAGACCGAAGGAAAAGGAATTTAGTTCTCTGTGCCTCTTTTTCTCACTGTCTCTGTGGTTCTTTGTATCTGTCTGT
>CM054142.1:8795865-8808365 GCA_028751875.1 Rapana venosa
GGAAAGTCGTAGCACAGAGTGTCCAGAAGGTGGGGAAGCTCTATATTTTATACCTACAGGCGCCCGTCATCCCCAAGGGGAAATACCATCTATATAACACCAAATTTTGTCCCCTCAAACTCGATTTTCCTTCCCAGAAGAGAGTTTGTCACCACAGGCACAGCGCCACTTAGTTATGTTGTTGACTTCAATTTTACGAATGTTCACTTTTAGTGATATTAGACGGGAGCCCCCCACCTAAAAAAAAACAACCCCAAAACCGGGAGAGGTGGAACCACTTAGCTATGTTTTTCCTGTAAGCGTGTATAGTTCGTGTAATTCAGAATGGAACTTTATGGCATTTCGCCAGCGAGAAGTCTTACTGCCTATGGTTCTTTAACTTGCGCTGAGTGTATGCAGCACGCGGGATCTTGATGTACTGCCTCCTCTGAAAAAATGGCACTGGAATTATTACACACGATCTAAGTAGATCGGTTTCAAACGGAATCAAACATGCAGCCTCTCGCATTCCCAACTGGTATTGGTAGAGTTTGTTGTGTCCACGCACACCTGGCTTTGCATTGTAGTGTAAACTGTATCTATAGATCATTCCCTGAAGTCGGAATGTGACTACTTTCAGGGTGGGGAAGAAAACAACCGGTCACATACGCAACATCTCACCATTGGATGAAAGTCAGAGCTGTAGTGAAGGAGGTGAAAACAAAGAAACAAACAAAGAAAAAGCAGTCTGCAGTTTTGAGCCTTTTTGGCAGCCAGATATGCATCAGATGATGAGCGTTTTCTTTACGATTTTGGCGTTTGTTTGAATGTGTGTGTGTGTGTGTGTGTGTGTGTTTGTGTGTGTTTGTGTGTATGTGTATGTGTGTGTGTGAGTGTGTGTGTGTGTGTGTGTGTGTGAGTATGTGTATGTGTGTGTGGTGTGTGTGTGTTAACATTCCTCTTTCCCTGTCTGTCTATCTGTCTAAAATACTGTCATTTTCTATCTCTTCGGTTTTTTCTTTTTACTGTCTGTAGCTTTCTTCCACGATTTGCTCGTTTTACTTTGCATGCGCTAGCAATTGCACTAACAACACACACACACAGACACACACACACACAAACACACACACACACAAACACACACACACAAACACACACACATATACCCAGAGTGATAAAGATACATACAGAGAGAGAGTCAGACAGACAGACAGACAGAATTATTTTTATTTCCTGAATAATAAATAGCTACGCATGTTCTTTTTATGTCTACTTACCATGTGCATGCAATTTGTAAGACAGATACAAAGACACAGACATACAGAGGGACAGACAGATAGAGAGAGGCAGAGAGAGAGAGGGACAGAGATAGATAGATAGATAGATAGAGAGAGAGAGAGAGAGAGAGAGAGAGAGAGAGAGAGAGAGAGAGAGAGAAGAGAGAGAGAGAGAGAGAGAGGGACAGAGATACTGATAGACAGACAGACACACAGGCAGACAGACAGACAGGTTTACTTCTTTTTGACCTCCTGCATTATTGATTAGTCATCGGGAGTACTGTCCAACATGGGGGGAAAGCCATTGGTAATGAATTGAATCGTGTGTGTGAGTGTGTGTGTGTTGTGTGTGTGTGAGTGTGTGTGTGTGTGTGTGTGTGTGCGTGCGGGTGTGTGTTTGTGCGTGCGTGTGTGTGTTTGTGCGTGTGGGTGTGTGTGTGAGCGTGCGTGCATGCGTGTGTGTGTGCGTGTGTATTAGTGTGTGTGTGAGTGGTGTGTGTGTGTTTTAGTGTGTGTACATTAGTGTGTGTGTGTGTGTGTGTGTGTGTGTTTGTGTGTGTGTGTGTGTGCGTGCGTGTGTATTAGTGTGTGTGTGTATTAGTGTGTGTATGTGTAAAACATGCGAAGGTAGGATAAAGACACGAGCGAGACGATGTGAAGTTGAACAGTCAACAAGAAAGGTAACGTTGTGTGTCCCTCTTCTTGGCAATGATGCAGAACCTTTTTATTTTATTTATATATTTTTTCTTTTATATCGAGGGTAATGGAATAAGCACTTATGTGCTTTTTTACATCCAGTTCCCGTGTGTATGCGGTTTTGTAAATTCTATCATCTGTTCCCACAGGCACACAATGGCGTACTTTTGTGAAAAGCGGAACAGGATTTAACGTGTGCGCAAGATGTTCTGCGTGCGTTCGCACACGGGGCCTCGGTTTATAGTCTCATCCGAAGGACTTTTTCAATCATACATACATACATACATACATACATACATACATACATACGTACATACATACATATAAACACCGTATTGTCGGGTTTCTCTCCCGTATGTCCTTGAGGAGTCGTTTGCACACAGAATTAGATACTATAGATCGTTTATCTTTAAGCTTTATAAAGTTGCATGGAGTGGAGTCAATTTCGGTTTTTAGATCATGTGTTTTGTAAGTTGATTTTGATAAAGTCCATCCCTTTTTAGGTTATGTGTCTTCGTTAAGTTGAATATGGTAAAGTCTATCTTTATTTAGGTCATGTGTGTTCGTTAAGTTGAATATGGTAAAGTCTATCTTTATCTAGGTCATGTGTCTTCGTTAAGTTGAATTATGGTAAAGTCTATCTTTATCTAGGTCATGTGTCTTCGTTAAGTTGAATAATTATGGCAAAGTCTATAATAATAATAGTAGTAGTAATAATATTAGTAGTAATAATAATAATAATTATAATTATAATAATAAAAATAATGAATGGAATTTATGTAGCGCTATGGGATAGCTCAGTGGTCGGAGCACTCGCTTTCCCCCAGCCAAGTTAAGCAGCGTCGAGCGCGGTTACCAGTTGGATGGGTGCCCGTTTGCGCGCCTTGGCTTCAGTACAGTTCCCCCAGTTCACCCACGAAAAGGGTCCCCCCGCCCTTTTTAGGTCAGGGAAGGTAAAGCACGAGGGAGAGATGGGCCCGCCCCAAAATGCTGGCCCTAGAAAGAGGTCCGACGCCTCGCTCCCCTACACCTTATGGGTTAGGGGACTCCTTTTACTTTTTTTTACCTTTTATTTTCTTGCAAAAAACGATCAAAGCGCTTTCAATCATCCTACTCATTGACAGCGCCAGTTACAATTAATGGGTTTTTAAAAAAAAATAAATTCAAATGTATCACAACGCACGCACGCACGCACACACACACGCAACCCCCAAAACCACACCACACAAATACACCACGCGCGCGCGCGAAACCCACACCCATACCATAAAGGTTTAACACCCGACAGGAGAGGGGGTTTTTTGCTGTTGAGGGAAAGGGACAAAAATTTAGATAAACAAGAGGGAGAAATTTGGGTTTAAATAAATGTTCTTGAGGCCATTTAAAAACGCCATAAGAGGGCGGCATTCCGATCGATAACCAGAAACAAAAAGAGCGACGGCCGCAGGGGGACTGGTTGAATCTGGGTTTTCTTAAGCAAAAGTATCTGCAGCAGAGCGAGGGAACGAAAGGGTGTACGGGTGAAACAGTACTCTTTCCAGGTCAGTCCCTGAGTTAAGTTGAATTGGCACAGTCCTCCTTTTTCCCCGGGTCACGTGTCTTGTTAAGTTTGAATAGGCACGTCTATCTCTTTCCAGGCACGTGTCTTAGTTAAGTTGAATATGGCACGCTTCTTTTTCCCAGGCACGTGCTTAGTAATTAATATGGCACAGTCTATCTCTTTCCACTCACTTTCTTAGTTAAAGTTAATTTTGGCCATCCTCTTTTTCCCCGGGTCATTCCTGAGTTAAGTTAAATAGGCACCTCCACCTTTCCAGGTCCGCTCTTAGTTAATTAATAGGGCACAGTCCATCTCTCGCCAGGTCACTGCTTATTTAATTAATAGGGGCACAGTCCATCTTTTTCCAGTCACTGTCTTAGTTAATTTGAATAGGGCCAGGCTACCCTTTTCCGGGTCATGCCCTTATTAATTTGAATATGGCACACCACTCCGCGGGTCACGTGTCTTAGTTATTTGAATAGGCACATCCACTTTTTCCAGCACGTGTCTTATTAAGTTGAATATGCACAGCCCCCATCTTTTTCCCAGGTCACGTTTTTTATTTAAATTAATATGGCACAGTCATCCTTTCCAGGTCAGTGCTTATTAATTGAATAGGGCACAGTCTATCCTTCCAGGCACGTGTCTTATTAATTTTAATATCACAGTCCCCTCTTTCCGGCACGGTTTTAGTTAAGTTAATATGGCCAGTCCTCTTTTCCCCGGGTCCGTTCTTATTAAATTTGAATAGGGCACATCCATCTTTTTCCGGGTTTCACGTGTCTTAGTTAAATTGAATAGGGCACAGCCCACTCTTTCCAGGTCATGTTTTTAGTTAAGTTGAATATGGAAATTCCACCCTTTCCAGGTCACTGTTTTAGTTAAGTTGAATATGGCACACCCCATCTCTTTCCAGCCGTGTCTTAGTTAAGTTGAATTGACACGCCCCCATCTTTTTCCAGGTCACGTGTCTTAGTTAATTTTGAATTGGCACAGTCCACTCTTTCCAGGTCACTGTCTTAGTTAATTAATAGGGCACAGTCCTCTTTTTCCCATCACGGTTTTAGTTAAGTTAATAGGCACAGCTATCTCTTTCCAGGCACTGTCTATTAATTGAATAGGCACAGTCCCCCTTTTCCGGGTCACGTGTCCCCTTTGTTAATTAAATTTGGGGCACATCCCTCTTTCGGGTCACAGGGCTACCTAAATGGCGGGGAAAAAAAGGGTCGTTTACCATAAATCCCCCTTTTGGTGAAAATCAGCTCTACCCAAGGAACAAAATAAAAAAGTGTCTGATTGAAGTTAAGCGGTGGAGCCCACATCCTTTAGGTTAGGCTTTTAGTTAAGTAAAATGGCAAAGTCCATTTCTTTTTAGGCATGTGTCTCAGTCAAAATTTTAACCGGCAATCCATCTTTTACAAGTCTCAGGCTGCATGCTGGGGTTTGGGCATGTATCCCGTCACCGCCACTCTGTCCCATCTGTGAAACATTAAGCAGTTTTTTTTTAGCTTGTCAAAAGAGCCCAAATTGGGTTTCGTTGGCACATCGGGCCCCAGTTTTTCACCCCATTTTAAGGACTTTTAGGGGAGCAGATGTGGAACTAAAAATTAACTCCAGGGGAAATGTCCATTTAAAAGAACCTGAATGGAGATTTACATTTGCTGATTTAGCTCCACTCAATTTCAGGTTCAACCTCGGACATAACAACAATAATTTAACGTGTTTCGTCGTTTCTCGTACACCATTCAAGGTCTTCTCCTCTACTTCTCGCCTCCTCCTCCTCCTCCTCCCCTCCTCCTCCCCCTCCCCTCATTCTTCTTCTTTTTTCTCCTCCCCCACAAACGCTAGAGCAACTCTTGTTCCTGTGAAATTTTGAGCGAAATAATGCCGAAAATCCCCCCGGCAATGAGGTCCAGCCCCTTTTACTTCGGCATGGGGGAAACGTTTTTTTTGTCTTTTTTAACTTTTTATCTAAACAAACCAAAAAAGGGTAGAATGGACCAAGAAAAGAAAATAACAAAAAAGTACTGGAAGGAAAAAAACAAAATAGAAGCAAAGAGGGGATAAAAAAAGAAGAAATTCTTGGCACAGAATTTCCAAGAATTGGGGATGGTAATTATATTGACAGGCCCCCGGGATCGTCACAGAGGAATTCAAGGTCAAAAGCTTTCCTTCATTGTAAAACTTAGAAATACATTTTTCATATTTCTTCTTCATCGTCATTGTTACAAACACATCTGAATGATGGATATACTACGATATAGGCTGTCATACTTCTTGACAGAATACTTGTTGTTTGAAGGAAATGTACTGACATGATCAACCCCCCCCCCCCCACCCCCCCATGGGAGTATGAATAGCATCCCCACAGTCTGGAAATACGTTGCTGAACTTTTCCCCATTTTTATCGTTCTCCATGGTTTTTGTATTTTTCCTGACCTCTCTCTCTCTCTCTCTCTCTCTCTCTCTCTCTCTCTATCTCTCTCTCTCTCTCTCTCTCTCTCTCTCTCTCCTCTTTACATCACAAACGAAGATACGGTTATCGTTTTGTTATGATTTTGAAAAACTATATATGTATATTTATTTTATCCAGACATAAGGAAGGTACATTTAGATCAAAATAGTGAATTGTGTTTGATACATATGTATTTTTATGTATTTGTGCATTATCTTCATTATTTCTTTCACTGAAAGTGAGCTTGGTATTGTGTATGTTATCCGGTTTTTGCCCACTCTGTGGCATTGTCAATTTCTTCTACGCCAACCATGTATTATGGCCTAAGGCTGAGATACATTAAATTTCTGAGTTCTGAGTTCTGAGTTCTCTCTCTCTCTGTCTCTCTCTCTTCTTTTCTACATCCCCGCTCCCTCTATTTTCTGCCTTCCAATTGTATTACCCTGTCTTTTTTCAAGCATATCTGAGAAATATCTTCTGGCAGTTTCCATATGAACTCCCCCATGAACAGCTCTAAAGTGGGAACGTGTCAGCTGAGGCCAGCGGGCAGACCTCCTGCAGAGTGACAAGCACAGGAACAGAGCAAGCACCAGGCATCTCCCCCATCAGGGCTTGGCCTGTCAGAGAACCAAGAAGAAGAAGAAGAAGAAGAAGAGGCTGTCTTTGTCTCTCTGTTTATCTGTCCGTTCGTGTGTTTGTCTTTGTTGTTGTTTTTTTGTTCTGTTGTGTTGTGTGCATTGTTTATGACTCTGTTGACTTGTCTCGTATCGTTTGTTATTGTTGTGTGGCGGTCAGCTTTTTGTGTCTTGTTTTTTGTGTATCCTCGTAACGTGTGGCTCTTGCCATGTTTGTCGTTTAACATTATGTTGACGTAGACTTCCTTTCCTCTACTGTGAAGACTCTTTCTTTTTTCATATCCATAATGTGTACTATTCATCGCGCAATGAATTATTTGTACAACACGAGTATTTTCACACGTTTACATGTGCAAGATGTGGTTGTATCTCATGTATCCCTACAAGAGGGGGGAGGTGGGAGTGGGTTCTTCAGTAAAATCTTGAAATCTTGAAAATCTTGTTTATAATATGTAACTTTAGTAAATAGATCATTCATTGTAATGAATGCAAAACTTAAACTCGCAAAAAGAAACTTCATCTACAAAAGGGTGTAAATTGTAAAAAACAAAATTAGCTTGTCTATGTTTGGAAAGGTTTAAGCATCCCATATTTGTTTTTTTTTTCGTTTTACTGTTTTAGGTTGTAGAAAAGAAAACAATCCGTTGCTTTTCAAATATTCTAATTTATGATAGTCTGTAGACAGGAAATTTTGTAAAGCGTTATATGTATTCTTATTATATATTTTGGGTCTAAGACTAACAGAATATGAGGGGGCGGGATAACTTAGTGGTTAGAGTGTTGAGCTCACGATCTGACTGCACGGGTTTGAACCATCACTGAGACAGGTGCCCGTTCGGGGAGACGTTTCCCCGTGCAGTTAGCATCAGTGCTGACTCCATCCTCCCTTAGTCTTTACGATAAACCTATAAAATGAGACCCCCATGTGCTGATTAAAAAGCAGAATACCTTGTGCAACCGGTAAAACACTAATTCCACCTTATGGAAGAAAAGACCATTCTGTACCTGTTTATTTATTTTATTTATTTATTCTTTTATTCTTTTACATCAGGGATAATGGAATAAGCACATATGTGCTTTTTTACATCCAGTCCCCGTGTGTATGTGGTTTTGTAAATTCTGTCATCTGTTCCCACCGGCACACAATGGCCTACTCTTACGAAAAGCGGAACAGGATTTAACGCGTGCGCAAGATGTTCTGCGTGCGTTCGCACACGGGGCTTCGGTTTATAGTCTCATCCGAAAGACTTTTGGGGATATTGGAGTCTTCACTGATGTTAACTCCAGGGGAAAATATTCCCCTTGAATGGGAATCGCACCCGGGTCGTCAGATTGCGAGCGCAATGTTCTAACCACTAGGCTATCCCGTCCCCCAGATTCAAAAACGCACGCACACTGGCGTCGTGTTTAGACGTCATCCTCAAAGTCAGAATGCCCTGACCAGAAAACTTACCAGAAAGCTGCACAAATAGTTGTTGCATACGCAAACGTCTCGCCATCATTGAACTTCGCAGCTTTATCCGGGAAGCAGAAAGGAGAAAAAAAAGGATAATAGAAAGGTATCAACAACAGGTGCTAAACAAACAATAAGAAGCAACATGTTACAGAAAGCGGTAATCAGGCAGAGTGATGTTTGTTTGCTATGAAGCAATACATTTCGGCTCTAGGATTCTTCTCACGTTATTGACTATATAATGCAAACACAGGCGCACGTATCAACACACACACACACACACAAACACGCACGCACGCATGCACACACTACACGCACACACAGAGATACACACACACACACTCTCTCACACACATACACTTACATACACATAAACACACACACTCTCTCTCTTTCTCTCTCTCATACACACACACGCACGCGCACACACACACACACACACACACACACACACACACACACACACAACACACACCACACACACACACAAACGTACACACATACACGCACACAAGTCCTTCGGACGAGACTATAAACTGAGGCCCCGTGTGCGAACGCACGCAGACATCTTGCGCACAAGTTAAATCCTGTTCCGCTTTTCGAAAGAGTTGGCCACTGTGTGCCGGTGGGAACAGATGACAAAATTGACAAAACCGCATACACACGGGGACTGGTTGTAAAAAAGGACATGAGTGCTTATTCCATTATCGTCGATATAAAAGAATAAATAAATAAGTAAAAACACTCACACACACACACACACACACACACACACACACACACACACACACACACACACACACACACACACACACACACTTTTACACACCTTACCTCGTTGTTGCAGAGGCAGATAGAATCAGTGTGATGATGGTCAGCTGATCTGCAATGGCACACTGCCTCAGCAACAATGTCCCCCACCATCAATCATGCAATCCCCAGTGTTGTCGTCATTGCTCTCTGTCTCTGTTCTCTGTCTCTCTTTGTTTACAAATCTCTTTTGTCTTTGTTCAGCACCCACTGTGTCTGTGTCATTTTGTTTACAGTGTCGTTTACTGTTATTGTGTTCCCACCATTTCTGGTACTTCTGTTTCTGTTAATGATCGTTGTTGAGTATTCTGTTTCTAGCAGGTCTATGTAGGTGTGTTTTCCTTTGTGTACACACTAGAGTTTGGAGTTTTTAGCTCGTGATCTGATGGCTCGTGTTTGAGACAAGGACAATAGACACGTATGAAAACAGATGCTAAATAAACAAAAAGAAGCAAAATGCTACAGAAAGCAGTAATCAGGCAGAGTGATGTTTGTTTGCTATGAAGCAATATATTTCAGCTCTAGGATTCTTTCTCAAGGTATTGGCTATAATACACACACGGGCGCACGTCCACTCACGCACACGC
This sequence comes from Rapana venosa, assembly GCA_028751875.1. Classification (NCBI taxonomy): domain Eukaryota; kingdom Metazoa; phylum Mollusca; class Gastropoda; order Neogastropoda; family Muricidae; genus Rapana; species Rapana venosa. The sequence goes on from CM054142.1 coordinate 8,805,298, forward strand.
ACTCACACACACACTTTAAATACATTAACACACACACACAGTTATACAAGCAAGCAAGCGCGCACACAAACACACGCGCGCGCGCGCACAGTCTCTCTCCTCTCACACAACACACACACACACACACACACACACACACACACACACACACACACACACACACACACACACACACACTCTCTCTCTCTCTCTCTCTCACACAAACACTCACACACACAGACACACACACACACAGACAGACACACACTTTTACACACACTTTTACACACTCTTTACGTTGTTATTGTAGAGGAAGATGTAATCTGTGTGATGATTGTCAGCCCATTGAAATGGCACACATATTTATATATTTTTTTAATCCTTTTATATCGAGGATAATGGAATAAGCACTCATGTGCTTTTTTACATCCAGTCCCCGTATGTATGCGGTTTTGTAAATTTTTCATCTGTTCCCACCGGCGCACAATGGCCTACTCTTACGAATGGTGGAACAGGATTTAACGTGTGCGCAAGATGTTCTGCGTGCATTCGCACTCGGGGCCTCGGTTTATGGTCTCATCCAAGGACTGCCTCAGCAACAATGTCCCCCTCATCAATAATGCAATCACCAGTGTTTTCAGCATTGCTTTCTGTCTGTCCCTCTTTGTTTACAATCTCCTTTGTCTTTGTTCATTCCGCACCCTATCTGCGTCTCTGTCTTTCTTTTTGTTCACAATGTCGTTTACTGTTATTGTGTTCCCACTCATTTCTGTGTCTCTGTTTCAGTTTATAATCTCTATGGAGTATTCTGTTTCAAGCTTTTCTATGTAGAGGTGCTTTTCTTTGTCTACAAATTAGAGGTTGAAGCATTGAGCTCGTGATCTGATGGCCCGTGTTTGAGGCACAGTTGAGGTGCCTGTGCAAGTTATCTTTCTTCTTGAGTTAACATCAGTGTCTACTACACCCTAGAAAGTCCTTCAAGTGAAACTATAAACTGAGGTTCTATATGAGAACGTACACAAAACATCTTGCGCACATTAATTAAAACACCCTTTCCGTTTTTTGGAAGAATAGGTTATTGCATGCCAGTAAGAAAAAAGTGACAAAATCTCAAAAAACGCATGGAAACTTATTTTGTGTTTAGACATCATCCTCAGAGTCAGAGTGTGGCTACCTTAGCGTTAGACAGGTGGCTGCATATGCAAGAATATCACCATTTCAGAAACTCACAACTTTCGCCAAGGAACGGGAAAAAAAAATAACATGGTAACAAAAACATATGCTAAACAAACAAAAAATAAGTAAACATGTTACAGAAAGCGGTAATCAGACGGAGTGATGTTTGTGTGCTCAGAAGCAATGAAGTTTGGCTCTAGGATTCTTTTACACGATATTGACCATAATACACACACAAACAAACGTACACACACGCACACAAACAGACACACACATGCACACAAACAGACAGACAGATACACGCAAACACACATATTCTCTATCTCACACACACAGACACATACACACACACACTCTCTCTACACACACACACACACACCACACACCTGTCTCTCACTCTCTCTCAAACACACACTCTCTCTCTTTAAAACACACACTCTCTCTCTCTCACTCACAGGCACACACAGACAGACAGACGGACACCCCCCCCCCCCCCCGTCCCCACCCTTACCTCGTTGTTGCAGAGGCAGATAGAATCAGTGTGATGATGGTCAGCTGATCTGCAATGGCACACTGCCTCAGCAACAATGTCCCCCACCATCAATAATGCAATCCCCAGTGTTGTCATCATTTCTCTCTGTCTCTGTTCTCTGTCTCTCTTTGTTTACAAATCTCTTTTGTCTTTGTTCAGCACCCACTGTGTCTGTGTCATTTTGTTTACAGTGTCGTTTACTGTTATTGTGTTCCCATCATTTCTGGTCCTTCTGTTTCTGTTGATGATCTTTGTTGAGTATTCTGTTTCTAGCAGGTCTATGTAGGTGTGTTTTCCTTTGTCTACACACTAGAGGTTAGAATTTTTAGCTCGTGATCTGATGGCTGGTGTTTGAGACAAAGACAACAAACACGTATGAAAACAGACGCTAAATAAAGAAAAAGAAGCAAACATGTTACAGAAAGCAGTAATCAGGAAGAGTGATGTTTGTTTGCTATGAAGTAATACATTTCAGCTCTGGGATTCTTTCTCAAGGTATCGGCTATAATACACAGACAGGCGCACGTCCATGCACGCACACGCACTCACACACACACTTTACATACATTAACACACACACAGTTACACAAGCAAGCAAGCGCGCACACAAACACACACACACATACGCGCGCGCGCATACTCTCTCTCTCTCTCCACACACACACACACTCTCTCTCACACACAAACACTCACACACACAGACACACACACACACAGACACACACACAGAGACACACACACACACTTTTACACACTCTTTACCTTGTTATTGTAGAGGAAGATGTAATCTGTGTGATGATGGTCAGCCCATTGAAATGGCACACATATTTTATTATTTTAAAAATTCTTTTATATCGAGGATAATGGAATAAGCACTTATGTGCTTTTTTACATCCAGTCCCCATGTGTATGCGGTTTTGTAAATTCTGTCATCTGTTCCCACCGGCACACAATGGCCTACACTTACGAAAGGTGGAACAGGATTTAACGTGTGGGCAAGATGTTCTGCGTGCGTTCGCACTCGGGGCCTCGGCTTATAGTCTCAACCAAGGACTGCCTCAGCAACAATGTCCCCGTCATCAATAATGCAATCACCAGTGTTTTCAGCATTGCTCTCTGTCTGTCTCTCTTTGTTTACGATCTCCTTTGTCTTTGTTCATTCCGCACCCTATCTGTGTCTTTGTCTTTCTTTTTGTTAACAATGTCGTTTACTGCTATTATGTTCCCACTCATTTCTGTGTCTCTGCTTCAGTTTATAATCTCTATGGAGTATTCTGTTTCAAGCTTTTCTATGTAGAGGTGCTTTTCTTTGTCTACAAACTAGAGGTTGGAGCGTTGAGCTCGTGATCTGATGGCCCGTGTTTGAGCCACAGTTGAGGTG
>CM054142.1:8813365-8840865 GCA_028751875.1 Rapana venosa
AAAAAGAGACAGACAGACAGACAGACAGAGCTGCAGGCCTAAATCTGATAGCCTCGTTCATATGATTGGCCAAATTGTTTTTGCTCACTTTGCGGAAGAGTGCAAACTGGAGTAGAACCAAAAAACACCAGACAGAAACAAGGCAAGAACAGAGTACAGAAAATACAAGAAAAAAGGAACAAACTGGATATTTAGAAACGCCTCTGTGTGTGTGTGTGTGTGTGTTGTGTGCGCGCGTGCGTGTGTGTGTGTGCGCGCGCGCGTGCGTGCGTGTGTGTGCGTGTTCACTTCGCTAATAGTCTTCATTTGATACCTTCACATCCCAACTCAAAACACACTTATTTCCTACCTGAGACTCTCCCCTCATATCTGTCCCTACTTTTCCACAGCATCCGTCATCTCCTGAGTATGTTCGCGAGTGTGTGTTTATTTTTATTTTTTTTAATTTTTTAAATTTTATTTTATTCTTTTATATCGAGGATAATGGAATAAGCACTTATGTGCTTTTTTACATCCAGTCCCCGTGTGTATGCGATTTTGTAAATTCTGTCATCTGTTCCCACTGGCACACAATGTCCTACAGTGGTGTGTGTATTTGTGTGTGTGCGTGTGCGTGCGTGCGTGCACGCGCTCGCATAAATTTTAAATCTGTTATTCATTTTAATTGAGGAAAGTTGCATGCGTGTAAATGGTTTTAATGCAAGCGCTTCGATTTGTTTGTTTTACAAGATTCAGCGCTATATAAATTCCATATATTATTATTATTCTTAGTAGTAGTAGTAGTAGTAGTAGTAGTAGTAGTAGTAGTAGTAGTAGTAGTGGTAGTAGTAGTAGTAGTAGTAGAAGTAGTAGTATGTGTGTTCAAGAGAGAGAGAGAGAACTCCGAACTCTGAACCCTGAACAGGTTTAATGTACATTGGCCTTTGGCCACAATACATACGGTAAGCAAGGCCAAAAGGCAAGTGAAGGAAACGAAATGCAAAAAGAGATCGTCACATTTTCCTTCTAAGCCAGATCTCCTGGTGGCATCACACCAAGTACATCATCCAAATAAACAAAACAATAAGACGATAAACCTTGAAAGCAAGAGAGAGAGAGAGAGAGAGAGAGAGAGAGAGAGAGGAGAGAGAGAGAGAGAGAGAGAGAGAGAGAGAGAGAGAGAGAGAGAGTGTGTGTGTGAGTTTACGTGTGTGCGTTTGTGTGTGTGTATGTAATCGAGAGATACGTTACATTATTTTACAATGCAATGCAGTAGGATACAATGCAATGCAATAACATACAATACAAATACAATGAAACGCACTTCGATTCAATCCTAAACAAAAAATGCTGTGCATAAGATACAATGCAGGGGGACGGGATAGCCTAGTGGTTAGAACATTGCGCTCGCAATCTGACGACCCGGGTTCGATTCCAGTTCAAGGGGATATTTTCCCTTGGAGTTAAGACTCCACTCTCCCCAAAAGTCCTTCGGATGAGACTATAAACCGATGCCCCGTGTGCGAACGCACGCAGAACATCTGCGCATATGTTAAATCCTGTTTCACTTTTCATAAGAGTAGGCCCTTGTGTGCCGGTAGGAACATATGACAGAATTTACAAAACCGCATACACACGGAGACTTGATGTGCAATATCACATAAGTGCTTATTCCATTATCCTCGATATAAAAGAATAAAATAGAAATAAAATAAAGTGCAAGGCAAGGGAAGAGAAATGCAAAGTAATACAATCCATTAAAACACAATACAAGTACGTTCTGTCACTATCTTTCCTACTGCAGCCATGATCGACAATTACTTTTGCAAGTTAATTCATTTTATTAGTTAACCCCCCCCCCCCCCCCACCCCCATCCTTCTCCCCCTTCCCCTCTCCGCGCCTTACGTCTTCTTAATGTTGTTGACATATTATTGTCCCCCAATCTCTACACACACATTCTCTCTCTCTCCTGTCTCTCTCTGTCTCTCTATTTCTCTCTCTCTCTTTGTCTCTCTCTCTGTCTCTCTATTTCTCTCTCTCTGTCTCTCTATTTCTCTCTCTCTCTCTCTCTTTCTCTCACTGTCTCTCTTTTTCTCTCTGTCTCTCTTTTTCTCTCTCTCTTTTTCTCTCTGTCTCAGTCTGTCTTTGTCTGTCTGTCTCTCTCTCTCTCCCCCCCCTCTCTCTCTCTCTCACTCTCTCTCTCCTCGGTTCTTACTGAAAGCACAAAATCTTGTGGAGAGGTTTTTCATGTCACAGCAAAGTCGAAGGCGCTATGCGTTAGTTGAAAAGTGCAACAACAACCAAACAAAACCAAAAAAAGATTGGAAACTCGTTCCCGAGCACTAGCAAGTCTTGATGCAAGCGTAAGTGAAGTGCATTTAGATGGACGTTTGTTGTGTCTTTAAGTGGTTCTTGTCGTAAAATGGATGGGCGCAACGGAGTTTAGAACTCCTCCCCTGGTCTGGAAACTTGCTGTGGGACATCCCCCCCCCCCAAACCTTCGTTCCTTCACCAGGTGGGCTGTCAATGTACAGAATTCAAGTCGTAAGACAAACGAGTCCCAATCTGACAATTCGTATCATGTGTGCATATAATACGTTTGCCCATCATGCTCGACGATGATCTCCAAAACAGCTGAGGAGGCAGCTGCTGTTTCGGAAACTGAGCAGAAATGTGATGATAGTGGCGATGCCTTGCCCACAGCACACCCCCACTCTCTCGGCAAAGAGGGCATAAGGACAGTCAGCGTTGGAGATGTTCTCCAATGACCATATAAGGATTGTGCAAGAGTGTATGAATATGCAAATCAGGTGAAACAACATATTTTCCCGGAAAAAAAGTTAATAGTGTACTCGTGTTACGTTCGCAGTCTCAACTTACTTTTTATGAATGTAATATCTTTTATATTGCCATTGTTTTTATGCATATTTTTAACTTATGCTTTTAATTTTTAGTTTTGATGTGTGTTGATAAAAAAAACCGATGTGCAAAGCAGTTTAGAAATGGTGTTTACTTCCTTTTGGACCGTGTTTTGCAGTTGAAAATTTCAATCCAGTTAGCGACAAGGAATCCATTTAAGGACACCGCCGGTTTTTGTATGAATGTGTTTTGATGAACCTCAAGTGTGTAATTTCAGAAAAAAACAACAACAAATAAGCAGGTAAAGAAACATGAGAACAAACACAAAAATAAAAGCAAACAACATTTTTTTGTCATTGTCAATACTTACGTTTGAAGCACGATATTTGTGTCACTGATTGTGCTGCAATGTATTGTATTATATTGTATTTCATTGTATTTGTACATGCCTATTGCTATTTCTTGTTTTGAAATTAGGGTTGTTCTCCCCAAGGAGAGTGCATTTCTAAAAGAGCTGCTCCATCCATATTATTGTTACAATGTCGTATGTGTGTGTATCTGTTACTCTGTGAGAGTGCCTCTTTTCTACAGAATCTGACAGGCTGTTTTCTTGTTGTTTTTGTTTTTAGTTCCTCGGCTAGAGCTCCAAGGTTCACCAATGGTGAGATTTTGCGTATGCAAACCATTTTTACCTACTATTAAGGGAGCCGCATTCCGACATTGAGGATGGAATCTAAACATAGCTTTTATGGGGATGCGGGGTTTTATTATTATTTTTTTTATCACTTCTTCATCCGTGCGTGCAGGCACGAAGTGGCATGCTCTACCATAATGCAGAACAGGTTTTTAACTTGTGTCCAAAATGTTCCGCGTTCGCTCGCACACGAGGTCTCGGTTTATAGTCTAATCCGAAGGACGTTTGGAGGAGTGGGGTCAGCACTGATGTTAACTCCGGGGTAACATCCCTTTTTAAAATGGCTGCCTCAGTGGTGGCTCGATCCCGGGCCGTCATATCACGAGCGCGACGCTCTAACCGCTAGGCTGTCCCGCCCCCAATACCAGGTTCAAGATTCGCGTTGCGGTGGGTCCTATTACGAGCGTTAAATCTGCTTTTTTATGTTAAATCAGATTTTCGTCTCGTCCAAAAGGCTGATATCAGGATCACAACTCCAGGTTTGGTGGATCGAGAGGGCAATGTTCAATGCTTTACAAGATTCAGCGCTATATAAATTCCATACATTATTATTATTATTATTATTATTTTCAAGCAAGGATCGCCTCACAGGGGCATGCCAAGCATAAACAAGATCCCCACCCTCTGAAAACGCTGTGCCAGGAATTCCCTCTTTTCTCTCCTTCTCTGTGTTTCTGTCTTGTTCCTTTTCTTTGTGTCACCTCCCTGGTGTCTATTTTCTGCATTCTTGGTCCATTCTCTTTCCTTTTTTTCACAGAAAGACTTAAAAGATATCATTTTTCTCCCACGCCGAAGTAGGATGCGCTGGGCCTGACTTATCAGACAGCGAAACGCATTTTCCCTCATACGACAAACAACAGACGCTGTTTGAGCGTTCGATAAAGACGAGGAAGAAGTACACGAAACACACAACTTCTGAGCTAGTTCACTCTGTGTGTTGGGATATAAATGGTAGACTGCTAGTCTATGGGATAACACTGAAGTCCTGTGTGCAGACATCTTTAATCTCGTAAAAGCATCCATGACAAAGTGTTGTCCTGTGACCACGGGGAAATATACTTACCCATACGCAGAAATAATTGTGGCGCTGCGCTTGTGGCGAGACTCTCCCCTGGGAAAGCAACTCAAATTCCGTGCAGAGAAGTGTGCTAGTGGTATAAAATGAAATACAATTACCGACCATTCAGCCTCCGTCTCTCCATCTCCAACCAATAGCTCCTTTCTCTATGCAGTAATGACTATTCAATTATTGTTTTGTTTGTAATTTCCTCTCTGGCCGTTTCTCTGTCGTTGTGTATGCACCCCCTACTCCTCCTCCCCGCCTCTCTCTCTCTCTCTCTCTCTCTCTCTCTCTCCTCTCTCTCTCTCTCTCTCTCTCTCTCTCTCTCTCTCTCTCTCTCTCTCTCTCTCTCTCTCTCAGGTGTTCTCTGTTCCTGTTGAAAGAACAAGAGCCGGTGGAGAGGTTTTTCTTGTTTCATCTTTTTCTCTTTCTCCTCATCTTCATCTTCCTTCACCTCTTCCTCCTCCATGTTGTTGCTGCTGTTATTGTTGTTGTTGTTGTTGTTCTTCTTCTTCTTCTTCCTATCATCATCATCATCATCATCATTATCATCATCGTCATCGTCGTAATCGTCATCATCTTCTTCTTCTTCGACGTCGTCGTCATCTTCTTCTTCTTCTTGTTCTGCTGCTGCCACTGCTGCTGCTGCTTTGTTTTCTTCTGTAATGAATAATTCAAGAAAGCAGGTAATAAACATTATGCTACGAGCAGCGAGCACAAGTGTGCATGGAATTGCATACATTTGCTTTAAGTGCTTTTTCAGATTTTTGCAGTTTTCACAGAAGAGGAATATCCAGAGTAATAGCCGTGTGAGCGTATTCCACAGACGCTAGACTACATATTTATGCCCAGACCCACTCAAAGTAGAGTCACAACCAACTACATATCCTATGCGCTGGTAAAACTTTGGGTACGTACATGCTGGGTATTTCGGCATTTCCAAAGCATACCGCTGTCTTCAGCTGTAGGATTTTGATACGTTTGACGTGTGTTACGCACACATCTCAATGTTTGCATTGTATACATGAAGAGGACTAATCATTAGGCAGGTCTTTATATAGCTTTACCTGGAGGATCATAACATTTCCTGGTGTTGATGAAAGATGCATGTTACCTAACCCGAAAATCACCGCACTTCTAACAAAGCTAACAAAGTGCCAAGTGTACGCTTATTCAGAAAGACTCGACTGCGCAAACTATGTGAGGAATCGTATAGGTTTTGCTGTGATTTTTTTTCAGGATTTTTCAAGATGTGTGCCTTGAGTATTTGAATATAGCGGAGACCATTCTTTTCAAGATCGAATATTACACGCTAATTATAGCTCTATAGCTTTCTGATGAGACTATAAATCGAGGCCCCGTGTGCGAACGCACGCAGAACATCTTGCGCACACATTAAATCCTGTTCCTCTGTGCGTAAGAGTAGGCCATTGTGTGCCGGTGGGAACAGATGACAGAATTTACAAAACCGTATACACACGGGGACTGGATGTAAAAAAGCACATAAGTGCTTATTCCATTATCCTAGATATTAAAGAATTTTTAAAAAAAAGGAAAACGAAAAAGGATGAGATTTTCTATAGTGATGAAAACGCTACTTGTGGTTTTTTGTTTTGTTTTACATAGTAATACTCTGTTCAATTCTATTCATATACTGCATCGCATCACAAACAGAGAAACTTATGCAGGTTGCACCAAAGCACAAAGATAATTTCGGAGCTGGTCACCCTGCGGCCGCCCAGCTGTGAAGCGCTTAAGATGCTGATACTTTCTCCATATACGAAAAACAATCCCGGCAGACACGTAAGCAGAGAATCGAACCGCGTCCTGATTCAATATCAGATCACGAGTTTTGACGCCTTAACCACTCACCCCTTGCGCACCCCCGACCTCTCTCTCCCATTTCCCCTGCCCGCCCAAATCACAAAAATATGAATCAACACAGTAATACCTCGCGTATAACTCAATGAATGGATATCATAATGCCCCAGCGTTCTACGTCACCTTTTTACTGCCTCAACCAGCTTGACAGATTAATTATGACTTTGTTTATCATTCCTCCCTTCTGCACCCTCCCCCCCGCCACACGCACACACTTCAACCTCCCTCCCCCCCCCAACCCACACCACCACCACACCTCTCCCACTCCCCACTCTCCTTCTCATTAATTTGCAAGCGTTGGTTCAGATTCAGCCTCCCTCTCTACAATGAAAGAATGTCTTTGTTGGTGGAGGCAGAGAACAAGGGACAGCAAAGAGCGTTTTCTTGTCGGAGCCAACACAATGCTAGCTGGTGCGCACTCTGTGTTGCTGATGAAAAACTGCAAGGATGCTATGAATGACTGTCGTCGAACTCTGCTGCAGGCGCGCGCGCGCGCGCACACACACACACACACACACACACACACACACGCACGCACGCACGCACGCGCGCGCACACACACACACACACTCTGCTCCATTGGCGGTATGCATGTGTTTTGATAATCATTGCGCATTTGTGTTGTTGTTATTGTTAGTGAAAGGGGGTCTGTAGGTTTTTACTCTTTCCTTTCCTGTGTTCACATCATCATCATCCAAGGGGATTTTAACGCCAAAGTAGGTCCTGACTCTTACAACCAATGGGCCGGAACAGTTGGTCAGTTTGGAACTGGGGAGACCAACGACAGGGGACTACGTCTGCTGGAGTTTGCCTGCACCCACAGACTCACCATTGCCAATACCCTCTATCCCCACAAGCAGTCAAGGAGGACAACCTGGCATGCGCCAAACGGCAAGATCCATAACCAAATAGATTTTATCTTAACACCACGGCGCTTCAAATCCAGCATCAATAGAGCCAGAACAAGAACCTACCCTGGAGCTGACATAGGCAGCGACCACGACCTTGTGCTGCTGGTATTCAAAATGAAGCTGAAGAAAATCAAACAGCCTGCAAACCCACGTATCAAATTTGACGTGGACAAACTGAAAGATCCAGATGTCGAGGAGATCTTCCAAGCTAAGCTTGGCGGACGTTTTGCGGCACTAACCCTCCTGGACAATGACATCAATGACCTCACCAACAACTTTAATGAGGCAGTCCGAGAAACAGCAGAGGAGGTAATCGGTCTGTCAGAGGAATAAACACCAGCCATAGACTACCAATGACATCTTGGACCTCTGCGATACAAGAAGAGCACTGAAACCAACCAGGCCTTCCAACCCTAAAGAATACCGGGAGGCCAACAATCTCGTGAAGAAGTCAATGTTAAAGGCCAGAGAGAAGTGTATCAGTGATCAATGTGATGAGATCGAAAAAAGCATGAAAGTGGGCAACAGTAAAAAGGCATACGACACCCTGAAGAAACTCACAAACCACTTCAAACCAATCATCAGTCATTGAAGACAGCTCCGGAAACCTCCTCACAGAAAGCTCAGCTGCATTGAACAGGTGTTCTGAATAGTGTCAAGAACTGTACAACTACCCAATACAACCTGACAAGAGCTAATAGAAGAGAAAGCAGCAACATCAAGAGCACCCTCGCCATTTACCTATACTGAGGGAAGAAGTGGAAGAAGCCATCCGCAGCTTACCAGTAGGAAAGTCCCCAGGAGCAGACAATATACCAGCAGAGCTGCTCAAGCATGGTGGCGAAACAGTCATCACATATGTTACAGCTATCTGTCAGAGATTTGGGAGACAAAACAGTGGCCAACAGAATGGACACAATCACTCTCATATCCCTGCCCAAGAAGGGGAATTTACGCCAATGCCAAAACTATAGAACAATCAGCCTCATCAGCCACGCCAGCAAGATCATGCTCAAAGTTATTTGAATCGACTCAAGAAGGAGGCAGAAGAACACCTTGCAGAGGAACAAGCTGGGTTCAGGGCAGGCAGGAGCACAATCGAACAAATTTTTAACTGCCACATTCTGATGGAAAAACATCTTCAACATCAGAGAGACCTGTTCCAAACTTCATCGACTTCAAGAAGGCTTTCGACAGAGTATGGCACGAAGGCCTGTGGCAGGTCTCAGAATGTTTGGCATTGAAGAAGGACTAGTGCAAACCATTCAAGCACTATACAACACCGCAAGCAGTGCAGTCCTTCTGAACAATCAGGTCGGAGACTACTTCAAAACCACAGTTGGGGTCCGACAAGGATGCCTGTTATCTCCAGTCCTGTTTAACCTGTTCTTGGAAAACATTATGAGAGAGACCCTCCATGACTTCCACTCTACCATCTCCATTGGCGGCAGACCCCTCAAACACTTACGGTTTGCCGATGACATTGACCTCATGGGCGGAAGTAACACAGAGCTGCAAGATCTTACGACCAGACTTGAGAACAGAGCTGGAGCATATGGGATGGAGGTGAGCTCGGAGAAAAGTAAATTACTTGTGAACAGCACGAGCAACGCCACTGCTAAAATTTACATGAACGGCCAACAACTGGAGGAGGTAGACGCTTTTAAATACCTTGGCGCTACACTCACAAAGGACGGGCGATCAACGACAGAAATCAAAGTCAGAATAGCCATGGCAACATCCTCCATGACAAAACTCACCACCATATGGAAAAGTAAAGAGATCAGTTTGCCAATCAAACTAAAGTTCTACAAAGCCCTAATTCAGACGATCCTGCTGTACGGAAGTGAAACCTGGACATTGACTGCTGAAACAGCAAAGCGAATCCAGTCATTCGAAACAAAATGCCATAGAAAACTACTGGGCATATCCTGGAGAGAACAACCAGACCAATGAATTTGTCAAGAGTCAAATAACACGGTGGCAGGTCCACAGGAACCCCTTCTCACCATCGTCAAGAAGAAAAGCTGACATGGTTCGGCCACGTCACCCGCCACAACACTCTGCCAAAAACAGTACTGCAGGGAACACTCGAAGGTGGCAGAAAGAGGGGAAGACAGAACAAGTCATGGATGGACAACATCAGAGAATGGACCAGGATGAATGACTCGGCACTACTGCGCAGAGCCGAGGACCGAGTTGGATGGAGGAGGCTTACCCGGCATCGTCTTTCGTGTCTCCCCCACGACCGCCAAGGTCACGGGTCTGATGATGATGATGATGATGATGATTCCTGTGTTGTGTTTTTAAGTTAGGTATGTGGGTGTTGGTTTAGAGATATGTGTCTTGGGGGGGGGGGGGGGCAGAGGGGGAGGGAAGGTAGTGTGGCGGGGTGGTGTGGGTGAGGGGAGGGTGGTGGGGTTGGGGGGGTGGGAATGTGTGTGTAGTGTGTGGTGTGTGTTTATGTGTGTGTAGTGTGTGTGTTGTTGTTGTTGATGTGTTGTGTTGTGGTGTGTGTGTGATGTTCGTATGTGTGTGTGCTTAGGTGTGCGATACACACATGTATGCACGCACACATGTATACATGCGCACACAAACACATGTGCATGCCCGTACACAATCACACACACACAACACATACGCACACACAAACTATTATCACATTGCGTACACATCGTTGTAGATATTAACCTTCTTTTCTTATTTTTCTACATGGTCACACACGTTTTGCAACTCTCTTTTTCTCTCTCTACACGCGCGCGCCACAACAATCAGCAAACACATACACCACAGCACACAACACCTCATCTACCACACAAACACAACACAACACAACACATACAGCACACACAAAAAACAATCTACACATGTTATTCAATAATTACCATCTGGAATAAAAAAAATGACTTCGACCTGACTTACACACAAACTCCCCCACACACCCACGCACACACAACACACAATACATATATACATACACACACACACACACACCACACCACACACACACACACACCACTGTCTACCATCTGTGGTAGCAGTGTACGGCAGTGACAAGTGGCAGAAGGTCAGGATCAGGAACCTTTTTGTGGTGGTCCATGTACTCGCATTGCTGCAGTGTAGACATTGCCTACATTAGACATGCTGCAGTGCTACACTTGCTGCATGTAAATGCTGCAGTAGACATTGCTGCATGTAGATATTGCCCCGTGTAGACATTGCCTGCAGTGTAGACATGCTGCAGTGTAACATTGCCTCAGGTACACATTGCTGCATGACATTGCCCAAGTGTGACATTGCCACGTGTGACTGCCACAGTGTAGACATTGCTGATGTAGCAGCTGCATGTAGACATTGCCTGCATGTAGACATTGCCTGCATGTAGCATTGCTGCATGTCACATTGCTGCATGACACATTGCCTGCATGTAGACATTGCCTGCAGTGTAGACATTGCTGCATGTAGACATGCCGCACGTGTACACATTCCTGCATGTAGACTTGCCACAGTAGACATTCGCAGTGAGACATTGCCACAGTGTAGACATGCCTGCAGTTAAGTATTGCTGCGTACATTGCCACAGTGTAGACATGCGTGTAGACATTGGCCACAGTGTAGCATTGCGCATGTGACATGCCCACCATTGCTAGACATTGTGAGTGTAGACATTGCACAGTGTAGACATGCCACGTGTAGACATTGGCAGTGTAGACATGCCCACGTGTAGACATTGCCTGCAGTGTAGACATTGCCCACAGTGTAGACATTGCCTGCATGTAGACATTGCCCACAGTGTAGACATTGCCTGCATGTAGACATTGCCCACAGTGTAGACATTGCCCACAGTGTAGACATTGCCTGCATGTAGACATTGCCCACAGTGTAGACATTGCCCACAGTGTAGACATTGCCTGCATGTAGACATTGCCTGCATGTAGACATTGCCTGCATGTAGACATTGCCTGCAGTTAAGATATTGCCTGCATGTAGACATTGCCTGCAGTGTACACATTGCCTGCATGTAGACATTGCCTGCAGTTAAGATATTGTCTGTGTTGTAGACATTGCCTGCAGTATAGACATTGCCTCTCTGTAGTGCAGATAATTCATAGCTTAATTATACAATTGTTTGGCCCAGGGCAAATGTTTGTTCTATTCATTGATTCAAGCTAAATGCCCAGTGTCAATGGTTCTATGTTTGAAGCGTCGTGTTAAGACTGTTTTCAGCCACGACGAGCTCTCAGTATCACAACAATGTACTCTCCCTTCACCCTTCACCTATCCCGTACTCTAGTACACCGCTGGGTCGCCACTGAAGATTTTGTAAACCAGGTTCCTCCACTCCTTGCGGGTTTTTTTTAAGCTTTTCCGTGGCAAGTGTTTCCACCCAAGGCCAGTCCATTCTCTGGTTTTGCCTTAATTTTGTTTCCTCTGTCTGCCTCTTCGTCCCCATCCTTGCACTGTTCTCTGTAGGACAGTCTTTATTTATTTATTCTTTTATTCTGGGTCAGTCCAGTACCACTTCAGTTGACGTTTTTTCACTTCTTCTCTCGTTCGTATCATACCCTCAGGTGTGTCTAGGAAAATAATGACAAGTCCTTTCCAGCTCCTCTCGTGGGCCGTACAGCTTGGTTTGCAGGGTTATCTCTGTCAGCGACACAATCTTCCTTTGGTCACTGAGGTCAGGAGCTTTTGATATGACCCAATCACGTTTTTAATTCTGTTGTTTTTTCTTTACTTTTTCATTCAGTTCTGTACATTTTCTTTAATGATTATTCTATTTGGTCTCACCATCGTGTCAGTAATACATACAAAACAGAAACCATGGATCTAGTTATCTCTCTGTTCTTTTTAGGATAAAATCGTGTGTTTGAGATTTCAGACTAGACATGATGGAGCTAGTCTGTTAAGGGGAATAGCACATGTTTCGTTATCGATGGGCCACATGCTACAGTACTTTAGCTCCCATCCATCCCCCAACCCCAGCTGGGAACCAACACTCCGCAGCTAGCACACCTGATGAACTGTCCCTAGAACGGAAACACCTGCCAGTTAGTGCATGGGCTACACACCACCATTAAATTTATGCACTTTCGTGTTATTTTCTATATCATCAGTTTCATTTCATACGATTTTTAAGGTAGCCACGTGACATTTTTAAAAAAATACAACATTTTTTGTAAAGACATACCTTTGACTTAAAATTCACGTGTATTCAGCACTAGTTGGTAGGTTGCATTTAAGCAGTTTTAGCAAACATGTGTCCTCTCAGTCTTAGTCGTCTGCTACTCCTAACCACCATACCATGCGCGAGGTTATAACATGCCATTAGGCAGTCCCATTTGAAGATATTTCAGCTTTTCATGTTATGGTATTGCTATATCGTCTCAATCTCATAGAAGAATACATTAGTAGCATATTATTTTTTGAAAAAAACAAATCCTGGAAAATGAGCTTATAAATTCATGTTCGAAATTTTAGCTTTACTTCTTAGATAGTACTTGCCCTACCAGTGGCTTAAACGGCGGAGTGTATACCACTCAATAAGGCTCCATTTGTTTTGTTTTCTCCGGTTTGTCTTTCTTTTGTATTTTTTTATATTTAACGTACTCTGTGATACTCTGTTGATAGCCTCCTATGAACTTCTCCTCATGGCAACAGTTAACCTATGAAAACATTTTTTGTTTTCTCGGAGGTTTTTTTCTTTTGTATTTGCTTAGTTCGGTCTCTGGAGTTCTGGAGTGCGCGCATTGCGGCCCTTCATTGCCATCACAAAAATGCACCCGCGCAGCACCCTTCATCCCCGCTCCCACCTCCCCCGTCCCTCACCTCACCCCCCCCCCCCCCCCCCCCCCCCCACCCCCCACCCCCCACCCCTGGATTTAACACTAGCACCAACTCCACTCTCCCAAGAAGTCCTTTTGGATGAGACTATAAACCGAGGTCCCAAGCGCGAACGCATGCAAAACATATTGTGCACAAGTACATCCAAACCCGTTTCGCGTTTCGGAAGAGTGAGTCATTGTGTACACGTAGGAATGCATGACAGAACTAAAAAACAACAACACCTGCATGCACACTGGTCTTACTTTTAGACATCATCTCCGAAGTCGGAATGTGGCTACCTTAATGATGGTCAAACGGTTTCTTAGGCTAAGTCTCACTATTGGTTAACCTCAGAGCTTCTAGCCGAGGAATAAAGAAACAAATATTGCGCACACGTTTTTTTCTTCACGTAGAACAAGTCTATAGTTTTCAGCTCTACTCTGATCTGATAGGGTTTGTGTGTGTGTGTGTGTGTGTGTGTGTGTGTGCGTGTGCGTGTGTGTAAATCGCCCCAGGTACAGCTAGACAGACATAGGAGAAGAGTTCAGAGAGATAAAAAGGACTGGGGAGTCAGGGAACCTGCTCATTAACCCCTTCTCTCCGCACCTTGTTAACCCCTTATCTCCCTTGCCTCCTACCTACTGCCACCTAGCCTGCCGGTGTTCAAGGCTAACAAGTACCCCCCTGAAATCATCCCTCCAGCCACTCACAACGCTAGGAAATAAAAATCCTTGAATAGATTACATGAATAGATAAGATCTCTCTTAAAGTTATGCAAGTCAGACATTAAGTGTGGAGTGTATTTGGCTTGTTTAGACCTTGATGTATATCATGACAGGAATGTAATTTATCATTCCTCATTTGAAATTTCATTCCTCTAAGAACGGATGACAAAAATATATTTGAAAAAATCCTTAAGCTTTGGTTTTGCGTTGATACATAGTAATAATAATAATAAATGGAATTTATATAGCACTATATCTTGCAAAAACAAATCAAAGAGCTTGCATTCATCCTACTGTAACACATACAAAAAGTTACAATTAACAGTTTACAAATTCGAATGTATACACACACGCGCACGCACGTACATACACACACATCACCAAAGTTTAAACTCAAATACCTTATTTGTGGGCAAAAAATGGGTGTATACGCCAACAAACCGTCTTTGGTGAAGCCCGAAGCTCTGGCAAAGGAACGTTAAAAAACATAGACAATGTACTTGAGATTTTTTCTGTGTATGCAATTATAACCAGGGGCATTTGAAGCTGGTGTCCAATAATCATGATCTACAACATTTTAGAAACTCTATGCTGTTTCGAAAGGGTTACATTGTTAACTTTCGTTATATATTTCAAATAATGTGCTGAATCCGAGCTCCTCCCTGACATCTGCCTTTAGACTTTCCACAATTAGTTAACGTGACCAGGCACAACTTCCGACAATACTAAGAACATGAAATTAATGGATTATTTCCTCGTTTTAATGCAGCAGTCTATGAATATAATTATACAGACATCTAGTTTCTGTAAGACTTTCAGTACTTGGAAAAAATTAGAACGTTGTATGATTATCCCCATTGTTCTCAGTACATTCCCCTGAATGGATTCTTTCGTGTTGACTGTGTGTAATCTACACTGCCTTTTGTAATAATTATTCCCATTGCCACTGTGCTAACAATCTTCCAAATTATGCAACGTTTGACAATTGTAGTCTTGGAAAATACTTTAACAGTACTGCATACCACGTTACGAAATAACAAAAAAAACCTCTTACAATAACAACGCAAAAATTAGAAAAAAAATATGTATGAAAACCATATGCTTTACCAATTACTGCCTGAAACATATTGGGGTAGAAAAGGCTCTTCAGGTACATTAGAAGCCAATCATGTATGGGTAAAACAATTATCTGGGGTTGTAAATTGTCATGGAGGAGGCTACTCTCCTGACGTGGTCAGGATCATTTTCAAAGGAGAGAAAGAGACTCCGCCTCTGTGTGTGTGTGTGATGCGAGAGGCGTTTGGCACTTCCGTGTGATCAGAGGAAGTGACGAAGTGCAGGTGCGAGGGAATGAAGCTCAGGTGGGTCTGGGTTTGTGGCTTGATGAGTCTGTTGGCCTTTTCTGGGGGATGGAGGGTGTGTGTGTGGAGGGTGGGGGGTGAGGAAGGTGTGGGTTAAAGATTGAGATCGACTTGTGGACTATGTCTGTTCGTTAGAAGCCGTTTTTACAGGGTGGCACTGCATTCGTGTAACTCACTGTTTCTGGGTGGGTATAGGATCCCGAATTTCACGCAGAACAGTCTGCTGTTACTGTACCTAATGGTATAATGCAATGCAATGCAATGTAGTATAATACAATACAATACGATGCATTGCAATGTAATGCACTGCAATAAATTATCGTACAACTTAATACGATCCGATACAATGTAATACACCACAATACAATGTAGTTCAATACAGTGCAGTATAATGCATGCAAGACGATATGATACGACAAATACAATCAAACACGATAAACACAAAACGATGCAATAAAACAAAACACAATAAGTACAATAGAATACAACATAATATAATTCAGTACACTTCGATAAAATGCTATACGATATAATGCACCACAAAGCAACACAATACCATGCAACACAGCACAACACAAGAGAATTCAGTACAACACAGTCCAGTCCAACTCCAACCCAGTATCCTACAGGACAACAGCAGACCAGCTATGGCCAGTGTCAAGGGCAACAGCACTATTTTTTATTATTTTAATAAAAAAAAATATTCTTTTATGTTCTTCTTTTATATCGAGGATAATGGAATAAGCACTCATGTGCGTTTTTTACATCAAGTCCCCGTGTGTATGCAGTTTTGTAAATTCTGTCATCTGTTCCCACCGGCACACAATAGCCTACTCTTACGAAAAGCGGAACAGGATTTAACGTGTGCGCAAGATGTTCTGCGTGCGTTCGCACACGGGGCCTCGGTTTACAGTCTCATCCAAAGGACTATAGCCGACATGCCACGTGAGGCTGGGGTGAGAGGACTAGTCTGCCGTGTTCACCTGACCCCAAAGACCAGAGGATTTTTCCTCTGGAGTTAACGTCAGTGCCGACTCCACTCTCGCCAAAAGTCCTTCGGATGAGACTATAAACCAAGGTCCTGTGTGCGAACGCACGCAGAACATCTTGCGCTTACGTTAAAACCCGTTCCGCTTTTTTTTTGAAGAGTAGACCATTGTGTGCCGGTGGGAACGGATGATCAAAAAATATGACAAAACTGCACATACACACGGGGACTGGATGTAGAAAAGCACACGAGTGCTTATTCCATTATCCACGAAATAAAATATGAAAAAAAAGACGTTATATTACGCAAAGTGTTTAGTGCAGTGCAGAGCTTCAGTGATTCTTCATAGAGTTTAAGGAGAAGTCGCAATAGACGACTCTGTTTCCCGAAGCTGGTATACAGCTCCCTTAATGGCGGGCAAACAAGAGGTCCAATCTGCAAAGCTTGTTGTTGATGGACCTCGGAGTTCTAGCTGAGCGAAACAGGACTAACAGCAACAAACAAACAACCATCAACATAGGCGGACTACTGTCAGTAGCACCTTGCAACCAGATACTTCTCTCATTCATATAAAAGGCAAGCTGGTAGTCTACACACACACACACACACACACACAAACACACACACCACATACACAACACAACACAACCACACCGCAAACGCACACACACGCACATGTAAACGCATACACTCACACACACTCACACACAAAAAACACACACACCAATCACTCTCTCTCTCTCTCACTCTCTCTTTGTTCTTCTTCTTTTCTTCTCATCTTCTTTCTTCTTCTTCTTCTTCTTCTTCTTCTTCTTCTTCTTCTTCTTCTTCTTCCTCTTCTTCTTCTTCTTCGCAATTCTTCTTCTTTGCAATTCTTCTTCTTCTTCTTCTTTCCCCACTTCCCATTCCCTCTCTCCCCTTCCTCTCCACCCTCACCCTCCCCCTACTCCCCCCCCACCCCCCAACCACCCTCTCACACATCACGAAGGTATCCACAACACACCTGCCTGTTGTAAATCTGCTCAATGACACCAGAGAGACGTCCCACCTCAACCATCGCTGCAGTAAAGCACACTGGCTGCAGACCCGCTCGTGCCGTGCTAAAGTCGTTTAAAACCTCGTCAACGGACGGACCCTCCTGAAGGAAAAGGCTCTGGATCTCCGTTGCTGGTGCCAGAACAGGAAACCGAGATTTCCCTGGAGGTTCCAGAGAGCTAGTTCCAGAGTTGTAGGAAATCGACATTTCCTTTTTTCCCCCTTTCTTTCTATCTATCTCTGTGGGAGGTTGGTGTGGTGTTTCTTTTAAAATCTTCGTCTCTTTTTATTTTTGTTCAGTGACAAGAACGATAGCAAAAAGTTAGAGAAATTGGGATAAATGGAAAAAGAAATACTTAGACAAAATAAGAATGAAGAAAGAAACAACAAGAACGGGAAAGGAAAAACGGAAGAAGGAGAGAAAAGCCGGACGAAAGAAAAATAAAGAGGAAAATTAGAAGGAAGATGAAAAGAAGAACAAGAAGAACAAGAAGAAGAACAAGAAGAAGAAAGAGGATGCGAATTGGAAAAGAGGAAAAAGAAAAAGAAGAGGAAGAAAAAAAAGAAAACGAAGAAGAAGGAGGAGGAGGAGGAGAAGAAGAAGAAGAAACAGAGGAGGAAGAAAGAAGAAGAAGAAGAAGAGAAAGAGAGAAGAAAAGACAGACAGATAAGACAGAAAGAAAGAAAGGAGACAAAGTAATGAAAAGAATAAGACAACAAAACAACAAGAGAGAGAGAGGAGAGAGAGAGAGAGAGAGAGAGACAGACAGACAGACAGACAGACATACAGATAGACAGACAGACAGAAGACAGACAGACATACAGACAGATAGAGAGACAGATAGACAAACAGACAGAAAGAAAGAAAGGAGACAAAGTAATACAAAGAATAAGATAACAAGAACAACAATGAGAGAGAGAGAGAGAGAGAGGAGAGAGAGACAGACAGACAGACAGACAGACAGACAGTTAGAGAGACAGACAGACGGACAGATTGAAAGATAGTCAGAGACAGATTACACTTATGCAGACAGAGGTAGATAGAAAAACAGAAAGAAAGAAAGAGGAGAAGACAAAAACGTGTGTGAAAAGTGTGTGTGTACGTGTGTGCGTGCGTGCCTGCCTGCGCGCGCGCGCGCGCACGTGCGCGCGTGCGTGCGTGCGGCAAGTCTGGAAAGTCGATTTAATGTATATCATTGTTGGCTTATTTTTCTTACCTTTTTGAGTCAGAGTTTTTCTTGTTTTAATGTATGATATAGCAGGTGTTTGTAGCGTATAATTTTGATGGAATATTTTGCACGCAGTAACATCATCTGTGAGAATATGATACACAGAGGGAGACAGAAGAGAGAGAGAGAGATGAGGAAGATGAGAGAGAGAGAGAGAGAGAGACGTTGAGAGAGAGAGAGAGAGACAGACAGACAGACAGACAGACAGACAGACAGACAGGCAGACAGACAGCGACAGAGAAACACACAGACGCGGACGCAGACTCAGATTTCTTCAAAAAGGCCTCAGCCCCGTAACGGTGGTACTGTGAACAATACATTACATGATATCAATACAATTAATGTTAATGTCATTTGATCGCTGCGTAGTATGCTGCTTTACGAAGTGACAATTTTTTTTTAGCTTAAAAGTCTGGTACAAAACTACTGAAAAATGTTGTATAGTTTCGAAAGTTGTACAAGACATTGATAAATGTATTTCAATTAGGTGAGGGTTTGTATTTGTTTTTTACAATATTTTGTTAGATTTAAAAGACCGAGAGGAATCAATCTTTCTTTGGCACTGTACACCAAAGACAAAACAAGACATAATCGTTATTTCGTTATAAAACTAAAGCGTTGTAGTTTAAATAAGATAAACAAAACCTATATCTAGCTGTAGTATTTTATTTCCATTGTCAATTCATACCAAGCTGTAAATAACGTTTTTGAATCATTTTCATTACAATTATGATCTATTCGGCATAGCTCAGTGGTCGGAGCGCTCGCTGTCCCCCAGCCAAGTTAAGCAGCATCGATCGTAGTTACCAGTTGGATGGGTGACCGTTTGCGCGCCTTGGCTTCAGTACAGTTCCCCAGTTCACCCAGCTGTAAATGGGTACCTACCTCTATAGGGTAAGGGTGGTAAAGCAGCGAGGGAGAGGAGATGGGCGCCGCCCTCAATATGCTGGCTCCTAGAGAAGTGAGGTCTCTGACACCTCGCTCCCCTGCGACCACATAGGTTATGGGACACCTTTACTTTGTATAATCTATAAAAGCCAGGCCTTTAGCTAGTACTGATGTGATGGCTCCAGCTCTGCCACCTGCTGTCAACCACACGTCTTCATCGGCAAAAACGGTGGCATACGCAACATCTCAGCAGTGGTGAACCTGGGAGCTCTAGCCCAGGAACAGTCGAAGTCTAACGTCATAACCTGATGGATTCCTGTGGCATTATTTGTGTTGTTTGTGTTGCTGTTTTTGTTGATGTTGTTGTTTTTGACATTATAATTATAATCCCTGACAAAAGCGTTAACTGGATATATGAAGCACACGAGCGTTTAATCCTTGTTCTCGAGGTAAAAGACTGTGCTTTGCCTTGCCTCACCTTGCCTTGTACTGCTTTGTCTGTAAAGAAAAGCGTAACAACAGTTTTGTAACATACTAGTCAGTTTTATTTGATAGGTATGGTTCTGGTTTGTTGTCAGTATGGTGAAAATAGTTGTGTTCTATTTCGTCTCCAAGCTCCATTTTCGTATTGTGGTCAAAGGCCGATGTGTTTTGAATAAATGATTTGTGTTATGTGTTCAATATTCAAATCTCTCTCTCTCTCTCTCTCTCTCTCTCTCTCTCTCTATCTCTCTCTCTCTCTCTCTCTCTCTCTTCTCTCTCTCTCTCTCTCTCTCTCTCTCTCACTCTGTACGTGCGTGCATGCATATGTGTGTATGGGGGCCGATTGGATCGCTGAACTATCTCGTCGTGAACATATTTGCTAGATTCTTATTTTGTTTTCTTTTCCCATGCCACAATACCATGTGTTCAAGTGTCCATGCGTAATCAATCCCCTTATTTTATTCATTGTCAGTCTATAATATATTCTTCAGTTCTTTCTATTTGTTCAATCTCCCCACCCTCCTCTCCATAAGTTTTACGACAAAGACATATCAATATTCTCTACTAATTTCTCTTCAAGTCTAAAAACAACTTTTTTTTTTAGAAAACAAAATAATAGACTTTGAATCAAGCAAACATTTCATCAACTATCCTCCAAAACCGCTTACACACGGGGACTGGATGTAAAAAAGCACATGAGTGCTTATTCCATTATCCTCGATATAAAAGAATAAATAAATACATAAAATAAAAATAAATAAGGTTATATGTGACGCTGCACCGCATAATGAGTCACATTGCACCAGAGGTCAATTTTTTAACTTGGCGACATGTAAGTCGGCAATAACAAGGCTATTCAATAAAAAAAACAGACTAAAAATCGGATAATTATGTGAAAAGTTATTATAAATTGAAAAGATACACTGCACGATATAAAAAACATGAGAAAAGGACAGGTTTAACATAATAATAATAATAATAATAATATATGAAATTTATATAGCGCTGAATCTTCGTATTAGGTGGTCAGAATGAGCTCTTCGGAAGTTTTGAAACACATTTAAAAGCAAAAGGAAACACAATTATGCTTTCATATTTCATTACAAGGTAGAACAGTGGCTATAGTTTTATAATCCATAAAAATCTAAAAACCGACAACCTGACCCCCACCTGCCTAAAATGGCTCCTAGCGGAAAAGTGGGTCAGGTGCAAAGCGACTCATTTCGTGGTGGAGCGTCACATATTCTATAAACGTCATCGTTCACAGCTCCCCATACTATAAACCGAACCAAGCCACACAGAAACGTTCCGACCAACAACCACACACATCATCCTCATCATCATCATCCTTGTAATCTTCCTCATCATCTTCCTCATCATCTTTCCCATCCTCATTTTTCTTCCTTCTCATCATCCTCATTTCTTCCTCCTTCCATCTATTTTTCCTCTCTTCATCTATCATCTTCATCTTTTTCTCCTTCTCTCCATCTTCTCATCATCCTATCTTCTTTCTCATCATCAGCATCTCATCATCTCCTCATCCTCCTCGTTTTCTTCCTCATCGCTCCTCATCTTCCTCATCCTCTCATCTTCTTCTCTCCATTCAAGAGAAAGCAGATGGGTTTCTGACAGAACAACTTAACTTTCCTCTCCTCGCCTCCAGCTGTCTCCATCACCTCCCCCTGTCACCCCCCCCCACCCCCCCCCCTCGCGCCCCCCCCTCCCGTCATCGTCATTCATCTTCATCATCCGGTGCACCACATTACAGTGCAGCGATACGAATCTAGTAGTAACGCAGAGCAGTGGAGCGTTGGCTGCGCCTGGTCGGTGTGTGGTGGTGGTGGGAGAGGTGCGGTGAGGTGTAGTGCTCCTAGCTATAGCAGAAGTGGGACAATCTTATTAATTAGTATCTTGGATAAAGAAAAGTGTGCGTGTGATATGCGTGTGAGTGTGTGTGTATGTGGTTGTGAGTGTGTGTGTGTGTGTGTGTGTGTGTGGTGTGCGTGATAGATAGATAGATAGGTAGATCGTTAAAAGATTGAAAGAGTAGGTCGAGATAGATAGAGAAAAGATAGGAAAGGAAGATAGAGAAGGTGAATGATAAGAATTTGAAGAAAAGGTGGGGGGACCCCGGGGGTTCTAGCTAAAGGAAACCCCGGACAAACAGCCCAAACAAAAAAACCCATCACATAGGGGGAACCAACTTTTATAACCCTTTTGAAACCCAAAAAACTTCTCTCATTCATTTAAAAAGGCCAAGCGGGTAGTCCCCCACACACACACCCCCCCACCCCCACACACAAAGAAAAACCCCAACGACACAACACAACAAAAACAAAAACCCCCCTCAACACAACAAACCAAACCAAAAACACACCCCCGCACATGTAAACGCAAAACACCACCACACCCCCTTAAAACCCCCCACAAACCCCACAAAAAAAAACCACACCCCCCTCACTCTCTCTTTTATCCCTTTTTTCCTTTTTTCCTTCTTCTTCTTCTCTCTCTTTCTTTTTCCTTCTTCCTTCTTCTTCTTCTTCTTCTTCTTCTTCTTCATACTTCTTCTTCTTTTTTCCCCCAACTTCCCTTTAAATTCGCTCCCCTTTTTTCCCCCTTTTCCCCCCTTCCATTCCCCTTTTTCCCCCCCCTTTCCCTCCACCCTCCCCCCTCCCCCCTTTACCCCCCCCCCCCCCCCCCCCCAACCACCCTCTCCACATCACAAAGGGTTTAACCACAACACACCTGCCTTTTAAAAAATCGGGCTAAAAGACCCCAAAGAGAGACCCCCCACCTCAACCACCGCTGCAGAAAAGCCACGGCCTGCAGACCCCGCCGTCCCGTGCAAAAATCTTTAAAAACCCTCGTAAACCCGGACGCCCCTCCAAAAGGAAAAGGCTCGGTCTCCGTTGCTGGTCCCCAGAACAGGAAACCGAGATTTCCCTGGGGGTTTTCCAGAAAACTAGTTCCGATTGTGGGAAATCGACATTTTTTTTTTTTTCCCCCTTTTCTTTCACAATCTCTGGGGGAGGTTGGTTTTGGGTTTTTTTTAAAAAACTTCGCCCTCTTTTTATTTTTGTTCATGACAAAAACGTTTGGGAAAAAAGGGTTTAGAAAAATTTGGGATAAAAGGAAAAAGAAATCCCTTAACAAAATAAGAATGAAAAAGAAACAACAAGAAGGGGGAAAGGAAAAACGGAAGAAGGAGAGAAAAGCCACAAAAAAAAATAAAGAGGAAAATTAAAGGAAGAAAAAAAGAAAAAAACAAGAAGAAAAGAAGAAAACAAGAAAAAGAAAGAGGAGCGAAATGGAAAAAGAAAAAAAAGAAAAAAAAAAGGGGAAAAAAATAGAAAACGAAGAAAGGAGGAGGGGGAAAAAAAAGAAAAAAGAAAAAAAACCAGAGGGGGAAAAGAAGAAGAAGAAAGAAAAAGAAAAGAGGAAAAAAAGAAAGACAAAATAGACAGAAAAAAAAGAAAGGAACAAAGAAATAAAAAGAAAAAAACAACAAGCAACAAGAAGAAAAGAGAGAGGGGAAAAGAAGAGAAGACAAGACAGACAGACAACATACAGAAAAGACAGACAAACAGATAGACAGACAGACATACAAAACAGATAAGAGACAATAGACAAACAGACAGAAAGAAAAAAAGGGAGACAAAGTAATAAAAAGAATAAGATAACAAGAAAAAAACAAGAGGAGAGAGAGAGAGAGAAAAGAGAGAGAAGACAGACAGACGCAGACAGACATTTAGAGAGACAGACAACGGACAGTTTGGAAAATAGTAAAGAGAAAAATTTACACTTTTTCAGACAGAGGTAGATAGAAAAACAGAAAGAAAAAAAGGGGGAGAAGACAAAAACGTTGTGTGAAAAGGTGTGTTTTACGTGTGTGCGTCGGGGCCGCCTGCGCGCCCCGCGCGCCCGTGCCGCGTCGTCGGCGGCAAGCCGGGAAAGTCGATTTAATTTTATATCATTTTTTGGTTTTATTTTTCTTTTACCTTTTTGATTCAGATTTTTTTTCTTGTTTTAATGTATGATATAGCAGGTTTTTTGAAAGCGTATAATTTTATGGAATTTTTTCCCACCCCGAAAACATCATCTTTTGAGAATTTTAACAAAAAGAGGAGACAGAGAGAGAAGAGAGAGAGAGAGAGAGGGGAAAAGAAGAGAGAGAAAAGAGGGGGAGAGGACAGACAACAGACAAAACAGCCCAGACAAAACAGGCAACAGCCCAGCGACAAAAGAAACACACAGACGGGACCGCAACTCAGAATTCTTCAAAAAGGGCCCCTTTTCCCCGAAACGGGGTCCCTGTGAAAAATACATTACAAGATACCCAATAAAATTTAAAGGGTTAATGCATTTAAAACGCTGCGAAGTATCTGTTTTAAACGAAGTGACTTTTTTTTTTTAAGCTTAAAAAAGTCTGGTAAAAAAACAAACTAAAAAATGTTGTAAAAGTTTCGAAATTTTACAAGACATTATAAATGTTTTTCAAAAAGGTGGGGTTTTTGTATTTGTTTTTTAAATTTTTTGTTAGATTTAAAAGACCGAGAGGGAAAAAAATCTTTCTTTGGCACGTACACCAAAGACAAACCCAAGACTTTAATCGTTTTTTAATAAAACTAAAGCGTTGTATTTTAAAATAAAAAAACAAAACCTATATCTAGCTGAAGTATTTTTTTTTTCCCTTGTCAATTCATCCCAAGCTGTAAATAACTTTTAAAATTTTCATTCCCAATTATGATCTTTTTCCCGGCATGGGCTCAGTGGGGGAAAGCCCCTCGCTGTCCCCCAGCCAAGTTAAGCGGGCAGGGATCTTTATTTAACCATTTGGAGGGGTGACCTTTTTGCGCCCCTTTGGGCCCTTCAGTACGGGTTCCCCCCAGTTCCCCCCAGCTGTAAAGGGGTACCTACCCTATAGGGTAAGGGGGAAAAGGGCAGTCGGGGGGAGAGGAAAAGGGCGCCGCCCTAAAAAGGGCTGGCCCCTTTAGAGAAGTGGGGTTTTCGGCAACCTCGTTTCCCCCCGGGCGACCACAAAATTTATGGGACTTTTTTATTTTGGGTTAATTATAAAAGCCGGGCCTTTAGCTATACTAAATTAAAGGCCCACTCTGCCACCGCGTAAACCCACACATTTTTCCATGGGAAAAAAACGGTGGCAAAACGCAACTTCTCAGCAGGGTGAACCGGGACCCTACCCGGAACAGTCAAGTCTAACGCATAACCTGAGGGATTCCTTGGCATTTTTTTGGTTTTTTTGTATGCGTTTTTTTTTGAGTTGTTTTTTTTTGACTTTAAAATTTAATAATCCCTGAAAAAAATTTTTAAAACTGGAAATATGAACTTAAACACTTTTAAAATCCTTTTTCCTCGGGGAAAAAAGACTGTGTTTTTCCCCTTGCCTCCCCCTTGCCTTGTATTTGCTTTGTCTTAAAGAAAACGTAAAAAAACAGTTTTGAAACATCCCTAGCCCATTTTTAATTTGATAGGTAGGTTCGGTTTGTTGTCAGTTTTGTAAAATAGTTTTTTTTCTTTTTCCGCCCCAAGCTCCATTTTCGTATTTTTGTCAAAGGCCGATGTTTTTTTGAAAAAAATATTTGTTTTAATGTGTTCAAAAATTCAAATCTCTCTCTCCTCTCATCTCTCTCTCTCCTTTTTTTTCCTCTATCTCTCCCCCACTCTCCTTTTCTCTCCCCCTCTCTCTCATCTTCTTCTCTCCTCTCTTTCCCCCCTCTCTCTCACTTTTGAAATGCGTGCACCCAAAAGGTGTGTAGGGGGGCCGATTGGATCGCTGAACTATCTCGTCGTGAAAAATATTTGCTAATTCTTATTTTGTTTTTTTTTTCCCAAAGCCACAATACCGTGGTTCAAGTGCCCCTTTGCGTAATCAACCCCCCTTTTTTTAATTTAAATTGTCATCTAAAATATATTCTTCATTTTCTTTCTTTTGGGTTCAATCTCCCCCCCCCCCTCTCCTTTAATTTTTACGAAAAAACCCATTTAAATATTCTCTATTTAATTACTTTTTCAACCCCAAAAAACAACTTTTTTTTTAGAAAAAAAAATAATAAAACTTTGAATAAAAGCAAACTTTTTTCATCAACATCCCCCAAAACCGCTTACACACGGGGGGGAAAAAAAACCCCAAATTTTTTTCCCTTAACCTCGAAATAAAAAAAAAAAATACATAAAAAAAAAAAAAAGGGGTTTTAAAAAAGACCTTCCCCCGGGCCCCAAACCCCCGGGGGTTTTTTTTTGGGAAATTTCCCAAAAAAATTTTAAAAAAAAAAAAAAAATAAAAAAAAAAATTTTAAATTTAAAAAAAAAAATTAAAAAAAAAAAAAAAAAAAAAAAAAAAAAAAAAAAATTAAAAAAAAAAAAAATTTTTAAATTTTTTTAAAGGGGTTTTTGGGGTTTTAAATTTTAAAAACCAAAAAAAAAAAAAACCCTTTTTTTTCAATTAAAAGGGGTTTTTTTTTTTTTTTTAAAAAACTTTCCCCCCCCCCCCCCCGGGGAAAAACCCCCCGGTTAAAAAGGGGGGGGAAAAAAAGGGGGGGGGGCCCAAACCAAACCCCCCTTTTTTTCCCCCCCCTAAAGGGCCCCCCAAAAAAAGGGGGCCCCCCCCCTTTTTTTTTTCTTTTTAAAAAACCCCCCCTTTTTTTTTTTTTTTTTTTTCCCCCATTTCCCATCCCTTTTTTTCCCCCAAATTATCCTTTTTTTTACACCTTTTTCCCCCCTTTTCCCCCCCCCTTTTCCCCCCCTTTTTTTTTCCCCCCCCCCCCAAAATTTTTTTTCCCCCCCCCCGGTTTTTTTTTTCCCCCCCCCCCCTTTTTTTTTTTCCCCCTTTAAAAAAAATTTTTTTTTAAAAATTTTTTTTTTTTTTCCCCTTAAAGGGGGCCCCCCCCCCCCCCCCCCCCCCCCCCCTTTTTTAAATTTTTTTAAAAAACCCCCTTAAAAAGGGGGGAAAAAAACCCCCCGGGGCCCGGGGGGGGGGGGGGGGAAAAAATTTTTTTCCCTTTGGGGGAAAAGGGGGGGGAAAAAAATTTTTTAAAGGCCCCAAAAAAAAAATTTTTTTTTAACCTTTTTTAAAAAAAGGGGGAAAAGGGGGGTTTTTTTTGGGGGGGGGGTAAAAAAAATTTTTTTTTTTAATTTGGGGGGGTTTTTAAAAAATTTTAAAAAAAAGGGGGAAAAAAAAAAATTTGGGGGAAAAAAAAAGGGGAAAATTTAAAAAGGGAAAAAAAAAGGGAAAATTTAAAGGAAAAAAACCCCGGGGGAAAAAAAGGAAAAAAGGGAAAAAAGGGGGGGGAAAATTTTTGGGGGGCCCCTTTTGGTTTTGGAAAGGGAAAAGGGGGAATTTTTTTTTTTTAAAAAAAAGGGAAAAAAAAAAAAAAAAGAAAGGGGAAGGGGAAAGGGGGGAAAAAAAAAAGGGGGGGGGAAAAGAGAAAAAAGGGGGGGAAAAAAATTTTAAAAGGGGGGGAGGGAAAAAGGGGGTTTTTTTTTTTTATTTTTTTTTTAAAAAAAATTTTTTTAAACCCAAAAAAGGGGGGGGTTTTTGGGGGGCCCCTTTTTTTTTTTTC
>CM054142.1:8843365-8848365 GCA_028751875.1 Rapana venosa
TTTAAAAAAGGGAAAATTTTAAAAAAAAACCCCCAAAAAAAAAATTTTAAAAAAAAACCCCCCCAAAAAAAAAATTTAAAAAACAAAAAAAACCCCCCAAAAAAACCCCCCGGGGGCCCCCCCCCAAAAAAAATTTTTCCCCCCCAAAATTTTTTTAAAAAAAAAGGGGGGGGGGGTTTTTTTTTTTTTTAAAAAAAATTAAAAATTTTTTTTTAAAAAAAAAGGGGTTTTTTTTTTAAAAAAAAAAATTTTTTTTAAAGGGGGGTTTTTTTGGGAAAAAAAAAATTTTAAATTTAAAAAAATTTTTTCCCAAAAAAACCCCAAAAAAAATTTTTGGGTTTTTTTTTTTGGAATTTTTAAAAAATTTTCCGGGGTTTTTTTTTTTTGGTTTTTTTTAAAAAAAAAAAGGGGGAAAAAAAAAAACCCCCCAAATTTTCCAACCCCCCGGAAAATTTTTTTAAACCCAAAAAGTTAAAAAAAAACCCCCCGGGGGAAAAAAAAAGGCCCTTTTTAAAAAAGGAAAAAATTTTTCCCTTTTAAAAACCCAAAAATAACCTTTTAAAAAAAAAGGCCCGACCAAAAAAATTTTTTTTTTTTTTAAAAAAATTTTAAAATTTTTTCTTTTTTTAAAAAAATTTTTTTTTAAACCCTTTTTTTTTTTGGGGGTTTTTGGGTTTTTTTTTTTTTTTCCAAAAAAAAAAAAAATTTTTTAAAAAAAAAATTTTTTAAATTTTAAAACCTTTTGGGGGTTTTTTTTTTCATTAACCGGGGAAAAGGCCAAAAAGGGCCCTTTTTTAAAAAAAAAGTTTAAAAAAAAAGAAAAATTTTTTTTTTTTTTCCCAAAAAAAAAACCCCAAAAAATTTTTTTTTTTTAAAAAAAACCCAAAAAACCCAAAAAAACTTTAAACAAAACCCTTTTTTAAAAAAAACCCAAAAAAAAACCCCCCCGGGGTTTCCGGGAAAAAAACCCCCCCAAAAAAAATTTTTAAAAAAATTTTTTTGGAAATTTTAAAAAAAACAAATTTTGTTTTTTTCTAAAAAGGGGGGGCCAAGTTTTTTTTTTTTCCCCCCAAAAAAATTTTTTAAATTTCCCCCCCCCAAAAAAAAAAAATTTTTTTTTTTTTATCGAACCCAGAACCTCGCGGTTTACTTGTTAGGCAGGTGAAGGCTTTGACTATCCTGCCACCTTCGTTCTTGATTATTTGTTTTGTTGTTTTGTGTTACAAGTTTGGCTCACAAAACACTGACTGAAGCAAAGTTTCATTGGAACACAAACCCTTGTGTAGGAAAGCTACGAGTCTTGTGTACAGCACATTGGCACACGATTAAGTGTGCATGCACTATTGCACACGGGTATGTACACAGGCAAGGTATTTCGCTCACCTGGGTATACAGACGTATTAGCGTTTTGCTTTACATGTGAGAAAAACAAAATTTAGATAACTGTTTGTCAATCAAGAAAAAAAGTACAGACATCAAGTAATCAGTTAAGTGTTCTTTTGATCATCACTATCAGTATTCTGTGTGCTAGCATCTCCCTCTTTTCTATCCCTCTCTTTGTTTCTGCCTTATTCCTTTTCTTCCTGTCACCTCCTTCTTGTGTATTTTCTGCCTTCTTGGTCCATTCTCCTGCAGTTTTTTCACCCAGAAAGACTTAACAGATAACAATTCTCTCCAACGCAGAATGTGGAAGTACTGGACCTGCGTTGTCAGACACTTAACGACAGCGCAGCGCATTTCCGTTCATGTAACAGACAGCAATAGCTGTTCGACAAGGAAGAAGTGTGCCTTTGTGTTCCTGTAACACTGACATTTTTCTACAGATTTGGGCCAAAAGACAAGTCCTTGTTTCTTTTTTTTGTAACTTTGACATGAACTATGAATGAGAGTTCTGCATGGGACCTAGGTTTGCTATCTCATCTGAGAAAAAGCAAAACAAACCTAGCACCTAGACTATCACTTTTAGTTAAGCGAATGGGGCCAACTCTCAGGTTCAAAAGGGAATCAAAAACAGCACCCTCTCGCTTTCTGGACAATCCATTCTTGTTTCTTTGATTAAAAACTTGTTTGAAATATTATGTATGTTCTAATGAGACGTATTAAAAAGCAAAACAACTTTTGTCTTTCTAATTCTAGATGGAGATCCAGACTTCATCGTTGGCGTGCGAGGATTGGATCAGCCGTTGTGCTTCCGGGTGGAAGGTCAACCGGGTCACGTGGTCCGCTTATTACAGGATCCGGAATCCGGTTTGTAACCGCTACATGTTTGTTGTTAAGTTGTTGTTGTTTTGGGGGCTGGGGGGCAGGGAGTGGAAGACAGGCGGATAAGGGGGTGGGTTGTTGCATTCCTTTTATTTTCATTTAAGAAAAACATATTTTCAGACTGGAAACATCCACATGGTTTGAGCCGACTTACAGCTGACACAGAATTGTCCATTGTAAGAGCAGAGATTTGGCCAGAAGTAAAGAGGATGGGGGTGAAGTTTCATGTGTGATTTTCTCGTCTTCCTTCTCCTTCCCTAAGTTTGGTTCTCTCTCTCTGTCTCTCTGTCTCTGTCTCTGTCTCTCTGTCTCTGTCTCTCTCTCTCTCTCTCTCTCTCTCTCTCTCCCTCTCTCTCTCTCTCTCTCCCTTTCTCTCTCTCTCACCTCTCTCTCTCTCTCTCTCCCTCTCTCTCTCACTCTCTCTCTCACTCTCTCTCCTCACTCTCTCTCTCTCACTCTCTCTCTCTCACTCTCTCTTTCACTCTCTCTTCCCTCTCTCTCTCTCTCTCATCTTTCTCTCTCTCTCTCTCTCTCTTCTCTCACTCTCATCTCTCTCTCTCTCTCTCTCTCTCTCTCTCTCTCTCCTCTCTCTCTTGTGAACACATATGTTTTTGTGTATTAACTCTGTGTGTCTCCTTGTGCTTGCATGTGCTGGCATGTGTGTGTCTGTGTATGTGCGTGCGTGCCTGCGTGTTTTATTTAATTAATTAATTTATTTACTCTTTTATATCGAGGATAATGTAATAAGCACTCATGTGCTTTTTTACATTCAGTCCCCGTGTGTGTGCGGTTTTGTAAATTTTGTCATCTGTTTGCGTGTGTGCGTGTGTGTGTGTGCGCGCACGGGTGCAAAAGCCTGTGTCTGCATACATTCACCTCTAAATGTGTTTACACATAAAAAAAGAAAAAAAAACAGAAAAAAACCTAGACAGAAACTATTAGAAATTTTAAAAAGAAAAACGTCTACAAACCAAGCAAATAAAGACCAAAACCAAAAGGAAACACCAGAAATTGGTGGGAACGTTCAACCGCCACACAGCAACACTGGGATTTTAAATCACACGCAAACACAAGGGACCCGAGTGTGAAAAAACAAACGCAAAACAAAAAAACAAAGACAGAAAGATAGGAACAAACAAGCAAGCAAGCAAGCAAGCAAACAAAGAAACAAACAAAGAAGAACCACTTTCTTTAAGTTCAGACGAGAGGACTTTCTGCTTCCAGACACGTTTGAAAGACAAGGCACCTGTCTCATTCTGGCACTGTGCAATTTACTGGAATTGTTTCAGTCAATCGTTTGGGGGTTTTGTTTTTTGTGGTTTTTATCTTCTTCTATTCTTTGCTCTTATGTAACGGTTTTTTGTTTGTTTTTTGTTGTGTTGTTGTTGTTTTGTTTTTTCTTATCTCTTTTTACTGTGTCTGTTTCTTTTTTCTTTGACTGGAGTTGACATTTTTTTTTTCTTCTTCTGTCTTTATCTCTGCCTCTGTTTGGTTTAGTCTCTCTATCTCTGACTACGCCTCCGTCCTCTCTCTCTCTCTCTCTCTCTCTCTCTCTCCTCTCTCTCTCTCTCTCTCTCTTCTCTCTCCTCTCTCTCTCTCTCTCTCTCTCTCTCTCCCTTTACCTTCTCTTAGTTAAGCTTTTGTTCTTGAGAGAGAGAGGAGAGGCAGAGACAGACAGACAGACAGATCAAGAAAAAACAACGAGAGTGTATTTTTTTGGCATTGAACTTCATTCTCCAGTTTTTATAAACTTAAAACATTCTGCGCCTTTAAAACACCAAGAGATGATGTACGTCTACAAACAGTGTGTATGGTTTGTATATTATGTTCCCAAGTGTGTTTTTCTGCAATGCATTAAATATGGCATTCGTTTCTATTTTCTTCACTTTTAAAAAAAACATGTTATGTTACTAGATCTGCTTTGTTCATGTGGGTTTTTTTTACATTATGAAGAAATCTAGTAGAAAATTTAAGAAACAAACGTACAAACCAGTGTGTGTGTTTGTGTGTTATTGTTGTTGTTGTTGTCTTCAATTTAACGTCTGTTCACTTTATGTGATATTAGACGAATGTGTGTGTGTGTGTGTGTGTGTGTGTGTGTGTGTGTGTGTGTGCCTACACTCAATTATCAGTACGTAGTTTCATTAAATGCACCCTAATATTAATATATAACACTTGTGCGTTTTTTCACATCTTTTGCATGGTAGTTTTCCTGTAACTTTGTTTTACTTTATTTTTTATTTATACCACTTTAAGTCACGAGATTTCTCTGCGTGAAATTCGGGCTGCGCTCCCCGGGGAGAGCGCGTCGCTACAAGAGCAGCGCCACCTTTTTGTTTGTCTGCATCTGTATTTGTTTCCTTATCAGAGTGGCTTTTTTCTAAGAATTTTGCAAGGGGCAACTCTCTTGTTGCCGTGGGTTCTTTTACGTGCGCTGAAAGTTTTGTGTAACACACGGGGCCTCGGTTTATCGTCTCATCCGAAAGACTAGCGCCCAGACCACCACTCATGGTCTAATGGATGGGGGAAAAGTTTCGGGCCTAAACGGGATTCGAACCACCGCACACTTCCGACCGGGACTTTTCGCTTTCTAGACAGGCGCGTTAC
Source organism: Rapana venosa (assembly GCA_028751875.1). NCBI lineage: Eukaryota > Metazoa > Mollusca > Gastropoda > Neogastropoda > Muricidae > Rapana > Rapana venosa. The sequence continues at coordinate 8,848,235 of CM054142.1, forward strand.
CTCTAGACCACCGATCCACTTACGTTCTATGAACTTATTATTGCTCCTTTTCATGCTCATCGTCTGCAAACATTCCCACTCTTTGTCTGACTTACTGCAGCCATGATTGCTAATCTGCCTCTCAGTCAGCT
>CM054142.1:8855865-8877908 GCA_028751875.1 Rapana venosa
TTTTTTAAAAAAAAATTCCCCAAAAAAAAAAAAAATTTTTAAAAACAAAAAAAAAAAGGGCCCCCATAAAATAAAAAATTATAAAATAGAAAAAAATACCTTAAAAAAATTTTTTTCAAAAAAAGAAAAATAGTTTTTTAAAAAAACGGAAAAACCCCAACCAAAAAAAAAACTTTTAAACCCTGGAAAAAAAAAACCCCCCCCCCAAAAAAACAAAAAAAACCCCAAAGGGAAAATTACTTTTTAAATATTTGAAAAAACCCCAAAAAAGGGGGGTTAAAAAACCCTACCTTAAAAAATTATTTTTTAAACCCCCCCCCAAAAAACAAAAAAAGAAAAAAAAAACCCCGGGGGAAAGGGGGGGAAACAAAAAAGGGGTTTGGGGGGAAAAAAAAAAATTATAATTAGGGGGGGGGGGGAAAAAACCCCCAAAAATTTGTGTTGTTTTTTTTACATGCAAGGTCCGGTCTGTATTTAAACCTTGAAAGATGGTTCCCAGAATACAAGTCCAGTAATCTTCTTTTCTAACAGTTTGTTTTCACCCCTTACTTCTCTATGGGGATGATTTGAGGAAATCCCAATCCCCAGATCGGGGTTTGAGGTGAGAGCAACGTGTTGGCTACATTGCATTATTGTTTTGTGTAATTTGACATCTGACTTTTTTGGGCCCCACCTCATTTTTAGATTTGTAGGGGAGCCTACATACCATCAATCAGGATGTTTCTTACATTTTATGGTGTATATTACATTTGGGGTTTTGCAGTGATGTTTTGTTTAATGTACCATTTCCTATTATCCCAAGGGATATTAAAGAATGGGGTACATTCGCTATGTTGGCAGGTATCGCATCTTTTAGCATTACATTTGAAAAATCCCTGTTGTTTCTTGGGCCCCTTTGTTGGATAAATCTGGTTGGAACTGTGGGCTTATATATTTCTCCCAAATTTTTCCTACGTTGTCTGCTGCTATATCTGTTTCTTGGGGAAAATAGTTCTATTTTGAGGGTTAGAATAAGCAAGTGAAGATTTTTTCCTTATGATTTCTGATTTGGGGGGGTATCGGGGGTCGTACTTAGTTACCCATGCTATTTTTTTCTGAGGTTTTATATAAATATAAATAAATAAATATATATTATATATATATATATATATATATATATATATAATATATATATATATATATATATATATATATGTGTGTGTGTGTGTGTGTGTGTGTGTGTGTGCGTGTGCGTGTGTGTGATGAGGGTTTCTGGCACCAAAACATATAAAATGACTGGGAATGGGGAAAACCCTTTACTGATTATGAACCCCGAGCTTTTACAATAGAGAAATGAGTAGAAAATAATAAGTAAATAAATGCATAGATGAATAAGCAAATAGGGAGAGAGAGATAAGCAAAAATGGAAAGAGAGAGAGAGAGAGAGAGAGAGAGAGAGAGAGAGAGAGAGAGAGAGAGAGAGAGAGAGAGAAAACTCTGAACTCTGAACTCTGAACATTTTAATTGTACTTCGGCCTTGGGCCACAATACAAGTGAAAGGGACAAAGGGGAGTGGTAACAAGTAAACGAGAAAACAAAAACAAGAGTGTCATCATTATCGTCCTCCTCAACACAGTCATGACCAAGAGAAAACATTGCTATGGGGAGAGAGAGAGAGAGAGAGAGAGAGAGAGAGAGAGAGAGAGAGAGAGAGAGAGAGAGAGAGAGAGAGAGAGAGAGGAGAGAGAGAGAGAGAGAAAGAAAGGAAAGAAACAAAGAAAGAAAGAAAGAAAGATAAGAAGGAAGATAGAAAGGAACGAAGATAGAAAGAAAGAAGGAAAGAAAGGAAGGAAGTAAGAAATCATGAAAATAAAGAATGAAAACAGATAATAAACAAATCAATGACAAAACCACTGCAAACCCTTTTTTTGTTGTTGGTCCCAACAGCAAACGACACAGATACCAACAGCCGCAGCAACTCTCCCAGCATCGCCTCCCTCACCCCTGACGTCAATTCACGTCATCATAACGGATCCAATGTCGTCATCGCCGCACGCGCCACACGTCGCCGAGCCAGCCGTCGCCGTCGGCCAGAGGATATCGACCATGGACCACGACCAAGAAATCGCCGACATCGCCGTCGACAGGAAAATCGCCGAAAGAAGAAGAAAGGCGGCGAAGGAGACAAACCTTCGGCGAAAAACTCTAGAAAGAAACGAGAGACGAAACATGACATTTCTGATTTCACCAGTCTTGTTGGACGGAATCTTGAACCTACAGAAAGTAGGTTCGATAGGCTTAGACTGAAAAATATCAAAGATCACGTTTATCATGTCAACTCACTGTCTAAAACACAAGACGATAATGTCAACAGTTACCAGGATAATTATGAAAGCTCAAATTTCGACGAGGATTCAGTTAGACTCTTTCACGTCAGCTCCGAAAATTCTGACAATAGTGATGTATCAATTTCTGGTGAAGTTTTGAGAAAATCAATATCCGATCGTTCAAAAAGATCGACCTCTGCGAAATCGCGGAATTCTTCCAAGAGACGTTCAAACCCTTCTCGCGATGCTCGCAAAAGGAAACCTAAGGGTTCCAGATCTCGAGGTGACTCAAGACGCGAGCCTAACAGACGTTCCAGAAAGCAGCCACTCAGGAACGGATCAGGAAGTTCTTCAGGTCGGTCGCGAAAAGGCTCTGGAAGAAACTCCAGAAGATCGTCTGGGAAGAGTAGAAGGACGTCTCCCAGTGATGCAACGCCAGCGCAGGTTATGCTGAAACAGGCTGACGATGCCGGAAGGAACTCGTCAGCTTCCGGCGATGGTGGCGTCAGTTCCGGTAATGGCGGCAGTTCCGGTGGTGACGTCAGTTCCGGCGGGGCGCTGATGCGGGACATGGCGGCCTATGTGGGGTTTTACGTGGCTGACGCCCGTGACCTGTCCTCCAGAACCCACGGGCTGCTGGGTGAGATGACGTGCGTGTGTGTGTGTGTGTGTGTGTGTGTGTGTGTGTGTGTGTGTTGTGTGTGTGTGTGTTGTTGTGTGTGTGTTGTGTGTGTGTGTGTGTGTACGTGTGTGTGTGTGTGTGTGTGTGTGGTGTATGTGTGTGTATGTTGTGTGTGTGAGTGTGTGTGTGTGTGTGTGTGTGTGTGGTGTGTGTGTGTGTGTGTGTGTGTGTGTGTGTGTGTGTGCTTGACAGCTGAAGTTTGGGCCTGTTTGAGCGTGTGTGTGTGTGTGTGTGTGTGTGTGTAGTTGTGTGTGTGTGTGTGTGAGTATGTGTGTGTGTGTGAGTGTGTGTGAGTGTGTGTGTGAGTGAGTGTGTGTGTGTGTGTGTGTGTGTGTGTGTGTGTGCTTGACAGATGAAGTTTGGGCCTGTTGTGCGTGTGTGTGTGTGTGTGTGTGTGTGTGTGTGTGTGGGCTTGACTTGTAAAGAGATGCCGATACTGTCAGATACACACATACATTTGCATGTATCTGCATACTCACACATATGTGCACGTACATGCCTGCACATGTGTGCAAGACCCTTCATGTGTTCACAGATAAACACAAATGGGAACGCGCGCGAGCACAAACATGCGTACAGAAACATCGGTGGATCGGTGGTCTAGAGGTAACGCGCCTGTCTAGAAAGCGAAAAGTCCGGGTCGGAAGTGTGCGGTGGTTCGTATCCCGTCTGGGCCCGAAACTTTTCCCCCATCCATTAGACCATAAGTGGTGGTCTGGGCGCTAGTCTTTCGGATGAGACGATAAACCGAGGTCCCGTGTGTTATACAAAATTATGCAGCGCACGTAAAAGAACCCACGGCAACAAGAGAGTTGTCCCTGGCAAAATTCTTAGAAAAAAGCCACTCTGTTAGGGAAACAAATACAGTTGCAGACCAAAAAAAAAAAAAAAGAAGAAGGGTGGCGCTGCTCTTGTGGCGACGTGCTCTCCCCGGGGAGAGCAGCCCGAATTTCACGCAGAGAAATCTCGTGACTTAAAGCGGTATAAAAAAAAAAGAAAGTTTATTTCAAACACGCAATACACAAACACATACACTCAAACACACACACACACACACTCACTCTCTCAGCCTTCTCTCTCTCCCCCCCCCCCCCTCCTCTCTCTCTCGTCTCTCCCTCTCTCTCTTTCTCTCTCCCTCTCTTTCTCTCTCCCTCTCACGCTCTCTCCCTCTTTCTCTCTCCTGTTTCTTGTTGTCTGTCTCTGTCTCCTGTGTATTCACATACCACCCAACCTCTCTTATTTTCGCACCCTTTCCCGACGTTAAACTCCATCTACCCACCAAATAATAGCTCAGCTTTGTCCAGTGAAATGGAGAACACGAACACACCCAGCATTCTTTTTCTAACTGTAGAGGAATGGACTCCGCCATTTTCAACGTGCCCCACAACACACTGCCTGAACAATTCAATAAATGACCCTAACATCTTATCACGAAGCTCATGAAAAAAGTCAAGTTGAGCTGCATTTTCACAAAATACCTTTTAGTCCTTGTTTCGTGTCTGACTTCAAGCAACTGTGATCATTCTTGTTCCATATTCCATGTGAAATGTCTCTGTCTTTGAGAAAATAAAGCTTTTGAATTTGAATTTGATATTTCATCTGAGATTTGCCGTACTCATCTATCCACCTTTCATGTCAGTATACTTTGAGCCGTTTTTGTACTTTCAGTCTTTCTTTATATCTCACTTGAAACTCCTCCCCCCATCCCCATCCCATCCCCCCACCCTTCCTGTGGTTGCAGGCCAGTTCCTGCACAGAGCGGTCACTTTACAGAGGGTGCGGCAGAAAGCCAACGGCGTGATGAAGGCCAGGCTGCTGGTGAACAAACCCCGCCCCCGCCACGTGAAGGCCACTCTGCGCACGCGCACCAACATGGCCTTGAACAGCAGCAGCACGTGCTGGTGGCTGAGGGAGGGCGGGCTGGGCGTGGTGGACGGCGTCTACACCGACTACCTGGTCTCCAGGTTCCGGGCCACAGATTTCCTGCCCTTACCCCCGAGCCTGATTGGACAATGACACCTGTGGCCAGAAAGCTTCCGTATGTTTAACGTCTCTGCCCCCTTCCGGAGACAGAATGCTAGCGCCAGGCCAGAGGCCACCACCCAGGTTGACTCCGGGTGCGTGTATAAGACCCACTCTGCTGGTTCCCTGCCGGCCCGGACTGGTCACCCTAAGAAAGGTTGAGATGTTGTTTTTTTTTCTTTTTCTAAGTATTAGGATTTTTTTGATAGCATCAGGGATTCAAGTTCTGCTTTTTATTAATTTTGAGTGTAATTGTGTCAGGAGAGGAATGAACAAGTATTAGTGTGGACAGTTAAAGGTGAATTCAGCAATCATGTACTTTACAAATGCTAGCAATGGACAACTACGTTTGTTTTTAGTGTCAGTCAAGGTTCTTGCCCACTCTGAAACAACTATACTGAAAAAATAGCATCACAATCACGTAAGACCACATCTCCCAGATCTCACTTGTCAAAGCTTCAACTTAAAGCAAAATTAATAGGAAAAAAGAACACTACGTTGGCATTGACATTTTCACATCTCCCAGATATCATTTTCCCTTCTCAGCAATAGTTCTCTGACATGAAGTGAAGAATGACATCTGCTTATCATGCAGCTCACAGCACTAAACAGCCCTGCTTAACAAATAAATGATGACAAGATTGAGACGCCAGAAAAGCAGTGATTGGAGAAAGAATGAAGACACAATTTCAAAATCAGATTGTGTGTACAGTACATACAGAATAGGCCCAAGAACGAATCCTTGTAGTACGCCAAATTCTAACCAAAATGGTTCTAAAGACAAACGGTTAACAGCTACAGTCTGGATACGAGTCCAGAGAGAGGAGCAGAGCCCAACACGAGCTGTAGCGGATACACCAAAGGTGTTATGGAGTTGATGAAGGAGAGTAGTGTCAAATGCTACTGACAAGTCAAGCAAGGAGAGAAGAGAAATATTGTTGTTTAAACAAATAAGGTCATTGACAATTTTCAGCAGGGCTGTTTAGTGCTGTGAGCTGCATGATAAGCAGACTGTAAAGGATGGTACCAATTGTTCTTTTTAGCACGTTTCGAAAGCTGCAGTACTGAATAACTATCCTTTTCAGCAGTTTGGAGAGAAAGAACAGTTGCAGACACGTCTGCAGATTTTTAGAATTTCCCTGTCAGGGGAGACATTGTTTCACGTAAGTTTAATTATAGCTTAGAAAAGTGCCAGAGAGCAGCGAGTCATTGATGATCGGTGTGAAATTCAAAAGGGGAAGAATGTACATGAGATTCTGGTTGATACTTTTCAAATATTTGAGAATTCATATATACGATAGGCTGTTGAAAGGAATAGCAGTAGGTTTATGCAGGTAACCTGATGGATCAACTCTTTTCTTATAAATTGAATATTGTTAACAATGTTAGAAATGCATGATTACTTAATGTTTGTGTTTTATCTAATTAAAGCAGGATAGTGCTGATGTTGCAATCGGTCATAAGGGACCTTTACGGAAAATACAATTCCTCTTTTTATTTTATCTTTGTACGACACTAAACATATTTTTTAACTCCCCCGGCTTTAACGTAAAATTGTGTTTCACTTTTGGAAGCTTTCTGGCCAGAAAAATGTCATGACTTGTTGATTGTTGAAACGCGGTCACAACTGGTTACCGTATGCATTTTGTTGACTGATGTTGAAATAACTCTGTAGAATTCCTGTAGTTGTTTGGGGATTTGGAACAACAACGTGTACATATGACTGGTTACTCTTCTTGTTTCGTTGTGGTTTGTAAGTATTCCTAGTCACTGTGATGTTTCATACAGAATGGCAATAGTTGGAGTACGGGTGTAAACGTTTGTGTGTGTAGTTTTGGATTGGTAAAGAACTTTTCAATGGTGTTCTCCAATGAATCCACACAAAATATTAAGGGGAGGAGAAGGAGAAAGAAGTTTTAATTTGGATTGAAATGTTTGGTCTGAATAGTCAAAGAAGTGTTCGGTTTGATTTTTGCTTTTCTACTCCTCTCAGACTTGGGAGTACCTCGATTTGTTATTTCACTTTTTTGTGAGTCTTGTTCATGTTTGTATGAAGTAGAGTGTAATCTGCCTGTTAGTATTCTTAAGAAACATGGTACTTGTGTGGTTTTTGCATTAAAACAGATTTTTTAAGCTAAAACATGTTGGGTAATGGTGATGAACATATCCAAAAACACAAAAACACTCGCGCGTGCATACAGGCACACCTAAATATATAGAGGTCACACACACACTTGCAGCACACATTCAGTCACACACGGACATTCACATTATAGTCCTCATTACATTAATTTAGCCACAAAAAGACTTTTTTTAAATAAAGGAGACATTCCGCTTGTATTTGCCACAGAACGCACACGCAAAAAGCAATGCAACCTAGTTCTTCAGTTCTGAACAACAAATAATTAGTGATAATTATGCCAAAGCATTATTCACAGAGGCACCATGAAGACATTTCGAAGGATAACCACAACGAGTTTTTTGTTTAAAGCTTTGCTAACAACTGATTTGGAAGCATCAACATGGTTCCTTTTATGTTCTTGCGCCCTCCTCTCAGTTACAGCAGATTTCTTTGTGTGAAATTCAAACATCTGCCTGGGGAGAATACGTCGCCACAAGAGCGGCGCCACACTTTTGTTCCCTATCTGCGTGTGTAATTTGATTTCTCTATGAGATAAGGTTTTTCTCTACACAATCTTTCGATGTATTCTTTTACGTGCACTTTTTTTTCTGCACACAAGTTGTGGATGATGAACAAATATGTTTCAATCTCTGGTTTTGTTTTTGCTTTTTGGCCATTGCCAATTTTTGTATGATATAGAATTATATAATATGATACGATATACCATGATGTGTATACTATATATTACGCTTTATTTGTTTTTCACTTTTCATTAACATTGATAACGCACAAAGCGCATTAAATGTGTATGATTAAAAATAATATACTTAGAACATGAATCGAGTCTATATTCATTGTCTTGCTATACACCTTCCTTGACAAAATAGTTATGCACACTCAACAAACAAGAAGAGTACAATACTAAAATTACGATGGAACATCGCACCAATCACTCTTTAAAAAACAACTACAAAAAAAACACAGCAAAACAAAACAGAATAAAAACTCACAACCCAGTTCCCACTTTTTCACACTATAATCATTCACACATCTCCAGTTCACTCTTGCAAAAAACTACTCTCAGAAATATTTTTTTAAATAATGATTATATGTGGTTCTTATTAGGACATTTGAATTACACACAAATGTGTATTAGTATAGTTGTTTATCACAGTTTTAGAATGTTAGGATTTCACTTTTACTTCGTAGATACATACATACTACACCAAACCAGGGGACGAAATCGTTTAGTCGTCAGAGCACTCACTCTCTCCAAGCTAAGGTTAAGCAGCATCGAACGTGATTGCCAAGTGGATGGGTGACCGTTTGTGCGCCTTGACTTCAGTGCAGTCCCCCAGTTCGATCAGCTGTAAATGGATACCTGGCCTCTTTAGGGACGGGGAAGGTAAAGCAGCGAGGGAGAAGAGATGGTTGCCACCCTCAACATGCTGGCCCCTGGAGAAGCTGAGGTCTCTGACGCCTTGCTCCTCAACCCAGTGTAGGTTATGGGAACACCTTTACCTGACACAAAGAAGAAAAAGGACGTTGATGTTGTACATATGCAATCGTTCACACGGTTCACATGCAGTTTAAATCTTTTTCACTGATTAAATCTAGTAGATTGTACAGTTCATCTTAGGTATAGAAACAAGATAGGTATTAAGCGTGTTTCATTCTAGAACGAATGATCATAATGTTTTTGTACAGTATTGTGCGTTGGTACACAAAATGTGATGTTGGAGTTGTACACATTTTGTATAGATTTTTTCCTCCCAGAAAAGCCCTCAATAATATGCCCTTGTTACAGATGTTCGTATTTTTTGGCATATGTAAAAAAATTCCCGTTTGTGATACACTAGGTAGCTTTTGTAATTGAATTAGGAATAAAGTTGTTTCTCACAATAATTAGCGTTGTGCTATGTTTATGGTGTGTGTGTGTTTGTGTGTGTGTGTGTGTGTGCTGTGTGTGTGTGTGTGTGTGTTTGTGTGTGTGTGTGCGTGCGTGCGTGTGCGTGCATGTGCGGGTACCTACATAGTTCATGCTGCCGATATACAAGTTAAAACACGAGCATTCATATGTTCACACACACACACACACACACACACACACACACACACACACACACACACACACACACACACACACACACACTTTTTCAATCTCTGTCTGTCTCTGTCCCTGTCTCTGTCTGCCTATCTATCTGTCTGTCTCTCTAACTCTGGAGTTAACATCAGTGCCGACTCCACCAGCCCCTCACCCTCCCCCCCCCCCTCCAAAAAAAGAGAGTTCTTTTAATGAGACCATAAAATGTGGCTACCTTGTGCGAACGCACGCAGAACATCTTGCGCACACGTTAAAACCTGTTCCGCTCTTTGGAATTGTCGGCCATTGTGTGCCAGTGGAAATAGATGACAGCATTTACAACACCACAAGCACAATGGGGATGGATGTAAAAAAACGACAACAACACATAGGTGCATCTCCCATTATCTTCAAACAAAAGAAGAAATAAATAAACGAACGAATAAATAAATAAATAAAGCACCAGTGTCGCATGATAAAACTAACTCTAAAAAAATGGAGTAAGGGAAGCAACTGCAACTTGTTGTCTGTGTCGGCAGTTAGTTCCCTTGAATCACATAGTCGGCAGTTATACCTCGGCATGTTAAGAGTCGGCCTTTAGCGTGCACGCTTTCGGCAAAGCTGATATCCTAACAGCTGTCTCCTGAAATTCAAAATTAAAAAATGGTTACGAATTTAACTACATTTCCTAATTTTTTATTCTAGAAGATAGAAAAACGTCTCTGAAAACATATTACGGTCTGGCTTCCAAATCGCTTGTACTATACAAGTTAAACAAAAATAAAGTCGTTCTTGAAACAGCATAGATGAAACAATGAATATTTTTTAGTTCTTGTAAATAATGACAGGGGTTTGGGTTTGTCAGAACAATGTTTTTATATTGAAGATTGCTATCGTTTTCCTTATTGTGATGTCATGTGTGTGTGTGTGTGTGTGTTATTTTTTTCTTTCTTACTATTATTCTTTTATTTCGAGGATAGTGAAATAAGCTCTAGCTCTAACGTGCTTTTCTTTTTATCCAGCCCCCGTGTGTATGCAGTTTTGTAAATTTTGTCCTCCATTTCCACCGGCACTCATTGGCCTAGTCTTCCAAAAAGCTCCAAAAAGTGTGTGTGTGTTTGACAATCTATATATATATATATATATATAGAGATATATATATATATATATATATATATATATATATGTAGTCCTTTATTCTGAGGATAATAGAATAACATCTTATGTTCATTAATTTTTGCATCCAGTCCCTGTGCGCATGCAGTTTTGTAAACTTTGTCATCCCTTCCCACCAGCACAACTGGCCTACCTTTCCGAAAGGCGGAACAGGTTTTAACGTGTATACAAGATGTTCTGTGTGTGTATGTGTGTGTGTGTGCGTGCGTGCGTGCGTGCGTGCTTGCGTGCGTTCGTGCGTGCTTGCGTTCGTTCGTGCGTGTGCGTGTATGTGTGTGTGTGTGTGTGTGTGTGTGAAGTCAAAGTTAAAAGCTAATTTCTGTTTCCAACCGGACAGTACACTGGATAGCCAATGCCTTTGCTTTCTTTTTCATCCCGCCTGCCCTCTAAGATGAAAATGAGAAAGTTTTAAAAATAGAAGAGAAAGATGGAGCGAGAAAGAAATGCTCATAAAGAAAAAAGCGACAAAATGCGCAGTGAAATAAAAAGAACCACCTTAGAGCAACGGGATACGGACAAGGAGGTCGCAGGTTTGAATCCCATGAAAGCCATAAGGATTTTGGACTCTGACCGGACCCTACCGGTTTGCTTTGGGCTCATTGGGAAGACTGGGACCACACGGTTGAGATTCCTCCACTTCATTGACGCAATGTTAAGAGTGTTGTTCAAATTACCTTACCAACCCTGCAGGTGTACGTGTCTGTATCTCTCTGGCCTGGTTGAGGCTAGGGTAAATCATGATCGTAAGCATAGAGTACAGCGTTAGAATAGTCTCAAAGCACGTGCAAGTCTATAGCAGCATCATTGCATCATCCTATTTGTCATTGATCGTCATGTAATGAACAAAAAAGTTCTCTGATACTGTGTCCTGGTTGCTCTGGTCTCATAGTGACCTCAGTTTCGGCATTCCTCATACACTTTTGTGCTTGTGGTGAGTTTGCGTCAAAGTCTTCAGGGTTGAAGGTTTACTTGAGAAAGTTGTTGCAGGGACGTTGGAATGGTCTTCACGTCATTTGTAGTTGCCTTTCATGGGATGATTAAAGTGTTTTTGACTTGACTTGACTTGACTTGACTTGAAGTCCGATGGGCGACTCACTCAGTCTGGCTCCGCGACTGAGCTATTACTGTCGTCAGTGGAGGGCTAAGTAGGTGGTGTCCTGCGTACGCTAGCCACGAGCAGGCTCCAATGAAAGCCACCAAAGTGACCCACCAGGCCGTGCGGGGCCCTTCTAGCTGGTGGTCCTCACGGCAGCCTGACATCGATTGACCCCATGCTGACTTCCAGCCCTGAGAATGCGATAAGACTTAAGACTCGAAAATACTTTATTATTTCAATAGAGAAATTATGAGAGACATTTTAAAATAACACAACATGCTTTAATTAATATATACATTATTGGCCCAGCCCAAAAGCTGTGTCAGTTGTTGATGTCATCTAATTGCTAAGGCCTACACTAAAATGTTGTTATGTTGTAAAATGGGTTGATATTGCTTCAGCCATGACAAGCTCTTAACATAACAAACTTGCACTCTTCTTTGTTAAAAGAGAAAAATCCTCTGAAGTCGGAGTATTGCTAGCAGCCTATATGGCGAAGTGCTTGAAAAGAGTCATACACGCAAACTTCTCATCCGGTGTACTTCCTATCTCACAGTGATTCCCAGCTGGGATGAGTGAGTCAGAGTGCATGTTCTGGGTGACCCCCAGGGAGTAAAGCTGGGGAACGAACGAACAAACGAACGAAAGAACAACAAAAACAACAACATATAATATTACAAAAGAAAAAGAAAAGAAACTAATGTGGGTTATGACTGGGCAAAAGATTGAGATGAGCGAAATGGTACCAGTAGCACAGGACTATGAAAGAAGATGAGGCAGTGAAACAGAAAGGTCCAAAGCAGCCCTGAGACTTTGAGTGTATAGCAAGAAGAAGTGTTTTCACAAGGATTTCTTCCATTAATAATCTGATGTGTTATTGAGATTGATGACGCTGCTGTGGCACACACACACATTCTGCAAACTGAAGGGGTTTGAAGCTACCTAGCTGGATAACTCTGCAAGTTCCTGATCATGTTACACCCTGCAATCTATACAGTCTTAATCTAATCATTCTGTTTAACTTCTACTAGCTCTTCATCAGCATTCCAAGACAGAAAAAGAAACATGCCAACTTCAACTAACCCATGCACCAACTTGGCCATTGATTCACTTACCCCTGATTGTTTTCCCATCCAAAACAGCAACTTTGTAATTACTACTTCACTTATCTCCCTTCCATGTGTCACCATTCAGGGTTTACCGCCATCTTTATCGTAATCTCTCGCACATTCCCTGACGTGCAATGAGGTTTGCCTGTGCCGATTTCCATAGCTGTGATTGTGTTAAGGCTGCAACCCTAACTCTGTCTGTTTATTGTGGGACAGTCACTCGGTTATCTGGGGGTAGACTGAGAAAGTTACTATTGCATTTTCACTGACTTTTTCTGCATCTAGCAAACTGTGCAAGTGAATGTGGAAGGTTCTCACATGTGTGTTTTAAGGCTTGTGGATTTGTTGAGTTTACGTTTATCTCTGGTTTTGTTTGTCTCTTGCAATTTTACGTTTAAGTGGGAATGTGTGTGCACACCTGTATGTGCACACACACACATACACATACACACCCACACAAGCACTCATAAACACACATGCACGCATGCACATGCATCAGCATTTATCAACAGATCAAAAACATGCACCAGCTCCAACCATGCAAGACTCCATCTTCACCAATAAATCACTTAACTCTCTGATTTTTTTCATCCAATACACCATCTTTGTCAGTACTACTTTACAGATCTCCTTGATTGTGTCATCTATTACTGTGGGAGCCATCTTTGTCACAATCTCTTGCTCATACTCTCTCCACTAACGGGATTTGCCTGTGCCAGTTTCTATAGCTGTTATTGAGTTAAGTCTGCATTAGCAAGTTCTGACTGTTTATTTTGGGACAGTCACTTGGTAACTGGGGAGTGGACTGATAAAGTTAACATTGCATTTTCAAGGACTTTTTCTGCATTTGTCAAACCGTGTTAGTGTGTTGGGAAGGCTTTTATAGCTGTGTTGTAAGCCTGAGTTTTACGTTTGTGTTTACGTTAATCTGTGGCTTTCTGTCTGCCTCTTGCAATTTCATGTATGAGTCTGCAAACACACACACACACACACACACACACACACACACACACACACACACACACACACAAAACACACACTCACACACACTCACACTTACATATGCCTTTATGCTTAATCCGCTTGTACGTCCTCTCACTGAGTTAAATGCTTAAAACAATGTATTTCCCTGCCTCAGTTGACCTAGCCCCTCGAACAAAACTGTTCAAGACGTCCAAAAATGCACCCCCAAATTCTGCAGACTCAGCAGGTTTAAAGTTTTCTAGGTGAAAGGAGAAACTCTGTAAGTTTCTTTTTATTACATTTTACCCTGCAGTTTATACAATCTTAATTTTATCATTCTCTTTAACTTCTACCAAGTCTTCATCACCATTTCTGAACAGAACCTACCCCCCTTCCCCACCAACCAGCTCCAACTTATCAATTCACCCACTTGGCCATAATTCACTTATCTCCCTGGATGCTTTTCATCCAATACAGCAACTTTGTCATTACTACTTTCCTTATTTCCCTTGATTGTGTCATCGATCAGGGTTGCCGCCATCTTTAAGGCAATTTCTGGGACATTCCCGGTCATACATAACGAGGTTTGGCTGTGCTGGTTTATATTGCTGTTATTGGGTTAAGGCTGCATCAGCAAATTCTGACTGTTTATTTTGGGACAGTCACTTGGTTAAGGCATGGGGGGGGGGGGGGGGGGGGGGGGGGGGGGGGTGAGAGGTTTAGATTAACAAAGTAAGTATTGTATCTTCATCAACTTTTTCGTGGTCTGTCAAACTGTCTCAGAGTATTGGAATGTTTTCGTAATTATTATATGTGTTGTGAGGCTGTGTATATGATGAATTACCGTTTGTATAGGGTTTCCTGTATACCTCTGATAATTTTACACTTGATCGCACACGTGTGTGTATGACCAACACACACACCCACGCACAGACACACACGCCAGTACATATTCCTTTATGTAATTTCTGCTTTTGTTTTCCTTTGCTTAATCAAGTTATTGATACACTGTACTTATCTAGGTAAGCTGATGTATCTCCTGAAACAAAACTGATCAAGACTTACAAAATACACACAAACACAAGTCTACAGACTGAGTGGGTTGTAACCTGCAGTCTATAAATCTTGAATCGTACCATTCTCTTTAACTTCTACCAACTCTTCATAAGTATTGATATACAGAAAAAGACCCACACCCGCTCCAACTTTGCAATACATATACTTAACCATCAATTCACTTATCTCCCTGATTTTTTCCGCCAATACAGCAACTTCATCAGTACCGCTTCACTTATCTCCTTTGATTGTGTCATCTATCAGGGTTTGCCACCATCTTTAACCTAATTTCCCCATCGACTAACGGGATTTGTCTGTGCCAATTTCTATAGCTGTTATTGGGTTAAGGCTGCAACGGCTACTTCTGACAGTTTATTTTGGGACAGTCATTAGGTTAACTGAAAGGGGGGGGGGGCGCAAGGGGGAGAGTAGAATGATAAAGTTAGCAGTGCATTTTCATCGACTTTCCCTGTGTCTGTCAAACTGTCTTAGTGTGTTGGGAAGGTGTTTATAGTGCCTGTGTTGTAAGGCTGTGTATGTGTAAGTGGATCAGTGGTCTAGAGATAATGTGCTCGCTTTAAAAGCAGAAAGTCCTTAATCGAAGTGTGTGGTGGTTTGATCCCTGTTTGGGCCTAAAACTTTTCCTCCATCCATTAGACCATGAATAGTAATCTGGGTGCTAGTCTTTTGAATGGTCCCGTGTGTTACACGTATTTAGCGCTCGTAAAAAATCCAACAGAAAGAGAGTTGTCCCTGGAAAACAATTTTGTAAAAAAAACCCAACCCACTCTGATAGGGAAACAAATGCAGTTGCAGACAGGAAAATAAGAAAAATAATGGGTGGCGCTGCTCCTGTGGTGACGCGCTCTCCATGGGGAGAGCAACCCGAGAGAAATCTGTCATGATTTAAAAGTGATATGTAGATGTGTTTGAATTAGGTTTATCTATTGCTTCCTGTCTGCCTCCTGCAATTTCTCGTTTGAGTGAAATGATGCTAGATGACACTCTATCAGGACAATGTGTGATGCCACAGAACTACAGTCTGAATTCCATATAGAGACATCTGCCATGGTAACAAATAAAAAGACAAAGAACTGGGGAAAAGAACCCAATGCAAATACAACACATGAACGTTCATTCGTTCGTTTGAATCTCTCCACGCCAGGTCATACTGGATCCAAAGATATAAAAGCAAGGTTTCTTCACTGGCACTAAACGGAGGTAGCACGTTCTTTAGATCATATTCGTATCACCAATATCAGAAATACATGTTCAATCATTCAACCTGAGCTTTCATCAATTTCTTTGTCTGTCTTGAAATATATATTATCTACATTATCTACGCTTTTATTTGTCTGTGTAAGATACAGCGCTATATAAATTCCAATTATTATTATTATTATTATTATTATTATTATTATTATTATTATTATTATTATTATTATTATTATTATTATTATTATCATCATTATTACATAAATGAAGTCGTGTGATTTCTAGTAGCTAATGTTGAAGAAGGCCTCAGGCAGAAATGTTGAAGAGGCCTTTATTTTCTTAGACTTGTTGTATAGTTTATCTTCTGGTTCTTATGTGGTTTGGCTGATAGCTAGGTGCATTTGCTTATTTGAGGTTTTGTCTTTTTTTTTTTGGGGGGGGGGGGACTTTGGGGAGGGTTTAAAAAAAAATTTGATCATCTTTTAAGTTGGTTAGTTTGTTGATTTTTTTCTGTTTTTGTTGCCTTCTTTTGTGCCTTTGTTGGTTTTTTTTATATCAATCATATCATAATCTTGAAAAAAGATCAGCAGCTGATGAAAAAGAACATCAGTGTTTATTCATTATCCTTGAAACAATAAGATATTTGACTGGATTGGATACTCTCTCTCTCTTTCTTTCTCTCTCTCTCTTTCTCCCTCTCTCTCTCTCTCCCTCTCTCTCTCTCTCTCCTCTCACTCCCTCTCTCTCCTCTCCCTCCTCCCTCTCTCTCCCTCCTCTCTCTCTCTCTCTCCCTCTTCTCTCACCCTCTCACTCCTCCTCTCTCCCTCTCTCTCTCCCTCTCCTCTCTCTCCTCTCCCTCTCCCTCTCTCTCTCTCTTCCCTCCCCCCCTCTCTCTCTCTCTCCCCTCTCTCTCTCCTTCTCTAACCTCTGCTATTCATTACCCTCTTAATTTCTTCTTTTTCTCTCTCTCTCTTTCTCTTCCCTTTCTCTCTCTTCCTCTCCTCTTCTCCTCTCTCTCTCCCTCTCTCTCTCTCCTCTCCCTCTCTCCCCCCCCCCTTTTTCTCCCTCCCTCCTTCTCTCTTCCCTCCTCCCCCCTCCCCTCCCCCTCTCCTTTCCCCCCCCCTTTCCCCCCCCTTTTCTCTTTCCCTTCCCTCCCCTTCCCTTCTCCTCCCCCCTCTCCTTCCCTCCTTTTCCTCCTCTCCCATTCTCTCTTCCCCTCCCTCTCTCCCCCTCCCTCTCTCTCCCCTCTCTCTCCCCCTTCTCTCCCTCCTCCTCCCTTCCCCTCCCCTCCCCCCCTTCTTCCTCCCTCTCTCTCTCTCCTCTCTCCTCTCTCCCTCCTCTCCTCTCTTCCCTCTCTCCTCTCCTCTCTCTCCTATCCCTCTCTTTCTCTCCCCTCACTCTCTCTCCACTCTCTTTCCCCTTCTCCCTCCCCCTATCCCTCCCTTTTCGCTTGTCCTCCTCACTCTCTCTCTCACTCTATCTCTCTTTTCTCTCTCTCTCACCTCTCTCTCACCTCTCTCATCACCTCTCCTCTCCTCATCCCCTCTCTTCTCTCGCTCTCCCTCCTATTTTCTCTCTCTCCCCTCTCCCCCTCCCTCTCTCTTTCTCTCGCCTCCTCCACTCTCCCTCTATCTCTCTTCCCCTCTCTCTCTCTTTTCTTCCTCCTCTCAGACCAATCTGCCCTCTCTCTTTTCCTCTATCTTCTTTTTACCCTCACAACCTTCTCTCTCTCCTCTCTGGAAATTAGATCCTCAACCCATCCCCTTTTTCCTCCTCTCCCACATGATCGGGTTCGGATGCAAGCGAACGATTCCATCTGAGACTTTGAAGGAAATGTAAATGAGTAAAAAAGAAGAAGGAGAAGGAGAGAGAGAGAGAGAGAGAGAGAGAGAGAGAGAGAGAGAGAGAGAGAGAGAGAGAGAAGAGAGAAGAAAGAGAGAGAGAGAGAGAGAGAGAGAGAAAGAGAAGAAAGAGAGAGAGAGAGAGAGAGAAGAGAAGAGAGAGAGAGAGAGAGGAGAGAGAGGAGAGAGAGAAAGAGAGAGAGAGAAAGAGAGAAGAGAAAGAGAGAGAGAGAGAGAGAGGAGAGAGAAAAGAGAAGAGAGAATGGAAGAGAAAGGGGGAGAAAGCGAAAGGGAGAGACGAAAGGGGAGAGAAAGTGGAAAAAGGGAAAGGTAGAGAGGAGCTTCTGTACCCCCTCCCCCTCTCCTGCCTTCCAACCACTGACCTCAGTGATGTTGGCAATGTAGGATGTTGGTGGTCTGTCTCTTTCTCTTCTGTCCTCAACCTTACCTTGGAGAACTGTCGTCATCAGAGTTGTCTGTGTGTGTCTGTTCGCATGACCAACGTATCTCAGTCTGTGCTTCTCAGCTAACATTTGCCTTTGCACTAGGAGTTCACCAAGGGTCGGGCACTTTCATTAACTCTTCTGGTTGACCATCCTGTAACTACACAAAACAAAATGCTATTTAAATCGCCACCAGCAAACGCACCATCACCAAAAAAAGCAGCAGCAACGCCAACATTACCACCACCACCACCACCATCATCGCCACCACTTCCACCACCACCATTAAAAACAATCGCAAAAAACAGGAATGACAACTTTAGTCACAACTATGTTCTCCCGTAGTCTAGTAGACCGTGTGGGTACCACCACCACCACCACCATCACCACCACCATCACCATCCCCCCACCACCACCACCATCACCACCACCACCACCACCACCACCACCTGTTATTGCAAAAACGGAACAACTTTAGCACACACAACAAAGTAGGTGTTTATAAGATGAGCATGAATAAGCAGATCTTTAAAACAAACAATCAATCACACAATTAAACAACCAAACAAAATAATACAAAAAACTATAGTCAGAACATCTTTGCTCCCCAGTAGGTATGCCTGGAGCCTGTCAGTATAAATAGCATCCCCACCTTCTGGAAATTCTGTGCTAGGAATTTCCTCTTTTCTATCACTCTCTTTGTTTCTGCCTTGTTCCTTTTCTCCCTGTAACCTCCTCATTGTCTTTTTTTTGCCTTCTTAGTCCATTTTCCTGCCTTTTATCCCCCCAGGAAGACTTAAAAAAACAAACAATTCTCTCCCAAGCCGAAGTCTGTTGCGCTGGGCCTGACTTGTTAGGCGCTTAACGGCAGCGTGACACATTTTAGCTCATATGACAAACAATAGTTGCTGTCTGAGCGTTCGCAGAAGAAAAAGAAGAAGAAGAAGAAGAAGAACAACAACAACAACAACAACACCAAGAACAAGAAGCGTGACGCATTTTCACTCATAAAACATACAACAATAGTTGCTGTCTGAGGGTTCGAAGAAGGAGAAGGAGAAGAACAAGAATTGCGAAGAAGAAAAGGAGAAGAACAAGAATTGCGAAGAAGAAGAAGGAGAAGAACAAGAATTGCGAAGAAGGAGAAGGAGAAGAACAAGAATTGCGAAGAAGGAGAAGGAGAAGAACAAGAATTGAGAAGAAGAAGAAGGAGAAGAACAAGAATTGAGAAGAAGAAGAAGGAGAAGAACAAGAATTGAGAAGAAGGAGAAGGAGAAGAACAAGAATTGAGAAGAAGGAGAAGGAAAGAACAAGGATTGAGAAGAAGAAGAAGGAGAAGAACAAGAATTGAGAAGAAGGAGAAGGAGAAGAACAAGAATTGAGAAGAAGGAGAAGGAGAAGAACAAGAATTGAGAAGAAGGAGAAGGAGAAGAACAAGAATTGCGAAGAAGAAGAAGGAGAAGAACAAGAATTGGGCGAAGAAGAAGAAGGAGAGAAACAAGAATTGAGAAAAAGGGAGAAAGAGAAGAACAAGAATTGCGAAGAAGAGAAGAACAAGAATTGCGAAGAAGAAGAAGGAGAAGAACAAGAATTTCAAGGAGAAGGAGAAGGAGAAGAACAAGAATTGTGAAGAAGAAGAAGAAGGAGAAGAACAAGAATTGCGAAGAGAAGAAGGAGAAGAACAAGAATTGCAAAGAAGAAGAAGAAGGAGAAGAACAAGAATTGTGAAGAAGAAGAAGGAGAAGAACAAGAATTGCGAAGAAGAAGAAGGGGAAGAACAAGAATTGCGAAGAAGAAAGAGAAGAACAAGAATTGCGAAGAAGAAGAAAAGGAGAAGAACAAGAATTGGAAGAAGAGAAGGAGAAGAACAAGAATTGCGAAGAAGAAGAAGGAGAAGAACAAGAATTGCGAAGAAGAAGAGGAGAAGAAAAGAAAGCGAAGAAGAAGAAGGAGAAGAACAAGAATTGCGAAGAGGAGAAGAAACAAGAATTGCGAAGAAGAGAAGAGGAGGAAGAAGAAGAAGAAGAAGAATTGCGAGGAAGAAGAAGAAATTGCGAAGAAGAAGAATTGCGAAGAATTGCGAAGAAGAAGAAGAAGAATTACAAAGAAGAAGAAGAATGCAAAGGAGAAGAAGGAAGAAGAAGGAGATGGATTGCAAAGAAGAAGAAGAATTGCGAAGAAGAAGAATTGCAAAGAATAAGAAAGAAAGAGAAGAATTGCGAAGAAAGAAGAAGAAGAAGAAGAAGAAGAAGTATTGCGAAAGAAGAAGAAGGAGAAGATGAAGAATTGCGAAAAAGAAGAATTGCAAAGAAGAAGAAGAAGAAGAAGAAGAAGAAGAAGAAGAAGAAGAAGAAAAGAAGAAGAAGAAGAAGAAGAAGAAGAAGAAGAAGAAGAAAAAGAAGAAGAAGAAGAAGGAGATCATCATGGCGGTGGCAGCAGTACCAGTGTACACAGCAAGCAGCCGGTTCAGAAGATGCGAACACAATACTCAGTGCTGTGACTCACCTAAGCAACCTCAATAAAGAAAGCTTCTGTCGAATGTTCCCTGTTCATTCATTAGAGGGGAAAGACATTCTGTCAGGTCTCTGTCTCTGTCTGTGTGTGACTGTCTCTATATGTTGGTCTCTGTCGCTGCGTTTCTCTCTTTCTCTCTTTTAGATCGATGTGCAAACTCCATACATTATCATTATTATAATAATTATAACTATTATTATTATTATTATTATTATTATTATTATTATTATTATTATTATTATTATTATTATTATTATTATTATTATTATTATTATTATTATCATGATCACTATCATTATTATCAGTAGTAGTAGTAGTAGTAGTAGTAGTAGTGGAAGTAGTGGTGGTAGTAGTAGTAGTAGTAGTAGTAATAGTAGTAGTAGTAGTAGTAGTAGTAGTAGTAGTAGTAGTAGTAGTAGTAGTAGTAGTAGTAGTAGTAGTAGTATCCGAAGTATGAATCCCCCGCCCTCTCAATCTACATCTCTCTCTCTATCTCTCTCTTTCTCTCTCACTCTCGCTCTCTCTCCTCTATCTGTAAGTGTGTCTGCCTGTTGTCTGTCTCTGTATCTTTGTCTATCTCTCTCTTTTTCCCCCCTCTCTCTGTCTCTCCCTCCCTCTCTTTTCTCTCTATCTCTTCTCTTTATACCTCTCTCTCTCTCTCTCTCTCTCTCTCTCTCTCTTCTCTCTCTCTCTCTCTCTCTCTTCTCTCTCCTTTCCTTCCACCAAGGTTTTCACTCCCAATAAGTCATTCTTTTCCCTTTTCCTCTGACCCTCGGGCTCTGCGGAGAAAGGCATGTACAAATTACCTATCGTGTTACCTGGCTGCAAGAAAAAAAAAGTCTCTGTCTCTGTCTGTATGTCCGTCCGTCTGTCTGTCTGTTTGTCTGCCTGTCTATCTGTCTGTCTGTTTGTCTGCCTGTCTATCTGACTGTCTGTCAGTCTATCTCTCTCTCTCTCTCTCTCTCTCTCTCTCTCTCTCTGCTTTGTCTGTCTCTGTCTTGGAATTTCTCTCCGTGTCTCTCTGTCTGTCTGTCTGTCTGTCTGTCTGTCTGTCTGTCTGTCTCCATCTCACCATGACTGCTTTTATTCCCTCCTTTCTCCTCTGACCCCAAGGCAAGGTGGAAAATGACCCATCGAAATTGTTTATCGTGTTACTTTGCTGAAATGAAATTTGCGCCCTTCATGTTCCGATCTGTACGTCTCTGTCTTTGTCTGTCTCTCTGTCTTTGTCTGTCTCTCTATGACTGTTTGCCTGTCTGTCTCTCTGTCTTCCTAACTGTCTCTCTCACTCTCATTCTTACCCACACGCACTCACGCACGCGCGTGCACACCACACACAACACACACACCTGCTAGCACACACGCACACAAAACACACACACACACTCTCTTCACATACCACACACCACCAAAAC
>CM054142.1:8878408-8899421 GCA_028751875.1 Rapana venosa
TTTTGGGGGGAAAACCGACAATTTATTCCTATGCCTTGTGGCAGGGTTTTTTGGTAGAAACAAAACACATCTCCCTACTGCATTGTCAAACAACGAAACTTTTTCATTTATATAAAAAGTAAAAAAGTTCTTTAATTTTAAAAGTTTTTTCTGTCCTTTTTTTTTTTTGATGTTTTGCTATAAAAAAGGGGAAATGTTTTTATCTTTGATAATTATTTTTTTTTAATTTTAAAAACAATTTTTTTTTGTTGAGAACATTTTAAATGTTTTGCCTTAAAGTGCATATTTTTTTCCTCGGAAATCGGGCTTTTTTTTTTACCACAAACTTTTTTTTTCCTTCCAGATTGTAAAAACCAAACACAAAAAAAAAAGAAGTTTAAGAAGGAAAGATGGGGGTTATGGATCCCAACGGTCAGGACTTTCTTTTATTCATGAAAATAATGTACAGAGAAAAAAAAATCAAACACACTACCCACTATTCTAGTTCAAATTTAAAAAAAAAAATAAAAAAAGAAGTGATACACATTCAACAATTGAAGCATCAACACTACGTTTTTGACAGACTATGTTTTCCACTCAGCACATCACACAACATGGGGGCGGTCAAACTTCGACGGGGAGCAACAAAAGAATGGGGACAAAAAGGCAGACAGGGAAAAGAGGGAAAAACACATCAAGAGGTTGGCCTTGGTAAAACATTGCTACGGAAAGCGGGACCTTGGTAAGGGGAGGAACTGGTTCAAAATCTTCAGGGGTGCCCCACTCTTGGACTACGGGGTGGGAAAAGGAAGAGTAAGGGTGAATAGGGCCCAGGGGTTAACACCGGGATTGTGCTCCATGTTAAGATTTTTTTTCTACAGAATGTTGGCTTGTTATTCATATTTTCACATACTCTTGTCTGGAAAAAGCCGTATCAATATGCCCTCTATTATCCACGGACACGGAGTGTGTCTGCATTTGTTGCTTTGGGAAATTTGGCTTAAAAAACGCAATATTTTTCCCAAAAATCTTCTTCTGCATTCTTTGTGTAGATAATTTTTATATATAAATCTACTAATTTTGTTTTAAAAAAATTTTTTTCCAACACTCAGACACAGCAATTTGTGATGTCTACTAATTTTGATGAAAACCCGTTGTCTGACCTTAAGCCCTGAAAAGTCGGTGTCGCATCTGACTTTGCATGGAGAAATTTTTTTTAAAATATTTTCCAAAAAAAAAAAAAATAAAACCAAAAAGGCAAAAAAGAATAACAGAAAAGGGGAAAAAAGGCGGGAACAAAGATAGGGAAAAATACGGGGAAAATTCCCTTAATAGAGCCCCTACACGGATTTCCGAAGGGGGAGATAATTATTATACTGACAGGCCCCGGCTTTCCCCCAAAGGGGGAGGTTCCTGTTGCGAACAAAAAAAGGGCAAGGAAACAAAAGTTCCAAAAGTTCCCCTATGCTAATTAACAAAATTTATTTTGCACCGTTTTCCCAGCGTCATACCCAAGGTTAACTAGCATACACACTGCTCACTCATCACTGGATGAGAAATTGCATGCCTTGTTAAGATTCGCCTATTTACTTATTATGCTTACTCCATTTGGGGAATTTTTCCTTCTCTAATACATTACCAAATCCTGGTAACGTAAAACAGGGGGCTACGGGAGATCGTAAAACGCAGCAGAAACAACGAGAAAGTGACGAACCTGGTGCTTTGCATAGTTCCACGGATGCAGCAGCGAGGAGACTTGAGTTAAGGGAAAAAATACAAGTTGTTTACTACAGTTAATGGTATTACCCAATGTCAGCATACTATTTAAACTTTTCGTTTCACTCCAATTGAATAGTTATTTTTATTATTTTTACTCCCAAAGGTTTTAAAGCCAAATCTATTCTTTTGGGAGTGAAGCCCTGTCGCTTGTAATTTTTTTCAGCGGGCCGCATTTTATCGCAAAATTCGGGCTAAAAAAAATTTGTCGACAATAGCATGCACACAATGGCTTTTTTTTCATTTTTTTTTATGTTGTTCCCTGAATGCTGGGGGGACGGACTACTCAGGGTCGGAGCACTCCTTTACCCCCCGGTTTAAGCAGCTCGGGCGGGCTACCTTTGGGTAAGTGACCTTTTCGCCCCTTTGGGCTGCAGTTCACCCAACGTAAATGGGAAAACCTGCCCCTTAGGCGGGGAAGGGTAAAAATCGGGGGAGAGGAGAGGGGCGCCGCCCTCAATATGATGGCCCAAGAAGTGAGGTCCTGACGCCTCGCCCCCCTCGTCCATATGGGTTTTTTGGACACCTTTTTCCTTTGCTTTAACTGTGTAAATCCTGCTTCCCTACAAAGTGGCATTTTGGATAACTTTTTGCCAGCCAAATTTCTTTTGGGCGTAATTTACATAGTTAGATCTGTGTTTCATACTGAACACGCTTATTGATCATCAAATTAAATCAATACGGGAAAAAACGAAAAAAACATTCGCCACCTCAAAAACAACCAAAACATTATACAACACAAACAAACCAACACTTTTAAAAACCAGCGTAAAGCCAAAACAACAAAACAAACAAAAAAAAACCAAAAAAAACCCCCGACAATGCAATGAATGGTAACCATCTAATAAATATTACACTAGGGCATAAAAAAGCTCTGGAAAAATTTCATTTTTTAAACCCCAAAGGGAATCAGAAAATGCCCCATTTAAAAAAACATACAACACATCGTGTTCGGTACGGGCCATGGTTTAATAGAAAAAAAAAACACCCTTCAGATCACAGTTATTTACTATAATAATATCAGCCCACCACCTCCTGCTTTATGTTTTGTCCCGGGGTCTTTTCCCTAACCCAGCAGTGGGGTTGTTCGGGTCCTGATAAAAAGCCGTGAAAATTACATGAATAATATCCATGGAAAAAAACTGCTTCATTTAACGCGTATGGTCCTTGTGAAGTAGTCTTTAAATTGACAGACCAAGGTTTTTTCCCAGCTCTGTAACTTCATGAAAGACTTTCGGGAACATTCCCCTAAAATGCTGCGTCTGTTTTTTGTAAAGAAAAAATTCTTTTTAATTCATTGTGTAAACTAATTTTTCTTTATTAAGGGTACTTCATTGAAAAATATATTATATCTCTTCTTGTAAGGGACTACTCTTTTTTACGTTCGCGGTGTCAATTTTAGTCCATTTATTTACATATTTTTTTCCTGGTGTTTAAGGAAAAAATACTTTTTTGATTTAAAAACAAAAAAGGGCATTTTATAAAGTTCCCCTTAAATAGTGTTTACATGTGAACTCAAATCCATTAGTCAAAATACTTTTTAAGGGACACCCCAACATTCCAAAGCACGCTGGGACAGACCGGGGCTGTGTTTAAAACCCTCACCCATTACGGGCGTCATAGCATCCTCATCTTTTGAAAAACCAGAATTGAAACTGTCATCCCTTTGTGGTTGAGGGTATAGATGTAAAGAAGTTATCCGTTTTTAAGCTTTCATTTCCCATCAGGCACAGTCAGGCACAGATGCAGGCACAATGGCCAAATACCACAGATGCAGGCAGACTTTGAGACAGAGAAACACTTAACAATTGCACACACACACACACACACACACACACAACACACACACACATACACACAACAAAAACACAATCCCCACCACACACCCACAAACCCACACATAAAACCCAAACCATGGGGGCCACACGGCCACAAACTCGTCACTCACTCTCTCTCATCTTTTGTCTCTTTGTCTTTTATCTCTCTGTCTTTCTCTGTCTGACTGTCGTTTTTCCCCCCCCCCCCCTCTCCTCTCTCCCTCTCTCTCCTCTCTCTCTCTCTCCCCTCTATCTTCTCTCTCTCTCTCTCTCTCCCCTCCCCTCTCTCTCTCTTCTCTCTCTCTCTCTCTTCTCACGGGAACAATGGATCGACTATTAAAACCCCTAGTTTTACAGCCAATTACACAAACAGATATCTAAAAACCCATGTACTATCCAAGAAAACTGCCATTTCGTTTTTTTTAGGGGACATTTTGAATAGAAAATAAACATAAAACCATTCATTTCACCCAAAAAAATACTACTTATACTTTTTGTGAAAAAAATTTTGGTGCAAACCCTTATTAAAAACCCTATACCTTTTTTAGGTTATAAAGATTTATTTTTTTTAAATGCTCTCATTTTTGAAAAGTTTTTTCAACGGGATACAAAATTTTTTTCCCCACAAAAACATTAAAGGGGATTTTATACACTTTTCACCCCCGCTGAAAACATCATCATAAAAAACAAAGCTGAAGTATTTCTGTCCACGCAGGTTCTAAATTCACCCCGGCTTGTTCCTTAAAGGGGATTTTTCCTCTGGTTTTACATCTGCAACCCACCTCCACAAAACCCTTTCGATAAGTCTAAAAACCAGCCCGTGCCAAACCACCAGAAAACTTGCTACCTTAAATCCTGCCCCCTTTTTCGTAAAATGGCCCATTGGGGCCCGGGTGGGAACAGATAAAATTAACTACAAACCACATACACACGGGGAAAAAAAGACACATACGGCTTTTCCATTACCCGTAAAAAAAAACAAAAAAAAACACTCTTCAAAACCTGTCCTTTTTAGTTTTTAGGGGAAAATTACTTTAAAAAGCGGGGGAGGAGGGCGGATAAATTTAAAGTCAAGTCGAAAACATTTTAATCACCCCCACGAAGGGGCAATCACAACACATTAAAGGGGGGGTTATACCGCTTCCGTCCCCCGCTGAGTAACAACACGATCACAGAGCCAAGTACTTTCAATCCACCAGATCCCAAAATGTTACCCGGGGTTTATTTCCCGATAAATAAAAAAATACTTCGATAAATAGGACGGTGGGTTTCCCTTAATCCTATCAGGGGGCTTTTTGCCAGCCGCATTTTGGGGAAACAAAGTTCTGTAAACAACCCATTGTAAAACGGTTTATTCTTTAAAAGAGAAAGGTATCCATCCCATGGAAGAATCTTTTTTACATTTTTGGGGGGAAGTTTGTGTCTTTGAATTACTCAAAACTGTCTTCCCAAAACGGGCATGATAAAATAAGATAAATATGTATTTACGGGTTTTAAAAATCAAGGGGGAAAAAAGCACATTATCCTTTTTTAAAATTTTTTCCCGAAGCCATTTCATGGATTGAAAAGTAGATTTCGATACTTGCAAAACAAACCAAAAAATAATTTTGGGAACTATCCAGTTATTTAGTTTTAATAATCTAAAATTTTTTTGGGCTAAAAACATCAACCCTACCCTCAATATATGCTCACTTTGCCAAAAATTTCTTTAATAGGTATTATTTTGGGAAAACTTTTTTTTAGATTTCGATATCTGTTAATCCTCCTCAGAATCAGGAAAAATTTTCATTCCCCGATCAAACAAATATTTCTTTATTAAACCCCCAAAAACCAAAAATAAGATCAAAGACAAAACAAACCAAAAACTACCCCCCACTCCCCCCCCATAAAAAACAAACAACCTTCCCCTTTCCCCCCCTTTTTTACATGTATCCCCCAAGGATCAATTTTTTGCTGCCCGCAGCTATAAATTTTGAAAAAGCTGACAAATGAGCTTGGCGAGAAAAACGCGCATAAATATGAAAAAGCAATCCATAAAAAAACCAAAGCTACACGGGCCAATAAAATTTGAAATTTTTTTTTTGAAAAACCAAAACGAATACGGATTGTAAATCAAATTTTCGCTCGTTGTCGTGGGGGCTATCTTGTCATCGTCATCATTGTCATCACCACCAAACCAAACCCCCACCACACCACCACCCACCCCACCACCACCCCCACCACCACCCCCCCATCATCATCATCACATCATCATCATCATATCACTCCCTCATCATCATCATCATCATCTTTTTTTTTCTTTTTTCTTTTTTCTTTCTTCTTTTTCTTTTTCTTCTTCTTCTTCTTCTTCTTCTTCTTCCCCTTTTCTTCTTTTTCTTTCTTCGGTCTCGTCGTAACGTAGTCATCATCATCATCCCTGTTTTATTGTTTTCATCAACTTTGCATTCACCATCACCACCTCTTTCCCCGACCGTCCTATCATCATCATCTCATCTCATATCACATATCATATCATCTTTATCACACTCATCACTATCATCATCATCATCCCCATTTTCCTTTCCCATTTTTTCAAATTTTTTTACCATGTCCTCATCCTCGTTTTTTAAAGTTACTACACTTATCCACAATCATATCATATCATCGTCGTCGTCGCGTCGTCGTGCGCGTCTTCGCGTCGTCGCGTCACCATCATCATCATCACCATCATCCTTCCTGTTATCATTAACATCATAGCGTCTCTCAGTTTCTGATTTACCGGAATGGTTATGCCTCTGTGGGTTCTCCCCAACTTTTTTCGAGACTAAAGTCCAAACAGTAACCATCTTTGGGGTTAACTGCAGGCTGCTAAATAGCGTGTGTTCTCTTCGCTTGTTTGTTTTTCTTGTCTGTCTGTGGTCACACTGCTCTGTTGTGTTTTTTTGTATTTGTAAGTTGTATATGTAGGGATGATTAAGCTGTATTTTTACTATCTACTATCTATCTACTATCTAACTATCTATCTTTTTCTATCTTTTCTATCATTTATCATCTATCTATCTACTATTTTTCTATCTATCTATCTATCTATTTTCTTCTTTTCTATCAATAAAAAGATATATGCATATATTATATATTAAAAATACACAAACTACTATATTTATCTATATATTATATGTATATACACATAAAGTTTATTCGTTTTGTTTCCATCCTTTTCCTTTTTTATCTGTGACACTTGCTATCCATTTTCTGTCTTCCATTTTTTTTATTGCCTCTCTTTTTTTACACACACCACAAAAACACACAAACACACACACACACACACACACACAACACAACAAAAAAAAAAAAAACCAAAGAAAACAAAACCTTTTTTTAAAAAAAAAAACAAAAACAAAAAAAACAAAAAAACAAAAAAAAAAATAGCAAGGAAAAAAAGAAAAAACCCCCAACCCCCCAACAAAACCATTTTCACAAAACCCCAAATTCACATGCCCCAAAACAGCCCGGGGCGGGTCCCAGAAAAAAAAAAAGACAAAATTACACACAACAAAAACCTGGGAAAGGGAAAAAAACAAACCCCCCCAAAAAAACAATCCAAAAAAACTCAAATAAAAACAGTTTTTTCTTTTTTTTTAATTTTGGTCGAAAAAACACAGAACAAAATCAAAAACCCAAAACCAAAAAACACAAACAGTTTTCAGGCCCGGGTTTCGTTATTTTTTTTGTTTCGAAAGAAAAAAGAAAGAATGATGTTTTATGTGAGAGGAGGGAAGGAAGGGATGTGGGGGGAAAAAATGGATAATTTTATTATTATGATATAATGATGTTTTAGGGTAAATGAAAAAAAGCTCCCAAAAAAAAAAGTTTTCTAATTTGGAAATTTTTTTAAATAATATTGTACAAAATTTTTTAACCTTATAAAAAACCAGAAAACAAAGCCTTTTTTACTCCTAAAAAACCCTAAGGGTTTTTGTTTTTTTATAAGGTAATGGTGTATATGAAAAGGAAATAATAAAAAAAAATGGAATTTATTTATTTTTAAAGTTTATGAGAGAAAAGAAAAAAAAAAAAAACAGTATCCTGTCCCCCTCTTATTGTAAATACCTGATTAACCCCACAAATTAAAAAAATCTGGGTCGGGTTAAAAGGAAAGGTTTTTTCCCACAACAACCGTATAAAGGAAAAAAAAAACTGGCAACTTTTCCATTTTGCAGAAACTGTAAAGGTATTTTTTTCCAAATTTGTTTATCCTTTCAACCCTAAGGAGGTTTTACAATGTGAGAAGCTCAATCAACAGTAGAAATGGAAAACGAATTTTACATTGTTTTAGCTGCATTGTAAAGAGGGAATGTGTTAATGACTTTTAACATATTTTCCCTTACTTCATTACATTTTTCTCTGGGGCTACCCGAATGTGAAAATTGAGCTTTGCTGTGGGGTTTTTGTTTCCAAATTTTTTTTGGGTTTTGTTGTAAAAATAGGCGTGGTTTTTTTGAAAACAAACCAAACAACCATAGGCAAGACAAACACGAAAAAGGCTTACATAAACATAAAAAGAGCCCAAAAACGCCAAAATCATCTCATACAGACACTCAAACACACAAAAAACACCACACACACATACACACAACACACACACACACAAAAAAAAACCACACAGACAAACACACACAAACACCACACCCAAACACACACACCCACACACACACACAAAGCACGCACACACACCCAAACACCACCAACCACCACACCACACACACCACATACACTCTCTCTCCACTTTCCTCAGCGCGAGCTCCAATTCTCACTACTGGTCAAAATTTAAAAATCAAACTTTTTTTAGATGTTTTAATTTAAAAAAGCAGGGATTTGCTTCTTTCATCAAGTCATCTATCTGAAAAAGATTCAAAGAAAAAGTATGCATACATGAACAAAAAACCAATAACGATAATCCTACAAATTTAAAAAAGATAAAAAAAATTATATGCTACAAGAGATTTTTTATGCATCATTTGCCCCCCACAAAAGGGGCTGCTCTAAAAACCCGTGGAATGAACTAAAACCCATACTATTACATGCACTGTTACCCCTTTTTTTTTTTTCGACTCTGTTTTACCCCCACAAAATGGGGCCCACCTTCAAAAAAGGGGGACACAGTTTTAAAATATGCACAATGTTCCCTGTGCGTTCAAAAACAGGGGAATCAATAGAGTCTCACAAAGAACTTTGATGGGGGAAAAAATAGAATGAACTCATAGGGAAAATTTAAAAAGAATGAGTTTTTGGGGGGCTTTAAAACCCATGCTTCAAAACCCAGTTTAAAAGTTTACCCCCAGGCCCCCAAAACACCGCCCCCCATGTCAGTATGATGTGTCTCCGCTGGGCATAATACCATGAATGTTTAAACAAAGCCCGGGGTGAGACAACAATAACCCCAAGCTGCAGAACTAATCCCTCCTGTCTGCCGCCTCCCATGCTGACCCAAGGGTTCCTTCATAGGGGTCTGCTGACTGGGTGCCCTTGGGAAATTTTGATTGGGGGAATGTTTTTTGTGAGGAGCGTCAATTGGCGAAAAAAAGCGTAAAATAAATGAAACAATGACAGTGAATAGCTACAACGAAAATAAACTGATTTAATCATCCCAAACTGGCTTTTTTTGATGTAGGGAGTTAATGTAAAAGAATGGGTAAACTGATATGAAAAAACGATAATGTAAGATGAGCTACAGCTAAACACAATGTGATTTAAATCATACGATCTGAGCTTATAGAAGAGAAATGGGATTGTATAATGCTGTGGTCGGAAAAGAAATACACACCTTAGATTAGATATCCGATAACAAATAGCAGTAGTATTTGTTAAATGAATAAATGCGTTCATTTCTTTATTGTTACATGAGTTTATTCTTATATCCCAAAACATTACGAAGAAGGCGCTGATGTAATAGTGGTCACTTGAGATGTCCACATTGAGGGACTTGCCCAAGTGAGAGGAACCACATTAAAACCCCAAAACCAGACGGGAAAATCAATGCTTCACGATCAATCAAACTCCGCCCACGGCTGACCAAAGGAATAAACATTTGAACAAAACATGAGTGTTTAAAGTACAAATGTACTTCTTACACAGGATATTTACTTAAAGGGAGAAACTGGGTTGGGAGAAAAACCGCCCGTTAAAAAACGAATGTCTTTTCCCGAGTTGGAAGTGTGCGGGTTCGTTCCGTTTTGGCCCAAAAAATGCCTCCTATTCTATTGACCCCAAAACGTTGGTCTAGATGCTGGTTTTTAGGGGAGACAAAAAAAACGCTCCCCTGTGTTTCACGAAAAATTTCTGTGAACTAAAAGAACCCCCGCAACAAGAGGCTTGCTCTGGCAAATTTTTGTAGAAAAAGCCACACTGATAGGGGGGCAATGCAGATGTAGACACGAAAAGAAAAACACAAAACATAAAGGGTTCCCTGCACTGTAAAAGACGCACACTCCCCGGGGGGAAACAGCAAGGGGTGAGAAAAACTCCCAAAATTGAAATTGTATAAAAAAAGAAATAACGAAATAATGACAAATGTTTTTACTCTTTGCCTGGGTTTTCAGACAGCTAGCATAACACTTACCTAAACAACAGAGAAAGGGAAAAAAATGGAAAACAGAGAGAAACGGGAATAAAAACAGATGACTAAAGAAGTAGGAAGGAAAGACAAGACAAACAAAAAAAAAAGAAAGAAAAATAAAGAAAGAAGAAAAAAAATAAAAAATAAAAAAAAAAAAAAGAAAAGAAAAAAGAAAGAAAAAAAAGAAAGACGAAAAAAAAGACAGAAAGAAAAGTGAAAAAAAAAAAGAACGAAAAAAAAAAGAAAAAAAAAAACAAACAAAGAAAAAAAGAAAGAAAGAAGGAAAATAATGGGAAAGGAAAACAGAGACTAAAACAAGAAATAAATAAAAAAGATAGAAAAAAAAAAAAATAAAAAAGGCTGGGAAAACACAGGGGGTTGACCGGGTATGTATTGGTGTGTGTTTTTTATGACCAAACCCAAAGTCTAAATCATAAAATTTTTTCTTTTTGGGCGTGCAAAGGGCTGTTACCCACCTACGTTGCAATGTCCGCCTTGATGAAGTCGGTTGGGATGAAAGATATAAATCTGACATCAAAAGATCTCTGTCCGCCCTCCCCCTCTCTCTCTCTCTCTTCTCCCCCCTTCCCCCTTCCCCTCTCTTCTCTCTTTTCCTCTCTCTCTCTCCTTCTCTCCTTCTCTCTCTCTCTCTTTTTTTTAAATTTTTTTTTTATTTTTTTTTTTTAATTTTTTAAAATTTTTTTCTCGTCAACTCTGTCAACTGATTGGTTAAAACACTTTGTTGCTACAGAGTGGTAATTATTTACTCCCCTTCCCCCTTTTCCCCACTAAAACCCCTACAAAAATTCATTCCCCCTCCTATTATTATTTATTATCATTTCCCCTTTTTCTTCCTTTCTTCACCATTCTTGTACCATTAATTTTTCCTCACAAACTAATTTAAAAATTATGTATTAAAACAAATTCATGGCCCCCAAGGTGGTTTACGAATTTTCACCTAAAAAAAAAACCAGCAGTCATAAAATCGAAGATTAAAAAGACCATCAAAAACCAAGGAAAACCTTTTCATATACTAGGTCTTCCCGAGTCAAGACTTACAAAACACAAAACCAAAACACTGAATTTCCATTCCAGGATATAAAATCATGCAAAAGACCCGCAAAACCCCCCAAAGAAACAGGCCCTTTTAACTATATTAGTGAGTCGAACGTTCAAACGTCTTTTCCATTTTGAACTTATAAGTAGAATCCACTGGATCGAAGTAGCTAAAAAGGTAAAAGGGCGCCTTTTATAATGGGGTTCGCTCAGAAATCCAACAAAAAGAAAAAATTGGATAGACAATTTACTCCATGAAACTAGCCTATTAAATCTGGGGAAATTATTTTACTAGGTTTTTTAATATTGATAGCAAAATAAAAAACCCAATGGACCAAGTTATTAATCATTCAATCTTCAAAATTGTAACTTCACCCACAAAGTCACATAAAATTCAAAAACAATATTGATCACATCTATGTACAGAAACCCTAAAACATCATAGAAATTGTGCCCCCTGTACACAACGAGACCACTACCCAGTCTGACCCATGGAAAAAGGGGGAAACAAAAATTCCCTAAACCGGGCCCATAAAACTATAACCTACGCTTTTTTGCAAAATTTAATGAGCAGCTTTTTTTTAAGTTAAGCATTCCCCAGTCGGGGGAAACTTCATATTACTGCCCAACCGGGCCCATTGATTCTGGATAAAATTTTTTACGAAATTTAAACAAACATGCCCCATTAAAAACCAAAAAGGATAAAACATGTCCGCAAACCACCTTGGTTTACAAAGGAACTAGAAAAAGCATGCTATCTTAGAGATTTCTTAAAAGAACATAAATATTATGAGGAGCAAAAAAATTAAGAAATGCCATAAATTCACAAAAACGGCAAGAGAAAAGGAAATATTTCCAAAGATCTACTTTCATCCAAACAAAATTCAAAGACTGTATGGAAGGCAATCAATCAAATAACAAATACTCAATTGTCTTCCAAATCTAACGTAATTAAAGATATTCTGCTGAAAAACTAAACAATCATTCATTAATATTTCTTGTAACTAATTAACAATGATAAATCAAAGTCAATGATCTCAATGAACTAAAACATCTGCCAAGAAAAGCGTATTCCATCAAAACTCCACATACCATTAATATCTGTTTCTGAGGTCTACGATTCCCTGACTCACCTCAAACAACAAGTACGCGTGGTCTTGATGGAATAGATGGCAGAATACTGAAACTCTCAGCTCCTGTTATTACAGACACTCTGACATATATCAAATAACCTTTGTCTTCATAAGAACTATTTCCCCAACGCCTTTCCCAAAACTGCTAGGTGATTCCGATCCACAAGTCTGGAGACACTTTTTGATCCCTCAAATTATAGGCCAATCTCTATTTTATCTTACCTTTCAAAACCCTTGGGAAAAAACATATAAATAAACACATAGCCATCTATAGATATTAACAACTTATTTTCACCCAAATCAGTCTGGATTTAGAAAAAATCACTCGTGCCTACGGCATTAACTAGTCTTGTAGACAATTGGCTGTCTAACATTAATGACAATAAATTTTGTGGAGTATTATTTGTAGATTTCAAAAAGAAATTTGATACAATTTGACCGAAGACTTCTCATTAAAAAAAGCTAGACTTATATAATCTCTCTACAAATACTCTTGAACTTCTTGCTTCTTATCTTCCCAAACGGGCAACAATTGTTTCAATAATAGGGTCCACATCCACACTAAAACCCATTCATTATGGAGTACCACAGGGATCCATCTTAGGACCAATTCCTTTTCATTATACATAAATGACCTTCCTCTCCAATCAAATCTAAATGCGAAATTTTGCTGACGACACCAAAACCCTACATACAAGCCATACTGACATTAACTCTCTTGCAAAGACATGCAAAATAGCACTGATGATCTTGTCAAATGGACTGGAACAAAATCACATGTCAATACACCCCCAAAAAACAAAATGCATGCTTATCACTACCAGACAAAAGCGAAAAAAATCTATCTAATAAATTTTCTCCAATCCATATTGAAAAGGAAACACTAGAACAACCTCTCACCACAAAGTTCTAGGAGTAACAATTGATGAAAATCTCAGCTGGTACCCATCACAAACCCATCTGTGCAAATACATGTCTCAAAGAGTATACCAACTGACTAAAATCAAACATTTTCTTGACTTTCATTCAAGAAAACTATTCTTTCAACTTATATACAATCCTCAATAGATTATGCTTCAACCCTGTGGGATTCTGCTAGTGCAAACACTATGAAACCCTTATTTAAGTCTGTATAAACGTGCTCTTAAACTGGTTCTTCTGAAGAAGACTACCTTACTAGAAGTGGATTATACCCAGTTAAATATTCTTCCCCTACACCAAAGACTAAGATTTAACAAAGGCATCATGATGTTTAAGATAATGAGAGGAACTTTTCCCTCATCCTTGAAAGACAAATTCCCAATGAATCATTCCAGAAATACCGAAAAAGCCATGTTCCCAATCCCAAGAATAGATTTGTTCAAATCTAGCTTACTTTACTCAGGCCCCGTGCTGTGGAACTCCCTTCCTGACTCAAATTTTGACAACTCCAATCATTAACAATCTTCAAAAGTCATTTTTCATCCACTTAATGCATCAAAAATAAAAATCCACAATTGATCTGTTTGGAAACAAAGTAATATATCCTCCCCTTTCATTATACCAAATTATCCTCTCTCTCTCTCTCAAACTCTCTCCTCTCTCATTCTCTCTCTCTCTCTCAATCTCTCCTCTCTCTCTCTCTCTCTCTCTCCCCTCTCTCTCTCCCCTGTAACTGACATTAGTGAGCTTTCTTTGAATTATAATGTGTGTGTGTGTGGTGTGCCCTTGCTTGTTTTGATTTTGTTTAACAATGAACTTGTCTGAGTTTTCCCCCCCTTTAAAAAGAAGTTTTGGGGTTTTATTTTGTTGTTAATGCAGAATGGTATGGATTGTTAATTTTCAATGTTCTGTTGGACAATTTCATTACTTCGTGGACTTTTGTATCAATTCTAATAATGTGTATATAGGATTGCGATGCATGAATATGTGTGTGTGTAAATGTGTGTGGGATGTGTGTATGTGTGTTCATGAGTATAATGAGCGCCCATTCACAGTGTGTGCAGATGAGAGCGGAAGAAAGCAGTTCTGTGTGTTTTTTTGTTGAAATAGCTGATGTTAGACTGGTCATTTTTCTTGAAAGCTTTGTGGCTTGCTGTCTTCGTACATCAAATAATGTTTATTTCCTGGGTTTTGTCTGTACAAATGTACGGTTAAAGATATTTGATAATTATGACATGTGTCTATTACTTGTATGTGAGGAATGCTTGCGAATGGGTATGTATCCAGGATGTGTGTGTGTGTGTGTTGTGTGTGTGTGTGTGTGTGTGTGTGTGTGTGTATTATGTGTGTGTGAGTGTGAGTGTGTCTTCAATTTTAAAGTCTGTTCACTTAAGTGATATTAGACGAATGAGTGTGTATGTGTGAGAGAGTGTGTGTGTGTGTGTTGTGGTGTGCATGCGTGGCTATACGTGCGTAAGTGTTTTGTGTATGTGTGTGGATGTGTGTGGTGTGTGTGTGTGTGCACGCGCGCGCGCGCACGCTTGCATTTAGTCCCGGACTTTTGGGGGTTGTTGTTTGTTTAGGGGAGGGGGTGTTGGAAGGGGAGTGTTTTGTGGGTCTTTTTTTTTTGTTTAATTGGTTTTGTTTATTCATTTGATTTTTCGATTTCTTGATTTTTCACTAATTGAATGGGAGTTTGAGTGAAAAATTTCATTGTTATTTGAAATGATCTTGTTTGTTAATTAATTGATTTATAATTATGTGTAACAAGTATGTGTACTATTTGACAATGTGTAGATTTTATCTTTATGACTTATTAAGTTGGTTGTGTTATTTTTCTTGGGTCTGTTGTTGTTCTTGTTCTTGTTGTTGTTGTCTGTCTGTTTTTTTCTTTTTATCATCTTTGTTGGTTGGTTTTTCCTTCTCTTTTTTTTGTTTGTTGTTTGTTTTGGTTAAGGTTTTTTGGGGGGTGGGGGTGGGGTGGGGTATTTTTATGGTTTTCTTTTATTTGCTTGCTTTGGGGGGGGGGGGGGTTGTTGGGGGGGGGGGGGGAGCTGTTTGAAAAGGGTTATTTCCCCTTGTTTTTATTGGGGAACTGTATAAGTATTGGGTTATTATTATTAAATGTATCCCTAACGGGCGGGACTGGATGTAAAAAAGCACATGTGTGCTTATTCATATCCCGAAATAAAAGAATTTGTCATTGTCATTGTCATTGTCATTGTCCCCTCTCTCTCTTTCTCTCTCTCCTCTCCCCTCTCTCTCTCATCTCTCTCATCTCTCTCTCTCTCTCTCCCTCTTTCTCTCTCTCTCTCTCTCTCCTCCCCCTCTCTCTTCCTCTCTCTCTCTCTCCTCTCCCCTTTTCCCCCCTTCTCTCTCCTCTTCTCTCTCTCTCTCTTTTCCATCCCCCCTTTTGTTGTTTTTTTTTGTAATGTTGTCATACACAAGATATTATAATTAAAACGAAACGCAAAACAACAATTAGGGCAAGAAGACAAAATTAAAAAAGAAAAAAAGTAATGAAACAAAGCGGTAAAAAGAAATAACACAGAAATAGGATCAGAAAAGGCACACAAACAATAATGAACTAGAAGAAAATATTGCATCTAATATAGACAGACAAAAATAAAAAGTATGAGTCAACACACACACCACACACACACACACAAAAACCCCACACACCACACACACACACACACACAAAACACACACCACACACACACCACACACACACACTACAAGCGCGTGCGCTTAATCGGACTGCCACCTTCATAATTATTTCTCTATGTAGCATTCACGCATTTCTTCCTGGCAACACT
Source organism: Rapana venosa (assembly GCA_028751875.1). Lineage (NCBI taxonomy): Eukaryota > Metazoa > Mollusca > Gastropoda > Neogastropoda > Muricidae > Rapana > Rapana venosa. Next base: position 8,894,505 of record CM054142.1, read on the forward strand.
GCCTCGCCTCAAAAATAGTGCGATTGTCCGCTTAAAGCATATGACAGTTTTGTCTCTAAGTGTACGTATTTTCTGATTAGATTCCTGGTTTTCTTTGCATAATTTTGCTAGAGACAATCTTCTTGTTGCATTTTTTAAAAGTTTGCATTACCTGTTTGCTGCAAATTTGATCGCTAACTGCCATAGAGTCTACTATGTACGATGAGCTGAGTTGTGACACAAAGAGCTTTTGTTTAACATCCCATCCTAAAAGACTAGCATAAATACCTTCACTCAAAGTCTAATTTTCAAACAAGGTGAAGGTGTCCCATAACCTATAAGGTCGTAGAGGAGTGAGGCTTCAGAGACCTCAACTTCCCTAGGGATCAGCATATTGAGGGCAGCGCCCATCTCCTCTTCCTCGCTGCCTTATCTTCCCTGACCCTTAAGTGGCAGGTACCCATTTACAGCTGGGCGAACTGGGGGACTGTACTAAAGACAAGGCGTCCAAACGATAACCTATCCAACTGGTAACCACACTTGATGCTGCTTAACCTTAGCTGGGGGAAAGCGAGTGCTCTAACCACTGAGCTATCCCCAGTGGTGAATAAGAGAGAAAAAAATGATAGATGGGGGAACGAACACGTGACTTAATAATAATAATAATAATAATAATAATAATAATAATAATAATAATAATAATAATAATAATAATAATAATAATAATAATATCAAAAATAATATAATAATAATAATAATAACAATAATAATAATAATAATAATAATAATAAATATGGACTTTATATAGCATTGAATCTTGTAAAAACAAACAAATCGAAGAGCTTGCACTCAAATCATTTACACGCATGAAACTCTCCTTAAACATAATGAACAACATATTTAAAATCCATGCACGCGAACGCACGCACGCACACACGTGCGAGTGCGCGCGCGCAAAACACACACCACACCGCGCAACACACACGCGCGCGCGCGCCACAACACACACACACACACACACACACACACACACACACACACACACACACATACGCACTTAGGAGATGAAGGATGCTGTTGAAAATTAGGAAAATATATGAGGGGAAAGTCTCATGTAGAAAATAAGTGTGTTTTGAGGCTGGATTTGAAGGTATCAAATGAAGGCTTTTGGCGAAGTGAAAGAGGGAGGTAATTCCACGTGGATGGACCAGAAAAAGACAAAGAGCGAGAAAGACTTCTTGGTGTGTTGTCCCGTGTGTTACCATTAGACTACTAAATCCTCCAGGTTTGGCAATTAGGGTGTGTGTTGTGTGGTGTGTGTGTGTGTGTGTGTGTGTGTGTGTGTGTATGTAATATTCAGTTTATTTTCTATTCACATCGAGGATTTTTTGACACGTGTAAAGTTGTGGGGTTTTTCTAGTGTGCATGTGTGACAGAGTGAGGAGAGAGAGAGAGAGGGGAGAGAGGAGAGAGGAGAGAGAGAGAGAGAGAGAGAGAGAGAGAGATAGAAATGATATGAAAGAACGAATGAACAATTTTATATTGACAAAAGCTACAAGCTCATCAAAACAAAGGGGGTAATTGTAAGTAACATAATTTAACATAGGAATGAATATGAAAAGGGCATGAGTAATAATCCAAAGTCCAGATAAATGCCAACCAATATTTTCAGTTATTACGTATAGGATCCGTTTCATTCATAGTCTGCTTAGTTTATCTAGAGCCTGCGTTATATATATATTGCTAAAGATTTCAGCTCGGACTATTATTTGAAGATAACACCTTTTGTACAAGATTGGTGGACCTGTTGGTTGGGTTTGTCAAAAAAGCAATTTTTGGCGTAATGTCATGATAAGTTTTACAAGCAACAAAAATGAAATTCGTCTTCTTCTTCTTCTCACATGGGTGGACAAGAGTTGTTTTCTGTCTCTGCTGTAATATATCATTGTTTGCAGTTCAAAAGACCACACAATCTTAGCCTAAATTTTAGTAAATTACTTCGAAGCCCTTTTATTAGTTAACGATATCAGATACTGTCTGGACCCAAAAGCATCTTTAAAGGAGCTATACCAAGTGTATTTTTCACAGACATTAACTGTTCATGCCGTTTGATGAAACATGAAATAAGTCTATCTTTCAATTCTCTAACAAACTGTTCTTCATAACCCACCCCCTGGCCATAGCCAAACAATACCAAATCCATTTATCGTCAAAAGATCTTTTACTTTAGTCGCCCAGTTTACTTTACCATATTATGTTGTATAAGCGCATCTCGTATGCTTGTCTGTTTATTCTTAACATAGGAAGCCTGATAAGTTTAATCCGTATTTAATGCATTCAGTTATGGTTCTTATATAAAAGGGGTAAACTACCAGTTTCTCCGTACATAAGTTTATTTGATGCATGTAATTTGGGAAAACATAAGAATTTTTCATTGCAAAGGTGTGTACTTTTTCATTTGTGTTGTATCTTCTAGACCCCTTACTTCTGCTGCATACGTCCAGGGCAGGTTCATTTGTGTGTCAAACAGTTTCCCAAAAAAATGTACTATCAAACAAAGCTAATCTTCTCATTGTTTGATAATTTGCATGACTCCATTTTTTGCTTTTTGACACATCATATCAAACATAGAAACTATTACACAACTTTTTTGAAAATGTTACCCAAGGTACTTATAGTTATTTGTTACTTTAAGTTTTTGGTCCCCATAAGTCCATTTTTCTCTCAATTTCCCCAAGTGGCCTCCCATCCTAAATACCATAACCATCGTTTTCTCTGAATTTACTGTGAGGCCCAGACGATCTGCTTCTGATTTTAATGTGTTCAGTTGATTTTTTGCAGTCCTGTAGGTGTGCTAGACAAAAGAATGACATCATCTGCGAAAAGTAACAGAAATAATTCAACTGCTCCTGGGATCATTTGTATTCCATGTTTTCCGGGTTCGCTACTTCTGTAGCCAGTTCGTTTATGAAAATTGAAAACATTAAGGGACTCAACAAACAACCTTGTTTAACGCCTCTGGGACAGTCAAAGTAATCTGTGTAAGAACATCGTTGCGTACACAAAGCCATTACAGATGAATATATACCCTTTATAGCCCTATACAGTTTCCCATTAATTCCTGTTTTATGAAGTATAACCCATAGTATATTCCTATCTACCGAATCGAATGCTTTTCTGAAATCTATGAATGCAACAAACAGTTTAGCATGCTTCTGTAAATGTTTCTGTACAAGCCCATAGAGAGTAAAAATATGATCAACTGTGTATATCCCTTCTAAAGCCTGCTTGCTCTTCTCTGATTTTTTCATTTGTTTCAACCCAGTCTGAAAGTCTTCTATTTAATATGGATGTGTATACTTTACTCATTATGCTTGTCAGAGAAACTCCTCGATAGTTGTCTGGCATACTAGTTGCTCCCTTCTTATGTATTGGCACAATTATAGATTTAGACCACTCCTTTGGAAATAAACCCTCATCAAAAAGCTTATTGAACAACTGCACCAAATAGTCAATTATAGTGTCATCCACATTTTTAAGCATCTCTCCTATAATTCTGTCTGGACCAGCACTTTTCCCCTCTTTCAATCTCTGTATGGCTGCGATTACTTCTTGTTTAGATATAGGTTCTTCAAGGACTGGGTCTTGCACAACATTGTCGATTCTGACAGTTTCATCTTCCACTGTTTCCTGGTCCTGTATCGTATTCTCAAAGTCTTGAAATAATCTAAGGAAATGGTCATACCATTGGTCATTAGACATTGAGTTACAGATTTTTCGTTTACAATTAACAGAACGAATAGTCTTCCAAAAGGACTTGGAGTCTCTCACATTTTCTTTAAGTTTTGTCAGTCTATTCTGGTCGAAGTCATACTTTTTTTGCTTTAGCATCTTTTTGTACTCCTTCTTGGATTGTACAAATGTCTCTTTCACTTCGAGTCTATTTGTCCTGAGAGAGAGAGAGAGAGAGAGAGAGGAAGAGTAGAAGAGGAGGAGAGAGAGAGAGATGAGAGAAGAGGAGAGAGAGGAGAGTGAGTGGTGAGTGGTGGGACTTGCAGAACGTTATCCACATCATTTATTTTAGACAAGTAGTGTATGTGTGTATGTGAGTGCACGTGTGTGTTGTTCGTGTTGCGTGTGTGTGATAAACATGACACAGACTGAAGACTTGTACACGAACATTGTCTCCTTTCTTTGTGTGAGTGACATGTAAGCCTTTGCACAACAGGACTGTAACCATCTGTCTTGATGAAATTGTATAACAGATATTAATCTGAGAGAGCCGGGGGATGTTTTTCATGAGTGTGTTTTATCACAATTTTGTCTGTCTGTCTGTCTGTCTGTTTGGATGTCTGTCTGTTTTTCTTTCTTTCTGTATGTCTCTGTCTCTGTCTCTCTCTGTCTCTCTGTCCTCTCTGACTCTCGTTTCTCTGTCTCTCCGTCTCTCTGTCTGTCTGTCTGTCTGTCGGTCTGTCTCTCTCTCTCTCTTCTCTTCTCTCTTCCTCTCTCTCTCTCTCTCTCTCCCCCTCTCCTCTCTCCCCTCTTCTTTGTCTCAGTTTTGTCTTAATCTGCCGCTGTCTCTATGACCCTGTCTCTGTCTCTATCTTGTTTGTCTGTCTCCTCCCCCTCTCCCCCTTTCTCCCTCTCTCTCCCACCCTTTCGTTGGCTTGTTTATAAATTATCTTCATATGCAAGGTGACCCCAAACTTGCTGACACTAGAGAGATCAATCAAAGAAGGAAGGAACCACGAAAAAAGCAAGTAGGAGAACGAAGAATTAAGGAATGAGACAGTATAAGAATAAAGAAAGAAATGCAGCAAATAAAATACCTCCCAAAAAAAAAAAAAAAAAAAAAAACTCAAAATCCCCCCTTTTTCCCCCCTTTTTCCCAAAACTCCGGGTTTTTTTTCTGGTCAAAAAAAACCCAACAAAAAAAAC
>CM054142.1:8899921-8922421 GCA_028751875.1 Rapana venosa
GTTAGTAGTTAGTATATGTTGTGGGGTTCCCTTCCCCATCATTGTGTAGTATCACTTTTTTATTTTTTTGTTATAGTTTTTACTTAGCGAGGAAAAAAAGTAAGGAGACTAAAAAGGAAGATAAGGTGCTAATTTTAATGATGAAAAAAAAAAAAAAAAAAAAATAAAAAAAAAAAAAAAAGAAAAAAAAAAAATCTAAGAGAAAAAAAAAAAAAAAAACCCTACTAAACTATCGAGGACTTCATGAGAAGAAAAAAAAAAAAAAAAAACAACTAAAACAAACAACAACAAAAATAACCCGCGCGACGAAACGTAATCAATAAAATAAAGGAAAAACAAAGTCCCCCCGCCGCTAGCGCAACGCAAACAGTTAATAGTAATTGGATGAGAAGTATCAATGTCATCTGCTGGGTGCCATTTTAAGGGCTTCACATTCCACGTAGCTGAGCCCCCCCCCCCTCATCCTCATTCTTCAGTTTGTTTTTGTTATTTAATTAAGGAAACTGGGTTACATCACTGACATGTGTTTGGGCCTGTGGATTAAAGGATAGAACTAAAGCAGAATCACGCAGAAAAGAAAGAAAGAGATGAAAAGATAGGAAACACAATCTCACACCAAGGGGCGCAACTTGGGGCACTTAAGCTTTGTAAGCACGGGGAACGGAAACTCGTTAAGCCATTTCCTGGTCCCCCCCATTACTTGACTAAGACATTACCTCTTCTGGACCGCCGTGGCGGACCTGTGCCCTCTTGCCTGGTTGGTGTACGGCCAGAAGAGTCCACAGATGTCCATTGAATCGGTTAACATCGTTCTTGGCGTCTATGTTCTTTTTTTGGCGCCCTTTTCTTAATGTTGGCCTACGTTTCACTTGAAAGTAAAGAATATAAAGGAAAATTTATTACACGAAAATGGTTTTTTTTTTATTCTCTATTTTCATTCGATTGTTTTGTGTTATAGACATTTGCACTGTCTGTACACGTATCCTGGACAGACTAGACACACTCAAACTCTGCACCTTTGTTTGTATCAAATATCTTTGTAATCTTCGGGAAAAAAAAAACCTGCCAAGCGTCATTGTTTTTGATGCTCCCTTGGGACACGTCTCTTGACAGCTTGACAGCTGTGACACGACCACTAGAGTCAGTTTATTTATCGTGTGTGTGTGAGTGTGTGTGTGAGTTTTGTGAGTCTTAGAGGTTTCAGTGTGTGTTTGTGGCGTGCTTTGTGCGTGCCATACTGTTGCTTTGCGCGCCCGCGCATGGATTTGAAAAGCGGTGATTAATTATGTTTAAGGAAGAGTTGCTATGCCGGTAAATGATGAGTTGGCAAGCGCTTCGATTTGTTTTGGTTTTTTTTTTTTACAAGATTCAGAGCTTATAATAATGATTCCATATATTATTATTATAGTCAGAGAGTAAGAGTCAGATCACTAAAAGACTACTAAGCTGGGTTAAAGTGGAATTGGTGGAATTATGAAATTTCATTGTGAATAGAGCTGTCACCCCAAGAGGAGAATGACCGACTCTTAAAACATTAGTCACGTTGTGATGTATTTCTTTTTTGTTATTCATTTGCTCACGGAGATTTCTCTGCCTGAAAGTCTGCTGTTCCCCCAAGATGAGAGCGCGTTCGCCATAAGAGCAGAGCACCACCCTGTTTTTTTTTGTTTTTTCTGTCTGCGTTGTATTCATTTCCCTATCAGAATGGCTTTTTCTACATAATTTTTCCAGGTACACTCTCTGGTACTTTGGATTATCTTACACGTGCTGAATGCGAAGAAGTCTTCACACTGCACCTCTGTTTAACGTCCGTTAATCGGAAAGACGAGAGCGCACCCAGCAGACCACTAACTCTCGGTTTGGGTAGATAAGTGTCAAGGCAAAAACGGGGTATCAAACTCACGCTTGTACTCTGTGGGCATTTTTACCGTGCGTTACCGCCCCAACCCCCAGTGGCGAAACACCAAGCCACACGTTATGAACATGCCTCTTTGCTTTAAAGGGTCATCAATGAGTTACCGTGGACAACCTCTTGGATGTAACATTCCTGATCGATGGTGTGAACCTAGTTTTTCCTGAAGTTGGAGTAGGGCTGCCTGTATGGCGGTGTTTTTGATGTGTTGTTACCTTTTTTTTCTTCGTTCCTCGGCTTAGAGCTCATAGGTTTACCATGGAGTGTGGTTTTTTTTGTATTTGGGGAACCGTTTATGATCACCATGACGGTAGCAGCATTCCGACGTCGGGGATGGTGAAGTATCTGACAAAGTCAAAGTCCAAAATGTTATTTACTAGATGGTACATTGAATAAGCATTGCATTTGCTTTTTTTTTCAAGCATCTATCTAAGAACCAAATTTCGTAATGATATACTGAGACACTAATTTGATGGCATTCATTTACCGTTGTTAATTAAACCTGTAAAATAAAAGGAAAAAATCGATAAAATTAAACAATTTTTATGGAGATAAAATCAATTTATTAAAAATATATTTACTAAGGAAAAATGAATAAGATTAAATTTATTTAGATATCACATTTAATAAAAAAAAATACAATAAATCTCTTAATTTAAAAATAAAATTAACATTTAATAATTTAAAAGTAAATAAATAATAAAAATAAAAATAATACAAATCTATAAATAAAACCAATTTTAGTATAACTTTCATAACAATAACTTTTAAATTTTAATACATTGAAATATAATAAACAGAAAACATAATAATTAAAATATCTATAAAAAAATAACATAAAACATTGAAATACAATTACCAATATACATAAATACACTATGGCCATACATGCATGAACACTTTGCGTTGCAGGGGTTTATCTGGGGGGAAAGGGGGCCTCACGGTGATTCCCTTGGTGTGGTTGAGTGGAGTGTGAATGTTTGAGTGTTTGGGTAGCGCGAGCTGTTAAGATGCAAGGGGTATATAAACAAATAACAACAACAATAATACAGAGAGAGATAGAAAGAGAGACAGAGAAATTGTATGTGCATGATTATTTAATTTGTGGTTGTTGATATATTGATTGACTGAATGACTGCTTTATTTATTAATAAATTGATTGATCGATCGCTTCATTGATCGCTGGATTGATTGACTGATTGATTGATTGATTGATTGACTGATTAATCGATTGATTGATTGAGTGAGTGATAACCTTTGGCATACTTTATTTTTATCCATCCTTACCCTGAGTGGGGACTACAATTAATAGTTGCAACTAATAACTTCAAGTAAGTTTTAAAGACAGACAGACAGACAGAGAGAAGAGAGACTGACGGAGAGAGGAAAGGACAGATGAGAGGGAGATGAGAGGAGGAATGAGAGAGAGAGAGAGTGAGAAGAGAGTATGTAGAGAGAGAGATGAGAGTGAGAGAGAGAGAGTGAGAGTGTGAGATGTAATCAGTTGATCTGAATTTTTTCAAAGAGTGTATTGGCATTGTTTGCAACCAGCCCACTGTGCAAACAAAATGTAAGACAAAAAATACACAAATTTAAACTATGAATTAAGCAAAAAGTTGCGATTCCCTTTGTTTTGTTTATCTACCCTCTTTTGTTTTAACTTTTGAAATAACACATGATGATTATATATCAAATCAAGCACAAAGCTTCACTGTCATGGGGATGTTATCCTTCGTATTGTCCCCACCGTGGCTCAGTAAATTGGATATGCCAACATCTGATTAGCTGTCATTTTGTTTGCTGAGTAGTAGCGCTGGGTTAAATGTTTGATAGAACACTTCCAATGTTCAAAACTTCAAGAGTGAAGGCAAATTGCATGGCAGTTGTTTGGATGGTCAACTGTGACCTTTTTGTTTGTACTTTCTTCCTTGTTATTCTCTGTTTTGCGATATGTTCCTTTTTAACTACAATGTCAATTTCAGGAATTCAACATGCATTTCTCTGTCTGTCTGTCTATCTGTCTATGTCTTTGACTTTTTTGTGTTCGGTTCTGTCTCTGTCTGTATGTCTGTCCTTCCCTTCCTCCCTCTATCCCTCTCTCTCTATCCCTCCCTCCTTCTCTCTCCCTCCCTCCCTCTCTCTCCCTCCTACCCCGGCTCTCTCACCCTCCCTCCCTAATCCCTCATCCCTCTCAATTCTCCCTCCCTCCCTCTATCTCTCTCCCTCCATTTTCTCCCTCCCTCTCTCCCTGGCCTAGCTCTCCCTCTCTCTCTTCTCCTTCCCTCTCTCCCTGCCTAATCTCTCCCACCTCTCTCTCCATCCTACCTTCCTCCCTCCCTCGTTTCTCCCTCCTCACTCCCTCTCTCTCTCCCTCCCTTCCCCCTCTCATCTCTCTCCCTCCCTCTCTCCCTCCATCCCTCCCTTCTCTCTTTCTCCCTCTCTCTCTTCCCTCCCTCCCTCTCTCTCCATCCCTCCCTCTCACTATCTCTCCATCCCTCCCCATCCTTTCCTCTCTCCCTCCCTTACCTCCCATCTCTTCTCTCTCTCTCTCTCTCTCTCTCTCTTATCTCTCTCTCTCTCTCTCTCTCGCATATTTAGTTTCTCTTTCAGTTGTTGTTTTTAAATTTAGGTTTGATTTTTTGTTTTTGTTGTCTGTGCTTGTTGTTTTTGACAGTTGGCATTTTGTGTGTGCGAATTCTTCGTGTTCTTTCTTATGTCGCGTTCTCATGACCAGCGCGTGATGGTACTGGAGTTAAAACAGTTTAAATGCACACGATGACCACCACTTGCCACACTGACTTGCTGGTTCTCTGGTCTCGCCAAGAAATGTGTAGAAGCCTTCTGAATGGTTTCATTTCCAAGGCTCAGATTTTCTGCTCCAGTTCTTCATTCAGATTTCAGCTTTCACACATGTATAGTGGTACGAAAGTTCTGACTGTGCTGTGAACAACTAAAAAAGGTAAAGGAGTCCCATAACCTATAAGGTCGTAGGGGAGCGAGGCGTCAGAGACCTCACTTCTCTAGGGGCTAGCATATTGAGGGTGGTGCCCATCTCCTCTCCCTCGCTGCTTTACCTTCCCTGACCTAAAGAGGGCAGACGTACCCATTAACAGCTGGGTGAACTGTGGGAACTGTACTGAAGTCAAGGCGCGCAAACGGGTCATCCATCCATGTGTTAAAACTTCGACGCGTATGTTTTACTTGGCTTTGTGGAAAGCGAGTGCTTACTGACCACTTAAGCTATTCCTGTCCCGGAACAACTAAAAACAAACAAAACTTCCCCCCCCCCAACACAAACACACCCCCCCACACACACCACACATCCCAAGTAAGGCTAACAGAAAAGAGAACGCGATAGATGGACACATATCAGAATGTATTTCAGAACGAAAACGAATGATTGGATTAAGAACGTTGATGCAGAGAGGTAGAGAGGAAAAGGTGTAGGGAGAAATGAAAGGATAAAAACCCACAAATACTAGAGGAAGATAGCGGAATACAGAATAAGATTAGAGTGAACAGAATAGTAGGAGAGAAGATAAGCACATGTACAGCAAAACAGATTTTTAAAAATAAGGAAAAGAATAAAAGTAGGAAATTAATAGGGAAATATCAAAAAGAAATAACAAATACTAAAGTACACACGTAATATGTCCATTTTATAGAGCAAGGGAAATACAACCACATAATTAAAATGTATATCTTACTAGCGTTTAAAAATAGTGATCGAGAATGCGAAAAAGATAAACCCCAAAATTGAAATCAAATTTATTAATACAAAAAAACACCACAAACAAAAAATAAAACTCTGGCACAATTCAATGCATAAATAATTCAAACGCAAAACAAAAACACTAGGAAAAAACACAAAACTTCTGACAAATATTATGCTTACAAAACAGAAAAAATCGACTAAAAAGGATTTGGATTGAACAGAAATAATTAAACACAGCCATACAAAATGTTTTATACAAAATAAAGGGTATAAAGAATTCTGACCGACGAATGAGCAAAAAGATCAGGGTATACAGATAGACATACAAAAAAACAAAAATAATTTACCACAAATAACAAATGGAAAGGTTAGGGACAAAAATGCAGGCATTATTGAAATAACAAGGGAAATTCAGATTCATGTGTCATAGGTTACAAAAACGTGGGAATAAAGAAAAGAGACCAGTGATAGTTTGAAAAAACGAAAACAAGGGAGTAGATGAGCGAGAGAAGACCGAACAGACAGGACAGACATTAGAAAGTAGAGACAGATAGACATTTCGGACATATAGACAGACAGACAAACAGACAGACAGAGTGACAGATAGAAGGACAGACTGAGAGAACAGATAGACATACGAACATATAGACAGACAGGCAGGCAGACAGACAGCCAGACATATAGACAGACAGACAGACAGACAGGCAGGCAGGTTGGTAGGAAGGTAGGTAGGTAGTTAGTAGGTAGGTCTGCTTGCCAGAAGAAAAAGAAAGACGAAATAGCAAGAGGCAGACATACAGAACGAATCAATCAAAAACCGTATTTAAAAAACCCAATCAACATGTATGTTTGTCCGTCGTGTCCGACGATGACCTCCAAAACAGCAGAGGAGGCAGCTGCTGTTTTGGAAACTGGGCAGAAATTTGATTATAGTGGAGATGCCTTGCCCACAGTACATCCCCACTCTCTCGGCCAAGTGGGCCATAAGGACAGTCTGCGTGGAGATGTTCTCAAAACGCCATCTGCCCCCAGGGCTGCAGACACTTAGGGTCTGTGCGATGTAAGCCTCCTAGTCTGAGAGTCTAGTCGATCACTAAAGGGACTAAAGCGGTGTGAGTGGAATTCCATGAGTGGAAAAGCCACTGGTCATACAGCCTCTCTCTTTGCTGTTGCCCCAGCGTCAAGGGTTATAATCAAAGAAACTGTAATAAAGCCCAGATTTTTGGGATTTACATCCGTTTGATCCGTGTTTGTTTACTTCGGATTTGTGCGTGACTGATTGATAGATAGATGAGATAGATAGATAGGAGCGATAGATAAATAGATAGATAGATAGATATAGATATGATAGATATCAGATAGACAGATAGACATGATAGGTAGGTAGGTAGGTGTAGGTAGGTAGTATTAGATAGATAGATAGATAGATAGATAGATTAGATATATAGATAGTGGGTAGATGGGTAGATAGATAGACAGATTGAAGATAGACAGTAGGTCAGATAGGTAGATAGTAGTAGATAGATAGATATATAGATAGATAGATAGTAGATAGATAGATTGATAGATAGATTGATAGATAGATAGGATAGGATTAAAACAAAATAACGTAAGCAGGACATGAGAGACAGACAAAACCAACAAACAGAAAAGAATGAAGCAACTACCCCAAAGATTAGCAATAACAAAGAAACAACAAAAAAAAAACGATAGAGAAAAACAACGGACAAAACAACGAGAAAAAAGAAGATAGCGGAGAGGAAGAAAACAAAGGAAAGTAAACAATTCGAAACATTACAAATACTTGAGCTGTAGGATGACGACAGACGAAATGTCGAGAATAAAATGATTCACAAATGAACAAGCAGAAAAATAAACAAGAGGAAGAAGGAAAAGAGAAAGGGGTAACATTGCACGACACCGAAATAACTAAATGGGTTTAAAACAACAATAATCTAAATAAATAAATAACTTTATGACATATTAAGGTCCCCCCAAATGTGTTCGGGTGGTGTAAAAAAAACTAATGGCGGAGATCACAAAACGAACAAAAACTATTTGCTAAAAAAGGACATTCTAGAATTAATCCAAACAGCAGCGAATACTGAACCATCTCTATGTGTTATTATTCATGATATTGTTTGTAGAGTATTTTCTTTTTAGCTTTTGTGTTTTCGTACGAAAGTATCTTTATGTGCATGTTGTTCCTCATTCGCTACCCCTCATGTGCTTGGAAAGGCTGGCAAAGTTTAGTAACTGTGAGTCAAATTGGGTCAAGTGACACACTGTCGCCTGCTTTTTCTCCAAAACCAGACTGTGGAGCGAGTGAGTTGAACATGGACCAGCCGGCACATTCATTATACATTATTAATCCACTCGATTACAACAAGTCTCTGTTTAACGTTTACGTATGTGACTACTTGAAGGAGATGGGATAGCTCAATGGTCAGAGCACTGGCTCTCCCCAAGGTAAGGTTAAACAGCGTTGAGTGTGGCTACCTCTTGGATGGATGACAATTCGTAGACCTGGGTTTCAGTATAGTACCCAAGTTCATCCAGCTGTACATGGGTACCTGCCCTCTTTAGGGACAGGGATGGTAAAGCAGCGAGGGAGAGGAGATGGGTGTCGCCCTCAAATACTGACCGCTAGAGAAGCTGAGGTCTCTGACATCTCACTCCCCACTGACCGTATAGGTTATGGGAACACCTTGACTTTACTTTTGGATCATAAGATTGACATTCTTACCAGTGGACTATCGTACATGTTCCTATGCTGTTGTTCACTTAGTTTGGAGCATTCCCCAGCTTAACCCTAAAATTACTCAGAGTATGCCCCCTCCCTTACTCATAATAATAATAATAATGTATGGAATTTATATAGCGCTGAATGTTGTATAACAACAAATCAAAGCGATTTTTTAAAAAAAGTATGCGTGTGTATGCGGGTTTTTTTTTATTTTTTTTTTGTCAGCTGTTCCAACCGGCACTTAATGCCTACTCTTTCGAACAGCGTACAGGGGTTTAAGTGTGCGCACAGATGTTCTGCATGCGTTCGCACACGGGGCCTCGGTTTATAGTCTCATCGAATGACTGTGGGGGAGCACATCATTCACCTGGAATCATTGCTAGACCCTGTGAACACAGCGGATAAGAAGTCTGTGTCTATGGCTGTTCTCAATTACATCACTACATAGGCAGCCACATTTCGGCATCAGAGAATTTTTTGCAGCTTTCATTTATGGAGGATACAAGTTGTAAACAAGTCCCCACTGTTAGTCCAACCGGTATTGCAAAGATCCAAACTCGTGACTTCAAAAACATTGAGACCATAGGTATGTTGCAATGGCCTGTAAGGTTTTTGTCAGATAGCCGTGCACAGTCAGGTTAGTTTTGTTTTTATCATAAAAGCAAGAGAAAAGAATTTAAAGTGTCATGAGAAGAATTCAAAACGAATGGAAATATTGCAACGAAGAATTAAAAAAAGATAAAAATTATAAAACAATGGATAGAGAAAGAACAGAAAACTACAAAAAGCTAGCACAGAAAGAAAGATAAAGAAAGAAAGAAAAGCTAGAAAAACAGTAGTTTAACACAGAAGGAAAAACGACAACAGCAAAGTGATTGAGAAATGAAAAACATGATATGGGAGAGTACCGAAAACTATAAAAAAAACAAAATAAGTTAAAAAGGACCGCAAGGGGTGATAAAAGAAGGAAAGAAATTTTAGGAGGGAGAGGAAAGAGACAGAAAAAAAAGATAGAATTGTAAAAAATATTAACAACATAATAACATAAAATTGCAAAAATAACACCTAAATGAAAAAAGATCACGGGCCCCCCATCCACCAAAAAACAAACCTTATCAACAAAAAATAAGAGATTAATAAAATTTATCTCGTAACCTTCATCTTAAAAAAAAAAGCTGTATGAAACATACTTGGCAAAAAAAGTTCTTGCTCAAAATATGAAAAACTGCCAATTGTTCTCACATTCAAATTTGATAAACCTATTGAAACAGATCTGCTGACACGGGTTCGGAATGCCCGTTCAAGGGGATATTTTCCTCTGGAGTTAACATCACGTGCTCAATCCACTTCCCTCCAAAATGTCTTCGATGGAATACAAACCAAAGTCCTGTAGGCGAACGCACGCAGAACATCTTTCGCAATGTTAAAACCTGTTCCCCTTTTCTGAAGAGTAGGCCATTGTGTGCCGGTGGGAGGGGTTGACAAAATTCACATAGCTGCATACACACAGGGACTAGATATAAAAGGGTAGATGAGTGCTTCTTCCATTTTCCTCGAAATAAAAGAATAAATGATAAAAAGATACTACTACTGCTACTGCTGCTGCTGCTGCTACTTCTACTTCTACTACTACTACTACTACTACTACTACTACTACTACTACTACGACGACGACGACGACGACTACGACGACTACGACTAGTAGTAGTAGTAGTAGTAGTAGTAGTAGTAGTAGTAGTAGTAGTAGTAGTAGTAGTAGTAGTAGTAGGAGGAGGAGGAGGAGGAGGAGGAGGAGTCACAAGAAGACTACAGAATACTCATATTGTAGAAGTGAGACACTCTTTTATGTTGGAGAGAGACAGACAGACAGACAGACAGCAAAACAAGCAGGCAGACGGACAGCGAAACAAACAGGTAGATAGACAGACACAGACAAAGAAACAGAGAGAGCATACACACATAAACACATAATGATGTGTGCCTGAAAGGGTGTGCATGTATACATGTGTGCTTGTATGTTAAGACCACCAAAAAAACCACACAAAAATGATAACAGACGATGTCTATATTGAACTCCTCTCGTAACAGAACATCAACCCAGCCACACAAAACAGCAGACATCTACTGTGTTTTGGTTTTTAATCGATTACAAACCTGGAAAAACGTACTAAGATTACAGCCATTTACAAACTCCACTCAAGTCGTCAGTATTGTTGAGAAAGAGAAAGCTTTGAAATGGTTTAATGTACATGGGCCTTAGGCCACAATACACTGAGAGAGAGAGAGAGAGAGAGAGAGCGAGAGAGAGAGAAGAGTGAGAGATGACGAGAGAAGGGAGAGAGAGATGAGAGAGAGAGAGAGAGAGAGCAAAAATTCAATGTTCCCTTGTTAGGCTTATAATGCGCATTTGCATTTAAATGGTTTCGCCTAAAGCAAGGAACAGAAAAAGAGGTCACGTAGTTTTGTGTGAGGTTATTAACTTTTGGAGAAAGAAAGCTTGAATGTCTAACGTGTTCAGTTGAGTTAGCTTGAGCCAGGATAGTGTCTCATTTTCGGTGGCACTATCTAGACTGTGCTTACATGCCACTTACTTGTCCTGCTTTTCACTCGGTGATCTTGTTATGAGATATTGCTCCTTTTCTGCTGCATGGTGTGGTGTGTGTCGTGAAATGTGATCGCCATTATCTCGAATACCATTTTCATGCTGGAACAAAAATGAATATGAAAATATGTGTCACATTTTTTACGGTCTTTTTTGTTTTATTTTTTCAGGTCCAGGAAAGCCGGGTTGGTGAAAGTGTGTCGCCTTTGTTTTCCTTTCTTCGGGTGAAGTGGTTATTTGAGATCATGGCTATCAGTTTCAAGGACACAATTACACACACTGTGTACATTATGTATTGCAACACATACACCACTTATATATATATATATATTAATTTATATATATATTTATATAGCATATATTTATATATATATAGTATATATATATATTATTGTGATTACATATACATAATTTATGTATATCGGTGCATTTATGTGTGCGTTGCGCGTGTGTGTGTGTGAAGCGTGCGGGATTTTGTGTGTGTGTGTGAGCATAAGACCGGAGTCAGGAAAGGCTGTCTCTGTCACCTTTCCTCTTCCTCTGGCGATCGAATTGGACCATGAAGACTTCAAAGGCATACAGAAGAAATGGAATCAGTGACACTGTGAGACCAGCTGGATGATCTGATTTGCTGACGGACCTGGCCTGATTTCCAACAGCGCCAATAGATGCAGGAAAAGAACTACAGAACTAAACAGCCATACTCATTACATGGGGGCCTCTAAAGATCCATGAAGGCAAAACCAAGATTATAAAAGATCAACGCAGTGTGTGAGGAACCAGTCACACTAAATGGGAAGGAGCTGGAAGAAGTGGAGACATTACGTACCTGGGTTAGGATCATTAACATAACAGGGCGGCACAGACGCAGACGTCAGAGCAAGAATTGGCAGGCTGAGGGCAGCGTACTTGCAGCTAAAAGAACATCTGGAGCTCCAAGGTGGTGGTCGACCCGCACAAAGATCAGGCTGTTCAACCTCCAACGTTTAGTCAGTCCTACTTTGTGGAGCGGAGACCATGTGAGGACAACACAGGTCCACCATCAAGAAAGTGCAGACCTTCATCAACAGCTGCCTGAGACGAATCCTCCAGTTCCACGGCCGACACTTCAGCAACGCAGTCCTGTGGCAACGTACCAACCAGTGCCATGCGAAAAATGAAATCCGGCGCAGGAGATGGGGATGGATTGGGCACACCTCTGAGGAAGCCAGCCAGCAACATCACTAGGCAGGCCACTATCATGGAACCCCACAGGCAAAACGAAAAGGGATAGGCCAGAACACTGCGACGGACCTTGAGGCAGACACAGAAGATGGATATACCTGGTAGACAGCTGGATAGAGTTTTGCAGAACTGAGGACTTGGCGGAACTGTTGTCGGATGGCCTATGCTCAGGGGGAGTGATGGGCCTAAGTAAGCCTTCACTCGATACCTTTCAAATCCAGCTCAAAACACACTTATTTCCTACCTGAGGACTTTCCCCCCAAATAATCTGTCCCTAATTTTCAACTGCATCTTTCACCTTCTAGTGTTGTTCGAGTGTGTGTGTGGTGTGTGTGTGTGTGTGTGTGTGTGTGTGTGTGTGTGTGTGTGTGTGTGTGGTTGTGTGTGCGCCGCGGCGCGCGCGCGTTGTGGGTGTGCGTGCATGCGTTGCGCGGCATGGTTTTGAAATCTGTTGTTTTCATTATGTTTAGGAGTGTTGCATGCCTGTAAATGATTGAGTGCAAGCGGTTTCGATTTGTTTGCTTTCTTACAAGATTAGCGCCTATATAATTTCCATATATAATTATTAATAATAATTATTATTATTATGGTTTTATTATATAACACATTATATATTGTCAATATTGATTTGATATCCATATTGTATGTTGTGTGATAGAGACGTACATATACAGAAAGAAAGAAAGAAAGAAAAAGAGATGAGAGAGAGAGAGAGAGAGATGGAGAGAGAGATGAGAAGAGGGAGATCGAGAGAGAGATGAGAGAGAGAGACGCACACACACACACACCACACACACACACAAAATCAGACGTAAAACAGGTACATATAGTCAGACAGATGAACAGACAGAAACATACAGAGGACATTAGTGACAGAAGGCTGACAGACAGACAGTTTACGGTTTTCACTTTTTCAACTTTGGTTGTCTTACACTTGTATACACACTACCAGTCAACAAGCCAACCACTCTGAGTTATGAAGTCGACCACGTTCCAAACACCCCTTACCCCAACCCCAAGAATGTACACGTTCTCATTCATTCAGAGCTCGCTGGAGAGAAGAGAGAGTAGAGACGAGAGAGAGAGAGAGTGTTGAGAGAGGGATGATGGGAAGAGAGAGAGAGGAGACGATGAGGATAGAGAGTGATGAGATGAGAGAGAGAGGGTGAGAGAGAGAGAAAGAGAGAGAGAGAGAGGAGAGAGAGAGAGAGATGAGAGAGACTACAGCCACTACCATGCAACAACCAAAAAGCCCCACACATCTAATTTCGTGCAATAAAAGTAGCATGGTCGGTAAAACTTAGCTAAAACTTTTAACTTAAGGGAAAACTTTAAAGAGAAAAGTTCAAGTACAAAAGTGCTATCTCAGTGTAGATGACCAAAGAAAAATACAATCATGTGTAAAAGCTCAACGGCCACATTTTCAGCTTGGGTCTTCAGCTGTATAATTATACAGGGTGTGCTGCTTGTCCGTGTTTGTGTTGATATTGATATTGAAAATTTGTGTTGTGTTTTGTTTTAGCTTTGTTTCCTGTTAAAGGTGTCTATGTAGTAGATTAAGAGAAGGGTTATTGCAGTTGTTCTTTCCCCCCTCACTCCCCTCCCCCCCCCCTTTTCACCCTCAGTCTGTTTATCTGTCTGTCAGTCTTTGTCTGTATGCCTGGCTCTGGTCTGTGTGTCTCTAATGTCTCTGTCTCTGTATCTGTTCTCTGTTCTGCCTCCTGTTCTTTTGCTGTCTTCTATATCTTCTCACCCACTCTCTCTATCTCTCTTACTCACGCAGGACAACCCACCAACCACACTATACATACATACATACATACATACATACTTACATACATACATTCATTACATTCATACATGCAGATGGAGAGAGAGAGAGAGTGAGTGAGAGAAGAGAGATGAGACGAGAGACGGGAGAGTGATGAAGAGAGAGAAGGAGAGAGAGGAGATGAGAGAGGAGAGAGAGAGAACCATAAAAAAAGAAAAAAAGAAGGAAGGACCATCGGAACGAAAGAGAAAAGAAGGGAAAAGTAAAGAACACAAAATGGAACAGATAGGATAAAAACAGCCGCGATGACACAGTAATTAATGCGTGCTAGAAGGTTGAAAGTTCCAATCCCCATAAGACTCATTTGGAATTTTCGGATTCTGGCCGACTCATACCCAGAGCGAGTTTGCTATAGACTCATTGGGAAGATTAGGACCACGCAGTGGAGCTTCATCCACTTTACGGATGCAATTTAGAGAGTGTTGCACAAATTACCTGACCAACACTGCCGCTGTCTGTATCTCTCTCGGGCCCGGTTGACGCCAGGATATATTATGACAGGAGGCGTAAAGTACAGCTTTGTCACGAAGTCTCAATGGACATGCACTTCCATAGCAGCGTCACTGCATCATCCTCATTACCATTGATCATCATCATCATCATCAGTCCCGTAATTGGCGGTCGTGGCGGAGGAACGAGAGGACGATGGCGTGGTTAAGCCTCCTCCTCCATCTCTGTACCATTGATCACTCATGCAATAAATGATAATTACTACGGTGTGAATGGTCTCATGGTGGCTCAGGTTTGGTTTTCTCCATACAACTTTTGTTGAGCTGTGGTGAGTTATCTCACAAGCTTGGGTTGGAGTTTATGAAGGAGTTCTTTAGAGAGGAGTTACGGTGTTTTAACTAACCCGGGTGGGGTTCTTATTCAGTCTGCTTCGAGGGTAAGCATTATTGTCTTCAGAGCAAGCTTATTAGTTGGTGTCCTCTTTGTAGTTAGCTACTAACCAAACACTCCCCCCCCCCCCCCCCCCCCCCCCCCTTGTTGGTGTGTTGGTTTTCCCCCCACACTTTTCAACAGTGTGGGATGGGAACACCACCAGAAAGACCCAGCAGCAGTGCAGGGAGTCTTCTGGCTGGTGTCCCCACAGCGCCTTAGCATTGATAAGGTCCCTAAAGACTTTTGACCCTGAGAATGCGACATAACGAGCCTGGCTATGACTGGAGCGGAGAGATCGACATGAGCGGCGTGGGAACGAACAGCAAAACGGGAACGTCGAAGAAGCTGAGGTAACAAAGCAATGAAGAAAGAAAGAAAGAAATAAAGAAAGAAAGGCAGACAGACAGACAGACACATACAGCTACATAGTGACAGACAGGCAGACAGACAGACAGTTTACGGTTTTCACTTTTTCAACTTTGGTTGTCTTACACTTGTATACACACTACCAGTCAACAAGCCAACCACCCTGAAGTCTGAAGTCGCCACGTTCCAACACCCTTACCCCCAACCCCCAAGAATGTACACTTCTCATTCCTTCAGAGCTCGCTTGAGAGAGAGAGAGAGAGAGAGAGAGAGAGAGAGAGAGAGAGAGAGAGAGCTACAGCCACTACCCATGCAACAACGAAAAGCCTCAAACATCTATTTCGTGCAATAAAAGTGTCATGGTCGGTAAAACTTCGCTAAAACTTTTAACTTAAAGGAAAACTTTAAAGAGAAAAGTTCAAGTACAGAAGTGCTATCTCAGTGAAAGTGACCAAAGAAAAATACAATCATGTGTTAAAGCTCAACGCTCACATTTTCAGCTTGGGTCTTTAGCTATATTATATGCAGGTAGTGCTGGTTGTCCGTGTTCGTGTTGATATTGATATTGAAATTTGTTTTGTGTTTTGTTTTAGCTTTGTTTCCTGTTAAAGGTGTTTATGTAGCAGATTAAGAGAAGGGTTATTGCAGTTGTTCTTTCCCCCCTCACTCCTCCCCCTCCTCTTTTCACCCTCAGTCTGTTTTTCTGTCTGTCAGTCTGTGTCTGTTGTCTGGCTCTGTCTGGTGTCTCTTTGTCTCTGTCTCTGTATTGGCTCTGTCTGTTGTCTGTCTGTTTGCTGTCTTCTATCTCTCTCTCACCTACTCTCTTCTCTCTTCTTACACACACAGACACCCACAACACACACACATACGTACATACATATAATACATACATGCTTACTTGCAGATGGAGAGAGAGAGACGAGAGAGAGATGAGAGAGAGAGAGAGAGAGATGAGAGAGGAGGAGAGATATGAGAGGAGAGAGAGGATGAGGAGGGAGTGAGAGAGACGAGAACAAAAAAAGTTAGTAGTTAGTATATGTTGTGGGGTTCCCTTCCCCATCATTGTGTAGTATCACTTTTTTATTTTTTTGTTATAGTTTTTACTTAGCGAGGAAAAAAAGTAAGGAGACTAAAAAGGAAGATAAGGTGCTAATTTTAATGATGAAAAAAAAAAAAAAAAAAAAATAAAAAAAAAAAAAAAAGAAAAAAAAAAAATCTAAGAGAAAAAAAAAAAAAAAAACCCTACTAAACTATCGAGGACTTCATGAGAAGAAAAAAAAAAAAAAAAAACAACTAAAACAAACAACAACAAAAATAACCCGCGCGACGAAACGTAATCAATAAAATAAAGGAAAAACAAAGTCCCCCCGCCGCTAGCGCAACGCAAACAGTTAATAGTAATTGGATGAGAAGTATCAATGTCATCTGCTGGGTGCCATTTTAAGGGCTTCACATTCCACGTAGCTGAGCCCCCCCCCCCTCATCCTCATTCTTCAGTTTGTTTTTGTTATTTAATTAAGGAAACTGGGTTACATCACTGACATGTGTTTGGGCCTGTGGATTAAAGGATAGAACTAAAGCAGAATCACGCAGAAAAGAAAGAAAGAGATGAAAAGATAGGAAACACAATCTCACACCAAGGGGCGCAACTTGGGGCACTTAAGCTTTGTAAGCACGGGGAACGGAAACTCGTTAAGCCATTTCCTGGTCCCCCCCATTACTTGACTAAGACATTACCTCTTCTGGACCGCCGTGGCGGACCTGTGCCCTCTTGCCTGGTTGGTGTACGGCCAGAAGAGTCCACAGATGTCCATTGAATCGGTTAACATCGTTCTTGGCGTCTATGTTCTTTTTTTGGCGCCCTTTTCTTAATGTTGGCCTACGTTTCACTTGAAAGTAAAGAATATAAAGGAAAATTTATTACACGAAAATGGTTTTTTTTTTATTCTCTATTTTCATTCGATTGTTTTGTGTTATAGACATTTGCACTGTCTGTACACGTATCCTGGACAGACTAGACACACTCAAACTCTGCACCTTTGTTTGTATCAAATATCTTTGTAATCTTCGGGAAAAAAAAAACCTGCCAAGCGTCATTGTTTTTGATGCTCCCTTGGGACACGTCTCTTGACAGCTTGACAGCTGTGACACGACCACTAGAGTCAGTTTATTTATCGTGTGTGTGTGAGTGTGTGTGTGAGTTTTGTGAGTCTTAGAGGTTTCAGTGTGTGTTTGTGGCGTGCTTTGTGCGTGCCATACTGTTGCTTTGCGCGCCCGCGCATGGATTTGAAAAGCGGTGATTAATTATGTTTAAGGAAGAGTTGCTATGCCGGTAAATGATGAGTTGGCAAGCGCTTCGATTTGTTTTGGTTTTTTTTTTTTACAAGATTCAGAGCTTATAATAATGATTCCATATATTATTATTATAGTCAGAGAGTAAGAGTCAGATCACTAAAAGACTACTAAGCTGGGTTAAAGTGGAATTGGTGGAATTATGAAATTTCATTGTGAATAGAGCTGTCACCCCAAGAGGAGAATGACCGACTCTTAAAACATTAGTCACGTTGTGATGTATTTCTTTTTTGTTATTCATTTGCTCACGGAGATTTCTCTGCCTGAAAGTCTGGCTGTTCTCCCCAGAGAGAGCGCGTCGCCATAAGAGCAGCACCACCCTGTTTGTTTGTTTTTCTGTCTGCGTTGTATTCATTTCCCTATCAGAATGGCTTTTTTCTACATAATTTTTCCAGGTACCACTCTCTGGCTACTTTGGATTATCTTACACGTGCTGAATGCGAAGTCTCACACAGCACCTCGGTTTAACGTCTCATCGGAAAGACGAGAGCGCACCCAGCAGACCACTAACTCTCGGTTTGGGTAGATAAGTGTCAAGGCAAAAACGGGGTATCAAACTCACGCTTGTACTCTGTGGGCATTTTTACCGTGCGTTACCGCCCCAACCCCCAGTGGCGAAACACCAAGCCACACGTTATGAACATGCCTCTTTGCTTTAAAGGGTCATCAATGAGTTACCGTGGACAACCTCTTGGATGTAACATTCCTGATCGATGGTGTGAACCTAGTTTTTCCTGAAGTTGGAGTAGGGCTGCCTGTATGGCGGTGTTTTTGATGTGTTGTTACCTTTTTTTTCTTCGTTCCTCGGCTTAGAGCTCATAGGTTTACCATGGAGTGTGGTTTTTTTTGTATTTGGGGAACCGTTTATGATCACCATGACGGTAGCAGCATTCCGACGTCGGGGATGGTGAAGTATCTGACAAAGTCAAAGTCCAAAATGTTATTTACTAGATGGTACATTGAATAAGCATTGCATTTGCTTTTTTTTTCAAGCATCTATCTAAGAACCAAATTTCGTAATGATATACTGAGACACTAATTTGATGGCATTCATTTACCGTTGTTAATTAAACCTGTAAAATAAAAGGAAAAAATCGATAAAATTAAACAATTTTTATGGAGATAAAATCAATTTATTAAAAATATATTTACTAAGGAAAAATGAATAAGATTAAATTTATTTAGATATCACATTTAATAAAAAAAAATACAATAAATCTCTTAATTTAAAAATAAAATTAACATTTAATAATTTAAAAGTAAATAAATAATAAAAATAAAAATAATACAAATCTATAAATAAAACCAATTTTAGTATAACTTTCATAACAATAACTTTTAAATTTTAATACATTGAAATATAATAAACAGAAAACATAATAATTAAAATATCTATAAAAAAATAACATAAAACATTGAAATACAATTACCAATATACATAAATACACTATGGCCATACATGCATGAACACTTTGCGTTGCAGGGGTTTATCTGGGGGGAAAGGGGGCCTCACGGTGATTCCCTTGGTGTGGTTGAGTGGAGTGTGAATGTTTGAGTGTTTGGGTAGCGCGAGCTGTTAAGATGCAAGGGGTATATAAACAAATAACAACAACAATAATACAGAGAGAGATAGAAAGAGAGACAGAGAAATTGTATGTGCATGATTATTTAATTTGTGGTTGTTGATATATTGATTGACTGAATGACTGCTTTATTTATTAATAAATTGATTGATCGATCGCTTCATTGATCGCTGGATTGATTGACTGATTGATTGATTGATTGATTGACTGATTAATCGATTGATTGATTGAGTGAGTGATAACCTTTGGCATACTTTATTTTTATCCATCCTTACCCTGAGTGGGGACTACAATTAATAGTTGCAACTAATAACTTCAAGTAAGTTTTAAAGACAGACAGACAGACAGAGAGAAGAGAGACTGACGGAGAGAGGAAAGGACAGATGAGAGGGAGATGAGAGGAGGAATGAGAGAGAGAGAGAGTGAGAAGAGAGTATGTAGAGAGAGAGATGAGAGTGAGAGAGAGAGAGTGAGAGTGTGAGATGTAATCAGTTGATCTGAATTTTTTCAAAGAGTGTATTGGCATTGTTTGCAACCAGCCCACTGTGCAAACAAAATGTAAGACAAAAAATACACAAATTTAAACTATGAATTAAGCAAAAAGTTGCGATTCCCTTTGTTTTGTTTATCTACCCTCTTTTGTTTTAACTTTTGAAATAACACATGATGATTATATATCAAATCAAGCACAAAGCTTCACTGTCATGGGGATGTTATCCTTCGTATTGTCCCCACCGTGGCTCAGTAAATTGGATATGCCAACATCTGATTAGCTGTCATTTTGTTTGCTGAGTAGTAGCGCTGGGTTAAATGTTTGATAGAACACTTCCAATGTTCAAAACTTCAAGAGTGAAGGCAAATTGCATGGCAGTTGTTTGGATGGTCAACTGTGACCTTTTTGTTTGTACTTTCTTCCTTGTTATTCTCTGTTTTGCGATATGTTCCTTTTTAACTACAATGTCAATTTCAGGAATTCAACATGCATTTCTCTGTCTGTCTGTCTATCTGTCTATGTCTTTGACTTTTTTGTGTTCGGTTCTGTCTCTGTCTGTATGTCTGTCCTTCCCTTCCTCCCTCTATCCCTCTCTCTCTATCCCTCCCTCCTTCTCTCTCCCTCCCTCCCTCTCTCTCCCTCCTACCCCGGCTCTCTCACCCTCCCTCCCTAATCCCTCATCCCTCTCAATTCTCCCTCCCTCCCTCTATCTCTCTCCCTCCATTTTCTCCCTCCCTCTCTCCCTGGCCTAGCTCTCCCTCTCTCTCTTCTCCTTCCCTCTCTCCCTGCCTAATCTCTCCCACCTCTCTCTCCATCCTACCTTCCTCCCTCCCTCGTTTCTCCCTCCTCACTCCCTCTCTCTCTCCCTCCCTTCCCCCTCTCATCTCTCTCCCTCCCTCTCTCCCTCCATCCCTCCCTTCTCTCTTTCTCCCTCTCTCTCTTCCCTCCCTCCCTCTCTCTCCATCCCTCCCTCTCACTATCTCTCCATCCCTCCCCATCCTTTCCTCTCTCCCTCCCTTACCTCCCATCTCTTCTCTCTCTCTCTCTCTCTCTCTCTCTTATCTCTCTCTCTCTCTCTCTCTCGCATATTTAGTTTCTCTTTCAGTTGTTGTTTTTAAATTTAGGTTTGATTTTTTGTTTTTGTTGTCTGTGCTTGTTGTTTTTGACAGTTGGCATTTTGTGTGTGCGAATTCTTCGTGTTCTTTCTTATGTCGCGTTCTCATGACCAGCGCGTGATGGTACTGGAGTTAAAACAGTTTAATTGCACACGATGACCACCACTTGCCACACTGACTTGCTGGTTCTCTGGTCTCGCCAAGAAATGTGTAGAAGCCTTCTGAATGGTTTCATTTCCAAGGCTCAGATTTTCTGCTCCAGTTCTTCATTCAGATTTCAGCTTTCACACATGTATAGTGGTACGAAAGTTCTGACTGTGCTGTGAACAACTAAAAAAGGTAAAGGAGTCCCATAACCTATAAGGTCGTAGGGGAGCGAGGCGTCAGAGACCTCACTTCTCTAGGGGCTAGCATATTGAGGGTGGTGCCCATCTCCTCTCCCTCGCTGCTTTACCTTCCCTGACCCTAAAGAGGGCAGACGTACCCATTAACAGCTGGGTGAACTGTGGGAACTGTACTGAAGTCAAGGCGCGCAAACGGGTCATCCATCCATGTGTTAAAACTTCGACGCGTATGTTTTACTTGGCTTTGTGGAAAGCGAGTGCTTACTGACCACTTAAGCTATTCCTGTCCCGGAACAACTAAAAACAAACAAAACTTCCCCCCCCCCAACACAAACACACCCCCCCACACACACCACACATCCCAAGTAAGGCTAACAGAAAAGAGAACGCGATAGATGGACACATATCAGAATGTATTTCAGAACGAAAACGAATGATTGGATTAAGAACGTTGATGCAGAGAGGTAGAGAGGAAAAGGTGTAGGGAGAAATGAAAGGATAAAAACCCACAAATACTAGAGGAAGATAGCGGAATACAGAATAAGATTAGAGTGAACAGAATAGTAGGAGAGAAGATAAGCACATGTACAGCAAAACAGATTTTTAAAAATAAGGAAAAGAATAAAAGTAGGAAATTAATAGGGAAATATCAAAAAGAAATAACAAATACTAAAGTACACACGTAATATGTCCATTTTATAGAGCAAGGGAAATACAACCACATAATTAAAATGTATATCTTACTAGCGTTTAAAAATAGTGATCGAGAATGCGAAAAAGATAAACCCCAAAATTGAAATCAAATTTATTAATACAAAAAAACACCACAAACAAAAAATAAAACTCTGGCACAATTCAATGCATAAATAATTCAAACGCAAAACAAAAACACTAGGAAAAAACACAAAACTTCTGACAAATATTATGCTTACAAAACAGAAAAAATCGACTAAAAAGGATTTGGATTGAACAGAAATAATTAAACACAGCCATACAAAATGTGAGGGGAAGAGAGAGAGATAGACAAAGATACAGAGACAGACAGACAGGCAGACACACATACAGATAGAGAGAGACAGAGAGTGAGAGAGAAAGAGAGAGATAGAGAGAGAGAGAGATGTAGATTGAGAGGGGCGGGGGGTTCATACTTCGGACTTCTACTACTACTACTACTACTACTACTACTACTACTACTACTACTACTACTACTACTGCTACTACAACTACTTTTACTACTACTACTACTACTACTACTACTACTACTACTGCTACTGCTACTACAAATACTATTACTACTACTACTACTACTACTACTACTACTACTACTGCTACTAC
>CM054142.1:8925699-8954572 GCA_028751875.1 Rapana venosa
TCTTTCTGCCCTCTGTCCCCATTTGTAGTTGTAAAAAATTGTACGGGACATTTTTCTAAAACTGTGCTCAATTTCAAAAATTACTTTTTATCGATTTTTCTGCTTTTGTCCTCTGAGTCTCTTTAACTGTGCGCTGTTCTTGATCTGTTTGTCTTTGTGTGTGGTGTGTGTGTGTGTGTGGTGTGTGTGTGTGTGTGTTTGTGTGTGTGTGTGTGGTTTCTCTCTCTCTCTCTCTCTCGCTCTCTCTCTCTTTCAAACTCTCTTAGCAAAAAAATAACATATACCCTGCGTGTGAGCTCAGAAATAAAAAGGGAAAGGACAGACATATCATGCACACAGGCGTCAAGCAGGGGGGAAAAAGGGGACAAAGTCAAATCAGAGCGAGAGAAAGAGAACAAGAGACAGAGATAGAGAGGGTAGCAAAAAAAGTGTGAAGAGGGGAGGCAGAGAAAAGGGGAACAAAGGAAGAAAAAAAAGAAAGAAAGAAAAAAGAAAAAAAAAAGAAAGAAAAAAAAAAAGAAAGAAAGAAAAAAAAAGAGAAAGAAAGAAAAAAAAAAGGTTAAAATACTTACAAACTTTTTTTTTCGAAAATAATTATCTATGTCTAGCTAAACGCCATACAAAAAACAAAAAACCCAAATAAATAAGCCGGGGGGGATTTTGGAATAACACAATTAAATGAAAATTTAATGCTAAATGAATAACACACAAATAAATTGAAAATTAGAAAAAAAAAGAATAAATCAATACAAAAAAAAAATGAGTAAATAGATGAAAAAAGCCCCAAAACACCAGAAAAGGAAGAAAAGCTCAAAAAAATAATAAAATGCTTTCAAGGGAAACATTGACTTTTTAAATTAATAAACAAACAGGCAAAATAAATAAATAGATGAAAAATAAGTAAGTAAATGACGGAAGAACCGGTAAACAACAGAAACAGTACACGCTTGCTCCTGATAATAAGCAGCTTTTAACACACTTAGGCATCAATCGCCGCAAAACCAGCGGGGAACCGGGGGGCCCGCGTCAGCCAGGGGTGGGTTTCCCCTCCCCCGGTTTTCCCCCCCTCACCGCTGACGTCACTTCTGTACCCCTGACAACCTTTTTTCCCCATGCTGCCGTCCACCCCCCTTCCCCTTTTTATTGTTCTGTTGTTTTTAATCTGATTTAAAAGTTTTTTTTCTGAATTATGATTATATCATGATGTGTTTCAAAAACCCAATCCCTGACAGCACAGTTTTTTCACCCTCTTTTCTCCTGATTCACCACCCAAATCTTGCTGTTCTTCCGCTAGCCGCATCTCCACCATCGCCTTGTCCCCTTCCCCTGATGCTTGTCCAAACTCACCCTTTCTCTTCAACTTCCACCTCCTTAGACTCCTTCAGTTTGTTTGTTCAAAGTGAGTCTGTTTGCAAATGGAAAAACCGTACATATCTGATTTATTTTAAAAAAACATTTAATTAACCTTCCCCACCCAAACTTGCTTAAACCACATGGCCATGAGCCAAAAAAAAACAGCTGACTCCTGGATATAAAACCATTTTTTCCCCCCACTCTCTCGGGAGGTGGGATTGCCATCATTTCCCAAAAAATATTGGAAACCCTCTCTTTTTTCAGTCACAACCTTCAATTCTCCATGAAACTTTTTAAGTTTCGAAAACAATCTCAACCCTTCCCCCCTGGCCACTCTTTTACTATCTGCTGCCTTTACCGTCCCCCCCCACCCGTAAAAAAAACCAAAATTTTCTTTTTTCCCCAAAGGAATTCCATTTCATCTCAAACCACAAACACCCTCTCTTTTCAAAAAATTTTAAAATTTTCTTGGGATCCAATTTCCCATTTCGACAAAAAGTCTTCTCCAATTTCAAACGTCTTTCTCTTTCTCGGGCCAACCATTCTCTCTCTCAACGGGTTTAAACGAAGGCAACGCACAGATCTGGTCATTTTTGGGACGGTGATTACTAATGCTTCTTTTCCCAATTTGTCACTTTCTGTTTCTTTCCCCGACAAACTGCATTTTGTCATTCCGCCATTCTTTTCCATCCTCAACATAAAAAAACCCGGGTGGGGAAAGAAAAAAATATTTTACTCGTCGAATTTTAAAAGGCCTTAGACATTCAACCTTTTTCTTCCCAAGTTTCCCGGGAACGTTTTTCAAAAAACCCTTGCCCAACTGACCTCTCTGATTTTTAAAAAACTATTCTCCCCCAAATGTTTGATAAAGAAATGCACCTCCTACTGATCATCTCCTCCCTGCAGACCCTGTGCGCCAGGGTATCCCCAAAGACATCTTGTAGCAAAAAAGCGAAAAAACGCAAAAACTAGAGGGCCCAGTGGGGGAATTTCAAAATCGAAATCAACAGCTTTTCCAAAAACAATAAACGAATAAAATCTTAATCCATTCGCAAAGCCCAGACTATACTTTTCCCCAAAATTCTTGTGTTTCTTTCCTTTAAAATCTTTTTTTTTCCCTCACCTAAATCTCCTTGATCTGAAAAAAACCAATTCCTCTGCCTAACACCCAAGCCTGCTGAAACTTCCATCCTTTTTTCTGCCTTCTTTTCAGACAAAGTTCGAAACAAACGCTCCGACTTGATAAAAACCAATTCCACCCTTTGCCCCTTTTCCGGGCCCCCCCGTTCACGGGCCCACTCCTCTTTTTTCCCTTCCCATCCCAAAAAGTGAAAAAAAATCATGAAAATTTAAAGGAAAGGGGATTTAAAAAAATCATGCGCCCTTGGGCCCACCCTGCCCCTTTTTTTCCCCAAAAAGGGCCTTCCAAAATTTGGGTGCCTTTTTATCACAAAATTTTGAAAAATTTCCTCTTCAGTCAGGAAATTTCCCAAATCAGTTTCAAAAAAACCCAGAATAGTCACACCTCTATTTAAAAAAAGAAACGCCCCTCGATCCCAACATTCTGAAAAATTATGGCCTGTCTAAAACTTCCCCTTTGTCTCAAAAGTACTAGAAAAATTTTGTTCTCAAAACGCTCAACAGTCCCCTTTCTTTCCCCAATGATTTTTTCCCATTTTTCCCGGGTCTCCCTATGCCCCAACCACACCCACCGAACACCCTAGCCCCATATTTTTGTTACACTTTACTTGCCTCTGATGCAGGAAAAATTCTCCCTCCTCATCTTTTTGGGACTTATCGGCACCCTTTGATACCATAGATCACTCAATTCTTCTTTTTTCGCCCCCCAAAAATACATTTGGTTTAATTTGGGACAGCCCTCACCTGGTTTATTCATTTCCTACAGACGTTTCCAAAAAAAGTTATTGTAAACAAAATTTCAAATTTTTTAAAAAAAAAACCCCTTTTTTTCAAAAAAAGGGAAAAAAAAGTGGAGTCCGCAGGGGGTCAGTCTTTGGCCCGTTCTCTTTTCTCTTAAATGCCCACTCTCAAATATAATAACAACCCCCCCAAAATTTATCATCTTTTCTATGCCAATGATACTCAACTTCAGTGAGCGATTTCTGTTGAAAACTTGCCTTCCTCCCAACAAAAAATGTCCTACTGCCCTTAAGAATTCAAAATGGTTTACTCAGAACAAGTTTTCAAATTAATTTCCCCTAAAACCCAAACCATTTCTATAGGGACCCCAAAATAAGCTTTTCCTCTACACAAAAAACCCTTTAATAGAATTCGGCAATAAATCAGTTCCCTTTTTCCAACTCTGTGAAAAATTTTTGGAAAGTTTTTTGCAACCCCACTCTCTATGAAAAAAATTCCCCACCCCGACCCGCCCCGTCTTGTACTATCAATTACCCGGGGCATAAGCGCGATTTGCAAGTATCTGTCCACTGATGGGAACTTCCAAACTTGTCCATTCTTTTTTTCCTTCAAGGTTTTTTGGGCTACTGTAATTCTCTTGGGCTGGGCCCACCACCATCATCTATCCACTCTTCTTCAACGCATCAAAACTCTGCAGGTCGGGTGGTCCTAAGGGAAAAAAAAATCTGAACACATCACTTTCCCCTTCTGCGATATCTTTTATGGTTGCCTGTTTACAAAGATGGAGTATAAAACAATACCCCCTTTTTTCAAATGTCTCCAAAATCTGACCCTTTTTATTCTGAATGTTTTTACCTTACACTCCATCCCCTTTCCCTTGTTCAGCCGCAGAATTTCTTTGTGCTTTCGAACACCCAGGGTTCAAACAAACCACTTTTTGGGCCCTCGCCCCTTTTCTGTTTCTGGTCCCTCCCCTGGAATGACCCCCCTCTTTCACTTCGTCAAAAGCCTTACTTGGTTCCTTCAAATCCAGCCCCAAAACACCTTTTTTTCCCACCCCGAAGACTTTCCCCCCCCCTACTTCCCCAATTTTCAAAAGTCTTTCACCTTCAAGGGGGTTGTTAGGGGGGTGTTGTGTGTGTGTGTGTGTGTGGGGTGTGTGTGGGGGTGTGTGTGTGTGTGTGTGTGTGTGTGTGGGGTTTTTGCGGCGGGGGGTGTTTTGTGTGTGTGTGTGTGTGGGGGGTGTTGGGGTGAGTGTGTTTGTGTGTGGGGTGGGGTGTTTTTGGGGCGGCGGGGCCCTGCGTAGTGCCGCGCATTTGGGTTTGAAATCTGTTGCTCATTAGTTTAAGGGGCAGTTGATGCCTGTAAATGATTTGGGTGCAAGCGCTTTTGATTTGTTTGTTTTTACAAGAAAATTTTGCGCTATTAAATTTCCCTTAAATTTTTTTTATTATTATGAAAAAAGGGGAAAAAACCCAAAAAACCCCAAAATAAAGGTGCTTTCCCAAAAGGGAAAAACTGACCTTTTTGTAGAAAAGAAATTTCTTTATACGAGAAACAAAAGATGACCACGAAGCATATGAATGCCAAAACATATAAACAGGACACGCGCATATAAATTTATTATTTTTTGTTGTAAAGGAAAAAATAATTCAATCACAATTATTCAAAAAGTGTATAAAAAGCCTGTGCATGGGCCAAAAAATTACAAATCTATTTCAAAGTAGAAACATACACAGGCACAAGGAAAATGGAAGAAACTGGGTGGTAAAACAAAGAAACAGACAAAATATTCTAAAAACATTTACAAAGAATATCCACAACGAAAGCACAGTATGACATCTACACAAATCTTCACAAAACCTACACGCTTCATTTCTGATAGAATAAACACCAATACAAAACTCATGTTCAAAGATTAAGTAAAAAAAAAACCTATTTCAAATGTATCCAACGGAAACAAAGAATACATAATGGAGTAAACATAAAACGGTTGCGTACAACTCAAATGTAATCAAACAAGATAAAACCAAAGATCCAGCAAAATCAACAATGGCTATAGCAAAAACTACGGTAAACATTTTACCAGAAAAAATATTGAAGGCCACAGCCTTCAACAACATGAGGAAATAATGATAATGGAACTATACAACAGTGCACACGGTTTTAGAATGTCACTGTTTTTAGAAGAAAAGAAAGCGGAAAATGAACACAAAAGCTCCCCTGCCATCATGGCGCAGTAGTTCACGCCTGCACTTTAGGCTGTGGGATCGTAGGTCAGGAGTTAAAATCCCTTAAGAGTCATAGGGAGTATTCAGATTCCGGCCGGCTTCCATCCAGTGTGAGTGTGCTGTGGGCTTATTGGAAAGAGTGGGACCACACAGTCGAGCTTCATCCACTTTACGGATGCAATTCCCAGAGTGTTGCTCAAATTACCTGACCAAAACTGCAACTGTCTGTATCTCTCAGGCCCTCTCGATGCTGTAACATAATATGCTAGAAAGTATAGAGTACATCCCTGATTAGCCGTCCCAAAGAACATGCATGTCTGTAACAACCTCGTTACATCATTCTCATAACAACCCCTGATTATCATGCCATAACAGAATATCTGACTTGCTGGCCCAGGCTGCTCTAGTCTCATGGCTACCCTAGTTTTGGTTTTCCCATTCACTTCCGTGCCAGCGGTGAGTTTGTGTCAAAGCCCTGTGGGTTGAGATGGTTGACATGTGAAGGTTGTCGGGGGGACTTTGTGTTAGTCACTATATAGGGTGGGCCTCTGAGACCAAGCTGTTCATGTGTGAGTGGGGGACACAGGGGGTCGTGTCCTGAACTTGTTAGCTCACAACAGGCACTGCTGAACATCTTCCCTTGACATACTGTCGAATCTACTGCCTAAGGCATGCATCTTTGACACTGGTGTATTCTTCTGTGACAGGTTTATGAAGCACGTATAGAGTGATAGGTCAACGTCTGTATTGTTTTTGTTTTGTTTTGTTTAATGTCTATTCACTACATGGTGATTTAGACACACCCGCATTCATACCAAAGTACCTATCATTACACACCGCATCTCTCTCTCTTTCTCTCCCCTACACGCACCCACCCACAAACACATATGTATATAAATCACCACTCATTTCCAGGAAACTAAGCGTGAAATATGGACAGAGCTGGGTACAGACACGTTAGTGTTAAAGGATTTTATCACACATCGCGTTAGGGGGAGGAAGGGGGGAACGAAAAACCAAATGCTGGAGGCTTGCATTCTTTTTATGAAAGGCAAAAAAAAAAATAAATAAGTGAGGGGGACTTGGGATTTTTCCCCGCACAATTTTTGATCTCGGTTTAGTTTTTTGTTTTTAGTGCCAGCTGGGTTTCCCCAAAAGTTCGCAGGCCCGTTTTTTGGGGGTTGAAACCATATTAATTTTGCAATTGAAGGTACGGCATTTCGACTTTTGGGGAGCTGCTGGGTATTTTCGTGTTTCCGAAACCCCCCAAAAACATGAAATGACTTCGGGAAAATTTTAACGTCTAGTGATTTTGTGGTATACACAAGAAAAAAATTTAAAGCACGGTAGTTCAAAAAAGGTAAAGGAAAAGGTTTTTTTCCTAACCTATTGACGTGGGAAAAGCAAGCATCAGAGACCTCAGCTTTCCAGGGGCAGCGTATTGGGGCGGCGCCCCCCCCCCCCCTCCTGCCTTATCCCCCCGACCTAAAAGGCAGGTACCCATTTACAGCTGGGGATTTGGGGGGTCGAACCCAAGGGCCCCAAAAAAGGGTCCCCACCCAGATGGAACCACGCTCGACGCTACTTAACCTTTGGCGGGGGGGGAAAAAGGAGTGTTTTGACCACTGAGTTAGTTGGGGCCACATATAAACTATTTCTATAGATTGGTTTAAAATTTGTTCGCATAATGCAAACTCCGACACTTTCCCCGCGTACAAAACATGCGGCGCGCGCGCGCCGCACACCAAACACCACACACACACAACAACCCCACACACAACACACACACATACCAACGCGCGCCGCGGATTAGAACTTTTTTTCAGACTAAAGAAAACCAAGTATTGGAAAAAATAGGACAAAATAAAAAAGGAATTATAAAAATTAAGGGGAATTGTAATCCCCAAAAGGAAACTAAGCCGAAAAATGGACAGGGTGGAAAAAGCCGGCAGTGTTCACGGATTACAGCACCATTGCGTAGGGAAGGGGGAAAAAAAAAAAAGACAACCCAAATTTGGGGCTTTCATGCATGAAAGGGCAAACTTCAATGGAAAAAAAGGGGGCCCAATTTTCCGGCACAAGTTCGGATCTGTGGGGAATTTTTGGCTTAATTCTTTGACTAGATTTTTATTCCCTTTAAGATGGGATTTTGCGATGCGATCATTTGTGCCCACCATGAAAGGTCCATATTCCGACTTCATGGATGTATTGGAATTTTTCATTTTCGAACCCCCCAATGGATCATGGGGGTTTTACATGGAAATTTTTTCGGTGCAGTGTATAAAATCAAAAAGGAAATGAAGGGATGGGAGGCGGTGGCCCGGCGTTGTACATCCCTACCCCTTATTTAACTCTTTTCCGAAACCCAATTAACCCAGACTTCATAACCCTAACCTGAAGTCAAGTCTTAACCCCCTGGGCAAGAGTGCCCTCCTTGTCAGCAAAGCTTGGCTAGAATTTGGGGGGGCAGGCATTTGGCCAAGGTCCATGTAAAAAGGGGTGATCATAAATTTAAAAAAATATACTTTGACTAATACGTTAAAAACACAGCACAAAAAGTTAAAAATAGACTGAAACCTGTGAAGCCACATCTATACAAATATCTTTCAATCGATTTGTGTTTTACCTTTTTTAGGCTACTTTAAAAAACGCACATCACCTGCGCGCACGCAACAACACCACACCACACAGCACGACGCACGATGCACCCATCACCTTGTATTTAAATAAAATTGTAAAACAATAGCAGAGCAACAAAGTGATTATTTTTTTTGTTTGGTTTTGTAATATTTTTTATTATACTGAAAAAGGTAATAAACCCCCCAAAAATAAAAAATTTTGCACCAAAAAAAAACCCGAACCAGCTTTTGGACAACTGTTGGGGGAATTTTATGTCTCCCCTCTTTAAAAGGATCAAAACCCTCGTTACATCATTCTCATAAAAACCCCCTGATTATAAAGCCAAAACAAAATATCTGACTTGCTGGCCCATGCTCTTCTCAGGCTACCCTATTTTTGGTTTTCCATTCACTTCCGTGCCAGGGGTGATTTTTGTGTCAAAGCCCTGGGGTTTGGGGGTTGACATGTAAAGGGGTTTGTCGGGGGGACTTTGTGTTGCACTATTGGGTGGGCCCTGGCCCAAAGCTGTTCTTGTGAGTGGGGGGACACGGGGGGGTCTTTGTCCGAACTTTAGCTCCAACAGGCATGTGAACTTTTCCCCTTGACATCGTCGAATCTACTGCCTAAGGGCATCTTTCTTTGACATGGTGTTTTCTTCTGTGACGGGTTTTATAAAGACGTAAGAGTGTTGGGTCAAGTCGTATTTTTTTTGTTTTTTTTGTTTTTTTAATTCTATTCACACAGGGTGATTTGCACACCCCCCATTCATACCAAAGTCCAAATTTTACACACCGCATCTCTCTCTCTTTCTTCCCCTACACGCACCCCCCAAAAAACACATTGTATTAAATCACCACTCTTTCCAGGAAACTAAGCGTGAATTTTGGACAGAGCTGGGTACAGAAGTTAGTGTTAAAGGGATTTTATCACACTCGCTTTAGGGGGAAAAGGAAGGGGGGGAACGAAAAACCAAATGCGGGGGCTTGCATTTTTTTATGAAAGGCAAAAAAAAAAAATAAATAAGTGAGGGGGACTTGGGATTCTTTCCCCCAAAAGTTTTGCATTCGGTTTAGCTTTTTGATCTTTAGTGCCAGGGCCTAGGTTCCCAAAGTTCGAAAGGGCGATTTTGGGTAAAAAAAAACCCCTATTAATTTTGCCAAAATTGAAGGTAGGGGGCTTTTTCGACTTTGGGGAGCATGCTGGGTATGTTCGTGTTTCCGTAACCCCCAAAACTGAAATGACTTGCAGGTATTAACGGCTAGCTGATTTCTGATGGTTCCAAAAAAGAAATTAAAGCACTGGTATTTCAAGAAAAGGTAAAGGTAAAGGTGTTCCCTAATTGGATCGTAGGGAAGAAAAAGCATAGAGACCTCACTTTCCAGGGGGCAGCGTATTGAGGGCGGGCCCATCTCCCCTCCCTCGCTCCCTTATTTCCCGCCCCCAAAAGTGGCAGGTACCCTTTTTTACAGTGGGGTCTTGGGGTGTTGAAGCAAGGCGCGCAAACGGTCACCTATCCGATGGTAACCACGCTCGACGTACTTAACCTTGGCTGGGGGAAAAAGCGAGTTTTTTTTGACCACTGAGCTTTAGTGGGGGCCAGCATTAAACATACTTTCATAGATTGTGTTTCAACTTTTGATTCGCATCCCTGCAAATCACGCACATTTTCCACGCGTCATACACATGCGCGCGCGCGCGCGCGCGCACAAAAACACCACACACACACAAACCACCCCCACACACACCACACACACACAACAAACAAGCGCGCCCCGCGAAAATTAAAAACTTTTTGCGACTTAAAAAAACCAAGTTTTGGGAAAAGAGTTGGGCAAAATAAAAAAGGAATTATACACATTTAAGGTGAATTTGTAATCCCCAAAAAGGAAACTAAGCCTGAAAATGGACAGGGGGAAACAGCACGTCATGTTCAGGTTTACAGCAACATTGCGCGGGCAAGGGGAAAAAAAAAAAAAACGAAAACCCAAAAAATTAGGGCTTGCATGCATGAAAGGAAAAAACTTCAAAATGAGAAAAAAGGGGCCCGGGAATGTTTTCCGGCACAAGTTGCGGTTTTCTGGGGGGGAATTGTTGGCTTAAGTTCTTCGCTAGATTTCCTATGTCCTTCAAGATGGGATTTTGCGATGCGTCATTTGTGCCCACCTGAAGGTACCCCATATTACTTCATGGATGTATGCTGGATTTTTCATGTTTCTTTTACCCCCCAAATAGTTTTTACTATGGGGCTTTGACATGGTATTTTGTCGGTGCTGTGTAAAATATACAAAAAGGAAATAAAGGCACGGGAGACTGGTGGCCTGGCGTTGTAAAAGCCCCCCTCCCCTTAAATTTTAACTCTTTGCCGAAGCCCAGTTTGGAACCCAGACTTCTAGACCCATAACACTGAAGTCAAAGTCTTAACCCCACTGGGCAAAGTGCCCCTCCTTGCACAATGCTTGGCTAGAATGTGGGGGTGGAGGCATTTAGGCCAGAGGTCAACTTTGAAATTTTTTGAGTGATCAAAATTTTTAAAAAAAATTATTTGACTAATACGTTAAAAAACACAGCCAAAATGATTAACAATAACTAAAACCCTGTGAACCACACTCAACAAATATCTTTCATATCGATTGTTTTTACCTTTATGGCATACCTTAAACTAACGCACATCACCTGCGCGCACGCAGCACACAACACACACGCCACACGCACGCACGAAAGTGCAGCATGCACACTGGATATAAAAAAAATTGTAATACAAAAGCAAAAGCAACAATGGTTTTTTTCTTTTTTTTGGGTTTTTGTATTATTTTTGATTATACTGAAAAAGGTAAAAAAAAAACCCCACAAATAAAAAATCATGTGCCCAGAAAAAACAGAAACCAGCATTTTGGCACAACATTTTGATGGATTACATGTCCCCCTTAGTCAAACAGGAGTCAGACAATTTTTTTAAGTGCATGGGGGTGAAATACAGGAGCCCACAAATGGTTTTTTCCCCTCATGAATGTTGCTTTTTGATTTTTTTTTAATAAATTACATACTATTTTGGGGGGTGATTTTTGCTCCGTGTCTTTCCCTTATTACGTGTGCTTTTTTTACCCCTTATTTCAGTCAAGCGGATACAACAACATCTGATTATACATGTCAAAGAACTGCATGATTGCGTGCAGATAGTTTGTAAAAACAACGAAAGACCTTGATCTCTATTTTTTTTTTTACGCCCCCCTCCCCCCTCCCCCAAAGCATAATGAGTATTTTTTTTAGCTCGTCCTATGTTCAAATTCTGTTTCCGTCAATCATACAAGTGTTGTACCATGCAAGTGTTCATCAATAACAACGCAGAAGGTGGAAATGGGTGGAGCTCTCCATCTTTTTGGTTTTTGGGTTTTTTGCTTTGTTCTTCAATATTTTGATATTGCCCCTGCACAGTTTTATCATTCTCGAGTGAATCTGTATACATCTTCACTTTGGGTTTTTTTATTTTTTTTAAGCACTTTTTAAAATTCTTTTTCCATACTCAACTAATATCTCATTATATAGGTTAAGTGGCACAATGTCAGAAACATGTAATTTTAACAAATGAAACATCTGAGCGAGGAGTATACAAAAAGCAAATCTAAGATGATGTACGCTGTTTTTTTTGCTGAAATTTTGTCGCTACAAGAAAGACATTGCTTTTTTTGACACAGGCAGGGAAAATATATTGTTGGTTGAGGAAATAAAAATAAAAAAACAAACTGTTTTTTTGGGGGAACTCGGCAATGGGCAGACGATCGACTTTTTTTTACCATCGGCTTTAATGAAGCAGGTACAAAATTTTTCTCTTTACCATTTCTGTCTTATCGACATTTTTTTTCCTTTTTTTCTCTTCTCCGTTCCCCCACCCCCTTTTGCCATTTTCTTAATCCCTTCAGTATGTGCAGCCTTCAGTAACTTTTGTCCCGTCATGAGGTTACCAACCCAAATGGCCCCTGCATTTGTTGTTCCCCTTTTCCATGGTGTTTTTTTATTTCCCCGTTCTGGGGTAAAAATATAAAGGGCTTGATCGTATACCCCAAAAAATGAAAACAAAATAAACATCCCCATGCTAAAAAAATCTCAGTGAGAACCCCGCCGAAGCCGTTACCATCCCACAGGCCGGGTCCCCCCCCAATGAAGTCTTTTTAAAAACCAACCCAAAATGGCAATTGCCATAGAGGAGGGGAGAAAAGAAGGTTACAGACTAGATAATCAGACACCAGCCACACAGAAGTTGAATCTTTAAAACCTATTTGGTAATTTTTTCATTTCCAAATTGTAGCATAATAGTGAAGAAAACCCAAAAACATAAAAAAAAAAAAAGACAAATAATCCTTTTTATCGACTTTTCTGTTTTCAAAAAGATTCAAATTATGGGCAGTCTTTCCCGTTTTTTTTCGCGAAAAAGCATTCTGTTTTTTTTATGAAAGAAAGACACTTCAAAAAGTGGGGGAATCTTTTAGGAATAATCAGTACAAAAAATTTAAAACCATTCATTTTTAAAATTTCCCCTCCAATACATAGCAGACGAAGAGGGACAGCAACAGAATACAGACAGATGAAGAGAGAAAAAAGGAAACCCCCAACATACACGCGCGCGCTCCCGCTGCATTAAGGAACGGGTCGATGGGTTTTTCGTGGGACAAACTGCTGCGCGACCCAAGCTATAAGGCTGAAAAGCCTTGGGTGGAAGCAGAACGGGTTGGGGGGACCCAAACCTGAACAAAGGGCGGGTTAAAAGCCGTGCCTTTATGCCAGAAGAAAGAAAAAACATACGAGATTTTGGGGGGGGGGAAAACCGAGCTGAGAACCGTCTTTGTGGTTTATATGTTGTGATGGTTTAAAGTGGGGAAATGAGTCAAAGGACCCGTCACATTTTTC
Organism: Rapana venosa; assembly: GCA_028751875.1. NCBI lineage: Eukaryota > Metazoa > Mollusca > Gastropoda > Neogastropoda > Muricidae > Rapana > Rapana venosa. The sequence continues at coordinate 8,938,686 of CM054142.1, forward strand.
GTGTTTAGATGGAAGGATCCTGAAAAGTAATGCGGGGTTATAAAGAAGGGGAGGGGAAAAACGGAACCTAAGACAGAAAGGGGTTATGAGTAAGCACAGCATTGCAGCAGAACAACAGTGTGTTTAAACCCTATCGTGAACTAATTCTTATTCCAACAAAATACAACACAAATTTTAAAGTTTATTACACTTTGGGTGTTGTGTCGATGGATTTAACTTTATTGCTGAGTAAAATGCATATAAAAACTACACATAATGAAAATTCAAGAAATTTAACAAACATTATTGGGGAAAATTTGTTCCAATTAAAAATAAAACTGCTGTTATTTAGCAAACCCCCTTCCTTGTGTTTCCCTCTTTTTCAATTTAGACAACCAGTTTTTTCAGGAATGTTTTTGATATTGCTTTAAATCACTTTCTTTTTTAGGTTTGAATTTTATTTCATTTTTTCTGTTTTAGCAAATTTTTTTTTACCCTAGCTAAAATCATTTGACTTGAATTATTTTGATGCATATTTCCACTTGTGATTTTTTACAGAAGTCATTTTCAGCCCGTTTTTTTAAAAAAAAACCCCCTACTAAAAATACACTTTGAACTGAATCGAAAAATCCATATCAGGTTGCGCAGCAAAAAAAGAGGTGCCGGAGAAGAGACATTCTTGGGTTTGTGTTTGCTTCCCACTACCCTCTGGAGTGGCTCCTTTTGGTCAGTCTTTCGCGCCAAATTTTGGTGTTTGGTCCTAGCCCAAAACACCGGCGTCTGGTCCCCGGGTTTTGATCCTTTTTGTCTTCTTTTTTGCTGTTAGAAATTACCATTTTCGTTTTCATCGAGCACAGTTCTGTATTGTTCCTCCCTCCTCAGCGTGTGTTTTTTTGTTTCAGATTTTATTGTTCCTAGATGCACTTTATATTTTCCAAAGGGCGTTCCTTATAACTGGCTATGCGCCTTTCTTTTTTTTTCTCTTCTCTGTGGTGAGTGTTTTTCCATGCTATTCATTTACGATGGTTTAAGATAGCGCCGGGGAAGGGGCAAAAACATCAGGACTTTTGACCTGTGTTTTATTGGTCATTGGATCGGAGGAAATGCAAAAAAGATAAGAGAAACCTTGCAAATAGCTTTTTTTGGGAATTTTGGGGAAAAACAAAAAAGGGAAAAAAGGGAAAAGATGCATGTAAAAACAATGCACAAAGGTCGTTTTCCCTCTTTTGCAGGAGTAAAATGAATGGGTAAGTGACAACCGCTTTAGCAAAACACTGCCATCAGTGAGCAGATCTTTGGTTCGCCTTTCCCAAAGTGTGTGATTACATCACACAAACACACACACACACCACCACACCACACACACACACACACACCACCCCACCACACACACACACACACAACAAACCCCAAATCAGAGAGTTCGTTGTTTTCCCTTTCTGTCTTGCTCTGACCATCTCGTTATTCCCTTGTTTCCCTAACTTCAAATTACATTTTGTTTTTCTGTTTGCTGTCCTAAAAAAGGGGAATGAAGAAATGGGAAGTTTTTTGCATCTTTTTTTTTCTTAAACTTTATTTTTTTGGGTGGGGAGTTTGCTTGTTTGTTTCTTTTCAAGATCCCCCATTTTTCTCAAAAAAAAACAATAATGACAGGGGAATATATGTTAAAAAGCACAACTCCAATACATAGGGTTCTTCTCCCCCCTTTTTACTTTCCCATACAAAAACACACACCCCAAAAATATGTGCGGTAAAACACCAACACCTACCCACGAATACCCCCCCCTCCCACACACACACACATCACCCCACACACCACAACACACCAAACACCCCACCACTTCCCCCCTCCCCAACAACAAAAAACACACATACCCCACCAAAAGATCAATAGAAAATTCCGTGGGGGAAAAGAAGGGGGAAAAACCCCAAAAAGATGCGGGCGGGAAATTTGACCAAACTGAAGAGGATTTCCAGCCATTGGGAAGAAAAGGAAGGAGAGGAGAGAGAGAGGGAGAGAGAGAGAGGGAGGGAGGGAGTAAGAGAGAGGAGAGAGGGAGGGAGGGAGAGAAAGGGGAGAGAGAGGGGGGGGGAGAAAGAGAGAGGAGGGAAGAGAGGGGACAGAGAGAGAGACAGAGGAGAGACAGAGGAGAGGGACAAGAGAGGGGGAGACAGGGGAAAAGGGGAAGACAAAGAGAGAGAGAGAGGGAGGGAGGGAGGAAAGAGGGAGAGAGAGAGGGGAGGGAGAGAAAGAGAGGAGGACAGAGCAAGAGAGCAAGAGGAGACATAACACAAGAGACAGAGAGCAGAGAGAGAGAGAAGAGAGAGACAGGGAACAGAGAACAAGAGAGAGAGACACAGAGAGAAGACAGAGAGACGAGAGACAGAGAAGAAGCTGCTTCGGCGGGGAAGCTAACCTGACAGAGGGCAGGCGGTCTGGGAATAGACACCTGGTCCTGTCCCCAGGTTTCAGCCCATAACACGCCCCAGGTGCGGGGGGACTGGGAGAACCCCACCCCTGGCGGTTTACCTGGATGAAACCCAAAAAAAAAAACAGCAAAAAAAAAAAAAACAGGTCCACGGACCTGGGATATTTTTCCTGACACAGCTTGAATGACCCCCGGGGAAATCCTGCTTGGTGGGTGGAAAGTAGGGCTGTAGACATGGGGGGGACACAGAAGAGAGATTAAAGGGAAAAGGGAGGGGGGGGCTTGTCAGTTAAATGCTCCCCACCTTCGGGAAAATTCGTTTAGAAATTCCTTTTTTTCATTCTTTTCTTTGTTTCTGCCGTTCTTTTTTTTTTAACGTCTTCTTGTTCTTTTTTTTTGTCAACGTCTTTTGTTCATTTTTATGTCAAATTTCTTGTTTATTTTCTGCCTTGGGTCCATTTTCCCCGCACGTTTTTCCACAAAAAAATTCAAAATGACGTTCTTCCCACACACCGAGGTCGGATGGTGGGCCTGAAATTTTTAGGCTTACGGCAGCGTAACTCATTTTCGCTCAATGCAGAAAACCTGTCTTAGCGTTCAATCAAGAAAAAAATAATTTACGGGTGTTTTTTTTTTTCCCCACGCATAAAAAGGTTTTTAAATTTTTAAAATTTTAAAACCCTAAAGGTCTTGTTTGAGGGAAGGTTGAGTTCAAGCCTCTTTCAAGTGTCTCTTTTATGATTTTAATAATGCAATGTTTTTTTTTTACGATGCGGAAATTGTCAAAAAAAACAATGGCCCCTGAAAACCTCAACAGTTTTGTGTGAGCACACGAAAATGGGTTGAATACAAAAGACAGGAATCTAAGACAGATAATGCAGTAAAGGGAAGAAAGGGGAGCGCGTTTGTTAAGTGAGCCACGAATAAAGGGTTTTTAATAGTGTGATTTTACCCATCCTAAGGCCAGGAACAGTTTTTCAGACGTCATGAAATCCGTGTTCAGTATATTTTTATTAAACCTTCCAAAAGGTATTGAGTAGGATTGCAGAAATGTTTTCATTCTGGAAAAGGGAAAATGGAAGATTTTTTAACACTCCATGCCATACCTATTCTTGTATAAAAGTGAAGCTGAAAGCACGCGCGTTGGCGCGCGCACAACACAAAAAAATTTTACATAAAATATATTTTTATATAAATATATATATAATTTATATATTATATTTTATAATATATATATATATATATATATTATATATAATATATAAATATTATATATATATATATAATTAAAGATAGAGAGGGAAAGGGAGAGAACAGACACCAAGACAAACAACACCCCACAGAGGACGGGCGGACGGATAGACAACACACCGACACACGACAGACAGATAGATAGACGATAGCAACTTCATTTTCCCGTCCCCATTATCCACAATGGACAAAAAATTCGAAAAAGTTTTGGGTTTAATTTCCCCCCCAACACACCAGACACTCTCTTCTCTCTCTCTCTCTCTCTCTCTCTCTCTCCTCTCTCTTTTCTTCTCTTCTCTCTCTCCTCCTTCTCTCTCTCTCTTAATATACCATAAGGGGGTATGGTGAACAAAAAACACATGGGTGCTTATTCATTTTTCCCGAAAAAAAGAATTTGTATGTCAATTTGTCATTATTTATACTTTATTTTTTGCTCTTTCTCCTTCTCTCTCTCTCTTCCTCTCTCTCTCTCTTCCTCTCTCTCTCTCTCTCTCTCTCTCTCTCCCTTTCTCTCTCTCTCTCTCTCTCTCTCTCTCACAAAACCTTTTTCTCTATTCCTTTAAAATCGCAATTATTCCACAAAAACCTGGAAACGGATTTAAGACGGTAACTCCACAAATCTTTTCTTTTTTTTAAAATTTTTTGGGAGGGATGAAAAATAAGGCCTGGGTTTTGTGTTCAATGTTTGTTTCTCCTCGACGTTCAATATTTTTTTAATCCCAGAAAAGGGGACGTGCTTGTTGCCAGATTTCGCCCCTATCTTAGATAGCTTGTAAAAATTGTTCAGTTCCGAAATCAAAATTTCGTTTTTTGTTTCTTGTTAAAGATTTCGCTTTGCCAAAGTTTTTTTTTTCTTGTCCACTGTCATGCATGTTCATGTTTTCCTGTTCTTTACAGAATGGGAGTCTTTCATCTATGAAGTAGTTTCTGTTCTTCTCTGTTCGTTTAGTTATTGCCTTACCGATCTCGAAAATTATCTGCGGACTGATACCACATCAAAGAAAATCACGCCCTTTGATTATAGTCTTAACTGAAGGACTGTGGAATTAGAATCGTTGCAATTGGACAAAATGTGACCTGTTAAGCCTCGCTCTCTATGTCCCTGTCTCCTTGTCTCTGTCTCTCTATCTCTGTCTGTCTGTCCCTCTATCTCTCTGTATATATGTCTGTCTCTCCCTCTTTCTCTCTCTCTGTGTTTCTCTTTCTATATGCTTGTCTTTATCTGTTGTGCATCTCTCTCTCTCTTCTCTTCTTGTCTCTCTCTCTGTGTCTTCTCTGTCTCTCTTCTCTCCCCTCTCTCTCCCCCTTTCCCCTTTTTTTTATTAACCCTTGATGTCCCCCTTTTTGGTAAAAAAAAAAAACACCTCCAATTTTTGGGTTTGTCTTTAGGAAGCAAATTTTGGTGATTAAAGATGAAGACTATTTCAGGCTCTGTAGAACCTTTTCAAAGGTCAATTAAAAAAAATATAAGAAAAAATCCCCTTTGAGAAATGTTGCCGTGACATCGAAGGGGGCCGCTGCGCGAGATCTTGTGATTTTTTAAAAGAAAAACCCGGGGAATGTTAAAGGGGCGTGAAATTTATTGACTTTTATTTTAAAAAATGGACTTTTCTTTTTTTGATGCATTGTGTTTTTTAATTTTTAAAAGAAAATGACAAAAACTACAATCGTGCTGTTTCTATTTCGGCCATCCATTTCGAAAAGACTTCCCCTCTGACTTTACATAGGCTACATAATTTTAATATTTTCAAATCAGGGGAAATTATTTTGCCTAGGGGTTCCCATAGTTTAAAAATCTTATCCCTTTCCCTTTTTTAAAAAAACATCCCATTCCATCACCCCGCCTAAGCATGTGGTGGGTGTGTGTGAGTGTGTGTGTATGTGACACTCCTGAAAATCTGCCTTTTCTTTGACAAATATGTCACTTTGCCTTTAAGACATTTAAAACTGGATGTACAAAACAATTTTCGTGAATGCAGATGAACTGAAGCCTGATTATAGGGGCCCAAAAACAAAGTCTCTTCCATCACAACAGACTCATTTGAATTTTAGTACATCAGTTCCGCTATCCACTGCAGTTTAATATTAGGTTTGTTATGACAACCACTTTATGCAAAAATTCTTACCCAGACCCTGCCAGTCCGTCTTCAATTTCGGCGAAAATGCAATCCCCCAAGTCCTGTCAGATGAAATCCAAATTGTCACAGTCTTTTCTTTCACTTCTGGACTATTGTAATTCTCTTTTGGGTGGTCGCCGCACATCTATCCCCCTCCCCTTAAGCATGCAAAAACCCGCAGCTCGTTTGTCCTCAAAAAGAAAAAAAAATTTAGATTTACCCCCCTCCTGCAATCTCCCCACTGGTTGCCCGTGCCACGAGAGTAAAGTACAGGTCAGTACCCTCTGTTTCAAAATGTCTCCAAAACAGCCCCTCCCACCCCTGTGAATGTCCACCCTTTAAAACCTTTTCGTTCCCCCCGCTTGCGCAGATACCCTTGGCTTACGAAAAACCCGTTTAACCAAACCAGTTGGCCGTCGCTTTATCTTTTTTTGGTCCCCCCAATCTGGGGTGACTCACTCTCTCCTTCTGAAAACCCCCACTTACACAGCTTAAAATCCACCTCAAAAAATCCTATTTTAAACCCAAGATTTTTCCCTCTTTTTTCACTCAAAAACTGTCCCCGCCTTTAAAGCCAAATTCAAATTCCCGCAAAATGTAAAACCTGTGTGTGTTGTGTGTGTGGGGGTGTGTGTGGTGTGGTGTTGTGTGGAGTGTGTGTGTGTTGTGTGTGTGTGTGTTTTTGTGTGTGTGTGGGTGTGTGTTTGTGTGTGGCGTGGTGTGTACATTTTTAATTTGTTAGAATATTTTTTCAAAATTGTTGGTTCTTGTGTGGGGCGGATTGAATGGAAGCGCTTGATTGTAAAATTTCAAGATATCCTCTAAAAATTCCTATTATTATTTTATTTTATTATTATTTAATTTTATTTTATTTTATGATTGTGTAAAAAATGTATATGTGTGTGTAGTTTTAGTTTGTGTGTGTGTGCGCGCGCGCTGTAGGGGTGTGTGTGTGAGGAGAGAAAGCAGTGTGTGTTTTTTGTGTGTGTGTGTGTGTGTTGGGGTGTGTGCGTGTGTGTTGCGTGTTTTTGCAGGGTTTTACTCTTGCAAATGAAGTAAGTCTTGATATCAGGGGGTTGCGAGGGAGTTGTTAAGAATATTGTGAAACATGTGTGGGGGTTATGCCCGAGAGTGTTGTTTTTACAGAGGAATTTCAATTGTTTATTTATATAATAAAAATATATGGAATTTAATAACGTGATTTATGTATGCGCAGGCTCTGGGGTATGCGATTTATTTTTTTTGCTCAGTCTCGTCCTTCCCTTGTAACCTACATGAAAGTTCTGTGTGAGAAAAAAATATTTGAATTGCTTTGAATGGAATTAAATTGAAGTAAATTACCAGATCCCCAAATTTCCCCCCAAACCCTTTTTTCATTTTATCGTCTTTATATCCCAGATATCACAGTGCATACTGTCTCTAAGGGCTATCAAAACGAACCCCCCAAAATCAAATTTTGAAAAAAATAGTGATGATCTCATTTGGGCTCACACTGGTTTTTCCATGCTGTGTTGAAACAAAAAGAAAAAAGCGCTGAATGCAGCCAGTTGACAAACCCTTTACTGCGCTTTCCTTTTTCCCGGACATGGTCTCAGCAAAGTGTTGCTTTTAACGTGGGCCATAGCGGGGGAATGGCTCTCCCCTGTATTTGCAGGCAACAAAACAAAACTCTTCAGGCCATGCCCCCCCTTCCTCTCGCCATTCCTCTTCCCCCCTTTTCCCGCCCCCCCCCTTCCTCTGAACATTTTTTTCCCTTTTCCTGCCCCCCAACCCCCTCTAAAGAATTCCCCTTCCTCCCTTTTCCCGCCCCCCCCCTCCTCTACAACAAATTTCCCCTTTTTCCCCTTCCTGCCCCCCACCCCCCCTAGAAAAATTCCTCCCTTCCCCTTCCCCCCAAACCCGGCACAAGTACCGTACTTCCTTTTTGGATCACTGTGTAAACGGGCGCTCGTGCTGCTTGGGCTCATTTCGCAAGTTGTGAGTGGGGATGTCCTGATGGGACCCAGCCTTTTTGGAGTGTTGGTTGTGTCTGGCAGGGCAATGTCATGAAGGGGTATGTTTGATAGTCTTTTCCCTGAGGGCCTGTGTGTTTTCTGAAAGGGGTGTCAATATAGGATGTCGTGTTCCCTGCTGTTCTCCCTATGTAGTCTATTCTTTTTTTTTCTTTTTTAAACCCCGTTCTTTGGTTCATTTTTCTTTCCTTTTTTTTACACATTCCCTTTTCCCTTTCCCTTTTCTGCTGATTGTTGTTTTTGTGCATGGAAACAATGCAGTGGTAAAAAATAATATTTACTTTTTAAATGTTGAATGGAAAAAAAAAACCAAAATGTTCCAGGCTGTACAGGGAAAGCACATATTTTGACTATTTTAAAATCTAATTATCCTCTACACGAATCGATTTCTTTTCCCTTTCCCAAATTTTTCAATACGGGGTTTATGGGGCTTTGAAGTCCTTAAGCACAATGCAAAAGAAAATTCAGTGAAAAAGTGTTACACAGTCCATTAGATTTTTAGCTACAAAACGTAAAAAATTAATCCAAAGACTTTATTAAAGGCCCAAAACCCCAGTTGGGCATTTCAAAAAGGAATAAACTAGCTTTGTGAGATAGTTTTTTTCCCACAAAAAACCTTTTTTCTTTTCTTTTCACTGTTTCAATTGGATCCCCCAAACCCCAATAACGATTTTTGTATAACACATGGACCGCTAGTCTGAACAAGCCAAATTTTGTCTGCTTTTCCACATTTTTGCGGGCACGATTCCTTATAGCTCCCCACGCTGCCTTCCTTTTGAAACCCCCTTGTTGCCTGTCGTGGACAGAGCTATGCCCGCATCGTTCATTTGCGTTGACCCAACCCCCAGGAGAACGGGGCCATCCTCGTGGCCAGCGTGGAACACAAACTCACGCTGTCAACCTGTTGTGGAAGTGTTTCTTGGGGCCATCCATTCCCCTTTTTTCCCCCTTTCTTCCTTCCCTCCTAAACTCTGGGATACATCTCCTGTCAGTCTCTTGTTTCTGGCTGCCCCTTTACCAAGGAAGCCCCCGCTGCCTGTGCCTGTTTCAGCAAATGGTGAGGGTGGTGTTTCATATTGAAAAGCAGCGCATTCGGTTTTTTTGCTTGCTTGCCTTGTGGGGCAATGTTCACGAAGGGGTGTTTTCCACGCTGGTTCTGTTTAATGGCTTTTAGGCTTTGTTTACAGGAAGAGCTAACAAAGGGACCTTTCCAGCGACGTTCTGTTTGGAGGGAACACGCAGAACCTTCCTCCCCTCTTCTCCTCCTCTCTCTTCCCCTTCTCTCTCCTCTTCTTCTCTGTTTTCTCTTCTCTCTCTCTCTCTCTTCCCCCCCCCATTTATCTCGGCTCTACTTATTAAGATTTTTTAATTTTTATTCTTCCCCCCCCTTCCTACTCCCCCTTCCCCCCTCCAACTTTCTGACTTGTCTACCCCAATTTGGTATGTTTTCAAAATTACGGGGCATTTTTTTAGAACTGGGTCTTAATTTCACAAAATTTCTTTTATATCAATTTTTCTATCTTCTGTCTTCTGAGTCTCGTAACTGTGTCGCTGTCCTTTTTATCTGTCGCTGTCGTCTGTCTGTCTTTCCGTCTGTCTGTCGTTGTCTTCTCTCCTCTCTCTCTTCTCTCTTTCTTCTCTCTCTCCAAAAAACCCCACAAAAATACACGCACACCCCGCGCCCGAGCTCGACATGAAAGAGAAAGAGACGACATACACTGCACACAGCGCTCAAAAAATGAGGGGAAAAAAGACAAAAATCAAGCCAGAGGGAGAGAGAAAGAGAGCAGAGACAGGTAGGAGGGTAGAAAAATAGAAAGGAGAGGTGGAGGGGGAACACAGGGGAACAAGAAGGAAAGAAAGAAAGAAAGAAAGAAAAGGTTTACAATACTTAAAAACTTTTTATTTCGAAAATAGTTATTTATGTCTAGCATAAACGCCATACAAAAATAAGAACCCGATAAATAAGCAGCGGGTGGGGTTTTGAGAATTACACACAAATAAATTGATAAATTAATAGATAAATGAATAAATTCAATAGAAACAAAATTAGTAAATAGATGACAGGAGCACCCGAAAAACACCAGAAGTAGGGAAGATAGCTCAAAACACATCATAAAAATGCTCTCAAGGGAAAAATTGACTGATTGAATTAATAAACGACCAGGCAAATAAATAAATAAATGAATACATGAAAAATAAGTAAATAGATGACGAAAGAACCCGGAAAACAACAGAAACAAGAAAATCAACCCAAAACCAACATAAAGATGCTCCCAAGGGAAAATCTGACTGTTCGGAGAAAAGAAATATATTATACGAGAAACAAAAGATGACCACGAAGCAGATGAATGCCAAAACATATAAACAGGACACGCGCATATAATTTTTTTTGTAAAGGAAAAATAATTCAATAACGATTATTCAAAAAGTGTATAAAAAGACAGTGCATCGGCCAAAAATAATAAATCGATTTCAAAGTAGAAAAATACACAGGCACAAGTACAATGGAAGTATATGGGTAATAAAACAAAAAAACAGACAAAATATTCTAAATACTCTTACAAAGAATATCCACAAAGAAAGCACAGTATGACATCTACACAAATCTTCACAAAACCTACACGCTTCATTTATGATAGAATAAACATCAATACAAAGCTCACGTTAAAAGATTAAGAAAAAAACTTCTTCAAAATGTATCCAACGGAAAACAAATAATACATAATAGATTAAACATAAAACGGTTGCGTACAACTCAATTGTAATTAAACAAAATAAAATCAAAGATCCAGCAAAATCAACAATTGCTATAGCAAAAACTGCGGTAAACATTTTACAAGGAAAAAAAGGAAGGCCACAGCCTTCAATAACATGAGGAAATAATGAAAATGGAACTATAAAACAGTGCAAGCGGTTTTAGAATGTCATTCTTTTTAGAAGAAAAGAAAGCAGAAAATGAACACAAAGCTCCCCTGCCATCATGGCGCAGTGGTTCGCGCCTGCACTGTAGGTTGTGGGATCGTAGGTCAGGAGTTTGAATCCCAGAAGAGTCATAGGCATTATTCAGATTCCGGCCGGTTTCCTTCCACCCAGTGTGATGTGCTGTGGGAGGACGAAGGGAAGGGGGTGGGGGGAGGTGGGGGTTGGGGGGCAGATGACGGGCGTGGGGTGGGAGGGCGTTGGGTGCTGTGGGTGGGATGGGGGAAGAAGGAAGGTGGGGGGGGAGCTTATTGGAAAGGAGTGGTACCGCACAGTCGAGCTTCATCCACTTTACGGATGCAATTTTGAGAGTGTTGCTCAAATTGCATGACCAACACTGCAGGTGTCTGTATCTCTCAGGCCCGATCGATGCCGTAACATAATATGATAGAAAGTATAGAGTACATCCCTGATTAGCTGTCTCAAAGAACACGCATGTCTGTAACAACATTGTTGCATCATTTTCATAACCATTAATTATCATGTCATAACAGACAATCTGACTTGCTGGCCCAGGCTGCTCTAGTCTCATGGCTACCCTGGTTTCGGTTTTTCCATTCACTTCCGTGCCAGCGGTGAGTTTGTGTCAAAGCCCTGTGGGCTGAGATGGTTTGCATGTGAAGGTTGTCGGAGGGACTTTGTGATAGTGATATATAGGTTGGGCTCGGAAGTGTTCTTGTGTGATGGGACAAAGGGTCGTGTCTGAACTGTTAGCTCCAAGGCATGTGAACATTCTTTGACGTACACGAATTACTGCCTAGCATTGCATCTTGAAGTGTTCTCTGTACAGGTTTATGAGCACGATGGGGAGGTCAAGTCTGTATTGTTTGTTTGTTTGTTGTTTGTTTGTTTAAGTCATTCACTACTGTGATTTAGACACACCCCATTAACAAATACCTATCATTACACCGATTCTCTTCTGTTCTCTTTACAGCAACCACAAACAAATGTATATGAATATAATGTATATATACATTACATATATATATTATATATATAATGTATATATTATTATATATTTTAATTTATATAATAATTATATTAGAAAATATATATATATTATATATATATAATATATTCATATTAGCAAGTGCTCCCCGACCACTGAGCTATCCCGTCCCCCTAATATTATATAAATATATATATATATATATTAGGGGGACGGGATAGCTCAGTGGTCGGAGCACTTGCTTTTCCCCAGCCAAGTTAAGCAGCGTCGAGCGTAGTTACCAGTTGGATGGGTGACCGTTTGCGCGCCTTGGCTTCAGTACAGTTCCCCCAGTTCGCCCAGCTGTAAATGGGTACCTGCCCTCTTTAGGGTCAGGGAAGGTAAAGCAGCGAGGGAGAGGAGATGGGCGCCGCCCTCAATATGCTGGCCCTAGAGAAGTGAGGTCTGTGACGCCTTGCTCCCCTACGACCTTATAGGTTATGGGACTCCTTTACCTTTTTTTATATAATTACAGTAATGGTCTTACAGGTGAAGAATATATTATGACTTCACAGCAACTAACATTATGAATTGCTGAGAGTCATATAAAACTTCTTGACTAGTGGCATATTTCTTATGAATATCTAAACCTCTCCTTTTATACATGTCAAAAAGAATTGGGCAATCAAACAACAAATTGTGGATTGAAAGGGGAATAGGACAACAACATGTTACATTTTCTGAATATTTAGTATTCCATGCATTTAATCTCAGTTTATGTATTAGAATTTCTAATTTCCGTGGGCAAGTAAACTGCTGATAATGTTTTTCTATTATATTTGAATGTATGCATTTCATTAACTTAGAATGAATTTCATAAGATAGATATATAGATAAATATAGACGTAGATATATAGATAGATATGGATATATAGATATGAGTGCAGGCAATTACGCGCATGCATGCGTGTTTATATACGTCTAGTCAAGTGAAATTGTTATTTCCAGATGGTAGATTGAATAAGCAAACCGTTTACTTGTTATCAACAAGCCATCTAGCTAAGAGCAAAAACAACTTGATCAATATTATCTAACTACATTATTACAATAACCAATGATAATAAAACTGACTCCAAAAGAAAAATAGAATCAGAGAAAAAAACCACACGCGACCAAAAACAAAAACCCAACAACAACAAAAATGGACCCCCCCCCCCCCCCCTCGCCCAACAACAAAAGTGCACTGTATAATTTTTACATACATACGCGTGCGCACTAGCACACACACATATGCACACACGCAATGCATCGCAACAAACACAACACAACACTAAACACTCACACATTCATACATATACGCACATACATACACGCGCATACATTTGTACTCACTTAGATTTCGATTACAAGAAATTGAGAGAAAGAATCATATAATGTCAAATTATAAGTTTAAAAATATCACCCATTCTTTCATATTCATACTTTATAATTGACAACCAACACACACAAAACTATGAAAAACCCACAAAAGCAAACTAAAGAATCAAACAATGAAACAAACAAACAGAAGAAAGCACCCCCCCCCCCCAATAAAAAAAAGAACAACCAAACAAACCCATCAACAAACCCAAAAACAAAAAACAAACAAACAAACAGAAAGAAGAAAATACTATGCATCCATACCTAATTGCATCGACAATACTGTCAGCAATTATATCCTTCCTCTCCTCTCGACATGCATGAACATATACGCTCATGTTCTTAAAGTAGTACTTTTCAACGCTTAGAATATACGTTTAAAATCAATCAAACAGAGAAAAGATCCAACAAATAAATTAAAAAAATGACGATTATGATAAGTTCATACAATGAAAACGATGATCACCACTTAAGTAATATTACAGCAAAAACAATAATATTAGTGGAAAAAGACAAGGGTGGTGGGGGGATCGAGGAGGCACGTAAAAAACAACAAGACACCATACAGAAAAATGAAAAAAACCCAAAAAACTAGTGCACAAACATCTATGACTGCCTACATAATGAAAGAAAAAGAAAAAAACAAGGCCTACAACTAACTAGACTATCAAACCAAAACAATAAAAATTATAACAGTACTAATGATTCCATCGCAATAACACACACACACACAACACACACACAACACACACACACACACACATTCACTAAATGTGAATAGACGTTAAACTAAAGATATCACACACATTCTGTGGCCTACATGCCCCGCAAAGAAAAACCCCATGCTGTTACATGCTTGCACATTCCAGTTGCTCCCTGCCTCTTTACCTGCCTCTCTTGTCCCCCAAACCCATCACAAGGCTTATGGCCACAGCCTGCTCCCTTTCCTTCTGTGTCACATTGACTCCGAACACAGAAAGGTAGTTCTTATAGACGGTAATCCAGCCTTCAAAGACACCGAACTACTTCAAACACGGCTTTCCGGCTAATGCCGAAAGATGTCCTCAAATCCCAATGGTAATTGTCGTTTTGTTGTTGCTTGCTTTTCGTTTTGCACACATGGAAATGTCAAGGAATTGGACCAGAAAGAAGGAAGATAACATAGAAAGACATTGTGGGAAACTTCACTGTACATTATCTTGATGTGTCAGTGACCCATTTTTAAAGCATCTCTTAAACAAATAGGGTATTTATGTAGTCATCCAGTGCCGGGCTCTTATGACTCATTGGTGAGTTTGAGGGAGAGAAAGAAGGAAGAGGAAAAAAAGAAAAACAAGCTGAGAATTTGAATTCACAATGTCGGTTATGTGCTGGTGACCCATCTTTGACACTTATCAGCAAACAAATAAAGTATTTAGATATTAATTCAATGCAGTGACCAAACGATTCTTTGGTAAGTTGAGGGACAGAAAGACGGTAGGAAAGATAAACAGGCGCCTTTTCATCTGAGTCACTGATATTATTAGGCGGTGTTTCCCTTAAGAAGTTGAACATGGTGGAGCCCATCGAATTCCAGGCACAAGGTGCATGCTGGGTACACTAATGTTTCTGTAACACACCAAACTCTGAGAGCTAGTACAGAGTCTTAATCGTGGATCTTTGATCATCTTCATGAAACAAATTCAGGCAGTGGCATGTCTCCACTTTAAGGTGTTTTTTTTTAAAGGAAACTGTAGAATCACCACTCATTTCCAGGAAACTAAGCGTGAAATATGGACAGAGCTGGGTACAGACACGTTAGTGTTAAAGGATTTTATCACACATCGCGTTAGGGGGAGGAAGGGGGGAACGAAAAACCAAATGCTGGAGGCTTGCATTCTTTTTATGAAAGGAAAAAAAATAATAAGTGAGGGGGACTTGGGATATCTTTCCAGCACAAGTTTTGCATCTCTGGTTAGCTTTTGATTTTTAGTGCCACGGCTAGAGTTTCCAAAGTTCATCAATGGCGATTATTGGGTGTGCGACCATATCAATTTTGCACACCATGAAGGTAGCCGCATTCCGACTTTGGGGATGCATGCTGGGTATGTTCTTGTTTCCGTAACCCACCAAACGCTGACATGACTTACGGGATATTAAACGTGCATATCTGATCTTCTGCATGTGTATACACAAGAAAGAAATTAAAGCACTTGTAGTTCAAGAAAAAGTAAAGGTGTTCCCATAACCTATGTGGTCGTAGGGGAATGAGGCATCAGTGAACTCATCTTCTCTAGGGGCCAGCATATTGAGGGCGGCGCCCATCTCCTCTCCCTCACTGCTTTATCTTCCCTGACCCTTAAGAGGACAGGTACCCATTTATAGCTGAGTGAACTGGGGGACTGTACTAAAGCCAAGGCGCGCAAACGGTCACCCATCCAAGTGGTAACCACACTCAATGCTGCTTAAACCTAGCTGGGGAAAGCGAGTCCTTTGACCACTGAGCTATCACGTACCCCTCCCCCCCTTCCCCAGTACTTGAAAGTGACCGGAGAGATTGTAAAGTCCACACCCCCAATTACCAGACGTTGCTTCCTAGATTTGAACCCACGACGATTTAGTGCTAGTAAGAATTCAGGTAAAAGGTGTAAAACTGTCCAGGATAGAGTGGTAGTAAGTTTCTATTCGAATGTGTTTTGACAGCATAAGAGGAAAACAAGGTAGAGGTGTCCCATAGTCTATGTGGCTGTAGGAGAACAAGACTTAAGAGACTTCAGCAGCTCTAGGGCCA
>CM054142.1:8955072-8967572 GCA_028751875.1 Rapana venosa
ACACCACACCCCAAACACACACCCCCACAACACACACCACACACACAACCCCCAAAACACACCACACACAAGACAAACAGATACATAGAGACAGCGACACAGTTACAGAGACTCAGAGAGACACAACGATAGAAAAATCGATATAAAAGTAAATTTTGTGAAATTGAGACACAGTTCTAGAAACATGTCCCGTACAATTTTTGACATACATACACAAATGTGGTAGACAGAGTCAGAAAGATTTGGAAAAGGAGAGAGGGAGTAGGAAGGTGGAGGAAGAATACAAATAAAACAAATCTTAATAAGTAGATGCCGAGATGAAATAGGGGAGAGAGCGAGAGAAAGAGAGAGAGAGAAAGAGGAGAGGAGAGGGAGAGAGAGTAGAGAGAGAGAGAAGAGGAGAGAGAGACAGAGAGAGAGAGACAGAGAGACAGAGCGAGAGAGAGAGAGAGAGAGAGAGAGAGAGAGAGAGAGAGAGGAGAGAGAGAGAGGAGGAGGAGGTTCATGCGTGTGTCCCTCCAAACAGAACGTCAGCATGGAAAGGATGCCTTTGTTAGCTCTGTCCTGTCCACAAAGCCTACAAGCCATTAAACAGAACCAGCGTTGGAAAACACCCCTTCATGAACATTGCCCCACAAGGCAAGCAAGCAAACAAACCGACAGGCGCTGCTTTTCAATACTGAAGACACCACCCTCACACTCTTGCTGATACAGGCACAGGCAGCAGGGGCATCCATTTGTACAGGGGCAGCAGCAGCAACAAGAGACGTGACAGGAGATGTATACCAGAGTTAGGAGGGAAGGAAGAGAAGGGGTAAGAAAAGGAATGGATGGTTCCAGAGAACACTTCCAGCATAGCAGGGTCTGACAGCAGTGATGTTTGTGTTCCACGCTGAGTCCACAGAGGATGGCACCGTTCTCCTGAGGGTTGGGTCAACAGCTGAGTGAAGCAGATGCTGGGCTGATAGCTCTGTCCACATGACAGGCAGACAACAGGAGTTCAGGAAAGAGAAGGCAGCGTGGTGGAGCTATGATGAGATGCGTGCCCAGCAAGAATGTGGAATAGAGCAGACTGATTATCGGCTTGTTCAGAGCTAGTGGTCCATGTGTTATACACAAATCGTTATTGGGGTTTGTGGGATGCCAATTGAAACAGTGTAAGAAAAGAAAAATGTGTTTGTGGGATAAAACTATCTCACAAAGCTAGCCATTATTCTACTTTGCATGTTCATACTAGGGTTTTAGGCCTTAATGAAGTCTTTGGATTAATTTTTTACAGATTTGTAGCTAAAATATCTAATGGAGCTGTGTAACACAATTTCACTGACAGCTTTCATTTTGCATTGTGCTTAAGTGACTTCAGAAGTCCATAAACCCCGTATTGATAAATTGGAATGGGATAGAAATCGATTCGTGTAGGAGGATAGATTAGATATTACAATAGTCTAAATATGTGCTGTTCCTGTACAGCCTGGAATCTACTGGGTCATTTTTCTTTTTTTTTCTTTTTCCATATCAACATTTAAAAAGTGAATATGTATTTTTACCACTGCATCTGTTTCCATGCACACAAAAACAACCTAGCAGACAAGAGAAGGAAAGGAAGGTGCAAAGAAAAGGGAAGATAATGAGCACACAGAGAAGTGTTTGAAAAGAAAGAAAAAGAATCAGACTACATAGGGTAGAACAGCATTGGAAGCACGACATCCTATCTTGACACTTCCGTCAGACAGACACACAGGCCATCAGGGAGACAACTAATGTCAAACATACACCTTCATACACTGCCCTGCCAGACAGCAAGCCAACACTCCAACAAGGCTGGTGTCCGCCAGTCAGGACATCCCCAGCTCACACGCTTGCTGAAATGAGCACAAGCAGCACGAGCGTCCGTTTACACAGTGTCGTCAGCAACAAGGATCGTGACTGGAGTCGTGTGCCTGGTTAGGGCAGGAAGGGGAAGAGGAGGAATTGTGCTAGAGGAGTGGGGGGCAGGAAGAGGAGGAAGAGGAATGGCTGCAGAGGAAGGTGGGGGCATGGCCTGACAGCAGTGATGTTTGTATTGCCTGCAGAATCAGCAGAGGAGACGCCATTGCCCTGACTAGTGGTCCACAGTTGGAAGCAGACACTTTGCTGAGAACCATGTCCAGGAACAAGGAAGAGCACAGTCATGGCTTGGTCAGACTGGCTGCATTCAGACGCTGTTTCTTTTTGTTTCAATCACAGCAGTGTGCAAAACCAATGTGAGACCAGATGAGATCATCACTATTTTGTTAAAAACTTGATTTTGGGGGTTCAGTTTTGATAGTCCTTAGAGACAGTATGCATCTTTGATATCTGTGAATATAGTAGAGACGTATGGAATGATACAAAACTGGTTGTGAGGTAAGAGAGGATCTGGTAATTGACTTCAATTTAATTCAAATCAAATCAATTCAAATACTTTTTTTTATCTCACACCAGAGACATTCATGTAGGTTACAAGAGAAGGACTGAGCATTTGAGCAAAAAAGAATGAATCGCATACACCAGAGAGCTGACAGCATCACATAAATCAACATATTATAATCTGCTCCCTTTGAAAACAACACATCTCTGGCATAACCCCACACATGTTTCTACAATATTCTTAAGCAGCCTCTCCTCGCAACCCCTGATATACAAGACTAACGTTAATTTGCAAGAGTGTACGCCTGCACATGCACGCAACAACACTCACACACACACACACACACACAAACACCCACACACACACACACACACACACACACATACACACACATATACAATTTACACACAATAGTAATAATATAATAATAATAATAAAAATAAAAATTAATAATTAATAATAATAATAAATTTTATATGGAATTCATAGAGCGCTATATCTTGCAATTACAAATCAGAGCGCTTCCATTCAATCCGCTCCCACAGAAGCAACCAACAATGATTAACAATATTGTAACAAATTCAAATGTACACACACACACACGCCACACACACACGCACACACAAAACACACACACAACACACACCACACACACACACACACAACACACACACACACACACACACACAGGTTGTACATTTCAGCAAGGATTGAATTTTGGGTTTTAAAGGCAGGGACAGATATGAGATGAAACAAGAGGGAAAAATCTTAGGTTTGAAATAGGTATGTTTTGAGGCTGGATTTTAAGCTGTCGTAAGTAGGCTTTTCACAAAGGGAGAGAGGAGGGTCATTCCAGATTGATGGACCAGAAATAGAGAAAGAGCGACGGCCAACAGTGGATTGGTTGAATCCAGGTATTCGTAAGCACAAGGTATCTGCAGCAGAGCGGAGGGAACGAGAAGGAGTGTACAGGTGAAGACATTCACAGAGGTAGGAGGGTGCTGTTTTGTGGAGACATTTGTAACAGAGGGTACTGATCTTGTACTTTACTCTTTGTGGCACAGGCAACCAGTGGGGATATTGCAGGAGTGGGAGTAATATGCTCAGATTTTTTCTTTTTGAGGACTAATCGAGCTGCAGAGCTTTGTATGCGTTGAAGGGAGTGGAAGATGATGCTGGCAGACCAGCCAAAAGAGAATTACAATAGTCCAGACGTGAAAGAATAAGAGATGTGACAAGGTTGGATGTTGCATCAGTGGACAGGTACTTTCGGATTGCACTTATACGCCGTAATTGATAGTAGCAGGACTGGCAGGTCTGGGTGATGAAGTTTTGCATAGAGAGTGTGTTGTCAATAACAACACCTAGATACTTAACTGCAGTGGATAGCGGAACTGATGTACTGCCAAATTCTATTGAATCTGTTGTGATGGAAGAGAGTTTGTGTGTGGTCCCTATAATCATGGCTTCGGTTTTATCTGCATTTAGCGGTAATTTGTTTTGTATCATCCAGTTTTGAATGTCTTGAAGGCAAAGTGACATATTTGTCAAGAGAGAAGGCAGATTTTCAGGAGTGTCACTATACACACACACTCACACACACACACTAACACACATTGCTTAGGCAGGGTGATGGAGATGGGATGTTTGTTGAAAGAAGGAACAGATAAGAGGTTTAACTATAAGGGAAGGTCCTAGATCTAAAATAAGTCTCTTGATTTGACAATATTAAAATTAATGTAGGCTATGTCAAAATCAGAGAGGGATGTTGTTCGAAATGGATGGACCAGAAATAGAACACTAGCATCGATTGTAGTTTTGTCATTTTCTGTTAAATGTCAAAAACTACAATGCATGCACATCTGAAAAAGTCCATAATTTAAAGTGAATGTCAATAAATTTCACGACCCTTTAACTAGTTGCCCGGTTTTCTCTTAAAAAATCACCACAGGACTCTCGCGGCAGACGGCACCCTTCAGATGTCACGGCAACATTTCTCAAAGGGGATTTTTCTTATATTTTTTTTAATGTGACCTTTGAAAAGGGTTCTACAGTAGCCTGAAATAGTCTTCATCTTTAATCATCAAAATTGCTTCGCTGAAATGACAAAGCCAATATGGAGGGGGTTTTTTTAACCAAAAGAGGGACATCAAGGTTAATGAAACAAGAGGAAGAGGGAGAGAGAGACGGAGAGAGAGAGAGACAGAGAGAGACAGAGACAGAGAGAGATGCACAGACAGATAGACAGACAGACAGATAGAAAGAAAAACAGAAAGAGAGAGACAGACAGACATACAGACACACAGAGAGAGATAGAGAGACAGACAGAGATAGAGAGACAGAGACAATGAGGCAGAGACATAGAGAGAGGGGTTTAACAGGTCACATTTTGTCCAATTGCAACGATTCTAATTCCGCAGTCCTTCAGTTAAGACTAAAATCAAAGGGCGTGATTTTCTTTGATGTGGTATCAGTCCACAGATAATCTTCGTGATCGGTAAGGCAATAACTAAAACGAATAGAGAAGAACATAAACTACTTCAAAGATGAACATTTCCCATTCTGTAAAGAACGGGAAAACATGAACATGCATGAAAGTGGACAAGAAAAAGACAAACTTGGCGAAGGCGAAATCTTTAACAAGAAACAAAAACGCAACTTTGATTTCGGAAGCTGAACCAAGTTTTAAAAAGCTTATCTGAAGATATGGGCGAAATCTGGAAACAAGCACGTCACCGTTCATGGGATTAAATAATATTGAACGTCAGATGGAGAAACAAAACTTGAACACTAAGCTCCAGTGCCTTACTTTTCATGCATGCCAAAATATTAAAGAAAATAAAAGATGATGTGGAGTTACCGTCTTAAATCCGATTCCATGGTTTTTGTGGAATCAATATAGCGATGGAAATATGGAATAGAGACAAAGCTTTATGTTAGAGAGAGAGAGAGAGGAGAGAGAGAGAGAGAGAGAGAGAGAGAGAGAGGGGAGAGAGGAGAGAGGAGAGAGAGAAAAGAGAGAAGAGATAGAGGAGAGAGAGAGAAGAGAGAGAGAAAAAGAGAGAGAGAGAGAGAGGTGAGAGAGGGGGATGAGAGAGAGAGAGAGATAGAGGGGAGAGAGACAATGACCAATGACAAATTCTTTTATTTCGAGGATAATGAATAAGCACCCATGTGCTTTTTTACATCCAGTCCCCGCCCTTAAGGATTATATGATAATTTAAAAAAAAATAAAGCCCATAGCAATACACTTACACAGCTTACGGGAAAAAAAATTACATAAAAATCCCACAAAAATCACCGAAGAGAGAGAGAGAAAAAAAAAAGTAGCAACAAGTAAGAAAGAAGCAGAACAGAAAACCAGAAACAACCGAAAAAATAGCAAGAACAGAGAGCAAAACAAAAAAAGGCAACAACAAAGGGAGAGGGAACAACCGAATGTCCCTCTCAAAATTTTTTTGGGGAAAAAAATTTTTTTTTGGGGGAAAAAAAAAAATTTCCCCAAAAAAAAAAAAAAAAAAAAAATTTTTTTGGGTTTAAAAAAAAAAAAAAATGGGGGGGCCCAAAAGGGCAAAAAAAAAAATTTTTTTTTTGGGGTTTTTGGGGGGGGTTTAAAAAAAATTCCCCCCCTTTTTGTAAAAAGGAAAAAAATTTTTCCCCCCCTTTTTCCCCGGTTTTTTTTAAAAAATCCCAAAAACCCCCGGGGGAAAAAGGGGGGAAATTTTTTTTTTTTTTAAAAAAAATTTGGGGCCTGGGAAAATTTTTTTTAATTTTTTTTTTTTTTTAAAATTTTTTTTGAAATTTTTTTTTTTTTGGGGGTTTTTTTTTTAAATTTTAAAAAGGGGAAAAAATTTTAAAAAAAGGGGGGGGGGGGGAAAAAAAGGGAAAAAAAGGGGGAAAGGGGGGAAAAGGGGCAGAAAAAAAAGGGGAAATTAAAAAAAAAAAAGGGGGGGGAAATTTTCGCCTTAACCCCAAAAAAAATTTGAAAAAAAAAAGGGGGGAAAATTTTACGGGCCCAAAAAGGGGGAAAATTTGGGGCCCCCCCAAAAAATTGGAAATTTAAAAAAAATTTTTGGGGGGAAAAAAAAGGGGGGGGGGCCCCTTTTGGTTTTCCGGGGTAAAAAAAGGGAAAAAAAAAAAAAGGGGAAAAAAAAAAAAAATTTTTTCCCCTTTGGGAAAAAAAAAAAAAGGGGGAAAAAAAAAAAAAAAAAAAAAAAAGGGGGGGGCCCCCAAAAAAAAATTTAAAAAAATTTTTTTTTTTTTTTTAAAAAAAAATTTCCCGAAACCGAAAAAAGGGGCCCCTTTTTAAAATTTAAAAATTTTAATTTAAAAAAAAGGAAAAAATTTTTTTTCCCGGGGGGGGGGAAAAAAAAAAAATTTAAAAAAAAAATTTTTTTCCCCCCCCTTTTTTTTTTTTTTTTAAAAAAAAAACAAAAAAGAAAAATTTTTTGGGGGGAAAAAAAAAGGGGGAAAAAGAAAAAAAAAGGGGGAAAAAGGGGGGGAAAAGGAAAAAAGGGGGGGGGGAAAAAAGAAAAAAAATGTTTAAAAAAAAAAGGGGGGGAAAGAAAAAAAAAAAGGGGGGGGGGAAAAGGGGGAAAAGGGAAAAAAAAAAAAACCCCAAAAAATTTTTTTTTTTAAAATGGAAAACCCCCCGGGGCTTTTTCCCCCCCCCAAAAAAAAATTTTTAAAAAAAATTTTTTCCCCTTAAAAAAATTTTGGAAAACCAAAAAACCCCAAAATTTTTTGGGGGGGGGAAAAAAAAAAGGGGAAAAAAAAAAAAGGGGGCGGGGGGAAAAAAAAAAAAAAAAAAAAAAAAGGGGAAACCCCAAAAAAAAGGGGGGGGGGGGAAAAAAAAAAATTTTAAAAAAAACCAAAAAAAAAAAGGAAAAAAAAAAAAAAAAAATTTTTTAAAAAAAAAAAAAAATTTTTAAATTTTGGAAAAAAAATTTTTTTTTTGTTTTTTTTTAAAAAAAAAGGGGGGGGAAAAAAGGGAAAAAAAGGGTTTTTTTTAAAAACCCCGGGGGGGGGAAAAAAAAAAACCCAAGGGAGAAAAAAGGGGGGGGGGGAAAAAAAAAAAAGGGGGGGGAAAAAAATTTTAAAAAAAAATTTTGGGGAAAAAATTTTTTTTTTAAAAAAAAAAAATTTTTTTTTTTTTTTTTTTGGGGGGGGGAAAAAAAAAAAGGGGGGGAAAAGAAAAAGGGGGGGGGGGGGGGGGGGGGGGGGGGGGGGGGGGGTTTGGGGGGAAAAAAAAAAAATTTTTTTGGGTTTTTGGGGAAAAAAGGGGGGGGGAAAAAAAAAAAATTTTGGTTTTCAATTTCTTTTTTGGGTTTTGGGGAAAACCCCTTGGTTTTTTTTCCCCCCTTTTTTCCCCCTTTTTTTAAAAAAAAAAAAAAATAAAAAAAATTTTAAAAAATTATTAAAATAAAAAAAAAAAAAAAGGGGGGGTTTTCCCTTTTAAAAGGGGGGGGAAAAAAACCGGGGAAAAAAAAAAAAAAAAAAAAAGGGGGGGGGCCCAAAAAAAAAACCCCCCCCCCTTAAAAATTTTTAAAAAAAAAACCCCAAAACTAAAAAAAAATTTTAAAAAAAAACCCCCTTTTAAATTTTTTGGCCCGGGGGAAAAGGGTTTTTTTTTGGGAAAAAAGGGGGGAAAAAAAAAGGGGGGGGGGGGGGGGGGAAATAACCCTTTTAAAAAAAAAAAGGGGGTTTTTTTAAAAAACCGGGAAAAGGGTTTTTTTTTTTTTTTTTCCCCAAAAAAAAGGGGAAAAAGGGGAAAAAAAGGGGGAAAGAAAGGGGGGGGAAGAGGGGGTTTTGGGGGGGGTTTTTTTGGGGGGGGGGGGAAAAAAAATTTTTTTGGTTTTTTTTTTTTAAACCGGGGGAAATGGGAAAACCCTTTTTTTTTTTTTTGGGTTTAATTTTTAAATTTTTTTTTTTTTTTTGGGGGGGTTTTTTTTTTTTCCCCCAAAAAATTTTTGGTGTGGGGGGAAAAAGGGGGGGGTTTTTTTTTTTTTTTAAAAATTATGGGGGATTTTAAAAAAATTTTTTTTAAAAAAAAGAAAAAGGGCCCGGGCCAAATCAAAAAAAAGGGGGAAAAAAAAAAAAAAAAAGGAAAAAAAAAAAGGGGTTTTTTTAAAAAAAAAAGGGGGGGGTTTTTTGAAATTTTAAAGGGGAAAAAAAAAACCCCCCCCTTTTTTTCCTTTTTTTTTTTTTTTGGAAAAAAACCCCCCCCCTTTTTGGGGGGGTTTTGGGCTTTGGGGTTTTTTTTTTGGGGGGGGGGGTTTTAAAATTTTTAAAAAATTTTTTTTAAAAAAAGGGGGGGGGGTTTTTTTTTTTCCGGGGGTTTTTGGTTTTGGTTTTTTTTTTAAAACCCTTTTCCCCGGGTTTTTTTTTTTTCCCGGGGGTTTTTTTTTGGGGAAAAAGGGGGTTTGCCGGGGTTTTTTAAAAAACCCCCCACCCCCGGGGGGTTTTTTTTCCCCTTTTTCTTTTGGGGGGGGGGGGGAAAAAACCCCCCCCTTTTTTTTTTCCCCCCGGGGGGGAAAAAAAAAAAGGGTTTTTTTTTTTCCCGGGTTTTTTTTTTTTTTTTTTTTTTTTTTTTTCCCCCCGGGCTTTTTTTCCCCTTTTTCCCCCCCCTTTTTTTTTTGGGGTTTTTTTTTTTTTTTTCCCGGTTTTTGGGCCCCCCCTTTTTTTTGCTTTTTTTTTTTTCCCCTTTGGGCCCCCCTTTTTTTCTCCCCTTTTTTTTTCCCTTTTTTTTTTTCCCCCCCTTTTTTTTTTTCCCCAGGGGGGGGTTTTTGGGGGGGTTTTTGGCCCCCCCTTTCTCTCTCTCTTTTTTTGGGGGTTTTTTTTTTTTTTTTTTTGGGGGCCTGTTTTTTTTTTTTTTTTCTTTTTTTTTTTTTTTTTCTTTTTTTCTTTTTTTTTTTTTTTTGGGGGGTTTTTTTTGTTTTTTTTCCCTTTTCTTTTTCCCTTTTTTTTTCTCTTTTCCCCCCCCCTCTTTTCTCTTTTTTTTTTTCCCCCCCCTTTCTTTTTTTTTTGGGGTTTTTTTCCCTTTTTTCCCCCTTCTCTTTTTTCTCTCCCCCCCCCTTTCTTTTTTTTTTTTTTCCTCTCTCTTTTTTTCCCCTTTTTTTTCCCCCCTTTTTTTTTTTTCCCCCTCCCCCCCCCCCCCTTTTTAAAACTTTTGGTTTTCCCCCCTTTTTTGGGTTTTTTTTTTTTTTTTTTTTTTTCCCCCGGGTTTTTTGGGGGGGGGTTTTTTTTGGGGGGTTTTTGGGGGGGGGGGGGGGGGGGGGGGGGGGTGGGGGGTTGGGGGGTGGGGGGGGGGGGGGGGGGGGGGGGGGGGGGTTTTTTTCCCCAATGGGGGGGGGGTTTTTTTTTTTGGGGGGTTTTTTTGGGGGGGTTTTGGGGGGGGTTTTTTTTGAAAGGGGGTTTTTTTGGGGGCAAAAAAAAAATTTTTTTGGGGGTTTGGGGGGTTTTTGGGAAAAAAAAAAAAAAAAAAAAAAAAAAAAATGGAAAAAAATTTTTTTTTAAAAAATTTTTAAGGAAAACTTAAAAAAAATTGGTTTTTGAATTAAAAGAAAAAAAGGGGGGGGGGAAGGGTTTTTAAAAAAAAAAAAAAGGGGAAAAAAATTTTTGGGGGGGGGGGGTTTTTTGGGGGGGAAACCCCCAAAAAGGGGGTTTAAACCCCCTTTTTTCCCGGGAAAGGGTTTTTTTTGGTTTTAAACCCTTTCCATTTTTTTTTTTTTGGGGGTTTTTTAAAAATTTTTTTAAAAGTTTTTTTTTTTTTTTTTTTTCCCCCCCAAAAAAAAAATTTTTTAATTTTTCCCTTTTTTTTTTTTTTCCCCCCCCGGGGGTTTTTTAAAAATTTTTTTTTGGGAAAAAAACCCCCGGGAAAAAAAAGGAAAAAAAAAAAGGGGGGAAAAAAGGGGGGGTTTTTTTTTTTTTAAAAAAAAAACCAATAAAAAAAAAGGAAAAAAGGGGGGGGGGGAAAGGAAAAAAAAAAAAGGGGACAAAAAAAAGGCAAAAAAAAAAAAAAAAAAAAAGGGGGGGGAAAGGGGGGGGGGGAAAAAAATTTTTTCCCCTTTTGGGAAAAGACGCCCCAAAAAGGGGATGCCACTCCGGGGGGGGGAAAAAAACCAAAAAAAAATTTTTTTTTTTTTTTTTTTGGGCTGGTTCCCTTTTGGGGAAAATTTTTTTTTTTATTTTTTTTTTTTGGGGCGGCCCAAAAGGGGGTTTTTTTAAAAAAAAGGGGGGGAAAAAAAGAATTTTTTAAAAAAAAAAAATTTTTTTTTAAAAATTTAAAAATTTTTTTTTAAAAAAATTTTTTTTCCCCCCCCCCCCCCAAAAAGGGAAAAAAACCTTTTTTAATTTAAAAAAGGGGAAAAAAAAATTTTTTTTTTCCCCCCCAAAAAAAAAAAAAAAAAAAAAATTTTAAATTTTGGGAATTTGGGGGCCCCTTTTTTTAAAAATTTTAAAAACCCCAAAAAAAATTTTTCCCCCGGGGTTTTTTTTTTTTTGGGAAAAAAAATTCCCAAAAAATTTTTTTTTTTTTTTGGGGGGGGGCCCCCCAAAAACCCCCCTTTTTTCCCCCCTTTTAAAAAACCCCCGCTTTGGGTTTTTAAAAAAAATTTAAAAGGGGGGGATTTTTCCCCCTTTGCAACCTTTTTTGGGGGGTTTTTTTTTTTTTTTTTCCCCCCAAACCCCCCTTTTTTTTTTTTTTAAATTTTTCCCTTTTTTAAAAGGGTTTTTTTTATTCCCCCCCTTTTTTTTCAAGGGAAAAATTTTGGGGGGGGCCCCCTTTTGGGGGTTTTTTGGGCCTTTTTCCCCCCGGAAATTTGGGCCGGGTGGTTTTTTTCCCCCCTTTTTTTTTCCCCCCCCCCCCCGGGGGTTTTTTTTAAATTTTTTTTTTAAAAGGGTTTTTAAAAAATTTTTTAAAAAATTTTTTTTTTTTTTTTTCCCCCCCAAAAGGGTTTTTTTTTAAAAAAACCTTTAACCCCCTTTTTTCGGTTTTTTTAAAAAAAAATTTTTTTTAAAAAAAAATTTTTTTTTTTTTTTTTTTTTCTTTAAGGGGGTTTAAAAAATTTTTTTTTGAAAAAAAAAAAATTTTTTTTTTAAAAAAAAATTTTTTGGGGTTTGGGTTTTTCTTTTTTTTTTTTTTCCCAAATTTCTTTTAAAAAAAAAGGTTTTTTTTGGGGGGGGGGGGGGTTTTTTTTTTAAAAAAAAACCCCCCCCGGGGGAAAATTTTTTTCCCCAAAAAATTTTTTTTTTTTTTTTTGGGTTTTTTAAAAAAAAAATTTTTTTTAAAAAATTTTTCCCAAAAAGGGGGGGGAAAAAAAAATTTTTCCCCCCCCGGGGGAAAAAAACCCAAAAAAAAAGGAAATTTTTTTTAAAAAAAAAAAAAAAAGGGGGGGGGGCCCCGGGGGGAAAAAAAAAGGGGGGGGGGCCAAAAAAAACCCCCCTTTACCAATTTTTTTTTGGTAAAAATTTCTTTTTTTCCGAAGGGGGAAAATTTTTTTGGGGGGGGTTTTTTTTCCCAAAAAAAAAAATTTTTTTCCCCTTTTTAAAAAATTTGTTTTTTTTTGGCAAAGGGGGGAAAAAAAAAAAGGGGTTTTTTTGGGGGTTTTTTTTTTTTTCCCTTTTTTAAAAATTTTTTAAAAAAAGTTTTTTTTTTAAAAAAAAAACCCCTTTTTTTTTATTTTATTGGGTTTTTAAGAAAAAAAGGCCCCAAAAAAAAAACAAAAAAAACCTTTTTTTTTATTTCCCAAAAAAACCCCTTTTTTTCCAAAAAAAAGGAAAAAAAAAAAAAAAACCCCCTTAAAAAATTTTTTTTTTTTTTAAAAAGGTTTCCCGGGTTTTTGGCCCCTTTTTTTAAAAAAAAAACAAAATTTTTTTTTTGGGGGGGGGGGGGGTTTTTAAAAAAAGGGGGGGGTTTGGGTTTTTTTTTTTAACCCCCCAAAAAAAAAAATTTTTAAAAAATTTTTTAAAAAATTTTTTTGCTTTTGAAAAAAAAAAAATTTTTTTTTTTTTAAAGGGTTTTTAAAAAAAGGGCAAACCCCCCAAAAAAAAAAATTTTTGGTTTTTTTAAAATTTTTAAAATTTGTTTTTGGGGGAAAACCCCGGGGTTTTT
>CM054142.1:8972572-8978639 GCA_028751875.1 Rapana venosa
AAAAAAAATTTTTAAAAAGGGGGGGCCCGGGGAACCCCCAAAATTTTTAAAAAATTAACCCCAAAAGGAAACCGGGGGGGGGGAAAAAACCCCAGGTTTTTTTAAAGGGGAAAAAAATTAAAAACCCCCAAATTTTTAAATTAAAAATTTTTAAAAAAGGGGGGGGGGGGAAAAAAAAACCCCCCGGGAGGTTTTTTAATTTTTTGGAAAAACCCCCAGCCCCTTTTTTGG
Organism: Rapana venosa; assembly: GCA_028751875.1. Lineage (NCBI taxonomy): Eukaryota > Metazoa > Mollusca > Gastropoda > Neogastropoda > Muricidae > Rapana > Rapana venosa. The sequence continues at coordinate 8,972,804 of CM054142.1, forward strand.
GGGTTTTGGGTTTTTTCCCCCCAAAAAAAAGGGGCCCCGGGGGGGGGGTTTTTTCCCCCCCCCCGTTTAAAAAAAAAAAAAAATTTTTTTTTTTTAAAAATTTTTTTTTCCCCCCCTTCCTTTTAAAATTTTAAAAAATTTTAAGGGAAAAAAAAAAATTTTTTTTTTTTTTTTAAAAAAACCCCTTTTTTTTGGTTTAACCCCCCGGGGGGGTTGGCCTTTTTTTTTTAAAAAAGGGGGGGCCCCTTTTTGGGGGGTTTTTTTTTTGGGGGATTTTTGGGGGTTTTTCGGGGCCCCCCCCCCCCCCCCCCCCCCCCCTTTTTGGGGTTTTTCCCCCAAAAATTTTTTGGGGGGGGTTTTGGGGGGGGTTTTTGGGGGGGGGAAAAAAAAAACCCCAACCAAGGGGGGTTTTTTTAAAGGGGAAAGGGGGTTTTTTTGGGAAAAAAATTTTTTTTTTTTCTTTTTTTAAATTTTTTTAAAAAAAAAAAAAATTTTTTTTTAAAAAAAAAATTTAAATTTTTTTTGGTTTTTTAAAAACCAAATTTTTGGGGGGGAAAAAAAGGGGGGAAAAAAAGGGGGGGTGGGGGAAAAAAGGGGGGGGAAAAAAAGGGGGGGGGTTTTTTGGGGGGAAAATGGTCAAACCCGGGGTTTTTTTGGGTTTTTTAAAAAAAAAAACCCCCAAAAAATTTTTTTTTCCGGGTTGGCCCCCTTTTTAAAAAAAACCCCTTTTTTTAAGGGTTTTTAAAATTTTGGGGGGGGGCCCCTTTTTTTCCCCGGGGGGTTTTTGGGGGGAAGGGGGGGGGGTTTTTTTTTGGGGTTGGGGGGGGGGTTTTTTTAAAAAATTTTTTTATTTTTTCCCTTTTTTTTTGGAAAATTAAATTTTGGTTTTTTAAAATTTTTTTGGGGTTTTTTAAAAAAACCCCCGGGGGGGGCCCCCCCGGGGTTTTTTGTCAAAAAAAAAAAAAATTTTTTTTTTTTTTTTTGGGTTTCCCCCCTTTTTTTTTTAAAAAAGCCCTTTTTTTAAATTTTAACCCCCCTTTTTTTTTTTTTTTTTTCTTTAAAAAATTTTTTTTGTTTTGGGGGGGAAAAAAAATTTTTTTTCCCCCCCAAAAACCCGGGGGTTTTTTTTTTTAAAAAAAAATTTTTTTTTTTTTTTTTCCCTTTTTTTTCCCCCCCCTTTTTTTGGGGTTTTTTCCCCCCCTTTAATTTCCCCAAAACCCCCCCCTTTCCCCCCCAAAGGGCTTTAAAAAAAAATTTCCGGGTTTTTTTTTGGGGGTTTAAAAAGGGTTTTTTTTTTTTTTTTGGGTTTCCAAAAAGGGGCCCCCCCCGGTTTTTGGGGGCTTTTTTTTTTAAAAAGGGAAAATTTTTTGGTTTTTAAAAAATTTTTTTTGTTTTTGTTTTAAACCCCCCTTTTTTTTTGGGGTTTTTAAACCCCAAAAACTTTTTTGGGGCTGTTGGGGTTTTTAAAAAAGGGGAAAAACCCTTTTTGGTTTTTTTTTCAAAGGGTTTTTTTGGGGGGAATTTTCCCCCCTGGAATTTTTTTTCAAAAATTTTTTCCCTTTTTTTTTTTTTTTTTTTTTTTTTCCCTTTTCCCCAAATTAAAAAAAATTTTTAAAATTAAAACCCCCTTTTTTTTTTTTTTTTTTTTAAAAATTTTTTAAAAAAAAAAAGGGGGGGGTTTTTTTTTTTTTTTTGGGGGGGGGGCCCCCTTTGGGCCCTTTTTTTTTTTCCCCTTTTTTTTTTTTTCCCTTTTTTTTTTGGGGGGAAAAAAAAAAAAAGGGAAAACCAAAATTTTTTTAAAAGGGGAAAAATTTTTTCCCCCTTTTTTTTTGGGGGAAAGGGGGGCCCCCTTTTTTTTCCCATTCCCTTTTTTTTTTTTTCCCCAAAAAATTTTTTAAAGGGGGCCCCCAAAAAATTTTTTTTTTTGGGTTTTTGGTGGGGTTTTTTTTTTGGGGGTTTTTTTTTTAAAAAAAAAAAAAATTTTTTTTTTTTTAAGGTAGAAGTTTTCTTGTTGTTCACGCATTGTGTAGTATGCTTTCTTTCTGTTTTGTTCTGCTGCCCCTAAGAAGTCTTCTAGAAAATCCACCTCAGCTGCCTCGATTCTATTGTTACCTGTTCGGGTGTGGTCAGGATTTGCTACAATATAAACCCTGATGGCCCCACTAAGCATTTCAATGTGTTTGTTAAATTTTCAACTGGTACACATGTGGGGTCATTCTAAACCTTGTTTCGTTGAATCATCCTGTTCTTACCACCCTATTCATACTTTCAACACACAAAATTTATTTTGTTAAAATTGTTTAAACCATTTCAACAGAACGTAAAGAACATCCATTTGCTCAGTTAGACAAACCTAAAATGCGTGGTTTTTGTGTTTTTTAATCGTATTATGTATTAAAGAAAAGCAAGTGTGTGTTGCTGTCGCATCTTTTCGAATTTTCACAGACAAAGGAGGTGTCAGAGACCTCAGCTTCCCTAGGGCCAGCACATTGAGGGTGGCACCCATCTCCTCTCCCTAGCTTCTTTCCCTTTCCCCTGAACCTAAGAGGGCAGGTACTCGGGCCCCTCTTACAGCGGGGTGAACTGGGGACTGTACTGAAGCCAAGGTGCGCAAATACGTCACCCATCCACTTGGTAACCCGCTCGATGCTGTTTAACCGGACTTGGGAAGGAGTGCTCTGACCACTGAGCTATCCGTCCCCTATGTACTCATCTGCTTTTCGGTTTTACATCACCCGGCAATCAACACTCTTCAAAAGATGACCTGAACACCCAGTTAAAGTTTTTTTGGTTTTTGGGGATGTTTTTGTTTTGTTCCTTGGATAGGGCTCCAAAATTTACCAATGATATGTTTTTGCCTTTTATGAAAAACGTTTTTGGCCCGCCATAAAGGGTGCACATTCCGCTTCAGAAAGTGTTTGTATTAGATTACCCACAATACCGGTGGCTGTGTGAATACAAATACGAATACGACACATTTAATATATCAAAAGAAATTCATGTTGGTTACAAACATATATAACAGCTGACAGTTCTCTTATCCATTGCACATATACTTCACTGACATTGCAGTAAATAGATACGAAACACTTTCTCAGAACCACTTGAAGACAGAAGGGAAAGAGAAGTGATAGGAAATGCAGAAAAAGAAGAGAGGACAACAGTGTGCAGGAAGAGGACAAGGTCTACGCATAAGCACACTGTACAGAAATCCCTTATGAATATGTCGGGCTTCATTCAAGGCAGATACAACTGTGACAGGGGCAGCATGGAGCTGTTGAGGAGGCAGAGCGAGATTGGACAATGCGGAAGGACTGCCGACCGTGCCCCCTCTCTGTGCCCGCAATTACCATTAAAGAATAGCCGGCCATGACAGGCGTAAATCGAAGAATTAATGGGATGATTTTCCTGCAGGAGACAGCGTGGGGAATTTTTTCGTGTCCTAGGGGAATTGAGGCGCACATTGTTTTTTTGTTTTGTTTGGTAACCCCTTAGATATGTATGTTCTACTGTTTTTTTGTGTATAATGTTCAGATTATGTGACTGGATTAATTTTCGGACTATATTTGTGTCATTCTTTTCAATTCATTAAAGAAACATCTTGTGGCGACGCGCTCTCCCCAAGGACAGCAGTCCACTTTTACACAGAGAAATCTGCCGTGACTTAAAGTGGTATACATTTTTAAAAAATTGTATGTACACTGTATTTACCAATTTCTTTGTGTTCTTTTCAGTTTGCAAAAATCAAATACAGACCCTTTGTTATCTGAAAAGCACGAGAAGTCTTGTGAGTGAGAAGCAAGCATAGCTAAAAGCAGTCAACAAGTAAACATACATTAGCACATAACACAAACAATAAATAAATATTTAATAAATAAACCAATCTTCTCATATCTACTTGGGTTTTTTTTAACCTAAAACAATGCGTCACTGATTAAAATTCATCCCAAAGTATCCCAACAATCAGATTGCAGCTTTCTTAACGGTGGTACAAACAATCACTGCAAAATCTCCCATTGGGAATGGTCGGAGCTCTAGCCAAGGAACAGCAAGGAATCCAAAAGTGGCTCACAATCATCTTCCAGACCCCAGACATGCAGCAATGGACTTAGTTCCAGTTATCATTAGACTCTACAGCAAAACTACACGTGTAAAGCTGACTAGAGGCAAAACAAAAGACAAAACGAAATCAAGCTTGCAATCTGTCAACCATTTATCCAACACAGTAACCATGGCAGTACTGAAGCTGGTAGTAGGAAAACCTATTTTCACACATATCCGTAGTTCACTGTAAGTAAACAATATTCTGACATCATTGTCAGGGGTTTGTGTTTTCCTTTGAACGATGAGAAGAAGAAAAAACACACGCAGATATTTGTAGACAAGGGACAGCACTTATTTTTAGCACATCGAGCTGAGTTTCGGGACAAATGGCAGTAATAAGGGAGGTAATTGCTAGTCCATAATGAAGAGCTCTGTCTTTTGTTCAGACCCATAAAGGAAGGAAAATATTTAAGGTAATCAAATCAAGCTATCAGGAAAAAAACCCCTCACAGACAAGAAATTTATTTCCATCTTTGTATATGCTGGGCATGATTACTTGTTTGTTTGTTTGTCAGTTTTGTTGATAGCTGTGATTGGCACACTAGTTGAAAGTTGCCCTGACATACACTCGTAGACACACAACACATAGACGCAGGCCGAAATGCACGCACACACACACGCACGCACGAAACGCGCGCACGCAACAAAACACACACCAAAACTCACACAACAAACCTTCTCTGTTTGCCTTGTGGTTAGAGAGATGCATTCGTGATCTACTGCCCCGGGTTTGATTCTCGTTCAAGAGGTTTTTTCCTTGGATTAACGTCAGTGCCGACTCCACTGTCCCGAAAAATCCTTCGTATGGGACTATAAAATAATTTAATTGTATGAATTTAATAGCGCTTTAATCTTTTAAGCAAAAATCAATGCGCTCAGATTTATTTCATACACTTTAATCACGCAGTTTTTCCTGGAATTCGGGCTGCTCTCCCGGGGAAGCGGGAGAACCCTCGCACTTAGCGCGCGCACCCTTTCACCTTTTTTTTTTTTTTTTTTTTTTCTCTGCAGGGTGTATTTGTTTCCCCATTGAGTGGCTTTTTCTAGAATTTTGCCCGGGACAAATCTCTTGTTGCCCTGGGTTTTTTTACGTTCGCTAAATTAATTATAACAACGGGACCTCGGTTTATCGTTCATTTCGAAAGACTAGCGCCAGCACCATCATGGTTAAGGGAAAATATAAACGAGGTCCCGTGTGGAAACCCCCTAACTTCTTGCGCACACGTTTAATCCTGTTCGCTTTTCGGAAGAGTTTAGGTCAATGTGTCCCGGGGGAATGGATGACAAATTTACAAACCCCTTACACGGGACGCATTTAAAAAGACATGCGGCTTATTCCATTATCCTCGGAATAACAAAAAAAGTAGAAAAAAAACAACATTCTCTAAAACCCATACATTTCCCCCCACCCCCCTCCACCACACAGGTAAACTATATTCCCTTACGCCCCAGGCATTTTCCCCACATTTTTTGGGGGGGTAGGAAATTTTTTAAAATTTGGTTTTGAAACTTGAAGATTCTTAGGGTTTGGCTACCCTTTATTTATTCCCTGCCTGAATTTTCCGTGTATTTGATGAGGGAAGATGTTTATGCAGAAAAAGAGAAGAGTCAGGGACTCTTTTTTTTTTTTTTTGGGTTTTTTGTTTGCTTGTTTGCAATTTACTGTTTTACCCTTCTTGAGGCCTCCCCTGTTGTGAATCCCCGCACTGGCTCTTTTTTGGGGGGGGGGGGG
>CM054142.1:8979139-9026639 GCA_028751875.1 Rapana venosa
ACCTTTTCTTTCTTTCTTCTCTTTTTCTTTCTTTTTTCTTTATTTTTTTTTTTTTTCCCTTTTTCTTTCTTTCTTTCTTTCTTTCTTTCTTTCCTTCTTGTTCCCTCTGTGTCTTGCCCCCCTCTCTCTACATTCTATTTTGCTCCCCTTCTATCCTGTCTTTTGTTCTCTTTCTCCTGTCTCTGATTTGATTTTGTCTCTTTCTCCCTCATGCTGAGCCCCTGGTGCAGGGTATGTTGTCTCTTTTTCTTTCATATTGAGCTCACACGCAGGGTTATGTGATTTTTGTGGTAAGAGAGGTTAGAAAGAGAGGAGAGCGAGAGAGAGAGAGAGAGAAAAGGGACACAACCACCACCACACCACACACCACAACACACAACAACAACACACACACACACACACCCCAGACAAAAGAACAAAGAGCAGCGACCATTACAGAACTCAGGAGAAAAAAGTAGAAAAATCGATATAAAAGTAAAATTTTGTGAAATTGAGACAAGTTCAGAAACATGTCCCGTACAATTTTTGACACATACCAAAGTGGTAGACAGAGTCAAAAAGATTTGGGAAAAGGGGAAGGGATTGGGGGTGGAGGAAAGAATACAAAAAAAAAAATTTGAATAAGCCCCATGCCGAGATGAAAAATGGGGAGAGAGCGAGAGAAAGAAAAAGAGAGAGAGGAGAGGGAGAGAAAAGAGAAGGAAAAGGGAGAGGGGGAGAGAGAGGGAGGAGGGGGGAGTTCATGCGTTTTCCCCTCAAACAAACGTCACATAAAAGGGATCCCTTTTGTTAGCTTCCTGTCCACAAAAGCTACAACCCATTAAAAGAACCAGCGTTGGGAAAAAACACCCCTTCTGAACATTCCCCCACAAGGAAGCAAGCAAACAAACCCGACAGCGCTGTTTTTTCAATACAAAAGACACCCCCCTCAACCTTGTGATACAGGCAAGCAGCAGGGGCATCCCTTTGTACAGGGGCAGCAGCAGCAACAAAGGGGGGTGAAGGGGGTGTAACAAAAGTTGGAGGGAAGGAAGGGAAGGGGGTAAGAAAAGGATGGCTGTCAGAGAACACTTCAGCATAGCAGGGTTGACAGCAGTGATGTTGGTGTTCCACGCTGAGTCCACAGAGGATGCACCGTTCTTTGACGGTTTTGGGTCAACAGCTGAGTACGCGATGCTGGGCTCGATAGCTCTGTCACTTGACAGGCAGACAACAGGAGTTCCGGAAAGAGAAGGCCGGTGGTGGGGCGCTATGATGAGAATGCGTGCCCGCAAAGTTGTGGAATAGAGAGACTGATTATCGCTGTTCAGGAGCTAGTGGTCCATGTGTTTATACACAAATCGTTATTGGGGGTTTGTGGGATGCAATGAAACAGTGTAGAAAAGAAAAATGTGTTGGTGGGATAAATAAAACTATTCACAAAGTAGCCATTATTTACTATGCATGTTCATACTAGGGTTTTAGGCCTTAATGAAGTCTTTGGATTAATTTTTTACAGATTTGTAGCTAAAATATCTGATGGAGCTGAGTACTACAATTTCACTGACAGCTTTCATTTTGCATGGTGATAAAGTGACTTCAGAAGTCCATAAACCCCGTGTTGATAAATTGGAATGGGATAGAAATCGATTCCTGTAGGAGGATAGATTACATGTTACAATAGTCTAAATATGTGCTGTTCCTGTACAGACTGGAATCTACTGGGCCATTTTCTTTTCTTTTTTCTTTTTCCATATGAACATTTAAAAGGTGAATAGGTATTTTTACCACTTCATATGTTTCCATGCACACAAAAACAATTTGACAGACAAGAGAAGGAAAGGAAGGTGCAAATAAAAGGGAAGATAATGAACACAAAGACACGAGGTTGAAAAAAAAGAAAAGAATCAGACTACATCGGGTAGAACAGCATTGGAAGCACGACATCCTATATTGACACTTCCGTCAGACAGACACACAGGATCAGGGAGACAACCAATGTCAAACCATACACCTTCATTACACTGCACTACAGACGCAAGCCAACACTCCAACAAGGTGTGTCTTCAGTCAGACATCCAGAACATCACCTTGCTGAAATGAGCACAAGCAGCGAGCGTCTGTTTACACAGGTGGACGTAAGCAACAAGGATCGTGACGGTAAGCTGTGTGCCTGGTTAGGGACAGGAAGGGGAAAGAGGAGAATTGTTCTAGAGAGGTGGGGGGCAGGAAGAGGGGTAGAGGAATGTGTAGAGGAAAGTGGGGCAGGAAGAGGAGGAAGAGGAATGCTTGCAGAGGAGGTGGGGGATGGCCTGACAGCAGTGATGTTTGTATTGACTAGAACAGCAGAGGAGCGCCATTGCTATAGTGGTCACAGTGGAAGAGACACTTTGCTGAGAAACCAATGTCCAGAACAAGAGAGCACAGTCAAGGCTTGGTCAGACTTGTCTGGATTCAGGACGCTGTCTTTTTTGTTCAATCACAGCAGTTGGTGCAAAACCAGTTGTGAGACCAGATGAGATACTATCATTTTGTCAACTTGATTTGGGGGGTTCAGTTTTGATTAGTTCTTAGAGTCAGTATGATCTGTGTATCTGTGGATATAGTAGAGACGATATGAAATGAAACAGAACTAGTTGTGAGGTAGAGGGGATCTGGTCATCTACTTCAATTATTTCAAATCAAATCAATTCAAATACTTCTATCTCACACCAGAGACATTCAGACGGTACATGGAGAAGTGGACTGCGCATTTGAGCAAAAACGAATGAATTCCATTTACATCAGAAAGCTGACAGCACCACATAAAATCAACACATTATATATGCTCTCTTGAAACAACAATATCTGGCTTACCCCACACAGTTTCTTACGATATTTCTCAAGCAGCCTCTCTTCGCAACCCGGATATACATGACTCACGTCATTTGTCAAAGATGTGCCGCGCCTGCACATGCACGCAACACACACGCACACAACACAAACACACACTCGCTTCTCTCTCTCTCTCTCTCTCTCTTCTCTCTCTCTCTCTCTCTCTCTCTCTCTCTCTCACACACAACAACACCCACACACACCGCCTGCGAGCGCGCGCACACACAATACATACATACACACACAATATACATATTTATACCACATAATAATAATAATACTACTAAATACTAATAATAATAATAATATAATAATAATAATATTATTATTATAATTTTATTTAATTTATGGAATTTATAGTGCGCTATATCTTGCAATTTCAACATCAGAGCGATTCCATTCATCGCTCCCACACAGCAACCAACCAGATGATTAACAATATTCTAAACAAATTCAAATGTACACACACACGCACACACACGCACGCACACAACACACAACACTACACCAAACACACACACACACACACACACACACACACACACACACACACACACACACACACACACACACAGGTTTACACTTTCAAGCAGGGATTGAATTTTGGCTTTTTAAAGGCAGGGAGAGAAATGAGATGAAACAAGAGGGAAAAAAACTTAGTTGGAATAAGGTATGTTTTGAGGGCTGGATTTAAAGCTGTCGTAGTAGGCTTTTCAGAAGGAAGTAGAGGAAGATGAGTTGGTGTGAGGGAGAGGGCTTTGAGAGAGTTTCGAGGGGGGGTATGAGAGTGAGATGAGAACTGAGGAGGAGGCGCATGAGGATACGAGAAGAGGGTTTCAGAGAGAGAGGAGCGATAGATGAGAGAGAGGTCGAGTATTTTTTGAACAGGGAGTGGGAGGGAAGAAGGGAGAAGTAGAGAGAGATGCAGGCTTGGAGGAAGATCGGATTAGATTCATATAGAGAGAGAGGACCGAGAGTCGCTAGAAAAGATGAATGAAGGGGAGAGGAGAGGAGAACGTAGTTTCGGGTGTATGATTTGAGAAAGAGAGAAGACTGAAAGCGAGATTATGAAGATGAGGAGGAGTGTGAGAGGATGGAGGAACCGATTGAGGAACGACAGATGGATGCAGAGAGAGGGTGAAGGAGAAGAAGATATGAGAGGGGGGGGGGGGGGGGGGAGGGAGAGGTGAAAGATGGTATTGATGTGGAGGATGAGATGCTGAGTGAGTAGAAGGAGAGAGATAGAGAGGGAGAGAGAATGAGAATGGAAGCCAAGAGAAGAGAGAACTTCTGATAGACGAGAGATGAGAAAGGATTACGGTGATGAAGATGTGACAAGGACATAGCTACTCCGAAAGATGAATAAGTTAGACTGAGTTGCACGGGAGGAGGATGAGAGGGTTAGCGGAGAGGGAAAGAGGTGAAGAGAGAGAGGGAGATAAGAGAGGGGATATGAAGAGATGAGATTTGAGACGGGAGAGAGAAGATTAGGAGAAGTTATACGTAGAGAGAGAGAGAGAGAGCTTGTTTACGGAGAAAGAGAGAGTAGCAAGATGAGTAATTCAGAGAGATCGTAGAGAGAGAATGGAAGTTGTAACGAGATGAGGAAAGTGAGAGAAAGCATCGAGATGGGGAAAAAGAGGATACCTTTATTCTGTCGAGACGAGAGGGCAGAGTGAGAAGTGGAGAAAGGGATTGAGATGTTAGTTGTGAGAGAGAGAGTTTGATCTATAGAGAGATAAAGGGTAAATGAAGCAGAGTGTAATTTGCGAGAAGAGTTTTCTTTGGTTTTTTGGAAGAGAATGAGGAGAGAGAAGCGAGGAGAGAGTTAGGAGAGTTAAGAGTGGAGAGTAAGAGGAGGTGATTGAAGGACGGGAGTGAGAGACGATAGGGAGAAGAAGATGAGAAGGGAGGGGAGTGTAAGAAGAGAGTGAGTAGAGAAGAAGAGTAAGATGTTAGTTGAGAAGTTGAGAGTAACGGAAGGGTGTGGATGAAGAAAAAGAGAGATTTGGGTGAAGTGAGAAGATTGATTAGTAAGATAAGTTGGATGCTATGGAATGCGTGGTGATTAATGCTGCTTGGAGCTAGAGTTAAAGATGGAGAGGAGAGAGAAGTTGAGAGAGTGTGTCTATCTGTGAGAGAGTAGAGAGAGTAGAAAAGGATAAGAGGAGCGGAGAGTGAGAGGAGAGAATGATAGAAGCGGGCTAGAGGTTGATCAATGATAATAGAAGATTTAGTTAGATGATTAGACGTTGCGAGTACTGATTATTGAATATAGCTTTCAAGTGAGAAGAGAAGAGAGATAGATGGAGTTTAGACAAGAGGGAGAAAATGTTGTGAGGGAGAGGTTGAGGAGCTTTAGAGAGACTGTGAGGGGGGGGGGGTAGAATAAGGGATAGAGGATCTGTAGAAGAAATAATGGTTTAGAGAGAGCGGCAAGAGTGAGAAAGATTATATTGAGGATTTTTGATGTTTGAGATGGAGAGGGAGTTCCTGAAGAGAGTTAGATCAGATTGATAGAGAGGATGAGTATGAGTTACGTGCACCTTCGAGATAAGGGGAGACGGAGATCTGGGGAACGAGAGAGTTAGGGCTTTGCGAGATGAGACAAGACAGAAAGAGATGGGAGAAATGGGGGAGAAGAGAAGAGTCAGAGTAGGAGAGATTTTATTGAAGGTGCGAGAGCGAGAGAGAGCGATTGGTTTTAGTTCCGGAATCGTAGACGAGATGAATGAGAAGGATGAGAGGCGGGGGAGAGAGTGGAGAGAGGTATCAGGTAGTAAAGGGTTTTGGACGGAAGCAGGTAGAGTTGAGCAGAAGAAGAGTAAGGCAAGGATCGAGAGAAGAGGAAGTACCTTTGAGAAGAGCTAAGAGGGTAAAGACTGACTTGAGAAAGTGGAATATTAGGTGAAGAGTACGCGAGAGTTCGAGGTATAGGCGAAAAAGAGAGGAGAGTAGAGGATGAGGAGAAGTTAGAAGAGTTAGCAGTTATGCGATAAGAGAAGGAGATAGGAGAGCTAGAGAATGTAGAGGTCTATAAGAGAAGGGAGTATGGAATGAGATAAATGGTCTGAGAGGGGAGGACATTTCAGATTTGATAGGACAAGCAATAGAGGAAAGAGCGACGGCCAGGCAGTGGATGAGTTGAATCTAGGTATTCGTAGCCAAGTGTATCAGCTGCAGAAGCGGAGGAAGAGAAGGAGTGTACGGTGAAGGACATTCACAGGGTAGGAGGGTGCTGTTTTGTGGAGAGACATATGTATCAGAGGGTATGATCTTGTATTTACTCTCTGTTGCAACAGGAAACCAGTGGAGAGATTGCAGGAGTGGAGTAAAATATGCTCAGAATTCTTTTTCTTTTTGAGAGAATCGAGCTGCAGAGTTTTGTATGCGTTGAAGCGGAGTGGATAGATCATGCTGGCCGACCAGCCAAAAGAGAATTACAATAGTCCAGACGTGAAAGAATAAGAGATGTGACAGTTTGGATGTTGCATCAGTGGACAGGTACTTTTGGATTGCACTTATACGTCGTAATTGGATAGTAGTAGGACTGCAGGTCTGGGTGATGCATTTTTGCATAGAGAGTGTGTTGTCAATAACAACACCTAGATACTTAACTGCAGGGGATGCGGAACTGATTGTACTAGCCAAATTTCCCTATTGAATCTGTTGTGATGGAAGAGAGTTTGTGTTTGGTCCCTATAATCCTGGCTTCGGTTTTTATCTGCATTTACCTGTAACTTGTTTTGTATCATCCAGTTTTGAATGTCTTGAAGGCAAAGTGACATATTTGTCAAGAGAGAAGGCAGATTTCAGGAGTGTCACTATACACACACACTCACACACACACTCACAACACATTGCTTAGACAGGGTGATGGAGATGGGATATTTGTTGAAAGAAGGAACGGATAAGAGGTCTAACTATAAGGGAAGGTTCTAGGTCTAAAATAAGTCTCTTGATTTGACAATATAAAAATTAATGTAGGCTATGTCAAAATCAGAGAGGGATGTCGTTCGAAATGGATGGACCAGAAATAGAAAACTAGCATCGATTGTAGTTTTTGTCATTTTCTGTTAAATGTCAAAAACTACAATACATGCACATATGAAAAAAAGTCCATAATTTAAAGTGAATGTCAATAAATTTCACGACCCTTTAACTAGTTGCCCGGTTTTCTCTTAAAAAATCACAAGACTCTCGCGACAGACGGCACCCTTCAGATGTCACGGCAACATTTCTCAAAGGGGATTTTTCTTATATTTTTTTTAATGTGACCTTTGAAAAGGATTCTACAGTAGCCTGAAATAGTCTTCATCTTTAATCATCAAAATTGCTTCGCTGAAATGACAAAGCCAATATGGAGGTGTTTTGTTTTTTTTACCAAAAGAGGGACATCAAGGTTAATGAAACAAGAGGAAGAGGGAGAGAGAGACGAGAGAGAGAAGACAGAAGAGAAAGAGGAGAGAGAGGGGAAGAAATGCACAGACAGATAGACAAAAACATATAAAAAAGAAACACGGAAGAAAAGAGGAAGACAACATAAACAAGAGATAGAGGGACAGACAGACGAAAAAAGGAACAAGAAAAGAGACAGAGCACAGAAAAGAGGCTTAACAGGTCACATTTTTGCCCAATTGAAACGATCAAATTTCCCACCCCTTCAGTTAAGACTAAATAAAAGGGGCGTGTTTTTCTTGATGGGGTATCCGTCCACAAATCTTGGGACGGTGGGGAAAATAACTAAAACGAATAGAAAAACACAAACAAAATTCAAAATAAATTTTTTTCCCCATTCTGTAAAAAGGGAAAACATGAACATGCATGCAGGGACAAAAAAAGACAAACGGGCAAGGGCAAAATTTTTAACAAAAACAAAAACCAACTTTATTTGGGAAGCGAACCAATTTTTAAAAAGCTTATCTGAAAAAAAGGGCGAAACGGGAAAACAACCATCACCGCATGGGATTAAAAATATTGAACTCGAGGAGAAACAAACATTGAACACAAAACCCCATGCCTTTATTTTTCATCCTGCCAAAATATTAAAGAAAAAAAAAGATGAGGGGATTTTACCGTCTAAACCGATTCCAGGGTTTTTTTGGGAATCAATAAGCGGGAAAAAAGGAAAAGACAAAGTTTTATTTAAAGAGAGAAGAGAAAAAACCTAACACTGAAATTTTTTTAATGTACATTGGCCTGGCCCCACAAAAATTTTTTTTTGGGCTGGGTAAACAAGGGGTTTTCTTCTATCTTGGCAAAGCAAATGCCAAACAAATAATATTTACTGATTAGAGAAGAAAAACACCAACTATACAAGCCAATAAAAAAAAATTAGGGCAGAAAGTCTGAAAAATTAAAAAAGAAAAACACATTTTTTTCTTTTTCTTTTTAAAAACCCTTAAATAAATCAAACCCAACATAAAAGAAGATGTTCAAAAAATTTTCTCCATATTGATATATCAAATCTACTTTTTTCCAAAAATATTGCGCCAACATTATTTTCCTTTTGTTAAATTTGAAAAAAAAGTAGTTAGACAAACTTTTTACCATCATTTCTTATTTTGAACATCTGTAAGGACATTGATATTTTTGCTTAAAACTTTTCTCTTAATTTTGATACATTAACTTTCCCAAATAAAAGTGGGTTTTCTTTTCAAAGTTCTTTTTAAAAAAAGGGGCCAAAATTTTTATCTGGGATATTACACTAATCTTTTCACATTATTGAAAAAGATAAAATATAATCCTTGTTTAAATTGCTACACAAAGCAAAACCTAAATTTTTAAATTTCGCTCTTTACAAAAATATTTTTAAACGATCTAACACTTTATACCCTCTTTTAAGAGAAACTCGAACTCTGAAATAAATTAATTGCACTTGGGCCTTGGGCCCACAATAAATATAAAAAAAAAAAAAGAAAAATCAAATGAACAGCACCTACTTTTTCTAAAATCTTGGGTTAAATTTGAGAATCATAATGGTACACCCAAACCCTACACTTCATATTTAAGGGACAGTTGCCCAACTCACAGTTTCATTTCACATTTACGAAATCATCAGATCAGAACATTAATAAAAAGGGGAGATCAGAAAAACAAATCATGTTATCCACAAATTTTTGATAAACGAATAAAAAAGGGGTGAACATTTTTAAATGGTTTACCGCTACATCAAGGTTTTTTTACCTTATAGACTTAAAATTTTTTCCGCCTTGTTTGCATGAAACACATATTTAGTAAATTGTATCGGGGTAGGATCTGGCTCTACAACATGTAAAGGGGGAAAATTTTTTTGACTCTTTTAGAAATTTGACCCTTAAATCTTCATCGAGCCAAAATGCCAAAAAATGTTTTTTTTTTCGATCTGTTTTTTGAAAAATGACAGAATTTATCATGCCCCGATTCACAATTCGAGTACTTGTTTTCGGGGGAGACATTAACCTTAACTGCGGGAGGGCAACACAAAACTAATTTTCATACTAGAAAAACTTTCTTTTTCGAATTATCTTAAATGATTAAAGGTTGATACTATCACATCTCATAGTTCCTGACCACTCTTAAATAAAACAATGTGACCCTTTTAAAAAATTCTTTGAATTTTTTCACATCCCAACCCCCTCTGAAACCCAACGAGTTAAATCCAATAACATAAATTTCCTATTTTCGAAACCCGCATGTTTTCCGGAATTTGTCTAGCTAAACATTTTTGTACGCCTTTAGGTAACCGTTATTATTCATTTGAAAAATTTTAAAACCAAATACTTATGCGGGCGTGAAAAATTTACAAGAGAGGATAAAACACAAATTCCCATTTTTAAATTTTTTTGGGTTTTGGTTGGACCCCTAAAAACCTTTTTGCATGCCACATGGGGATTTTTTTCTAATGTTCTAACTGTTTACCCCATACTTCCACATATAGAAATATGCGATTTTTGTTCAAAAATGTTAAAAAAGTTTTACTGTCACTCTTTATATTCCGAAAAACCTTTTAAGCTGAACACTGCCTTTTTCCCTTTTGTTACGATGCTGTTCCGTTTTTCGCACGATCAAGGGGAAACCCAAAAACCCTAAATAAAATATTGTTTACTATTTTTCTAACTCTTCCACATAGAACCATTTCTCATTTTTTCCCAAAACCCCCCCTTTTTCAAAATCCCATAATTTTTGTTTTATCATTTTACACAAACTTAACTTTTTTCAGCAAATTTTTTAAAACATTTAACGGTTTCAAAACCACTTGGTTGTTAAATTTCAGTGCCACATCACGAAAATAACAAGGGGGAAAATTCCAAAATACTGGAAATAGCTGTACCCCAGTTTCCCCTTTTTCTTTTAATTTGATTTCAACGGGTTTACAAATGGGGAAAAAGATCGGCTAAGAACACACCCTTGCCTTCCCCAAAGGGGGACAACAAACATTTCGGTTTAATTCAAAATTTGCTCGAACGCATGATTTTGATGACCTTACATACTTGTATGCAGCAAAGTTTTTACCATGACACCTGATCTTTAATGCACTGCAGATTTTTTTATGCTGAACAAAACAAAAAATTTTCTGAAATCACAAAACAACTAAGTTTTCTCCTTTTTTTTTATTTGGCTCTGAATAACTGCTATAGTGTAAATATTTGATCAACTTTAAAATTTTTTTCGAAATCCGCTTGACATTCTGAAAAAGTTTTTGCTCCCTAACCAAGTTATTTTGCTTTTTAATTGAAGTAAGCATTTTATATAAACTTTAAAAGAGATATTCCCCTGTAGTTATCTACATCTTTAGGTTTTTTTTTTACAAATTTTTATAATTTTGGGTTTTGACCCTTCCCCTGGGGAATACCTTTCAAAAAAAACATAAAAAATTTTTTTAAAAATTACAAAATTACTACCACCCTCTGTAACTTTCACTAAAATGCATCTATCCCACTACTTTACCCTTTTTAAATTTACCCATTCCTAACAATTTCTACCTAAATTTTGTATTCAATCATTTTCCATTTCCCTGAAATTTTCCCGTTCAATAACCCTCATCCCTTCAAATTCTTAATATTTCCTTGGGAAAAAATTTTGAATGATTTAACCCCTCACGACTAAATATTTACTACCTTTTTTTTGTTTGTACAAAACCCTTTTCCTTACCATTCCAAAAATGGACCCATTGTAATTTCTTTGCAATGCTTTTAGTTTTTTTTCCTTCTAAAATTTGTCTTTTGGTTTCAACAGATGCGTAAATTTTTCTTCGAACAAATTTGCTATCACTTCTTTTTGACTTGCTTTTAAAACATTTTAATTTTTTTCTAATTCTTTTTTTGTTTTTCACATTTACTGTCAAACCACTCGATCTTTTTAGCCTAGGAATACGACACCTTTTGACAACATTTGCTAACCTTTTTTAAAAATTTTACAAAAAATATCTAAACTTTATCTACGCCCATCTAAGTTTTTTAGGCCCTTCGAAACTATTTAACATATGTTCCTCCCCGATTTCTTTAATTCATTTTCCCTTTCCCATTTCCAGATAAATTTTCCAAAACCCAAACATTTTTATTTACTTTTCGTTACGGGAAAAAGCATTCCTCTCCATTTTTTTATCTTTAGGACAAAAAGGGTAATATCAACCATGAAGTTTTCAACAACAAGGATAATATTTTAAATTAAGAAAAAAGTTCAACAGATAAACAAAATAAACCACAGTGCTTTCCCCCGTGTATCCAACTATGACACTTTTATCAAATCTGTTTACCACCCATTTAATATAAACAACATACTGACAAAATTCAATCAGTTTGCCCCAAAATTTTTAACAGAAATATCCGTGATTTCCTTCGGAATTGGGCATTATGAACCAAAAATTTCTTTAAAACTTTCTATCCCTTTGAAAAAATAAATTTTCATTCGTTTTGGGGATTCAAATCTCCTTTTTAAAAGAAATAAAAATCACTATGCAATCAACAGATATCTAAACATTGCTCTATTTCTTTTAACCAAAACTCACGTTTTCCATTCCAATGGAGAATCCTGGGGCTGGACACAGTGAAGGAAAAACGGCAAACACTCGGGTTTTTTTTACGGATTTCAACATTGAGTCATGTGTATTGAAATTGGCGCGGGGGAGTGATGTGTCAACAAAAAATTTTTTAGAATGGTGAAAGGGCATAATTTTTTACAATTTAAATTTGAACAATTACATGACGTTAGAGGATTTCATTTTAGTTTCAAGCAAAACTTTTGAAACCCACCTTTCCGGCACTTATTGCACGGATTATTGTGCAACTTGAATGACGTTTGTTCACCAAAAAAAATTTTTGTTATTGGCCCATTTAAATTGGTGGGGAACTCCGTACGGGGGTAACAAAAGCGACGTTCTTCAAACATGGCCCTGAAAGGCCCCAAAAAAAGTCTTTCACCCAAAGGGAACCTCTCCATTTTTTGACTGGGAGTTTGGCCCAAAAGCAAAATTCACAATCCATTTGACAGGGGTAAAACAACTTGACGAAAATTTTGTATCAAAGGGAATATTGCATCTTCGTCCTGAAGTCATCCTGAAAGAAACAGTTTCTTTTAAAGAAGACATAAAAGAAATAAAGAAGACAAAGAAAATATGCTGTAGGGTGAACTGCTTGAAAGAAAACTGGGAAACCGCGAACAACACCAGGGCTCTAAAACCCAGGTTCTTGGACGTGAGTACCGGGAAAAAGGGAAAAAAGAAATCGATGTTTTAAGTTTCCTAAAATCATTTTTTTCCCCCCACTTCAACAAAACATCGCAGACATTTTCCCCATTGGAAGGCAACCTCTCGCCATGAAAAACCCCGGGAAAAAACTTTTGAAGTTCGGATGGGGAACAAGATGGGTACTTGGTGACAAGGGCCTAAAGGGGGAACCCGAGACAAGTGGATCCGAGTAGCTACGACCGAACCACCCCCAAGAGAAAGCTGGAATTCCATCGGGCTTGGCAGACGCATACTACCGTGGCAAAAACTTTATGTAAATAAGGACATCAAGGCATTCACCCTTCCGGAAGACACTGGCCTCAAGTGCAAAATACGCAAAAAGGTATGGCAAAAGAAAAAGCCTGGGACCAAACGCCCGGTATACTCTGCAGCAAGAACCACAAGGAAGAAACTTTTTGACAAAAAACCCAAAAAGATGAGCTACTCGTTTTCAACCATACGATGGAAACACCCACCCGGGGTACCAGAGCAGGAAATTAGGGAAGCCTCACGAAAGGCAGATTTCGAAGTTACCCGGATCAAATCCAGACAAAAACAGAGCAAGACAAATTTTCCAATCCAAAATCAGGACCCGGGAAAAATTTTCCCCTGGCCATTTTTACCGGGACTTCGTACAAAGGGTGCAAAAGGGGTTCACAGGGGCAAAAAAACCTTTGAACACAAAAGTTTTTCATAGGAAAGACCCCTTTCCAGCAGACTAATATTTAATGCAAATCTGAAGCTCCAGGCTTCAAATGGGCAACAGAGAGCCCAGGGATTGTCTCTCCCCAGAAAACCAAAAACACAAACAACCACCCTAAGTTGGGTACCCCACCAAAAAAACTTTGAATGTCTTCATACCTGAACAAAAAAACAAAAACGAAATGCATTCAGGGGGCTAGCGTGCAAATGATGTGGAAATGTGCCCGACACAAACAGCATCACGAGCCTGAAAGGAAACTTTCAATAAGAAACCTTTTTTCGGTTAAAAAAGCAAAAAGCGTGAGATCTGCCTGCATGCACAAACACTCAACGACGACAAATGTGAATGAGACACAAGAGAACAGACATGGGGTTCGCAAAAAAAACAAAAAGATAAAGAAATTTTCCCTTTTGCTAAAAAGACAGTGAACAGCATTGAAAACTAACATGCACTTGCAAAGTTTAAAAAACAAAGCATGCTGTGAAGACAATACAAGAACAAAAACGTGATAAAACACATGAACTGCTGCTTGCCATGACAAGAGAAAGGGGCAACCCCCACAAACTTTCATGCACCCAGGGCCCCCACCAAAGAGGTTTCATTAGCTCTCACTAGCCAAGCAAAAAGGCCGAAAACTGCAGTTCGACCCCGCACAAAATAATATTTTCGATCCTTTTTAAAAAAAAGAGCGGGGAAACAACAGGGGGGCAAAACAAACCAAAAACACAAAAAGAAGTGTCTTTGCACCAGCAAATGGGGTTTGGCCGGGGCCACTTTATCCAAAAGATGTTCTCAGAAAGAGGACCTTTTTAGTTCAGTCAAATGAAACAACCTGTTACAAAATGTAAATAATACTCAGTTAAATTTCTTAATTACATGTAAATGGTCTCCTTCCAAAATTAGAAAATGTTGATTTCATTAATTTTCTTACTTCGTAATGATTTCATTTGTTTAACTGAAACATTTTGGTTTTGAATTCGATCAGATTGTTTTAATGAATATGTAACATTCACCTCAAAGGCAAAGAAATATCCCATCAGGGAGATACTCAGGTGTGGATGTGTTAGTGAGAAAAACATTTGCTAGGTTTATAGAATGTATCCATGTGAACAAGAAAATTTTGTTGTGTAAAAATTGATAAATGTCTTTTTCAACAATAAAAATATTATGTTTATGTGCTGTTATATTCCTCCGTATGAGAGGAGAGAGAGAGAGAGAGAGAGAGAGAGAGAGAGAGAGAGAGAGAGAGAGAGGAGAGAGAAAGAGAGAGAGAGAGAAAAGAGAGAGAGAGAGAGAGAGAGAGAGAGAGAGAGAGAGAGAGAGAGAGAGAGACATGACAATGACAAATTCTTTTATTTCGAGGATAATGAATAAGCACCCATGTGCTTTTTTACATCCAGTCCCCGCCCTTAAGGATATATATGATAATAAAATAAAATAAAATAAAGCCCATAGCAATACACTTACACAGCTTACGGAAAAAGTATCTACATAAAAATCCCCACAAAAATCACCGAAGAGAGAAAAAAAAAAGTTGCAACAAGTAAGAAAGAAAGCAGAACAGAAAACACAGAAACAACCGAAAAAATAGCAAGAACCAAGAGCAAAACAAAAACGGCAACAACAAAGGGAGAGGGAACAACCGAATAGTCCCTCCTCAAAAAAGCATCAACAACCCCAAATCCAAACCAAAACAGAACCAAACAAAGCAAAACCTCTATAAAATAAAGGAGAACAAACCACGTAAATAGTTTCATTTTGCTAACAGAAAGAAACGTCAAAAGTTCTTTGTGCTTTTATGGAGAGTAGAGAGAAGAGAGAGAGGAGAGAGAGAGAGAGAGAGAGAGAGAGAGAGAGAGAGAGTGAGAGCAAAAAATAGAAGTATAAAATAATGACGATTGGAAATGACAAATTTTTTTTTTCAAAAAAAATTTAAAATTAACCCCCCAGGGCTTTTTTTACATCCATTTACCTGCCTTACGGATATAAAAGGAGATAGAGAAGAGAAGAAAAGGGAGAGAGGGGAGAGAGAGAGAGAGAGAGGAAAAGAGAAAAGGAGTGGCGTGTGGGGTTTTTGGGGGGGGAATTAAAACCAAAACCCTGTTCGATTTTTTGTCCCCCGGGTTGGATAATCCCGACGGGAAAAGGCGAGTAGTCACCCGGGCATCTATCGTTGTCGGTGTTGTGTGGCTACCTCCTCCGCCCGTGTTGTTTTGGGGTGTTTGGGGGTGTTTTCTTCCTTTTCTCTCTTTTTATCCCATTATTTTTGGGGTGTGCGCGCGCGCGAGCGCGCTGCATTCACTTCACTTTTAACAAGAATATTTATGGCAGGGACTTTTAAAAAAATTTTCCATCTTCCCTTTTCCGGGAAAAAAAGCAAACATTTCTGCAATCCAACTCCAATACTCTTTTGGGAAGGTTTTACATAAAAATATCCCATGCAACAGGGGACTGCCCAGTCCTAAAATAAGTTTTCCCTTTACCTTAGAGATGGGTGACTCACACTATTGAAAGCCGTTATTCGTGGCTCACATTAACAAACGTCGCTGCCATTTGCTTGCCTTTACTGCATATATCATGTCTTAGATCCCCTGTCTTTGTATTCAATCCATAATTCATGTGCTGCACATCAAAAGCTGTTGATGGCTTTAGTGGACCATCTGATGTTTATTTGACAAGTCCGCATCGTATCAAAACTATCGCTATTATTAAAATCAGTACAAGTTGTACACTCTGAAAAGAGGCTTTGCAGTCTACACTTGCCTCTAAACAAGATTCTTGATGGATTTGGATTTTAAAAGTATTTAATTCTCATTAACTTTTATGCAGTCGAGAAAAACCCTGTAAATTCTTTTTCTTCTTGGTTTAACGCTTAGACAGTTTTGCTGTCATTGAGCGAAAATAAGTTACGCTGCCGTTAAGCGCTTGACAAGTCAGGCCCAGCACATCCGACCTCGGTGTGTGGGAGAGAACTGTCATCCTTGAAGTCTTTGTGGAAAAACGTGCGGGAGAATGGAGCACAAAGGCAGAAAATAAACAAGAAGACGTTGACAAGAAGAAAATGAACAAGGCAGAAACAAAGAAAAGAATAGAAAAAAGAAGGAATTTCTAAAACAGAAATTCCAGAAGGTGGGGATGCTATTTATACTGACAAGCCCCCCGGCATCCCTTCTCCTTTCTAATCTCTCTTCTGTGGCCTAGTGTGCTACAGCCCTACTTTCCACCACGCCAAGTCATGGATTCCACGGGGATCATTCAAGCTGTGTCAGGAAAGTTATCCCAGGTCCTGTGGACTCTGTTTTTTTCTGCTGTTCTGTTTTGGGCTTTCATGCCACGTAAGCCGCCAGGGGTGGCGTTCTCCTGAGTCCCCTTGCACCTGGCGCTGTGTGTATGGGCTGTAATCCTGGGGACATGGACCAGCGTGTCTATTCCCAGACCTGCCTGCCCATCTGTCAGGCTTAGCTTCCTCCGCCTGCATGCAGCTTCTCTCTCTCTCTATCTCTCTCTGTCTCTCTCTGTGTCTCTCTCTCTGTCTTTCTCTCTCTCTGTCTCTCTGTCTCTGTCTCCCCTCTCTCTTTTCTGTCTCTCTCTCCTCTCCCCTTCCTGTCTCTCCCCTCTGTCTCTCTCTCTCTTTTTCTCTCCCTCCCTCCCTCTCTCTCTCTCTGTCTCTCGTCTCTGTGTGTGTGTGTGTTCTCTCTCTCTGTCTCTCTTGCTCTGTCTCTCTCTCTCTTTTTCTCTCCCTCCCTCTCTCTCTCCCTTTTTCTCTCCCTCCTCCCCCTCTCTCTCTCTTTGTCTGTCTCTCTCTCGCTCTCTCTCTCTCTGTCCCTCTCTCTCTGTCTCTCTCTCTGTCTCTCTCTCTGTCTCTCCTCTGTCTCTCTCTCTCTGTCTCTCTCTCTTTTTCCCTCTCCTCCCCCTCTCCTCTCTTTCTCTCTTTATCTCCCTCCCTCCCTCTCTCTCTCTCCCCTACCCCCCCTCTCTTTTCACCTCAATGGCTGGAAATCCTCTTCAGTTTTGGGTCATTTCTAGCCAGCATCTTTGGTTGTTGGTTTTTTTCCTGCACGGAATTTCCCTGTTGATCTTTATTGGTGGGGTAGTGTGTTTGTTGTTGTGTGGGGGAGGGTGGGGGTGGGTGGGGGTGGGTGGGGTGGTTGGGGTGGTGTGTGTGGTGATGTGTGTATGTGGGTGGGGGGGATATTGTGGGTAGGTGGTGTGTGTGTTCACTTGCACATGTGCGTGTGTGTGTGTGTGTGTGTGTGTGTTCTCACGTGCACATGTGTGTGTGTGTGTGTGTGTGTGTGTTTTGTACTGGGCAATGTAAAAAGGGGCAGGAGAATGAACCATACCTATGTATATGGAGTTGTGTTTTCTAGACATATATTCCACATGTCATTATTGTTTTCTTTGAGAAACATGGGGTACTCTTGAACGAAACAAACAAGCAAACTCTCACCGAGAAAGAAATATAGTTAAGTGAAAAAATGATGCAAGAAACTTCACCATTTCTTTCATTACATTGTTTTAGGACTAGCAATACAGAAGAACAAAGTGGTAAAGTTGTGAAGTTAGACAGCAGAGGGAATAACGAGATGGTCAGAGCAAGACAGAAAAGGGAAAACAGACGAACTCTCTGATGTGTGTGTGTGTGTGTGTGTGTGTGTGTATGGAATCACATCAAGTTACGGGAAAGGCAGAACACAACTGATCTACCTCACTGATGGCAGTGTTCTTGCTATAAGCTGAGCCATGTCACTTACCTATTCATTTTATTCCTGCAAAAGAGAAGAACGACTCTTTGCGCATGTGTTTTTACATGCATGCTTTCCATTTTCTTTCTTTGTTTGGCCAGCAAACTTCACCAATAAAAGCTATTCGCAAAGTTTCTCTGTATCTGTTTTGCACTTCTCTCCGTGTCCAATGACCAAATAATGACACAGGTCATATGTCTCTGATGTCTGTGCCCCTCTCTCTGTGCTGCTATCTTAACACACATCGTCTAAATGAATATGCATGGAACAACACTCAGCCACGAGCAGAAGAGAAAAGAAAAGAGAAGGCGCATAGCCACGTTATAAGGAACGCCCTTTGGAACATATAAAGCTGCATCTCAGAACGATTACATCATGACAGACAGCAGAAACACACGGCTGAGGAGGCAGAGCAACAATACAGAACTGTGCTACGATGAAGCCAGACAAATGGCAATTTCTAACAGCAGATAAAGAATGACAAAAAAGTTATCTAGAAACGGTGACCAGGACATGCCCGGTGTTGTGACTAGAGACCAACATTGCCATTTCTGGCAACAGAGACAGACTGACCAAAAGGGGATGCCACTCCAGAGGGTAGGGAAGCAAACACGAACCAGATGAAGCTGTCTCTTGTCTCCGGCACTCTCTTTATGCTGTCTGCAACCTGCATATGGATTCGCTGATTCATGTTCAGTGTGTATTCTTAGCTAGGGATTTTTTTTAAAGATCAGGCTGAAAATAGACTTCTGTATAAAAATCACAAGTCAGGACATATGCAATCAGTATAATTCAAGTCGAAATGATTTTAGGTAGGGTAAAAATTAGCTACAAACTAGAAATTATTTTTAAAAATCAAATCTAAAATAGAAATTGTTCAAGCAATATCAATACAGTTATTGAAAATGGACTGGGTGTCTAAATGCGAAAAAGAGGGAAACACAAGAAATGGGTGTTTGCTGAAATAAACAGCAGTTTTCATTTATAATTGAACAGATTTACTCAATATATGTATTGTTAAATTTCTTGATTTCTCAGTTATGTGTAGTTTCTATGCATTTCTCAGTAATTATGTGAAATCCATCGACACAACATCCCAAAGTGTATGTAAACTTCGGAGTTTGATCGTCTGTATGTTTTGTTGGAATAAGACATTACCGTTCACGATAGGATTAATCATCACTGTTGTTGCTGCTGCAGATGCTGTGCTTACTCATAACCGCTTTAGCTGTCTTAGGTTCCTGTTATTTCCACTCCCCTTCTTTATAACACAGACATTGACTCATCAGGGATCCTTCCATCTTAAACACGAAAAGTATGACGGGTCCTGTTGACTCATTTCCACACTTTAGCCATCACAACATATAAACCACAAAGAGCTGGTTCTCAGCTCGGTTTTCCCTCCACCAAACCCTCTGTATGTTTTTATCCCCTTTCTTCTGGAATATTGACGCACGTGTTTTCAGACCTGCCCTTTGTTCAGGTGTGGATGCCCCCCACCTGCCTCTGCTTCTCACCTCAATGGCTCTACAGCCTCTATAGCTTGGGTCAGCTGCAGCAGTTTGTCCTGCACGAGTAATCTCTATCGACCCTTGATCCTGTAATGCATGCGGGAGCGTGCGCGTGCATGTGTGTGTGTTTCTCTCTTTCTCTCTGTCAGTCTGTCTGTATGTCTGTCTGTCTGTCCCTCTGTATGTCTGTCTATGTATTGGAGGGTAACATTTGAAACTGAGTGAGTCATATTTGTGTAGCTGTATTATTCCTAAATGATTCCTCATTTTTAGAAGTGTCTTTTTATAATAAAACAACACAATGCTTATTCTTCGTAAATAAACGGAATAACTGCACAGAATTTGAATCTTAATAAAAACAGAAAAGTCGATAAATGGATTCTCTGTCTTTTTCATATTTTTCTGGATTTGCTTCACTATCATGCGTACAAATTATATTGTCCTTTAGAAAATGAATAAAATTACCAAATACGATTTTAAGATTCAAAAGTTCTGTATGGTCTGGTGTCGGGATGATCTAGTCTGTAACCTTCTGTGTCTTCATCCTCTATGGCAATCGCCATTTTGAGTTGGCTTATAAAAGAAAAATAACAGCACGTTTGTGTTAGACTGTCATTCCGGAGGTACCGGCCTCTGACGATGGTAACCGCTCTACAGCGGGATTCTCACTGAGATTTATTTTGCACTGGAAATGTTATATTTTGTTATCATTTTGGGATATACTACATCAAGACCTTTGTATTTTACCCCAGGAAATAATAAGCACCATGGAAAAGGTCAACAACAAATGCAGGGCCATTTTGGGTCGGTAACCTCATGACGGCACAAATATATTACAGTAGGCTGCAATTATTAAAGGTGCATTACAAGAAAGTGGCAAAAGGGTGGTGGTGGAACGGAGAGAGAGAGAAAAAAAGAAAGAAAATGTACGATAAGACAGAAGTGGTGAAGAGAAGACAAGTATGTACCTAGCTGTCATTAAAGCCTGATGGTAAAGAAAGTCTGATCGTCTGCCCATTGCCAGAGTTCCTGCAACAGACAGTATGGTGTTTCTATTTCATTTCCTCAACACAGACAATATATCTCCCATGCCTTTGTCAACAAAACCAATGTCTTTCTTGTAGCGACAAAGTCTCAGCAAAAAAGAGACAGCGTACATACATCTTATGATTTGTTTTTGTATGTCTCCTCGCTCAGATACTTGCATTTGTTACATAGATTACATGTTTCTGACATGTGTGCTACACTTAACGCTATCATAATGCAGATATTGTGATTGAGTATAGATACAGAAGTTTTTAAAAAGTGCTAAAAAGAGAAACAAACAAACCTAAAGTGAAGATGTTAACAGATTCACTCGAGAATGATAAAACTGTGACAGGTGCAATATCGAAATATTGAAGAGACATAGCAAAAACAAAAACAAACAAAATCATGAAAGCTGCCACCCATTTCCACCTGTCTTGCTGTTGTTATTGTAAAGAACAGCTTGCCATGGTACAGACACTTGTATGATTGGCATGAAACGATAATTTGCAACATAGGACAAAGGCTAACAAGAATGCGTTTGGGGTAAGGGGGAAGGTGGGGGGGGGGGGGCTCGAAAAAAGCAAATATGAGATCAAGGTCTTGCAGTTGTTTTACGTTCTCTCTGCACCCGAATCATGCAGATTGCTTTATACATGTATAATCAGATGTTGTTGTATCCGCTTGTACTGAAATCAAACGTAAAAAAAATGTACACATTTGTAATAAAGGGTATGAAACAAGAAGTCGAAACCACCCCAAAATGATAGTATGTAATATCGTTAAAACAAATCAAAAAGCTTATGTTCATGATGGTGAAAGCCATTCTGCGGGCTCCTGTATTTCACCTCCATGCACTTGAAGTGTTGTCTGACTTCTGTTTTGACGAGAGGGAGACATGTAATCCATCAACAGGTTGTGCCAAAATGCTGGGTTATTTCGTTTCTGGTGCACATAGATTATTATTTGTGGGTTTCTTTTACCATTTTCAGTATAATCAAAGCCCTATACTAAACTCAAACAACACGAATAATCATCATTGCTTTTTCTGCTACTGTATCAAAACTTTACTTGTGATCACTGTTTGTGCGCATGTGTGTGTGTCTGTGTGTGGGAGCGTGCGGCGTGTTGTGTGTGTGTGTTTGTGTGTGTGTGTGTGGTGAGTGTGTGTGTGTGTGCGCGCACGCGCGACGCTCGGGTGAATGTGGGTTCAGAGTTTGAAGAGTATGCCTAGAAAGAGTAAAAACGCAGGTCGATATGAAAGAGTTTGTAAGCGTGTGCTTCATCCGGTTTCAGTCGAATGGTGTAATCATTTTGTGCGGTGCTTTTTAATACTGTTTGTGGTCAAATATATCTTTTTTAAAAAGCTTATGGTCACTTTATCTTTGAACCATTTTTGACCTCTGGGCCTAACTCCCGTGAAACCACCCACATTCTAGCTAAGCATTGTGACTGACGGAGGACGGGCACTCTCTTGCCCATGGTCTACCGACGTTTGAACTTCAGTTGTTATGGGTCTATGAAGTCGTAGGGGTGTTCCAATCTTGCTTCGGCGAAAGGTTAATTAAGGGTAGGGACTTGTACAATCCTTCCAGCCCACCTTTCAAGTGCAGTCCCAGTGCTCCCACTTCCTTGCAGGCAGAAGACAAATATGCTCGTAAAGGACCTCACATAGAGAGATACCAGCGTATGGACGGTTACAGAAACAGGAACAGATCCAGCATACATCAGTACCCCCCCTGTTACAAATGTTCTCCCACAAAACTGACACCTTCCTTCCTCTGTGAATGTCTCCACCTGTACACCCCCGTCTCGTGCACCTTCGCGCTGCGGCAATTCCTTGTGCTACAAACACCAGAATGCAACCATCCACTTTTGGCCGTCGCTCTATCTCTGTTCGGGTCCATTGTTTTGAATGGCCTCCCTAGCTCTCTTCGCCAAAGGCCTGCTTTGACTCTTTAAGATCTAGGCCTCAAGACAAAATTGTTTCAAACCTAAGAATTTCCTCTCCTGTTTGCCAGTTGCCATAGCTATCACCAGCTTTTCAACAGCCAAAAATTCCATCACCCTAGCCAAAGTGAGAACGGTGTGGTGTGTGGTGTGTGGTGGTGTGTGTATGTGGGTTTGTGTGTGTGTGTGTGTGTGGTGTTGTGCATTTGGACTTGTAGAACTATTACTTGCGATTGTTGCATGACTGTGTAATAATAGTGAGTGCAAGCGCTTTGAAATTGTCTGTGCAAGATACAGCGCTACATATAAGTTCCATTATTATTATTATATTTGATTATAGTTATTCTATTAGGATTCTATTATCTATTATTATGATATTATGATATTAGATTATTATGTTAGTATTATTATTATTATATTATTAATATCCAGAAGTCGGAATTTGCTCCCTTCATGTGGCACTAAAGGTCGCATACGCAAAATCGCACCATTGAGGGAATAGAGAAATACTAGCCCAGGAACAAAAACCCAAAATGTCTCCACAGATCCGTAAACTTTGTGCTGGTAATACCGTCCAGGCCCTTTTCACTCGTTACGCGAACTTTTTGTCCTTCTCCATGACATGCAAAGCGACTAAATTGGGTGTTCTTTTTTCCTTCGCTGCCTGACGCAAACAGATGTGTGCTATAATTCTGTGAACACTGACGTGCTCTTTCCCAGCCCTGTCCATATTTCCAGCTTATTTTCCTTTATGGGGATTACAAGTTTCACCGTGATAATGTGATAATTCCTTTTTTTTTTTTATCCTAGATCTTTCCCCATAGTTGTAATTCATTTATGTCCTGCAAAATGTGCATTAGCTCGTGGGTGCGCTTGCTTGTGTGATTGGTGTGTCTGTGTGTGTGTGTGTGTGTGTGTGTGTTGTGTGTGTGTGTGGGTGTGCTGCGTGCTGCGTGTGTGTGTAGTTGTGTGTGTGTGTGCGCGCGCACACACATGTGATGTATCGGGGATGTGTGGGAGGTTGCAGGTATGAAATTCAATTGATTAACACAATCTATAGAAAA
This sequence comes from Rapana venosa, assembly GCA_028751875.1. Taxonomy (NCBI): domain Eukaryota; kingdom Metazoa; phylum Mollusca; class Gastropoda; order Neogastropoda; family Muricidae; genus Rapana; species Rapana venosa. The sequence goes on from CM054142.1 coordinate 9,002,698, forward strand.
TTGTTTTTAGGCGGCCCTAGAGAAGCTGAAGGTGCTTTAATGCCGTGCACTCCTACACCACATAGACATGGGACAAGAACCTTTACACCTTGTTTTTTACTCTATGCGTGTTTCAAAATACATCTTCTGATTAGAAACTTACAGCCACTCTATCATGAACATTTTCCACCTTTTACCCTGAAATTCTTAATACCTCACTAATAAGAAAACATCATTTCAACAGAGATGATCTCTATAGCTTTGTGGGGAAAACAGCTGCGATTTTATTCTCATGTGTCCAAGAATTCGTTGGATCGAATCTAGACAGCAGCCGCTAAGATCGGAATGAGGGTGAATTTTACAATCTCTCGGGTTCAATATCAAGTCAGACCTACAGTGTGTTTACTGTCTTTCGTGTATATACACTTGCAAATAGATCAGATATGCCGTTCAATATCTGGTCATTCATGTCAGCATTCATTTTTGTGAGCGTAAGATCTCCACGATTAAGGTTCTGTACTTGTTGTTCAGAGATTGGTGGTGTTTTTGCAGAAAACAAGTACCAATACACCCAAGCAATGCAAGTGTTATACCTGGAATTGGATGGACTGCGGCCATCTTCCACCTTGTAAAAAAGAAACACAAGCCTAATGTCACGGATTCAGAAGAAAGTCTGCCCATTTATCTTTCCTACGCCTTCTCCTTCCGTCAAATTGCAAGAAATCGTTGGTCAGGAACTGCGAATTAATTCTATATATTTTTTTGTGTTCTTTTTAATGCTTCAAAATGCGGTCGCCCTACAGATACACAAAACTGTGAAGTAAACTTTTCTGCGTGTCTTTTTTTTCCTTTTTTTCCCTCGCCCCCTTTTGCCTCCCTCAAACTCACCAAGGAGTAAAGAGCACGCACTGAATGACTACATAAATACACGATTTGAGCTTAAAAGAGGCTTTAAAAGGTGTCACTGACACAGCAACCCATAAGTGCAGTGAAATTTCCCACAGTGTCTGTCTATGTTGCTTCCTTCTTTCGGTCCAATGCCTTGAAACTTTCAATTTTGTGCAAAATCAAAAACAAAACAACAACAAAATGGCAATTAACCATGGGATCTTGAGGAAAATCTTTTCGCAATAAGCCTGAAAGTGGGTGTTTAAAGTAGTTCTGGTGTCTTGAGGCTGGATTACCGTCTATAAGATCTACCTTTCTATGTTCGGATCAATGTGACACAGAAGGAAAAGGAGCAGGCTGTGCATAAAGCCTTGTATGGATTTGGGACAGAGAGGACAGTAAAGAGCAGGGAGCAACTGGCAATGTGCAAGCCACGTAAAAGCATGGGGTTTTTCTTTGCCGGGCATTAGGCCACAGAAATGTGGTGTGTGTGTGGTGTGTGTGTTGTGTGTGTGTTGTGTGTGCGTGGTCGAGTGTGAGTAGTGTGTGAGTGTGTGTTATGTTTATTATCTGTGACTTGATGAATTAGATTATTAAATGGTTGAGTATGTAAAGAGTTTTAGGTGATTATATATTAATTAATGTGTTTTTTATGTGTCATTGTGGTTGGATTTTGATATATTATATTTGATTGTTGAAGTATGGTTTTTTTATTTTAATATGTATTATGTGATAATATTAATTATTGAATAATGTGTTAAATTAATGAACAATGTTCTTAAAAAAAAAAAAAATTGTTATTATTTACATTAATTTATTGAAAATGAGTCTTTAATGTTATGTTAAGTGTCATTAGATTTGGTTTAGTTGTTTGGTAAGTATGTGTGTTTAGTTATATTTTTGTTGTAATTGATTATGTGTTATGTGATTATTACAATGTATATTGTTTAGATATGACTTATCGATATAATATTTTATTTGAAAATTATGTTGTTGCGTGGTTGTGAGTGTTGTCTGTGGTGTGTGAGTGATGTATGTGATGTGGGGGGTGTGTGTGTAGTGTGTGTGTGGGGGGAGTGAGGGTGTGTGTGGTCTGTTAGTTGTTGAGTGTGTTGTAGGTGGGGAGTGGGTGTGGATGTGGGTGTGCGTGTGTTTTTGTGTTGTGTGAGTGATTGTGAGTGTGTGTGTGGAGTGTTGTTTGTGTGTGTGAGTGTGTGTGTGTTAGTGTGGTGTGTTGAGTGTGAGTGTAGGGGGGTGTGGTGTGTGATGTGTGTGTGTGTGTGTGTGTGTGTTGTGTGTTGCGTGTTTGTGTGAGTGAGTGTTGTGGGTGTGTGCCCATACCTCGAGGGATCATTAGTACTGTTAGATTTTTAGTGTTTTTGCGGTTTAATAGTCTAGTTTAGTATGTGGCCTTGGCTTGTTGTTTTTCTATCATATGGGGGTCAAAGTTTTTGTAACGGGTTTTTTTGTTTTTTCCTTTTTTGGTTTTTTTTTTTTTACATGCCCCCCCGTCCCCCCCCCCCCTTGTGTTTTTATTATTATTTTTATTGCTGTACTATTACTTTGGTGATGGTGATTATTGTTACAAGTAAGCTTATCTATTACTATTAAAAGTTTTTTTGTTTGATTTTTCTATGTTTTTTGAATTTAATGTATATTTTTAAAGTCGAAAAGTTTACTTTAAAACCGGCGATAAAAGGGATATGTCGTGCTTTGAGGGAGGGAATAATTGTTTACGTATTGTCGGTGCAATTAGGGAGGATGCACGTTTTTCTTTTTTTTTGTTTTTTTATTGCTTTTGTTTTTGTGTTTGTTAGTTTTTATTTTTGGTGGGGCTTTTTTTTGTTTTTTTCCCCTTTTTTGATTTTTGTTTTGCTTCGTGGGTTTTTAAAATTTAGTTTTGTGTGTGTTGGTTGTCAATTATAAAGTATGAATATGAAAAAAATGGGTGATATTTTAACCTTATAATTTGACATTATAGATTCTTTCTCTCAATTGCTTGTAATCCAAATCTAAATCAGTACAAATGTGTGCGTGTGTATGTACGTGCGTGTATGTATAAATGTGTGTGTGTTGTGTTGGGTTGTGTTGTGTTATGTTGTGTTGCATTGCGCGTGTGTGTGTGCGTGTGTGTGTGCGTGTGCGCGCGAGTATGTGTGTAAGAATTATACAGTGTGCTTTTGTTGTTAGGGGGATGGGGGCATTTTTGCTGTTGTTTTTGGTCGTGTGTTTTTTTTCTCTGATGCTAGTTTTCTTTTGGAGTCAGTTTTATCATTATTGGCTATTGTAATTATGTAGTTAGATATTATTGATCAAGTTGTTTTTGTTCCTAGCTAGATGGCTTGATGAAATAAAGCAAATGCATTGGTTATTCAATCTACCATCTGGAAATAAAATGTCACTTGACTAGACATATATACACATGCATGCATGCGCAGAAATGCCTGCACTCAAATATATATATATATATATATTTATATATATATTATATATATATATATATATATATATATGCACATACTATGTAAATTCAGTGACTTTTTCTGCACAACCAGGAAGATACGAACAGAAAGAAGGGGAAAATACAGACGTTGACCTCTCACTCTATACGTGCTCCATAAACCTGTCACCGAAGAAGACACCAGTGTCAAAGATGCATGCCTTAGGCAATAGATTCGACAGTATGGCAAGGGATAACGGCCCCAGTCTCTGTAGGGAAGAAAGAACAGACAAAGAGAACATCAGAAAGATTCATCTGACGATTTACAGCATCCAACTCCTCTACAGACGCATAACTTGTGCATAACTTCTGTCAACTCTGGCTGACTCCTATCATCTTTGTTCACTGTGATGTATTACGGCTGTTCTTTGTCGAACGATCAGACAGCAATTATTGTTGTTCGTTATATGAGCGAACATGCGTCACGCTGCCGATAAGCACCTGGCAAGTCAGGCCCAGCGCTGTTCTTGACGGGGACTGAAGCTGTTGAGGACAGGAACAGTAGGCATGTCTGCGCTGCATTTCCTAGTATCCCCTTGTCCTCTCAACCTGTTTTTCGTACCTCGGCTAGAGCTCCGAGGTTCACCAATAGTTAGACTTTTGCGTACGCGACTGTTTTCTCCCTCGCCATTTAGTTAGCCGCATTCCGACTGTGGGGCTGGTGTCCTAACACGACACCTGTAAGCATGCGTTTGTGAAATATTGTCATCCGTTCCTACTGGCACGAAATGGCCTACTCTTTGGAAAAGCGGAACGGGCTTTTAATGTGTGCACTCACACACGGGGCTTCGGTTTATAGTATCATCCGAAGAACTTTGGTATTCATTACAATTTTCTCGTCAAATTAGGAAGAAAGGGCAGGGCTGGAATCGAACTCAGAACCTCATGGTTTACTTGTTATGTAGATGAACGTCTTAACTGTCCTGCCTGCTTCCTTCTTGCTCACCCAATTGATTCAGCACCTGTCATGATGCTTTCAGTCTTTGACGGACCCCAGTGTATTATTCATAGGGATATTCGTTACTCTGTGATTACACGGCAACTCTTTTTTCTCTGTATGGCTTCATTTTACTTTATGTGGGTACATTTCTAAAAACTACTTGAAAATTTCCGAGGGAGAGCATAAAGGAAAGAAACATGCATAATCAATTTTAAAACATTGCTTCATTTGCCTTGGGAAAAAATAGAAAACAAATGTACAAGGTATACGCACATAATGTCTGTACAAAAATGCTACATGTCATAATGAATCACAAAACAAAACCTCCAATAGGATGACTTCTTAATCCTGGAAGTGACCATTGTGACACTGAGGACTGGACACTGAGGCACTTTTCACATGACAGTGGAGGAACACTTCCTCCAGACCTGTCTATCCAACACACCAAAACCTGAGGGCCGGTATCTGGCGCGCGCGCGCACGTATACGCACACTTCCTTATATATTTCTATGTTTCTCTATATCTGTTTCTCTGTCTCTGTCTTCCCTCTCTCTTTCTGTCTCTCTTTCTCTTAACTTTCTGTCCCTCTATTTTCTGTCTCTGTCTCTGTCTCTGTCCCCTGTCTGTCTGTCTGTCTGTCTGTCTGTCTCTCTCTCTCTCTCTCTCTCTCTCTCTCTCTATCTCTCTCTCTCTTTGTACCTCTCTCTCACCATACACACACACACACATACACACACACACAAATAGGGACATTCACACACACATACGCACACACACACATTCACACTCACACACACACACACACACACACACACACACACACACCACACACACACACACACACACACACAACAAGCGCACACGCATGACAGCGCGATAAGGACCATTTCTAGACAACAAAAAAAGCAAACTATGGGAAAAAAGACCCAGGCTGAAAAAGGAATTATACACATTGAGGTGAACTTGTAATCCCCATAAAGGAAACTAAGCCTGAAATATGGACAGGGCTGGGAACAGACACGTCAGTGTTCAAAGGATTATAGCACACATTGCGTCAGGCAGAGGGGAGGGGCGAAAAACCGAGTTCTGGTAGCTTGCATGTCATGAAAGCCAGGAAAACCTCGGAATGAGTGAGGAGGGCCTTCAAGATCTTTAAAACAACTTCATGCATCTCTGTTGAATTTTGGGTTTTAGGTGCTCGGCTAGAGTTGCAGAGGTTCACCAATGGTGAGATTTTGCTTATGCGACTGTTTTTGCCCATTCTGAAGATAGCTGCAGTCCATCTTCAGGAATGTATGCTGGGTATGTTCGTGCTTCCTAAACCCACCAAACCCTGGCATGTGCTACAGTGTCCATACACGCTGCATCACGTTCTCGTAATCACATATTTTATGCCTGAATTCGGAATGCAGCTACATTAATTGTAGGTAAAGGGTTGGGATATACAAATCTAACCATGGTTAAATCATGGAACTCTAGCCCTAAGGAAAGCAACAGAAATCAGTTATTATTGTTGTTGTTGTTGTTGGAAGAGTGGAGGAGCAAGAACGAAATTATTAGCATATGGCTTGCCATCACGATCATTTACCTATGGTGCTTGTGAGGCCTGGAGTTGATTTTTCATATACTATGTATCCCCGAAGTCAGAATGCGGCTACCTCTATAGTCGGGGCACAATCGGTGGCATACGCAAAATCTCACCGATCCTTGAACCTCAGAGCTCTAGCCCAGGAGCGAAAACAAAACCCCCCCCCCCCCCCCCCCCCCCCCCCCCCCCCCCCCCCGTAAATCACTGAGCGTTCTTATACGTAAGTGCACGCATGTGTGTTTGTGCGTGGTGTGTGTGTGTGTGTGTGTGTGTGTGTGTGTGTGTGTGTGTATGTGCACGTTCACACGCGTACGGGTGTGTGTATGTACACGTGTGTGAGTGTGTGTGTGTTTGCGTGCCTGAATACGTGAATGTGTGTGTATGTGTGTGTGAGTGCTTGCTGTACGTGTGTACTTATATACAAGTACGCGCGCCCCAAATATAACTTTCATGTGGATGGAGTATAAATAAAAAGAGCAATATCTAGAGTTTTCCTTTTCTCTTAAGACTGAGAGAGAGAGAGGAGACGAAATCTGACACAGAGGGAAAGAAACACGGAGGAAAGAGAACAGCAGTGGTGTGAGGAGGTAGGCTGAGGACCGGAGCCAAGCTGATGATGCTAAGCCTGAAATATGAGAGGTCTGGGAATAGATGCATCGATTCGGGAGGGCATAAATCATACAGAATTATCTGAAGGAAAACGACAACCCCAAAACCCCAGTGGTTTACTTTCCAGGGATGGTTACACAAAAATGTTTGCAACAAATCCGCGTTTAGAACGACTTTTCTGAACACTGCGTGATGGGTTTTGTGTAAATCAATACTGCAGAGCATAATTAGGCTACTGGGACAAGGGATGGAGAGACTTGGAGGAGGGGGAATGGCGCAGGGTGGGGGTGGGGGGTAGAAGGAGAAGGGTGGAGGGTATAGAGGAAGAGCTATGATTTATGGTACTTGTTACTCTTGCCGTTACTTTTTTGTAGCTATAACTTTTCTGATTTTCTCTAGGACTGAAGAGGATCTGATTGAGAATCTGTTCTAAAGTCAAACTTCAGCATGGCTGAGTGTGGTTACCTTATGAATGGGTGATTGCACATGTACAAGTGGTTACACAAATTTATTTTTATTTATTTATTCTTTTATTTCGAGGACATTGGAATAAGCACCCGTGTCCTTTTTTACATCCAGTCCCCTTTTTACATCCAGTCCCCGTGTGTTTGCAGTTTTGTATCTGTCATCCGTTCCCAAATCATTTGCAATTTACTTCTCATCTTTACTATTTTTTAGAAACAGGAAATTGTTTTGTGGCGAAAACAAAATGAAAAAGGCATCATCCCCCAGGATCAGACCTCTTAGGAAGCAGAGCTCTCCATCCCTGTGTTCCTCAAATATAGAAAGTGTTATATTTGCTAGTCCAATTTTCATTCTGATAATTATCTCACCTGTCTCACCTGCCGGTGATCACCTGTACACTGCTTTCAATGACTCTGACGCAGCCCTTCTTCGCCATTTGTTCCAGACTTCGCTGGCCTAAGCTTGCTTCACGGATTCTCAGGCCACAGGATTCGGTGATGTTGCCAATGAGAGAAGCTGGTAGTCTGCCTTTTTTGTTCATTTTCCCGCGGTCTTGCCTTGAAAGACAGTGTTTCTGAGGTCCGCAACGTTTCCTAGAGTGTGGCCTGCGTATCTTAATGTCCTTTTATTTGTTAATGGTAGAAGTTTTCTTGTTGTTCACGCATTGTGTAGTATGCTTTTCTTTCTGTTATCTGTTCTGCTGACCCTAAGAAGTCTTCTAGAAAATCACACCTCAGCTGCCTCGATTCTATTGTTACCTGTTCTGTGTGGTCAGGATTTGCTACAATATAACCTGATGGGCCCCACTAAGCATTTCAATGTGTTTGTTAAATTTTCAACTGGTACACATGTTGGGGTCATTCTAAACCTTGTTTCGTTGAATCATCCTGTTCTTAGCCATCCCTATTCATAACTTTCACACACACACAATTATTTGTTAAAATTGTTTAAACCATTTTCAACAGAACGTAAAGAACATCCATTTGCTCAGTTAGACAACCATATATGCGTGTTTTTTGTGTTTTTTTATCTGTATTATGTATTAAAGAAAAAGCAAGTGTGTGTTGCTGTCGCATCTTTTCGAATTTCACAGACAAAGCGAGGTGTCAGAGACCTCAGCTTCCCTAGGGGCCAGCACATTGAGGGTGGCACCCATCTCCTCTCCCTAGCTTCTTTACCTTCCCTGAACCTAAAGAGGGCAGGTACTCGGGTACCCTCTTACAGCTGGGTGAACTGGGGGACTGTACTGAAGCCAAGGTGCGCAAACGGTCACCCATCCACTTGGTAACCCCGCTCGATGCTGTTTAACCTGACTTAGGGAAAGCGAGTGCTCTGACCACTGAGCTATCCCGTCCCCTATGTACTCATCTGCTTTTCGGTTTTACATCACCCGGCAATCAACACTCTTCAAACAGATGACCTGAACACCCAGTCTAATGTTTGTTTGGCTTTGGGATGTTTTTGTGTTTTGTTCCTTGGATAGGGCTCCGAAATTTACCAATGATATGATTTTTGCCTATTATGCAAACGTTTTTGGCCCGCCATGAAGGTAGCTACATTCCAGCTTCAGGAAAGTGTTTGTATTAGATTACCCACAATACCGGTGGCTGTGTGAATACAAATACGAATACGACACATTTAATATATCAAAAGAAATTCATGTAGGCTACAAACATATATAACAGCTGTCAGTTCTCTTATCCATTGCACATATACTTCACTGCCATTGCAGTAAATAGATACGAAAAAACTTTCTCAGAACCACTTGAAGACAGACGGGGAAAGAGAAGTGATAGGAAATGCAGAAAAAGAAGAGAGGACAACAGTGTGCAGGAAGAGGACAAGGTCTACGCATAAGCACACTGTAAAGAAATCCCTTATGAATATGTCGGGCTTCATTCAAGACAGATACAACTGTGACAGGGGCAGCAGGGAGCTGTTGAGGAGGCATAGCGAGATTGGACAATGCGGAAGGACTGCCGACCGTGCCCCGTCTCTGTGCCCGCAATTACCATAAAGAATAGCCGGCCATGACAGGCCGTAAATCGAAGAATTAATGGGATGATTTTCCTGCAGGAGACAGCGATGGGAGAATTTATTCGTGTCCTAGGGGAATTGAGGCAGCACATTGTTTCCTTTTGTTTTGTTGGTAACCTCTTAGATATGTATGTTCTACTGTTTTTTTGTGTATAATGTTCAGATTATGTGACTTGGATTAATTTTCGGACTATATCGTGTCATTCTTTTCAATTCATTAAAGAAACATCTTGTGGCGACGCGCTCTCCCCAAGGACAGCAGTCCACATTTTACACAGAGAAATCTGCCGTGACTTAAAGTGGTATACATTTTTAAAAAATTGTATGTACACTGTATTCACCAATTTCTTTGTGTTCTTTTCAGTTTGCAAAAATCAAATACAGACCCTTTGTTATCTGAAAAGCACGAGAAAGTCTTGTGAGTGAGAAGCAAGCATAGCTAAAAGCAGTCAACAAGTAAACATACAATAGCACATAACACAAACAATAAATAAATATTTAATACAATAAACCAATCTTCTCATATCTACCTTGGGTTTTTTTTAACCTAAAACAATGCGTCACTGATTGAAATTCATCCCCAAAGTATCCCAACAATCAGATTGCAGCTATCTTAACGGTGGTACAAACAATCACATGCAAAATCTCTCCATTGGGAATGGTCGGAGCTCTAGCCAAGGAACAGCAAGGAATCCAAAAGTGGCTCACAATCATCTTCCAGATCCCAGACATGCAGCAATGGACTTAGTTCTCAGTTATCATTAGACTCTACAGCAAAACTACACGTGTAGAAGCTGACTAGAGGCAAAACAAAAGACAAAACGAAATTCAAGCTTGCAATCTGTCAACCATTTATCCAACACAGTAACCATGGCAGTACTGAAGCTGGTAGTAGGAAAACGCTAGTTCACACATATCCGTAGTTCACTGTAAGTAAACAGATATTCTGACATCATTGTCAGGGGGTTTGTGTTTTCCTTTGAACGATGAGAAGAAGAAAAAACACACGCAGATATTTGTAGACAAGGGACAGCAGCTTATTTTTAGCACATCGAGCTGAGTTTCAGACAAATGGCAGTAATAAGGGAGGTAATTGCTAGTCCATAATGAAGAGCTCTGTCTTTTGTTCAGACCCATAAAGGAAGGACAATTATTTAAGGTAATCAAATCAAGCTATCAGGGAAAAAAACCCCTCACAGACAAGCAATTATTTCCATCATGTATATGCTGGGCATGATTACTTGTTTGTTTGTTTGTCAGCTTTGTTGATAGCTGTGATTTGGCACACTAGTTGAAAGTTGCCCCTGACATACACTCGTAGACACACACACACATAGACGCAGGCACGCATGCACGCACACACACACGCACGCACGCACGCGCGCACGCACACACACACACACACACACTCACACACACACACTTTCTCTGATAGCCTTGTGGTTAGAGAGATGCATTCGTGATCTACTGACCCGGGTTTGATTCTCGTTCAAGAGGATTTTTCCTCTGGAGTTAACGTCAGTGCCGACTCCACTGTCCCGAAAAATCCTTCGTATGGGACTATAATAATAATAATAATAATGTATGGAATTTATATAGCGCTGAATCTTGTAAAGCAACAAATCAAAGCGCTCAGATTTTATTTCATACCACTTTAAGTCACGGCAGATTTTTCTCTGTGAAATTCGGGCTGCTCTCCCCGGGGAGAGCGGGAGAACGCGTCGCCACTTAGCGCTGCGCCACCCTTTCACCCTTTTTTTTTTTTTTTTTTTTTTTTTTCCCCTGCACTTTTTGTTTCCCCCATCCCGAGTGGCTTTTTTTTTTAAGAATTTTTTCCCGGGACAATCTTTTTGCCGTGGGTTTTTTTTTTAAAGTTTCCGCTAAATTTAAATTTGTGTTAAAACGGGAAATTCCGGGGGGTTTAAGGGACATTCCGAAAAGCTAAGGGGGACCTACCAACTCATGGGCCGGGAAAGAAACATAAACGGGGTTTCCCGTGTGGGGGGAACCCCGCATAACTTCTTGGGCGCAAAGGCTTAAAATCCTGTTTTCCTTTTTTGGGAAAGGGGGAAAGGGGGAAAGTTTTGGGGGGAAAGGTGACAAAATTTTAAAAAATGTTCAAAAGGGGAAGAACTTTTAAAAAAGAACATGCGGTGCTTATTTCCCTTAACCCCCGGGGGAAAAAAAGAATAAAGTTGAAAAAACCAACATTTTTTCTAAAACCTATACATTTTCCCCCCAAAACCCACCTCAAAAACCCACACAGGGCCCACACACTATATTCCTTGACAAACCTCAGGCATTTCTCCCCAAAATTTCTTCTGAGGGAGGGAAAAGGAATTCTTTAAAAATCTGGGGCCCCTTAGAAACTTGCAAAACATTTCCCTTTAAATTTTGGCTGACCTTCACTTGATTCCTTTCCTGAATTATCCGCTTTTAAATTTTATGCAGGGAAGAATTTATATGCAGAAGGAAGAAAAGTCCAAAAGAAAATCTTCTTTTTGTTTGAATTTTTTTGTTTTGCCTTTGTTTTCAATTTTCTGTTTTTTAACCACTCTAATTTCCCCCCCTCATCATTCTGTGGGAAATCCCCCGCACTGCTCTTTCAACTTTTCTCAATTTTCCCTTTCCCCGCCCCAACCCCTACCCAGGCCCCCTCCAGTCGAACGCACGCAGAACACTTTGCCCCGACGTTAAATCCTGTTCCGCTTTTTCCCCTAAGAGTTAGGCCCCTTGTTCTGCCCGGGGGGAACAGATGACGATTTTACTAAACCGCAATCATACGGGGACTGGGAAAGTAAAAAGGGACCAGTGCCCTTTTTCCCCCATTAAAACCTCATATGAAAGAACAACAAAAACAAAACCTCGGGTCAAATCCGCAAAAAATTACCAATGGAGGTTCCCCTTAAGGGCCACCAAAAATTTGGGGGAAAGGGCCGGGAAATTTTGTGGGTTTTTCGTTGATGGGGGTTCAGTGTTGCCTTTCTACTAAATAAAACCCTGGGGAGCTCCTTTTGTTTTCCCCCCCTATTGGGAACAATGATAAGATGTTCAAGGAAAGAGTAAAGATGAGATGCCCCCCAGGCTAGTGACCCCCCACAAACCCTTTTTTTTAAAAAATTTCTCCCTAAAACCCGCGACCCCAGAGGGGTTTTAAAGCAAAACTACAGTCCAAAAAGTATAAGGGAAAAACCCAAAAAATGAATCAAAGGGGTCTAAAAGAAACCAAGGGCCACTTAATCAGAGAGAAATGACTGTGTTTGCACGATGGTATGACTGAATTTAGGTAATGACAGCAATTTATACTACCCTTTACAAGGGGGCCCTCTCTATTCTTTCTCTCATCAAAAAAAAATTTTTTTGGCATCAACCCGGGCCCGAAGATACAAACCCCTGCAGTATTTGTCAAGTAAAATTTTTGGGAACCCCTTTTTTCAATGGCATCTTCTTCTTCTTCTTCAAGTTGGGGCCCCGGGCTGGTCCTCCCGAACCCCGCGATCCCTGGTTCTCCATTTTTTTCCCTGTTTCGGTCCCTCTCATGCTCCAAGTTTGGGGGGCCCTCTTTATTTTTGCGAATTTATTTTAAACTGTCGTTAATTTTTTTTCGTTGTCTTCCCTGCTCTTTTTTCCCCCAGATATTGCCACTTCCATAACAGTTTTCTTTCTCCCGTCCCGTTTCGCCCCGATTAAATGGCCCAAAAATTTAAAGCTGTCCTTTTTTTGATGGGGGTTTTAAAAAGGGGTCCTTGTACCCCCCCCCATTTTCCCTTCCCTTTTGCATTTGTTTTTTTTTTTTTCCTTGAGGGCCTTTCATGATTCTAAAGGATGAATCACATTTCCAACCGCTTCTAGCCCCCCTGTTTTGTGTCCCTTGGGTAGGGTCCAGCCCCTCACATTTCCCTAAAAAAAAGAAAAAGGGCCATAAAAAAAGGCTCTCAAAACAAGGGCTTTGTCTTTTAGGCTTTTCCTTAAATGTTTGGGAAAAATTCAATTTTAAAAGTTGTTAAAATTTGCCTTAATTGAACCCCAAATTTCCCTCCTTTACAGGGATGGGTTTCATTTTGGTATAACAGCTTTTTTTTGAGATCAACCCTGCAAATTTTGGGCTTTTTTTGCCCTTGAGCTGTTATCCTTTCCCTTTTTTCTTTTTTTCTGTTACTGTTGTTAAAATCTTTTGCAGTTTTTCTTCAGAATCCCGGGGAAAAAGGACTGTGTCATCTTCATATCTCAGGGTTTTATGTTGTGGCCACCTACACCCAAATTTCCCTTTTAAATTCTCAATATTTCGTAAAATTAAATTTTTTAAAATTAAACATTAAATAAATTAGCGGGGAAAAAGCAGCCCCCCGCCTCAAACCCCGGGGGAGGAAATTTGGGCCCCATATTGACATGTCCCTTGGGGACCCACCTCAATGGCTGGGCCCCCTTCCCCCCCTATTATTTTCTGAGGGCTCGAAGAATTTTTTCCCGTCGATGTATAGCCCTGCCAAATATCAAACAAGTCGGAGTGTCCCTACTTTTTTTCGAAACGCTTTTGAATCAATGAACAGAGGATAAAGGGCTTTTTGGACCCCGATGGATCTTTCCATGAGAGTTTTCAATGCAAAAGATTGCATTTTGGTTCCTTTACTTGCCCTGTTCCAAATTGCGTTTCTGATATTTCTGGGAGTATTTTATTTTCATCTCTTCATGAGTATTTCGTAAAAGAACTTGTGAGAGTGTGACTCATTCAGGCTGATTGTACGATGTTGGTCACATTCAGCTGTACCCAGTTTCTTAGGATCCGGCAATGTTGTATGGACTTATATCTGTCGGAATCTTCCTGTGTCATATATATTGTTTAGTAGGTTGTGACTGCCTTAATTCCCACTTCATCCAGGGCTGTTATCAATTCAGATGGGATATCATCAGGTCCTGGGCATTACCACTTTTCATTTGCTGAAGTGCATGTCTGCACTTGTCTTCCATGATTTTTGTGGCCATCTTCGTCTGTAATATGAGGAGGATGGAACTCTGTCGTCGTGGTATTACTCTTCGATGTTATTCTGACACCTGTTAGAATATCTTCTTTTTCCAATTGTACATCTCCATCTCGCGACTTTATACAACCATGTTTTTAGCAGATTATTTTTCCCTGTCACATCTTTTATTTTTTCATGCATAAGTTGTTTCTATCAAATTTGCATTCAAATTTCAATTTCCTTTGCACTGCATTTGTCCTATTCTTCTGGGTTTCATTACATTTTTTTTCTTAACCGTTAGTCAGAGTTCTTTATACTTCTTTTCATTCTTTTTGCCTTTTCTCCTGTTTTCCATTTGGTTTAAAATCTCAAAAGCTCATCCACTTCTTATGGTTCCTTTCTATTTATGACTGGGTATATATTCTTTTGCTGCCTCGTTGATGATGATGCTATTTTCTATCATCTGCCATTTTTGTCCTCTGTAGTGGTGAGTTGATCTAGGCCATCGAATTTGTTTCCAACTTTGATCTTGTATTTTTCTTTGATTTCTTCGTCAGTTTGTAGCATGTTCATTTGCAGTTTTGGTGTTCCTTTTGCTTTTGACAAATTTTTCAATTTTAGTCGCATTGTCCCGATAACTGGGACATGATCAATGGCATATGTAGAATGAGTATAAAGCTTGATTGCGCTGGCCTACGATTCTCATGGGATCAAACTCGTGACCTTTCAGTCAGGAACACCGTGTAATAACTACTGTGCCAAAAGCAGTCCTACAGGTTCAGATCTTAGAAACCATCAAGATATGAATGTCATTTTTTTAACAGCCAGACCTCACTATCTCCTCTGAAAGACCAAGAAAAACAAAGCAAAACAAAACAAAAAACCCAACAAAACTGTTCAAACAAGCCAAATCAGAAAATCTAATAACAAGAAAAAAAGAAACATAAACCCTAAAATAATATAAAATGGTCAGAAAGAATACACTGCATTTTACAAGGCTTTCTGGAGGGCATATTGTTTTACCCCTTTTTTGGTAATAGAGTTTGTGCAAACGTAATGAAATATACTGCCGTTTGCAAATCGAGTTAGTTTCTGCACCTATGGATGTATGTTTGTATTCCCGCATCCATATTACAGTACGGTTTCCATCATCTCCCTACCCACCCCTCCCAACCCGCTCACACACATCTTGCATATTCTTTTTCCCACACAAACATCCATTTCTAAACATGATTATGTGTGCAAGCACACAGGCATACAAGCAGCCACACAGTCCCACACACGATAGTACTCCCCTCCACACACACACACACACACACACACACACACACACACAACACACACACACACACACACACACACAACACACACAACACACACACACACACACAACACAACACACACACACACACACACACACACACACACACACACACACACACACACACACACACATACTTCTCTGCAGGCAAGTGCAAGTGCAACATGCTGGGGGTGAGACCAGTAATTCAGACGAAGATAACTGGAAAAATTGTAAGAAGGGAACCGGCCATATTTCCCAGACTTTCTCCAGGGCACGGGCAAAAACGATGCAGTCTGGAGGAAAAGAAAGAAGGAGGAATAAAAAAAGAAACATGCAAATGGGTTGGAAGAAGGAGAGAAGGAGGGAGAGAAGCCCTTGGCCAGCAAAAGGATTAGGATGCCTGCCAGAGTGGAGTTCTAGTGTAGAAAATGAACGTCTTCCTTGAGAAATTAACTGTTGGTTTCCATCAGATGAAAGTAGATATTTGGGGTTGTGGAATGCAAACATCAATGCACGCTTGATTATTGGGCCAGCAGAGCCTGAGCACACTGCTTTAGCCACCAGGCTACTACCCTCTTCCTCTAAGAAAAAACAACAACCACAGAAAACCACAAAAACCCTATCCATCCTCCACAAACCCACCTTACAATCCTACTCATGCACTCCTATACACATATATTCCTATGACCTACAAACAAGAAAAACCTCAGGTGTTATTCTCCCTAAATTTTTAGCTGATGGAGGTAATGGAACTCCTTAAAATCTGGTTCATCAGATAAAGGCATACCTTCAGGTCCAGGCTGGTCCTCACTTGATTTAGTGCCTGAATTACCTGCTTTGTGTAATGCAGAGAAGTTGGCTGAACAGATAAGAAACAAAGAGAGTGAGTGAGCCCTACTTCTTGTTCTGGTTTTTGGTTATTGATTTGGTATTATTTGTTTGCAGTTTACTGTCTTACCATTCTTTGTTGCTGCCTCCTCGTGTCTGGGAAGTTCTCGTCCTGCTGTTACAGCACTGATGTTTGATTTTTTATTTCTCTGCCCCAGCCATGCCCAGGCTTATACTCATGGTGCATCCTATGCACTCCTGCTGGATGTCTTTGGTGGAGTTTAGTATTGCCTGTCCTGAGTTAGTATACCCATGATCCCCACCCCCTCTATTGGCGATAATGATAGGTCACTTGAGTAATGACGCTGAGGTAAACGCCCACTTAAGGTAGTGACCACCACAGCATCCCTCCAATGATCTAAACCCATGGATCTCTAGACCTAAAGAAATTGATACTAACTCCCCACAGTCACAAAAGTGTAAGGGAAACCGAATCTGAGGTCACAATGAGACATGAACAGCCAGCACCACAGAATCATGAAGAATTTGCCGTAATTACACGATAATCAATGATGATGATAATGATGTAATGATGATGATGATGATGATGATGATGTAATGATGCGTTTCAAGAGTATTTCACAATGCTTTTTCCTATTTTTTGTTTAATATATTCCCGGGGTCAACCATTCCCGAAATTACAGCCACATGCATTCCCTTGTCAGTAGTTGAGCAACACTCCGCATGCAACCGTTAAATGGATAAATTATATGTAGGGTATATTATGGATAAATTGTAATTTTCCCGTACCTTGCTACCATGCGTTATCACATTTCTTTTATAAACCCAAATTCCTATACATAATGAATTTTTCAATAGAAAATAATCCTCTTTCCCAAAGGAAAAAAAAAACCACAAAAACAAACTTAACAAAAAAAACCCCTTAAGTACAAAAACATTAAAAAATCATAAAACATGTCAGAAAAAAACTAAATAGATTTTACAATTTCTAAGGGCAAACTGTTTCACCAAACTTGTAAAAAAATTCCAAAACCCAAAAAAAACCTGCACTTTTAAGTTCAACCATTAAGGAGAGTTCCACACCAAATGAACAAAATCCCCTGAAAACATCCCCAAAAACACAAACACCCAACCAATTTAAAAACCCCTTTCACCAAAATAAAATTTTTCCCTAAAAACAAACCCCATCCCCCACCCCAAACACCCCCACAACCTTTTAACCCCCACCCCTTCCCAACCCCCCCCAAAAAAACGCCCACCCCACCCACCCACCCCCCCCCCCCCCCCCCCCCCCCCCCCCCCCTTTTTTTTTTTTTCCCCCCCCCCCCCCCCCACCCCCCCCCCCCCCCCCCCCCCCCCCCCCCCCCCCCCTTGCATTTTTCAGAAAGGCCTCCACCACCATCTCAATTCTCATACACCCCTTGTTTTTTTGTGTTTTTTTTTCTCGTCTAATATCACTGAGAGTGAACAGACGTAAAATCGAAGACAACAACAACACATATTGCATACTCTTTTCCCCACACAAACATGCATTTCTAATATATGATTATGTGTGCAAGAACACAGGCATCAAGCAGACACACACGCCACAAACTTTTCTCTCCCCCTCACACACACACACAACACACACACACACACACACACAACACACCCACACACCACACCACACACCACACACACACACACACACAAAACACACACACACACGAAACACACACACACACACACACACCACACACACACACACACACACACACAACACACACACACACCACACACACGCACAACTTGTCTGTTTGGCATTGCAAGTAAAACAAGTTGGGGGTGAGAACCAGAAATTCAGCCGAAGAAGATAAAATTTGATCACTGGGAAAAATTGTGAGAAGGGAACCGGCCATATTTCCGACTTTCTCCAGGCACGGCAAAACATGCATCGGAAAAGAAGAAAGAAAGGAATAAAGGGAGATGCAACGGGTTTGGGGGAAGGAGAGGGGGAGGAAGAAACCCTTGGGGGTTAGGGGTCAGCCAGGTGGAGTTCCCGTGAGAAAATAAGTCTTCCCCGAGAATTCACTGTTGGTTTCACAAAAAATAGATATTTTTGGGTTTGGGGAAGAAAAAATAAATGCCGCTTGTTATGGGCCGCAGACCCTTTAGCACCTGCCCAACCACCGGCTACTACCCCCCCCTAAAAAATTTTCCGAAGAGTGCCATTGGGGGCCATTTGGAAACAGTACAAAATTTACAAAAGCATCACAGGGAACGGTTTTAAAAACAAAAAGGTTTGCTTTTCCTTACCCTCGTTTAAAAAAGAATAGATAAATTAAATTTAAATTAAAAAAACAACCATGAAAACCACAAAATCCCTATTCATCCTCCACAAACCCAACTTACAATCCTACATACACACTCCTTCACACTTATATTTCCAAGACCTACAAACAAGAAAAACCTCAGGTGTTTTTCTCCTTAAATTTTCAGAGGATGGAGGTAATGGAATTCCTTAAAATCTGGTCCATCAGAAACAGGCATACCTTTAGGTTCAGGCTGGTCCTCACTTGATTTAGTGCCTGAATTACCTGTTTTGTTTGATGCAGAGAAGTTGGCTGAACAGATAAGAAACAAAGAGAGTGAGTGAGCCCTACTTCTTGTTCTGGTTGTTGGTTATTGTAATGGTTTTATTGGTTTGCAGTTTACTGTCTTATCTTTCTTTGTTGCTGCCTCCTCGTGTCTGTGAAGTGTTTGTCCTTCTGTTACAGCACTGATGATTAGTTTTTTATTTCTCTGCCCCAGCCATGTCCAGGCTACTCATGGTGTATCCTACGCACTCCTGCTGGATGTCTTTGGTGAAGTTTAGTGTTGCCTGTCCTAAGTTAGTATACCCATGATCCCCACCCCCTCTATTGGCAACAATGTTAGGTTCATTGAGGAATGACGCTGAGTCAGACGCCCACTTAAGGTAGTGACCACCACAGCATCCCTCCAATGATCTACTCCCGTGAAACTCTACACCCAAAGAAATTGATACTAACTCCCCACAGTCACAAAAGTGTAAGGGAAACTGAAGCTGAGGTCACAATGGGACTCGAGCAGCCAGCACCACAAAATCAGAGAGAATTTGCTGTAATTGCACACTGATCAGTGACGATGAGGATGATGTAATGCTGTGTTTCAAGACTATTTCATAGTAGTTTTTTTCCTATAATTATTTTGTTATAATATATTCCAGTATCAACCATTCCTGAAAGATACAGCCACATGCAGTCTTGGTCAGTTAGTTTGAGCAGCACTCCCGCAATAGCAACCGTTAAATGAATAAATCTCCACTATGTACTGGCCTGTGACTTTTATGGAACAAACTTGCAACCTTCCTGCCAGTAACCTTTGGCTCTACCCACTGCCTCATATCCGTGTGACAGTTTTGCAAGACCGAAATGCCGCCAAGACAGTAATGTGATTTTTCAATTAGGCAAATCTGAATGTCTCCTCCAAAAGACTGAGCAAAAACAAAACCAACAAAAATACAAACAAAATGAACAACAACAAAAACTAAACAGAGGTAAGTAACAAACAACACGAAATAAAAAAAATCATGACAAAAGACAACATGGTCAGAAAAAATACATAGCATTTTACAAGGTTTTCTAAAGGGCAAGCTGTTTCACTCTTTTTTTGTAAATAGAATTTGCGCAAACCTAATGAAATATACTGCTGTTTGCAAATCAAGTTAGTTTCTGCACCTATTGATGTATGTTTGCTATTCCCACATCCATATTTGAGTACGGTGGCCACGTCCCTGCTGACCAACCCCCCCCACCCCCCCCCCCCCCCACACCACACACATACACACATATTGCATACTCTTTTTTCCACACAAACATGCATTTCTAAATATATGATTATGTGTGCAAGCACACAGGCATAAAAGCAGACACAAACGCTCTCAAACCTTTATACTCACCACCACCACCACCCTCACATACACACATACACAGACACACACACAACTTGTCTGTAGGCATGTGCAAGTAAAGCAAGTTGGGGGTGAGACCAGAAACTCAGCAGAAAAAGATAAATAGATAACTGGAATAATTGTGAGAAGGGAACAGGCCATATTTCCCAGACTTTCTCCAGGGCACAGGCAAAAACGATGCAGTCTGGAGGAAAAGAAAGAAAGAGGAATAAAAAACAACAACATGCAACTGGGTTGGGAGAAGGAGAGGAGGAGGAGGAAGAGAAGCCCTTGGCCAGCAACAAGGATTAGGATGTCAGCCAGAGTGGAGTTCCAGTGTAGAAAATGAACGTCTTCCCTGAGAAATTCACTGTTGGTTTCCATCAGATAAAAGTAGATATTTTGGGTTGTGGAATGCAAACATCAATGCACGCTTGATTATTGGGCCAGCAGAGCCTGAGCACACTGCTCCAACCACCAGGCTGCTACCCTCTCCCTCAAAGAAAGTTTCCGAAGAGTAGGCCATTGTGTGCCGGTGGAAACAGATGACAAAATTGACAAAACCGCATAATAATAATAATAATGTATGGAATTTATATAGCGCTGAATCTTGTAAAGCAACAAATCAAAGCTGGATGTAAAAAAGCACATGGGTGCTTATTCCATTATTCTCGATATCAAAGAATAAATAAATAAATGAATTAAAAAAAACAACCATGGAAAACCCACAAAAACCCTATCCATCCTCCACAAATCCACCTCAAACTCCTACATACACATTCCTACACACTTATATTTCTATGACCTACAAACAAGAAAAACCTCAGGTGTTTTTCTTCCTAAATTTTCAGATGATCCAGTTAATGAAATTCCTTAAAATCTGGTCCATCAGAAACAGGCATACCTTCAGGTTCAGGCTGGTCCTCACTAGATTTAGTGCCTGAATTACCTGCTTTGTTTGATGCAGAGAAGTTGGCTGAGCAGATAAGAAACAAAGAGAGTGAGTGAGCCCCACTTCTTGTTCTGGTTTTGGGTTATTGTAATGGTTTTACTGGTTTGCAGTTTACTGTCTTACCATGCTTTGTTGCTGCCTCCTCCTGTCTGGGAAGTTCTCGTCCTGCTGTTAATAATAACAACAACAATAACAATAACAGTAATAATAATAATAATAATAATAATAATGATAATAATAATGATAATAATGATGATGATGATAATGATGATGATGATGATGATGATGATGATGATGATGATAATAATAATAATAATAATAATATATGGAATATATATAGCGCTTAATCTTGTAAAGCACAAATCAAAGCGCTTCAGATGACTTTTTTTATCGAGGATAATGGAATAAGCACTCATGTGCTTTTTTTTTACATCCAGTCCCCGTGTGTATGCGATTAAAAAAATTGTCATCTGTTCCCAGTGGCACACAATGGCCTACTCTTTCGAAAAGCGAAACAGGATTAACGTGTGCGCAAGATGTTCTGCATGCGTTCGCACACGGGGCCTCGGTTTATAGTCTCATCTGAAGGACTTACAGCACTGATTATCATTTTTTGATGTCTCTGTCCCAGCCATGCCCAGGCTAATACTCATGGTGCATCCTATGCACTCCTGCTGGATGTCTTTGGTGGAGTTGAGTGTTGCCTGTCCTGAGTTAGTATACGCATGATCCCCACCCCCTCTATTGGCGACAATGATAGGTTAATTGAGGAATGACTCTGAGTCAGATGCCCACTTAAGGTAGTGACCACCACCACATCCCTCCAATGATCTACCCCCATGAATCTGTAGACCCAAAGACATTGATACTAAATCCCCACAGTCACAAAAGTGTAAGGGAAACCGAATCTGAGATCACAAAGAGACGAACAGCCAGCACCACAGAATCAGAGAGAATTTGCTGTAATTGCACACTGATCAGTGACGATGAGGATGATGTAATGCTGTGTTTCAAAACTATTTCATAGTGTTTTTCCCTATATTTTGTTATAATATATTCCGATATCAACCATTACCGAAAGATATAGCCACATGCAGTCTTGGTCAGGTAGTTTGAGCAACACTCCCGCAATAGCAACCGTTAAATGAATAAATCTCCACTATGTACTGGCCTATGACTTTTATGGAACAAACTTGCAATCCTCCTGTCAGCAGCCCTTGGCTCTACCCACTGCCTCATATCAGTGTGACAGTTTTGGAAGACCCAAAAGCCGCCAAGACAGTAATAGGATTTTTCAATTAGGCAAATCTGAATGTCTCCTCCAAAAGGTAAAAAAAAGGTAAAGGAGTCCCATAACCTATAAGGTCGTAGGGGAGCGAAGCGTCAGAGACCTCAGTTCTGTAGGGGCCAACATATTGAGGGCGGCGCCCATCTCCTCTCCCTAGCTGCTTTACCTTCCCTGACCCTAAAGAGGGCAGGTACCCATTTACAGCTGGGTGAACTGGGGGAACTGTACTGAAGCCAAGGCGCACAAACGGTCACCCATCCAAGTGGTAACCACGCTCGACGCTGCTTAACTTGGCTGGGGGAAAGCGAGTGCTCCGACCACTGAGCTATCCCGTCCCCTCCTCCAAAAGACTGAGCAAAAACAAACCAACAAAAATACCAAAAAGTGAACAACAACAAAAACAAAACGGAGGTAAATAACAAACAACACGAAATTTAAAAAAAAGTCATGAAAAAAGACAACATGGTCAGAAAAAATACGTTGCATTTTTACAAGGTTTTCTTAAGGGCAAACTGTTTCACTCTTTTTTTTTTGTAAATAGAATTTGCGCAAACGTAATGAACTATACTGCTGTTTGCAAATCGAGTTAGTTTCTGCACCTATGGATGTATGTTTGCTATTTCCACATCCATATTTGAGTAGGTGTCCACATCCCTGCCTCCACACACACACACACACACACTCTCACATACACACATATTGCATATTCCTTTTCCCACACAAAACATGCATTTCTAAATATATGTGCAAGCACACAGGCGTACAAGCAGACACACACGCCCACAAACTGTTATACTTCCCCGTCACACACACAAACACACACACACACACGCGCGCGCGCGCGCTCGCGCACACGCACACACACACACACACACAACTTGTCTGTAGGCATGTGCAAGTAAAGCAATTGGGGGTGAGACCAGAAATTCAGCAGAAGAAGATAAATAGATAACTGGAATAATTGTGAGAAGAGGACCGGCAATATTTCCCAGACTTTCTCCAGGGCACAGGCAAAAACGACGCAGTCTGGAAGAAAAAAAAGGAGGAGGAATAAAAGAGGGGATGCAACTGGGTTGGGAGAAGGAGAGGAGGAGGAAGAGAAGCCCTTGGCCAGCAAAAGAGATTAGGATGCCAGCCAGAGTGGAGTTCCAGTGTAGAAAATGAACGCTTTCTCTAAGATAATTGAATCTAATAAAAAGTAGTTTTTTTCCTGCTGTGGAACACACACACACACACACACACACACACACACACACACACACACACACATATATATATTATATATATATATATATATATATATATATATATATATATATATATATATATATATTATATATATATATATATATATATATATATCTATATATATATATATATATCTATATATATATATATATATAATATATATATATATATATGTATATATATATGTATGTATATATATATACATTTTTTTTGCAGTTTGCAACCTTAAAAAGACATTTTACATTTTAACCAAATCAAATCCAGTCCAATCAAACTCTTTTGTTCCGAGGATAATGAATAAATACATCCAATACTCATACACTCACAGTAGAACTAGAACCCAGCAAACAACAACAGCAACAAAACCAAAAGAGAAACAAATCCA
>CM054142.1:9031639-9054139 GCA_028751875.1 Rapana venosa
ACTTTCAGTGAAAGAAATAATGAAGACAATGCACAAATACATAAAAATCCATATGTATCAAACACAATTCACTATTTTGATCTAAATGTATCTTCCTTATGTCTGGGTAAAATCAATATACATATATAGTTTTCAAAATTATAACAAGACGATACCATAACTTCGTTTGTGATGTAAATATCCTAATACAACAAACTTTTTCTCTTATTGATGGCGTGGAATATATATATAGACAGGCAGTGATTTTTACTACTGTTTTCTGCTCTAAGTAGATAATGTAAAGGCGTATCAACACAATCCCTTAAACATTTAATTCTTAAATCATTATACACAAAACATTCATAAAGGAAATGCTTTTCATCTTCAACTTTGGGTTTACAAAATGGACATTGTTTCTTCTGATGAGAGAGAGAACTCTGAACTCTGAACTCTGAACATTTTAATTGTACTTCGGCCTTGGGCCACAATACAAGTGAAAGGGACAAAGGGGAGTGGTAACAAGTAAACGAGAAAAAAAAACCCAACTTTCTATCGATTTTCCAGTAATAAAACACATTCCAATACATTACATACGACTAAGAGTGTCATCATTATCGTCCTCCTCAACACAGTCATGACCAAGAGAAAACATTGCTATGGGTGGCTACAATTCAAACACATCACCTTCAACATCGCTGTTTATGCTATAAGTTAACATTCATAAAGATGAAGTCTCAATCACTTTTCAAGTTTACATCAGCATAGGCATGATAGGCTACTTTTCAGCATTACTTGCTTTGCCAATACAATCACACACACACACACACATACACACAAACACGCACACACACACAGGTACACACACACATACACACAAACAAACACACGCACGCGCACGCACCACCCCCCCCCCCCCCCACACACACACACACACACAACCATTTCAAAGCAGTGTTAAATACCATGAACACATCTTTACCCTGTAATAAAATTGAGATGACACATCAATACCAGCATTAAATTCCAGCCAATTCTTTCTTTCTTTTGTTCACTGCGTGAAAAATGTACCTTGAGACACCATGCATTTGTTCGGAATTTGACACTTGTAATAACAAGTGGATTGGGGTTGAAGCTAACCCCCCAAGAAACTTGGCTCTTAAATCAGAATATGCAGGACACACAAACAGAAAATGATGTTCATCTTCCTTTGCTGACTTGCAAAATGGACAAGATTTCTTCTGGGGAAGATTGCTAAAGCGATGTACATTTGCATTAATAGGGAGAACATTAAATCTAGCTTGTGAATGGCAACTCTAAAACAGTAGGTATCCATGTCAGACACGTACTTTTCTTTTTCAAAAATGATTTTAAAAGATCTGTAATTGTCATATCTGTCACGGTCTCTTATAGTGCCAGACCATTCTTGTATGTATAGATCAACCATTCTCTGCTTAAATAGTCTTAAAAACACTTTGACCTGACCAACACCCTGCTGCAACCAAACAAAGCTAAATCCTGTCTTACATAAAATTTCCCTGATTTTCGACACCCAACAAACTTTACCCAGTTTGTCTAATCTTAATAACATCTGATAAGCTATATGTGGCAGTCTTTCATTCTTCATTTGTAATAATCTAAACCAATACCTTAAGACCGCAACACACGAATTAACATGAAGAGGAAATCTTCCCAAATCACCATAGACCATTGAATTTGGAGTTTTAACTGGTACACCTAAAAATCTTTTGCAAGCCATAGTATGAACTTTTTCTATATAATCTAATTTGTTTAAACCCCATACTTCAGAAGCATATAGCAGAATCGGTTGAACTTTAACATAAAAAATCTTAAAAAATGCTTTGGTAGTCATTTCCTTGTATTTTTGAAAAGCCTTATTCAATTGGACTACCGCTTTCTTACCCTTAGATGCTAGATGTTCAGTACCTCTTTTCATACTGCTCATTGTAGTAAATTGGAATCCCAAATAACAATAACTATTCACTACTTCTAGTTTCGTACCACCCAAAAACCATTGTTCATGTCGTCCTAAATACCCTCCTCTTCTGAATACCATGACTTTAGTTTTCTCAGTGTTCACATTTAATTTCATGTCATTGCAACAGTTCTGCAGGATATTTAATTGATTTTGTAAGCCATATACTGTTGTAGATAGTAAAGCCACATCATCAGCAAAAAGTAATATAAACAATTCCATAATGTCTGGCAAAACTTGTACACCATGTCTTCCTTTCACATTCATGTGAGTAGCAAGTTGATTTATAAATACAGAAAATAAAGTAGGACTTAAAACACAACCTTGTCTTACCCCAATAGGGCACTCAAAATATTCAGTAAATTCACAATTTGCACGTACACACGAGACTAAAGAAATATACATTACCTTCAAAGAAGCCAAAAATCTTCCATTCACACCTTGATTTCTCATGCATTCAAGAAGTTTATCATGATGAACAGAATCAAATGCTTTTTTTTAAATCAACAAATGCTACATATAACTTTCTGCGTTTCTTCATCATACATTTCTGGACGATAGCATATAAATTAAATATTTGATCTACTGTTGAGTACCCCCTACGAAAACCTGCTTGACTTTCAGAAATCATATTGTTGTCTTCTAACCAGTTATACAATCTTGCATTTAATATGGTTGTATAATATTTTGAAATAATACTTAACAATGAAACTCCTCTGTAATTATCTGTATTATCAGGATCTCCTTTTTTGTAAATAGGTATTATTATGGCTTTTGACCAGTCTTTGGGATAGACTCCTAAACTGAAAACAGTGTTAAAAAATTTTACCAAAAACTCCCGTACACTTTTGCCTCCATTTTTCAACATTTCAGCTGATATATTGTCAATGCCACTGGACTTTCCTATTTTGAGTTTAGATATTGCTTGCACAACCTCATTTTCAGATATATCTTAATTTAAAATATGTTCAGTTCCTTCCTGTAAATCAATATTCACACAGTTGCTTTCTATGTTTTCATCAAGGTTCTGAAAAAACACTTTTAAAATGATAAAACTAATATTGTTGTAAACTACTGCACGATTTCCACACCCCATACTCCTTACTTCTTTCCAGAAGTGAGAAGAATTTGAAATGTTACTTGCTAAAGATTCTGCTTTCATTCTTCTGTAACCTTGTTTTTTAGTCCTTAACAACCGTTTATAGATTTTCCTTTTTTCAACATAAATTAGCCTGTCCTCTTCATTTCTGGTTTTTCTGAAATTGTTTCCTTTTTCGCAACTTCACATTCATCATCAAACCATTCACTCTTTTTAATTTTATTTTTATGCCGAGACATCCTTTTCAACATGCATACACTAGCCTCTTTCACACTTTCAACAAATATGTCTAAAGCCTCTTCTAAGTTGTTTTCTATCATACTTGTGGCTATTGAAAATCTATTCTGCATATCAACAGTGTTTAAAGCCTTAAGAAATTCATCTTTCTTTTCCTCATTCCATACAAGTTTGTCATAAGATACCTTACTTTTAGAGGTATGAGAGAGAGACAGAGAGAGAGAGAGAGAGAGAGAGAGAGAGAGAGAGAGAGAGAGAGAGAGAGAGAGAGCGAGCGGGAGAGGGAGAAAGAGAGTGGGAAGAGAGAGAGAGAGAGAGAGAGAGAGAGAGAGAGAGAGAGAGAGAGAGAGAGAGAGAGAGAGAGAGAGAGAGAGAGTGGGAAGAAAGATAGAGAGAGAGAGAGAGAGAGAGAGAGAGAGAGAGAGAGAGAGAGAGAGAGAGAGAGAGAGAGAGAGAGAGAGAGAGAAAGAGAGGGGGGAGGGTAGGCGCAGTGGACGACGTAACAGTAGACTTTTGCAAAAATAAGGATGGGTTGTCATATTCATGGTTTGGAAACAAACTTTCAAACTTTTTATGAATAGAAGTGACTATGTCTATACACAGAGTAAACGTGTCCTCAGCTCTGTTGAGAGAGAGAGAAAGAGAGAGAGATAGAGATAGAGAGAGAGACAGAGACAGACAGACAGACAAAGAAAGAAAGAGAGAGACAGAGACACAAATAGTGTGATAGGGAGGGAAAGAAACAGAAATAGGGGTGAAGAGAGAGAGACAGAGACAGAGAGACAAAGAGAGAAAGAGAAAGACAGAAAGAAAAGGAGTGGCGTAGTAGAAGACGTTGTAACAGTAGACCTTTGCAAAAATAGGATGGATTGGTCATTTTCATACTTTGGAAACAAACTTTCAAACTTTTTTTGGAATGGAAGTGACGATGTATATACACAGAGTAAACGTGTCCTCAACTATATGTTGAGAGAGAGACAGAGCCAGAGACAGAGAGAGACAAAGACAAAGACAGAGAGACAGAGACAGACAGAGAAACAGACAGACAGAGACAGAGAGACAGAGACACAGAGTAACAGGCTTCGTTTGTAGGTGCTTTTGTGGTCTTCTGGAACTTAGTTTCCTGACCTCTTTCCAGCTCTGATTTTCTAGGTTAAGACACAGCATTTGAGATACAATGTTCACACTTATTAAATGCATAAAAACATTAAAAGAAGGTAAATACAAAGGTAAAGGTGTCCCATAATCTATAAGGTCGTAGTGGAGCGAGGCGTCAGAAACCTCACTTTTCAAGGGGCCAGCATATTGAGGGCGGCACCCATCTCCTCTCCCTCGCTGCTTTACCTTCCCTGACCCTAAAGAGGGCAGGTACTCATTTACAGCTGGGTGAACTGGGGGAACTGTACTGAAGCCAAGGCGCGCAAACGGTCACCCATCCAACTGGTAACCACGCTCGACGCTGCTTAACTTGGCTGGGAGAAAGCAAGTGCTCCGACCACTGAGGAGCTTTTGTGTCTTTTAGCCAAAAAAATCAAATTCAACGGGTAGCACGCTTTATTTGCAGACCCAGCTAATATCATGACAGGGGTATGGAGTCACAGTGACGTTTTAGATGCAAAATAGAGCAATGTCACAAAGTATGGAGCTTTTGTTTTCTTCCTTTCGTTCCCCCATCTATGTGACACGTCTGCCCTTATGTTTCCATGCTGCTTATTCTGATCTCCAACCCCAGATAGTCTCATCCGAAGGAAGAAAGAAGGAAGAAAGAGCGAGGCTGGGAATCAAACCCAGAACTTCACGGTTGACTTGTTGGCAGGCGAACGTCTTAACCATCCTGCCACCTTCCTTCCTTCCTTCCTTTCCACTTTAGTCTCCAAGAGAGTCTACGCGACTTAGAAGACCTACACCGTTTCTGCTGCTACCATTGCCATGCTTGCATTGACTGGACTGTCCATGCGAGGAACGCGAAATATAGACGAATTCACCTCATGTGGAGAATGTATGGTAATACAGGTGCAGAGTAATGGTCTAGAACTCATTGTGGATGGATGGTTATGGACAAGTGCTATAGGCCAGTGGTTCAGGCCCTTCAGCTTCAATACCACGGGTACATGAAGCTGTGGGTTCGGAGCCCAGTGGCGCCTCATGAATTGAGGGTGAAGCCTCTCTCTCTCTCTCTCGCTCTCTCTGTCTCTCTCTGTCTCTGTCTCTCTCTCTCTCTCTCTCTCTCTCTCTCTCTCTCTCTCTCTCTCTCTCTCTCTCTCTCTTACGCACACATACATGCATGCATACATACATACATGTATGTTTGTCCGTCGTGTCCGACGTACATACATACATACATACATGCACACATACAAGCATACATACATACATACATATACCTGCAGACAGACAGACAGAAACACATACACACACTCTCTCTCACACACACTCTCTCTCCCTCTGTCTCTGTCTGTCTGTCTGTGTCCGTCTTGTCTGTCTCTCTCCCTCTGTTTCTGTCTGTCTGTCTGTCTGTCTCTCTGTGTGTCTGTGTCTGTCTGTCTGTCTGTCTGTCTGTCTGTCTGTCTCTCTCTCTCTCTTCTCTCTCTCTCTCTCTCTCTCTCTCTCTCTCTCTCTCTCTCTCTCTCTTTCTCTCTCTTTCTCTGATGCACTGCCAACTCTGTAAGACATAAAATTTCAATAGTTTTAATGGAACTGAATTCAACAGATAACATGACATGTATGTAACGAAGACCAGTCAGTTAAATAAACAAACCATGGCACGCATGCACGCTCACAAACTGATGCATAAAAAGAATAAGAGTCAGGACAATCATTTATCTGTGGTGACATTAGAATCAACGTGTGTGTGTATGTGTAAGTGTGTATGTGTATGTGTGCGTGTGTGAGTGTTGTACATGTGTGTATATGTGCGCACGGGAGTGCGTGTGTATATACAGATGTACATGCGCATGCGCGCGTGCATGTGTGGTTGTGTGTATGTATGTTTGTGTAAATGTGTGTATGTGCATGCGTTCGTGCATGTGTGTATTTGTGTGCGTGCGAGCGTACGCGCGCGCGTGTGTGCGTGAGTGTGTGTGTGTGTGTGTGTGTGTGCGTGTGTGTAAAGTATGTGTGTGAGAGAGAGTGTGTGTGTGTGTGTGTGCGTGCACGCGCGTGCGCGGGTGTGTGTGTGTGTGTGTGCGTGAGTGTGTGTGTGTGTGTGTTTGTAGGGACTGAATGAAAGGAATGATAAATGATTACGTAGAAAAAAGATAGCGAGCAAAGGGAACAAAGCCATGAAGTTTGCTTGGGCAGAATGATAGAAAGTCCGAGAAGAAATGGGAGGAGGGGCGCTGAAGGGGAGGGTAGGGGGGGTTGAGATGTGGGGGGGGATGAGAATGGTGGGGGTAGGGGGTTTGATGGTAGTATTTATCTGTTGATATCAGAGACAGACGCACACAGCTATCAGATTCAGACACGTAAGCGTGTATCATTGCACATCATCCCAGAAAGAGAGAAAGGAGAATGGGTTTGAGAAAAGAAGATTAGGATGAGGAATAAGGAGAGCACAGGAAATGATAGAGAGAGACGCAGGAGGGGAGTGGGATGGAGAAGAAAGGGAGAGAGAGAGAGAGAGAGAGAGGGGGTGGGGGGGGGGGCAGAGAAAGAGAAACGAAGAGGAGGAGATCGAGGAGGATAGAGAGAGAGACCATATTGAACTGTTTCAGATATATGAAGCTCTTTTCTTTGTTCTGTTCTTGAGGGCTGTAATCAAATCTAAAATCAGTATAACTTAAAGGAAGTATAGTCATAAAGAAGAGCAATCATCTTGCAAAATAGGTTCAGTTCTTGGAGTGCTACCTACTCAAAGAACTACTCTCACTCTCACCAAGCATGCAAACACATCTGCCCCGATAGAAAACGGGGCAGGAGTGAGTTGAAATACTAAACCTTGGCTGCTGAGGCTGGCACTCTGCTGATGAAAATAGTCTGAACCTTCTGAAGCTTTGAATATAGAATATCGGCTGTTACCAAAAGTATGGAACCAATAAGGGATTAACCTCGTCAGAAACATGTTTGCGTGTTAAATTTCACTGAAGAAGTATGACAATGATTACACTGGTCTGGATATCGGTATTCATAGGAATCAAGAGAAATAATTATTTTTCAGTCCTAAAATCGATGTGCAGAAGAAGAGAGTTGAGACTGCAAGAGAGGGAGAGAAGTTACGAGAGAGAGAGAGAGAGAGAGAGAGAGAGAGAGAGAGAGAGAGAGAGAGAGAGAGAGAGAGAGAGAGAGAGAGAGAGAAAAGAATTTAAAAAATGACATCACAACTGAATTACCACTCTTTCCTTGCACACACAACAATTGCGACTTCATAAACAAAGTTACGCTCATGAAAACAATAGCACTACCTCTCCATACGACAATTGTGAGGGTTTATGGTCCAATGGCGTAACCAATATCATGAATAGAATGGAAGGTGCCAACAAACAAACCAAATTACGTCACATGGAAATATAAATCAAAAGTCAACAATTAAACTCCACGCAAGACAATTTCAGGTAAGAAACATCTCGAAGAATAAAAAAAAAAATTTCCAATCAACATTTCTCAAAAGCAATTACAAAAATATACAAAAATAAGAATTTCTAGAAAAAACAAACAAACCACGAACGAAATGTATTACTACAAGGTATATCAAATACAAAGAAATCGTCAAGGAAAGGTTTTTCAACAAACATGGTATTTCAAACGAATTGTCATAATGAAATCTACACCCAAAGAAGCTTGTATAGAAAACGCAGGTCAACACATCACGGTGTCTACATCAACTATCAACACAAGGTGTAACGTGTCATGGCCAGCAGTACAGAGTAAAATGTCTATTATGCCTCTTTCCTCCCAACCAGGCATGCTGCAGATGCGACCTGGTCTTCTGACTGTTTCTGCAGTGATTCGGTATTCCTTATCATGTATACAAGTGGAAGATGTATGATATTCGCACATATGTCAGCAACATTTTCAGGTCCTAATCTTGGCTGTTTTTGTGATGTATTTTTATATCTCAGATCATACTCATCAATACTGAAAGAGTCACTTTTCCACATTGAATTCCTTTCTTCAATAAAAATACAAAAACCTGTTTTACATAGGTTGTAAGCTATCGTCAGTTCTTTGATCATTTTGTGACTTATGAATAGGAAAAGGTTTCAAAACGTTTGGTTTTTATGTTCATCGAGCAGATTTTCAGGTAAAGCTGCCTCAAAATAACAGAAAATCTACGTATCAGGCTGCGTGACCATTGGTAAAGAACTACACCACTTATAAATAGCTTTTGGGTTCAATCACAAGGAAAATGACATACTATAATGTAATTTTGATTTTCTTGTTGGCACTCTATGTTTTTGAATATGAACCTAAGCGTACACATGGTTAAATTAAGGGAAAAAAGCGTTCCTTCAAAATATGCTATGTTAAAGAACTTTTTTTTTCCCGAAGGAGGTGTAAGTTCGCTATAAGACGTATCTAAGACTTGTGAACGCAGAGCATACAGCCAGACCTTATCTTCATAGGGCGGGGGTGGTAGGAGGGGAATAGAAAGAACTATATTGGCATTACTTATTGGATATATTTATTCAAAAGAAGAGTAAACCTACAAAAAGTACGAGAGATAAAAATTACAACTAAGATCGTTATCTCTTTAAACATTGCGCCCTTAAGATTGTGGGTAAATGTCTTGATAAACAGTGAAGTTTCGTTTTAAAATTACAAACTAATAGGATGTTTTATAATAAACTTTCCCAAATGAGTGCAGAAGATTCCATATCGTTATTTGCAACAGGACATGGCGCCGCCCACAAGGCAAATCTCTGAGCTGGACATCGCAGACTACCAGCCAGGAAGGGTCACAGATGCAGCATGCCTCATTGGGAAGATAGGATCACATACGAAAACAACGTACATAAAAGGTGAACACTTCTCAGAAACAGATATTGCAAGGAACCAAACAAAACCACAGTCTCTAAACAAGACACCTGACCAGTTATGACGTCACTGTTCAACAGCAGACACATACACACATACACATACACAAACACACATCGTTCAGTGTTCGAGATCACGAAGTAGTTGGATTTCCTTATAGCACACATCTACAGCTGAAGTTCTGTACAACAAATAGTTCTTCCACAAATCATTAGAATGTGACTTGTATCAGTCTATGACATGATCAACTTGTGACATAATCTGTGACATGATCAATTTGTGACATGATCAATAATTTTATTTTCAAACTTGAGGTTGACAACTTTCAAGAATACCACCTCAGACAGAGCACAGGACACAGGATTTCATGAATAACGGAACATAAAATGTCTCTACTTTAATTTTTTTTTAAAATGTACCCACTTTGTCCACAACACCACACAGACCCACCCTATGTTTACCCTGCATGTCAAGTGTTTGTTTTGGACACTACCTTGTCATTAAAAGGTGTGACATTATGATTTTTTTGGCCTCAAATACTTCGCTAACATCGGTACATTATTGTACCGATCCTGTCTGTTGTTGTATCAATCAACTCCGAAAAGCATTGTCTTAGTGCTATGTCCAAACATGTATCAAACCTTGTTAAGATGGGCAAGCATAATCATACAATTTAAAAAGAAAAAGAAAATACCTGTTTGTCTTTGAAACTAGCTGATCGTAAGAAACAAATATTTCGCCCTATGATTAGCTTAGATGCTTGTTTAAACGATACCACAAAGCATACCCAACAACTAAAATGATCACTTTCTCATTACACTAGATAAAACAAACAAGAGTTGTGATGGGTTTTTTTTCTATAGGAAAAAAATGCTTGTCTGGACTTAACTTTGATTTTTTAGGATTTCAGCATGACTTCTGTTTATGTTACTAGTACTTTCTGAAGGTCTTAGAACAACAAAGTGTGCGGTACTTTACAGTATCAGTTCTACAAACTGACAACACGAACGAAAACAAAAACCGTCGAAAATTCACAGAAAAAGATCTGGGCACGAGACAACAGAGAGTTGACAATCTTCCACAACTGCATATCCAAAACTTGAGTTGCATATTATGATTCTTCGGAAGATGTTCAGCCAAGAGACATATGGCACACACGTATAGTTTGAAAGTGAGTCTGCGAAGTAAAATGGAATCAGAGACACTGCCATTATAAGATGCTTATTGATAGGTATGCTAAAGTAAGCTGCTTTTTGCAATAGCAAAGAACCTGCTTTTTATGAATAATAAATCGGATGAGAAAACAACGCTGTTAAAAGATAACATACACACAAACAGTGAAGGAAGCTTTTACAAGGTATGAAGCAAAGACCAAAGCGATTTCACTATTATTAAATGAATTAACATGAAATAAAACCTATTGAATGACATTTAATGAGTCGGCAGAACAAAATATCTTGCTCTGAAAGTCACAAGCCGCAATGTGATTGTCAGGTACTTTAATAATATCCAACAGTTTTAAAACTCATCAGACCTGTAATACTCAGAAATAAAAGTGTCGGGTTTTTTTTCCGAATTTTCTTTTTTCTTTTAATGCTGGCTGGTTATACAGTTTACTAGCCAAATCATGGTTACATTTTTTCTTGTTTTCACTGCTTTCAGATTTCTTTCCGATTTAAATAAAAACTGGCCCAGAATTAAGAATAATGCACAGCAAACATCAGAGAGAGTAAAAAAGACAGTGATACCCAGCCATAGTAGTAACCTTTGGCTATGGGTATGTTTGATATATCTACCAGTATACTACTTGGTTTTCAAACTTTTCATGATTATCTGGAAAATTTTAATTTTGTTATATAATGTTTCTCTAGTCACAAAATTCGTTTTGCTTTGTATAACATGTTTAACCTCCCTGATCAGCAAGAGATTATGAGATTGTGTTTTAGCAGAAAGCAGCAAAGCCACGGGCATTGAAATTGCCAAAGGGTTATTTTCAATTCAGAATGAATTAGATTTTAAAAAAAAAATTAGCCACCATGCCCAAACAACCTGAAGAAATGAGTTTGTGTGGATTGTGCAAACATCGAACATCAAGTTCACATGGTAAGTACAGCAAAACCGATTCATACTCTGTCATATCATCATTTCTGAGTATCTAAATACGTGAAATACAACAAACATTACCAGCACGGACAAAATAGCCTGTATCTGTACAACACATTATTTATTATTATTATTAATATTATTTAAATTTCTCCACTGAATAGTCAGTTCTTTCATAAACCTCAAGTAAAAAAAACCAACATGTGTGGAGAAAGCGAATAAATGGAAAAGAGAAAATGAATCACAAGGAAAGGTGGACAGAGTTGTCTGCCCCGCAATGTTCAGTAGATGTATTATGCACAGCTTGTTTAGCAGCATGGAGTGAAGTCAACACAATCAGAAAGCACAACCTTCACAAGATAATCATCATTCTTGGAAACGACAGCCGAGCCGCCATCGTTGTCACGTGGTGTCATAGATCAAGGGAGGTAAGTCACAACATGTCAATGACAAGGGAGGTTACTGGGCAGGAAGGGGCCACAACTTTTTGTCACTTTGTTCCAAGCAATACTTTTTTCTCTTTTTTTTTAAAATCTGTATTTTTTCAGCTTTCTGTGTGCACGAAACCAAGCAGGGAAGAGTTTGACGTCACGTGCATAAGAATTATGTGACTAGAATATTTGCAAAGTTGACAGCAGTCTTCTGGACAAATGGAGCATAATTATTGAAGTTTGTATGTCTCTGGATGCAAACAAAGATAAACTCTGCTGATGAATCCATCCTGCACATAATACAACAGTGTCCAGTTGTTGTGCTAGTTGTTGTTCTTCGACTTATTCTTCTTATTTGTCGATCCGCATGTGCTGCAAGTTATACAGCTGACGGTTCTCTTACAATGTAAATACTCCCCCCACCTCAGCCAAATTCCTCACGCGCAAAAGCCTGGAAACATTCGCTTGCATTTAACACCAACTGCTGGTCCCCAAGATAACATATCTCAACTCAGTTGGAACAAGCATACACAAACACTTCATCAACACTTTGCAAAACATAACGTTTACAAAATAATCTTCATTCTCGCAAAAAGAAACACTTCATTACGATCAAAGATGCGAAGTTACACACACAAACGCATGCACCAAAAACCTGTGATTCAAAAGAAACAAAGATTTTGTTGTGGAAAACTATTTTCAGTTCACAACCACGATCTCTGAGAAGTCTGCCAATGACTGGCACTGAATTCTTGTCAGGATATTTATCTCTGCGCATCATCTTGTCTAAGGAGAGCCATTACGACTATTCATCGTTTCTGCAGTCAATATTCCTGTCTGATCCTCCTGCTCATCTTTCATTGATGTCTATACAGTTTGCACAGATCCATGAAAGGTCGGGGCTAGAGGCGGGAATCTGCAAGAGGGAAATGAGGTGTCAGTGATGTTCTGGGTGTAAAGAGACATGCCGCCAAGAAATTCAGGAGGAAACGTTATCAGTCTCCGTATCAGAATGCTTCAGAAGCAATTTGACAGTCCTTGCATTCTGTTTAGTGATAGCAAAACGATTTTGGTCGGGTGTGTGTGTGTGTGTGTGTGTGTGTGCGTGCGTGCGTGCGTGCGCGCGCGCGTGTGTGTGTGTGTGTGTGTGTGTGTGTGTGTGTTCTGTGTCTTTAGAAAAAAACAACCAAATCAATGTACGTGGTTCCACAGTCCAGAAAAATTACTGTATGAATGTTAATGAACAGTTCCGAATATTTGCCAGTGACATACATTCTTGAATACCGTCCATGGAATTGAATATGGATGAAACCTTCACAAAAACAGGTGGCTTTTTTTTCGGCTATTAGTTCCTTTTCATATTCATTCTCCGAGCTAAAATAAACAAGGAAAAGACTTTTCTGTCCAACAAAATAAAATCAAACAATGGAGTATTGAATTCAGTTATCACAAATCACATTTAAGTAAATCCTCTCATTACCAGTCAAGAAGCACATTCTGCACAGCCAGGGAATAATTATACTGTACACCACACTCCGATGTACATGATTTCACCTTGGATCCACAATGTGAAGAAGAATCGCATAAAAGTAGCTCCGCAATCAATGAAACAACTTGCGTCACACAAAAGCAGATTTCACAAATTCTTCACCACAGTTCATTCTGCAGACCAGCCTGACCGAATTCCAGACAGAAGCTGTTCCGGAAAACCTCAGTTTTGTCGATCAGATACAGTCCGTGGCCAGAGTTTGCGTGCGTGGAGTGTAGCCCCTTTCCTCCCTGTCCCTAGCAATCACAACCATGAGATGAGTGAGGTGGTCTTCCCGTCACAGCCGACCTGTCTCAGCCACAGGAAGGAGTCCATGGAGAGGAGACGGGTTCCTCGTGACAGAGTGACGACGTGAATGTCCGTAGAGCGTGAATTGTCTGTCCCTAATGAATGCTCCTTAAAGGAGGCTGCTGCCTCGCTTTGAAATCCCTACCGCCAGTACCCACGTTAGTGACATCAGCAGGGCCGTCCAGTGACGTGCTGATGACGTCCTGTGCATGGCGGACCCTCCTCCGTTGTGGGTGTAGTAGCTGCTACCTTCTGCAACACACACAACGACGTAACATCATGTAGGAGACAAAGCCATGCTGGGCAAACACTACCTCTGTTAACATTTATGCTGAATAATGTTCGGGTTACTTTTGTATGATTTACATCATATTTGTCTGTTCAGACTACAAACATCTTATCAGAAGGCATCGCCACTGCTCTCTCTCTCTCTCTCTCTCTCTCTCTCTCTCTCTCTCTCTCTCTCTCTCTCTCTCTCTCTCTCTCTTATAAAAATGATTAAGTGATTGACTTGATTGTTTTCATTGATTTGTCAGTCAGGTTCTGATTTCATTCTGTTTGTGTGGTGTTTCCTGGGCAGTGGCAGGTTGTTTCTTTGTTTGAGTTTTTTCTTTATATTCTATGAGGGCTGGTGTAAAGAAGCCTATGGCTTCGCTAATTATCCTCAATTAAATGTTCTCGTTCTAGCTCTCTCTCTCTCTCTCTTCTCTCCCCTCTCTCTCTCTCTCTCTCTCCTTCTCTCTCTCTCTCTCTCTCTCACTCTCTCTCTCTCTCTCTCTCTCTCTCTCTCTCTCTCTCTCTCTCTCCCTTGCTTTGCTTTGTTTTGCTTTTCTTTCCTCTGCCATACAGCGATCCGATTTTGCCAATGAAAACCCACTATCCACAATCCTGTCAATCATTCCCGGAGTCAACATAATCATAGTTAACAAATAATCACAACTGCTTGCATGCAGTTGACCCTAGTTTGCACTGATTGTCTCTTTGTGCCTGTGTTTGCCGTTGACGTGGACAGGTTTATTTAGCTTGTGGTACCCTATGTGGTGTCGTTAAATGATGTTCATGTCACTAACTGGATTAAGACGTTCAACTGAGCGAACCGAGTCCAAACGGAACTGAAAGACATTTGAAGCAACTGACGATGTCGTTATATGCCAACACACACGTAAACACGCCCTAGATTAAGAGCTACAGGAATATATGAACTCAATAAAAACGAAGTCGAGACTGCAAATGTAAAACAAAACCTCTGTAACTACCCCGGGAAAATATGTTAATTCACTAGTTTACACGCTCACAAAGGGAATAGAAATTGTCAGATTTGGAATCGTTTGTCTCGCGATGTGCAGACTGTACACTGGTACCCCCCCCCCCCCCCCCCACACACACACAGTAAAGAAAAGGAAAAAACTAAGCTGCCACAGAAAGTGTCCAGACCAGGGGCACAAGTTCTTATCTCCGTTGAGCTTGGCAACTTTAGGACCACCACCACTTAAGGATACAAACATGTAGGGACAGAGGTGGTAGAAAGACACTGAAAAGGGATGAAAGGGGAACTGGAAATAAGGGGGGGAAGAGAGAGAGAGAGAGAGAGAGAGAGAGAGAGAGAGAGAGAGAGAGAGAGAGAGAGAGAGAGAGAGAGAGAGGAGAGAATGACAATGACAAATTCTTTGATTTCGAGGATATTGAAGAAGCACCTATGTTTTTTTACATCTAGTCCCCAAGTAGGTTGCTCTGTCACTGCCTTCTCTAGAGGAGGGAGAGAGAGAGACAGACAGACAGATAGAGACAGAGAGACAGACAGACAGACAGACAGAGACAGAGACAGACAGAGAGAGAGACAGAGACATGCGACAGATTGCGAAAGTTTTATTCATTATAGGCCTTGGCCCCTCATGAAGGGGTGGTGTGTATATAATCAACATTCCAAATCATGTTGTACAGGAAACGTTTATAAACAGAAGACAGAGACAGACACAAAGCCAGAGACACACAAAGACAGAGACAGAGAGACAACGACAGAGACAGAGGGACACACTGTGTGTGTGTGTGTGTGTGTGTACAAGCGAAATGACTGGCATTCATCGTCAACCCAGCAGGGGAGGTGTTGAAAGCCGGCCTTCATTAGCACTGTCCCGCTAGGTCCATAAACAAGCAGCTGTCACTGTGGCCAGGGTTCGGGCCCATGGCAGCTCTCCAGTCAGGCAGGCTTGTTGCCTTGGAGGGCAGCTCACAGTGTGGTGCCACTCTCATGCTATGGGCTTCGAGACCATTGTCAACGTGTGAAAAACGTGGGTGGTTTAAAAGCTTAGGTGGTTCGGTTGATATGTGTGTGTGTGTGGGAGGGGGGGAGGGGGAGAGGGTGGGAGGGTGGGTGGGTGAGGGGTTGAATGTGTGTGTGTGTGTGTTTTGCTTATGTCTTTGTATGTCTGTCTGCATATCTGTCTCTGTTTCTGTTTAATTTCTTTCTGTCTGTCTGTCTCTCTGTCTCTGTATCTCACTCTCTGCCTGCCTATGCAAGCCTGTATACCTTTCTGTCTGTCTATGTCTCTGTCTCTCTGTTTGCCTCTCTCCCCCTTTTCTCTCTGTAATGGATTCTATCTGTCTGTCTGTCTGTCGTCTGTCTGTCTGTCTGTCTCTCTCTGTGCTCTAAAAGGGACGACAGATTAACCTCCCAAGCATACAGCCCGAACGGTCAGGGCAAAATCGATCCCAAACAACGCGTCTCTCACCCTTAAATCGTTTGCATACAACAGAGAGTAAAACTCTAAAACTTATGTACATAAATTGATGTGAAAAATTCATCAAAAACTTCCATCTCTCAGCCCTAATCTACCACACACCAGCAAGATTCAAACCTCTGAAACCTTCAAGTAAGAAACCATTTTCCTTAACCATTCAGCTCCTTCTAACGCCTGCAAACAGGGTAACGGAAAAGTAAACGAGGGTGACATCTGCATTCTGCAGTGAGTCAGCCCATGCCGCTTTTTATCGCAGCGCTGGGTCCACAGGTGCAGCGACTGTTTGCGGGATGCTGGTTGGGTCAACACGGGCAGCAGATAGGACACGATCAGCGGAGAGCCCTGTGGACGTCTAGCTGCGGCCCGTCTCTGTCTGCCGGCAAGAAAGCAGATCAGGTCGCCGCATCTCTGACACTGGATAGACTGATAAGCTCGGTGGTGGGCGTGCTAGGCTTGTTTGTTTTCGTAACAGTGCGTTTTATTGGGTAAAACCGGATCAGGTCATCTTTCAAAACATGCAGTGGATGAGTTGTTGGAGATTCGAGTTTGTTTGT
This sequence comes from Rapana venosa, assembly GCA_028751875.1. Taxonomy (NCBI): domain Eukaryota; kingdom Metazoa; phylum Mollusca; class Gastropoda; order Neogastropoda; family Muricidae; genus Rapana; species Rapana venosa. The sequence goes on from CM054142.1 coordinate 9,048,584, forward strand.
CCTCGTTACTATTGAGTTTTTATTGCGAAACTAGAGTTGCTGTAACTAAGGGAACTGTTGCTGTGATTGTGTAATATTTTCTTTTCTCTTGTTTATGTAGAAATTTCTGTACATCATGTTCGAAATGATTAGATTACGCACACTGGCAACATATTGCATATAGCTTGGACTCAATGATTAGATTGTTTTCTTTGTTTAAGTCTTCTTGTTGGTAAGTTACTGGGTTGTTTGTTTGGGGTTCACTTTTTAGGGGGGGGGGGGGGGTACCGGGTTATAACATACTGTTTTAAAACGGTTTTGGACTTATCTTTTAGACTGATAAAGTCAAAAAGTACTCAGGGTTATGAATTTCACTTTGCAAAATTTGGCACCAGTTGAATAGTGGTTTCACTTAGTCTAAAAAATGACACACAACCAGAACAGGTTTGTATAGTGGATTTTGTAATTGGGTGTGGTAACCAATTTTTAAACCGATAAACCCGATGGCAGTCATGATCTTCAAATCTCGCATATGTTGGCATTGTCTGGTGACCATGATACATGGGTGTCTCAAATCTGCATGCATGATGGCACAAGCCAATCCATTGCCTTGCCTTGTCGACCGTGCATAATGTCAGTCTCCATTGAGAATGTAGGCAGTGGTGGTACGGCATAGCGCCCATCGAGGAGTGTTGAGAGAGAGATGTAGGGCATTACGCCGTTAATGTAGGGGGGAGAGGGGTAAGATAGAGGAGAGGAAGTGAGGAAGGAGGAAAGAGGAGGGAGAGAGAGAGGGAGGAGGGAGAGAGGGAGAAGAGAGGGAGAGGAAGGGGGGAGAGAGAGAGGGGGAGGGAGGAAGAGGGAGTGAGAGAACTGAGAGGAGAGGAGGGAGCGAAGAGAGGGGGGGAAGGGAGGGAGGGGAGGGGAGGGAGAGAGAGAGAGAGAGAAGGTGGAGGGAACTCTGAGCTGGAGGGAGAGAGAGAGAGAGAGAGAGAGAGGACTCGAGATGAACGAGAGAGAGAGAGAGAGGAGAGAGAGAGATGTTATTCATGAGTGAAAGGAATAAGCATGTTAGTAGTAGGGATTTTTTCCACTCCTAACGCTTAGTACGAGGGGTAAAAACCAACAATATAAAACAAGCGATATTGATCATGAAGTTAAGAGTGTGTGTGTGTGTGTGTGTGTCTGTGTGTGTGTATGTGTGTGTATGTGAAAGTCAAAGTTTTTTTTTTGGTATCCAGGTGGTCATTGAATATGAAGTTCAATTGCTTGTGTGTGTGAGAGTATGTGTATGCATGTGTGCGCGTGTGTGCGAAAGTGCTTGAGTGTGTGTGTGTGTGTATGAAAGTCAAAGTATTATTTTGTATCCAGGTGGTTCATTGAATATGCAGTTCAATTGCTTGTGTGTTAGTGTATGTGTATGCATGTGTGCGCGTGTGTATGATAGTGCTTGAGTGTGGTGTGTGTGTGTGTGTGTTGTGTGTGTGTGTGTTGTTGGTGTGTGTGCATTTGCGTGTTAGAGACAAAAGAGAGAGAGAGAGAGAGAGAGAGAGAGAGAGAGAAAAAGAAGACAGACAGACAAGACAGAGACAGAAACAGAGAGACAGACAGACAGCGAGTAGAAGAAAGAGAGACAGGCAGACAGGCGACGGACGGACAGACAGACAGACATAGACAGCAGACAGACAGACGAGACAGACAGACAGCAGCAGGACGACGGACAGACGACGGCGGACAGACAGACGAGACAGGGCAGACAGACAGACAGACAGGACGGACGACGACAGACAGACACTAATACAGGCAGGCAGAACTAGCGCACGACGACAGACAGACGCAAGAAAACAGACAGACAGACAGAGAGACAGACAGACAGACAGATAGAAATGATGTCAGGAAGGCCGAGAGGAGGAAATGTGAAATGTCCTTGTGGGTTTTCCCGACTTGAATTGCTTCAATCCGTTTCTAGATTGCTACTTTTAGATGCAAATTGCTAATGCCTGAAGAGAGAGAGAGAGAGGGAGAGAGAGAGAGAGAGAGAGAGAGAGAGGAGGGAGGAGAGAGAGAGGAGAGAAAGAGAGAAGAGAGAGAAAGAGAGAGAGAGAGAAAGAAAGACAGACAGAGAGGCAGAGACAGAAAGAGACAGAGACATAGAAAGACAGAGAGACAGATAGGCAGACCGTCAGATGGACACCATAAGAGAGAAAGGGGAGAGAGAGGAGAGAAAGAGAGAGGGGAGAGCGAGAGAGAGAGAGAGAGGAGAGAGAGAGAGAGAGACGGACAGACAGATTGACAGACAGAGGTACAGACAGAGACAGAGAGACAGAGAAACAGAGAGAGAGAGAGAGACAATGAGAGAGACAGAGACACAGAGAGACAGAGACAAACAGAGAGACAGACAGCTACAGACAGAGAGACAGCAGAAACAGAGACAGAAAGAGAGAGGACGAGACAAAAACGGACAGACAGATAAAGAGAGACAGCAGACAGAATACAGTTCTGTGGTCGTCGAAGCACTATCACTATCCATGCATCAACGGTAGTAGCCACTTAAAAAAAATATATATACAAATGGAAACACAAGCTAAAGACAAACACATCCAAGGAATAAAACAAGACAAAATACCAACTAGCACCGTCTCTACAACCACAGGCTTTGGAAATAAACTCAGCACTCCACGTTTGTTTTCCCCCCCTTACCATGCTAGTTCTATGTGCACTGCCGACTGTTCACAATGTCTCCAGCTAGCTTTCCCTCTCTTCTCTAGGCTATGTCGAGAGCCATCCAAGACTCAGCAGCAGACACTACAGGAGAAGCTCTCTGCTCTCTGCAAAGGTCAGGACGACATACATCAAAGAATACCTCTGTCCCTAAGCCTTATCCTCTAGTCGGGTCTTCAGAGAAACACACAAGGATCTCCAAATCTCTTTTGCTTAGAAATGTTAAAAACAAAAAAAAACCAAAGAAAAAAGATGTTAGTTTGTTGGCACAAGACGATTAACAATTTTGTGACAATGAAGGTCAAGGTTAAGGGAAAATTGAAGCGGAAGAGAGAGAGAGAGAGAGAGAGAGAGAGAGAGAGAGAGAGAGAGAGAGAGAGAGAGAGAGAGAGAGAGAGAGAGAGAGTGAGAGAGAGAGAGAGAGGAGGGCTGGGAAAGAGAGAAGAGTGGCTATTGGTTTTCGATTGGTTCTGTCTCTTTGTCTGTCCGTCTGTGTGTCTGTCTGTGTGTCTGTCTCTCTCTGTCTGTCTGCCTGTCTCTCTGTTTTGGTAGTCCTTAATCACCGCAAGGAATGAATTACAAAAATGTACGTAAATGCTGAAAGACCATTCATTCATTCATTCTCTCTGTTTGTCAGTCAGCCAGTCAGTCAGTCTGTCTGTCAGTCTCTCTCTCTCTCTCTCTCTCTCTCTCTCTCTCTCTCTCTCTCTCTCTCTCTCTCTCTCTCTCTCTCTCTCTCTCTCTCCTCTCTCTCTCTCTCTCTCTCTCTCTCTCTCTCTCTGACGTCATCTAATCCTGTTTAATTCTTAGTGGCCCACTTCTTCTGACACTCCAGTGCTGCTGTATCCACACTGATCATTCCCATCTCATGCCACTGCGCAGCCACATTCAGGCTCCACATGTCACAAACCCTGAAACCACAAGTCTACAAAAACTGCCAATGCCACCAGCTGCTTTGGCGCAGTGGTTTGCGTCTTGGGTTACATTCTGGAAGGTCGCGGGTTTGAATCCCCCTTAGAGTCAAAAAGCTTTTTTCGGACTCAAATCGGCTCCTACTCAGGGTGAATTTGCTATGGTTCCATTCCAAAGACTGGCACCACACAGTCGAGCGTTATCCACTTTATGGATGCGGTTTTGAGAGTGTTGTTCAAATTACCTGACCATTACTGTAGGTATGTGGCTGTATCTTTGGGGTCTGGTTGAGGCCATGATATGTTTTGATAGGAAACGTATAGCACAGCCCTCCCACGTTGTCTAAAAGCGACATTCATAGCAGCATCATAATTTCATCCTCATCATCATCACTAATCATTATGCAGTATGAAAAACAAACAAACAAACGTCTCTGATTCGTTCGCGCTGGTTGCTCTGGTCTCAATGGCTTCAGTTTGGGGTTTTCCCATGCACTTCTGTGCCTGTGATGAGTTTGTGTGACTTCACTTTGCCGGTAATAAGAGAAGGCTTAGGTGGGAAAAATAAAAAAGAGAAGCGAGTGGCTATCACAGATGCCATCAACTACAACAGCAGCACTGAAAGACCAACAGTATTCACACTGCAACGCTAAGCGCCGAACAACCCTATGCTCTTTTCCTGCCATCAGAACGCCATCATCGCGCATGTAAGAAAGCAAAGCAAAAAAACCCGATTGCGCAGCGTGGGACGACGATGCACAAAGTAGGGATATGTACAAAACACTAGGGCGCTTCCAAAACTGGGGCAGAAGTTCAAGGAGAGCCTACGTGGCAATAACAGTGAATGTGAGAGACAACATAGCAAGCGATGTGATCAAGCTGTTGGTTCAGTAGTTAAAGCAGGAGTGCTACTGGGTGCTTGCTGATTTGTTTTTGTTCGTTTCGGTTATTGATGCAATCGCTCTCTCTCTATATGAGAGGATATAAGATTTGTGTTTTTCATGTCAAAGTGAATTTGTTTGCAAAAGTTTGGTTTTCGTCCATCAAAGGGAAAGCTCCTGGGATATTCAATACATACCACAATATGTAGGGAAGTTTTCTAGCATTTGTTCAACAGACTGTGTGACCTAACACCCTTAGTTAAACAAAGAGTCTGTGTTGGATATTTAATTTACGTTTGGCGATTCAGTGACCTTGAAATAAAACCTCGGACCTACATGCTCATTTTAAAGTGGTTTTTCCCATGCATATAACTATATGTAGATGACCAGAGTATTGGCAGGTCTACAGATACTTTGACCTGGGAAATACTCCTACAGTAACCATGTACATGAGCTGTTAGAATACAAGTTAGAGGGCATCATCAGATAAGCATACATAGCGAAGGCGTTTCATTACAAACACAACTAACACACACATGCCGTATGTTATTTCCTTGTTATTGTTCTCAATATGTGTATGTAAACCAATATGTGTATTGTTCATGTTTTCTGAATATAGATCTAATTAAGCCTCTCTACTTAAATTAACGAACAATCACCTTACTACAAACTTCCACTAGTCGATTTGTCGTAGGTGTGTCCACAGTTGAGTTTCATTGTGTGCCTCCTTACTCCCCCCCCCCCCCCCCCCCCCCCCCCCCCCCCCCCCCCCCCCCCCCCCACCCCCCCCCCCCCGCCCCCACGTCCATCCTTCAGACAGCTAATTAAAGAGCCTGTTAGACAATGGGAACATTCTTCTGAAAGGTCAGGCTGACACGCATCAAAAGAATTTTCTCTTAATCTTAAAAGAAAACAGAACTGTCTTCACAGAATCGCAATGCCATTGTTTTTTTATATTTTAAAAATGCGTGCCTGGAGGAGTAAAAATGCATGTTCCCCAAAGGATGATACAATTAACAGTCTGACAAGGACCTTAAGCTAATCAGAAGACAGGAGAGAGAGAG
>CM054142.1:9056639-9096639 GCA_028751875.1 Rapana venosa
CATATACATACATACATAAAGAGAAAGAGCGTATGTGTGTGTGTGCGCGCGCGCGTGCGTGCGTGCGTGCATGTGTATGCGCGCTTATAGTTATTTTGCAGCGTAAGCTTCCATTTCTAAGAACAGCAAATGTACACTGACAAATCTCTGCTCAAATGCCAAAAATCGTGTACATCAAACGCAAAAGCAACTGTATTTACAAGTAAAACCTGTCCTTCTAAGAAATACTCAAAACCACCCCGAACACTTGTTCTTCACACGCTGAAGAGTAGTTTCTCCAAATAGAAGTATGATGTTTATGACATTTACAGAAATGTCAAGGGGACGAGATAGCTCAGTGGTCAGAGCACTCGCTTTCCCCCAGCAAATGTTAAGCAGCATCGAGCGTGGTTACCACTTGAATGGGTGACCGTTTGCGCGCCTTGGCTTCAGTAAAGTCCCCCAGTTCACCCAACTGTTAATGGGTTCCTGCCTCTTCGGGGTCAGAGAAGGTAAAGCAGCGAGGGAGAGGAGATGGGCGCCGCCATCAATAAGCTGGTTCCTGGAGAAGCTGAGGTCTCTGACGCCTCGCTCCCGTACGACCACACGGGTTATGAGAACACCTTTACTTTTTACCCTTTACAAAAGTAAACAGAACATAAGACAGAGGCAAGGAAAAACACAGGGAAGGTGGACAGGTGAAAAGGACGCTTGCTACTGACTCTAATTTTCATTCTTACAATATGTGAATCTTAAGTTCATACACAATAAATCAGTCGTTAATATTTTTGCCAGCAATAATGTTTACCGCAGAAGGAAATGAACAATTAAAGAGATAAAGAAAAAGGAAAGGAACAAGGACACGGTTTTCTCTTCTTCGCAGGAGGAATGGATAGATGGGGAAAGGCCAAGAGAAAACTAAGACCCTGAAAAAATAGAGGAAAAACAATGAAAACAACACCGAAAGTGACCACGAATCAGAAACATAAAGGTAAGAAGCAACACAACAATAATGAAACTAAGTCTGATAAGTGGGCAAATCTGAACACAGACACTGCCGTTTCCAAAGGATTACATCATAATATCACCATATAAAGAGAGAACATGAGAAATGACAACCAGGTGACTCACATTCAATAAAAACAAACAGGTTGACAACCGCGTGTGGCCAGAATAACTTTTAAAATAATTTTTTCATGAACAAGAAATCAATATTTTAAAAGAAGAGCTTTGCAATGAGAAAAAAATAGACCACAAAACAGGAGTATGTCAGGTAATGGTATACTTGTATTCTTCTTTCTGGTCAAAAACTTGCTTCCTTTTTTTTCTTCATTAAAGCACCTTTACCTCGTCACTTTTCCATGAAAAGAAACCACATTTTGGAAGATCTGAGACCTTGGATCTTTAGAAAGGGTTTAGAAAAAAAGTAACAGAGATAAAAATTGATGTTTTCCTGGCAATGTGTAAAGATACCAGTTGAAACCACACGCTAATAGAAATGAAAACTAACCGCGTGTTTATATATATATATATATATATATATTATATATATATATATATATATATATATATATATATATATATATTATATATATATATATATATATTAAACCTAATCTATCCTCTCCCATCAACCTGGTTTATAGTGCCTTTTCTTCAAATGTCAGAAGCTCACCAGAGAATGGGAAAACTTGCTCTAAATGTCAGAGCAGCACATCATAAACATCCTTCCCTAATGCAGAAAATCCTGGCCTTTAAAAGCATATTAAATCGATCTTGAAAAATATTTTTGCTTCGAAGTGTTAAAGTTTTCTCAAAGGAAAAGAACAATGATTTATCTGCTCATAACGACGTTAATAACAACTACAGAGAGAGAGAGAGAGAGAGAGAGAGGAGAGAGAGAGAGAGAGAGAGAGAGAGAGAGAGGGAGATAGAGATAGATGGAGAGACAGACAGACAGACAGACACAGACAGACATGCAGATGGACAAAGACATAAATAGTGACAGACAGAGAGACACATATATATACACAGAGTGAAACTGAGGGAGACACACAGAGAGACACAGAGACTGGTTGGTGGTTATTGATTGAGTTCTCTCTCTCTCTCTCTCTCTCTCTCTCTCTCTCTCTCTCTCTCTCTCTCTCTCTCTCTCTCTCTCTCGCTCTCTTTCTTTTTCTCTTACTCTAGAGTTCCGAAACCCGCTCACATTCAACATAGATGTTCACACTGTCGTCCCCTGTTCACCTTGCAGACACTGGAAGGACGCAGAGAGAACAAAGCCCATGGATGACAGATTTCTCTTTCTGCTTACAGACTGACTAGAGTGAGAGGGGAAGTACTGGCCAAACAAACGTGAAGACCGATAGCAAAAATAGATGAGAAACACTGATTTGAAGAGAAATGCCTACAATGCCGACACGTCTGGGAATAGACTGGCTGATATACAGGAGAACTGAATTATTCAGCATCTAGTGGGTGGTGGATGGAAATAAACATGGGTATATTTTCTTGTGGCTTAAGGGTCCAGGTAGAAACCCAGTGGAAAGAAGTGTGTGTTTTGAATGCTAATCTTGTTTCATGTCTTCTCTGCAAAATCAATATTGCTTTGAGAACGTGAGCAAACAAAATTTTTAGTGGTAAAGCTTAAGGAAAAGTGTGGATGACAGGAAAGTAGATATGATGTTGCTCCATTTTGTGTGCGTGTGTGTTGGCCATAACATAACCCTTTAGCCAGTATCTCTTAACAATCAATGTTATGCTGTTGCCATTTACGTTTTTATTTATCGTGCTCCCACTCACTATCATGTTGTCAACTTTTCATCCATTATATCATTTAATTTTGTCTTAACACTGCATGATCAATTTTTTTCTTGATGATTCGATCCAAAACCTGGTCAATCTATTATCAGTACCAACAGCAAGTGCTCAGAAATTGGAAATATCACACTCTGACCACATTTGCTTGGTTTGCAAGTACCTGCAACCTTTTGTGCCTTTGATTTTTATGATAATTTTATTATGAGGTGTATTGATATAGTACACTGCGGTTACTGTCATAGTGGACTGACAGAAAAAAGTGTACGAAGGACATACAGCTCATCAAACAATGCAGCGGCAACGAAAACACAGCTTCATTAACACATTGCCGCTATTCAAACACCCAACCAGAAGACAATTTTCCTTGCTACTGTACATTGTCAATACACACATTACCAAACTGTCACTGCTCGGCTAATGCCACGATATATACAGCAGAAAAAGAAACACAGAACACTGCTTGATTTCAAAGCTGGTGTGAAGGAGGCCTGAAAGAAAAGAGAAAGAAAGCAACAGTGATAGGCATAGCCAGTGAACTGTCAATGGAGAGAGTAATCATTAGAACGTTAAAGGTAAAGGTGTCCCATAACCTATAAGGTCGTAGGGGAGCGAGGCGTCAAAGCCTCAGCTTCTCTAGGGCCACCATATTGAAGGCGGCGCCCATCTCCTCTCTCTCGCTGCTTTACCTTCCCTGACCCTGAAGAGGACAGGTACCCATTTACAGCTGGGTGAAATGGGGGACTGTACTGAAGCTAAGGCATGCAAACGGTCACCCATCCAAGTGGTAACCACGCTCGATTCTGCTTAACCTTGTCTGGGGGGACAGCGAGTGCTCCGACCACTGAGCTATCGTTAGAACATTAATCTCTACTAAAGGCAGGGAAGCAGACACCATCATCAGATTGGCTTTCTGCAACAACAGCTTTGGTTTAAATCTTTAAACAAAAGAGAAATAAACAGACATAGTGACAGAACAACACTCGTTTGTTGACTAAACTGAGTTGTTGATGTACTGCTAAACATAGGTTTTGAGGGTAGCTTTAGCACTGTACAGTCATTGGCTCAGTACTGACATTCACACTGATCACATCTGATTGGTGAGAGGGTAGGGTTTTTTGGTGCACAATTTTTACATGCGCTCTTTTACTTATTTTTAAAGCCCAGGCCGTCTCTTCAATGACTTAAAAGATCTAGGACAAAGGTCAGAACCCTTTAATATCGGCTCAACAGACATCAAAACAATCTTAGTCCACTCATGAAAGATGACTTTCAGAGAATCAATAAAAGCCGCCTTGAGACAACTACTTATGTCTACGGTAAAAACAGCTTCCACTAAAAGGATAAGTCTGGCGATGTGAATGTCTACATAGAGGTCAAGGTAAATAGAACGCAGCAAAGCAAAGACGAGGGAGGGAAGAAATGAGAAAGAGTCGGGTGTCTGCCGGTTATTGATTAAAAAACACCACACACCTCTTTTTTTGGAGTTAGACTTAAAGTCCACTAACGTTCGGTTTCTTTTTAGCAACACTTTTCCGGCAGACAGACAGGAGTTGTGAGGAGAGTGAAAAAGGCCGGAGCTATATTAATATGTTTCCTCTCACTTCACTAATAAGATAAAATGGTGAGGAACATACCGGGGAAAATGATGAAAGGATGGGAGGAAAATGGAGAGAAGATTAGAGCCATTAAAGGGAGAGCCTGTGCTTGATGGATAGAACTGAATCTAAGATACGGGGCAGTTCTGGAAACGCATGCTTCGGGTTTTTGTTTGTTTGTTTAGTAAACTACATCATAAATAGCATGAAATTGGGGGGAAACAAGGACTGACTCACAAAGTAAGTGGATGACACATTTTATGAGAAATGTTTTTTTTAAAAACTGTGTGTGGTTAGACTTAATTCTTCTCCTTCTTCTTGTTCTTCTTGTTCTTCTTGTTCTTGTTCTTGCTCTTCTTTTTGCTCTTTTTGCTCTTTTTGTTCTTGTCTTCTTGTTCTTGTTCTTGTTTTTGCTCTTCTTCTTGTTCTTCTTATTCTTCTTGCTCTTCTTGTTCTTTTTCTTGTTTTTCTTGTTTTTCTTCTTCTTCTTTTTCTTGTTCTTGTTCTTGTTCTTGTTCTTGTTCTTGTTCTTCTTCTTCTTCTTCTTCTTCTTCTTCTTCTTCTTCTTCTTCTTCTTCTTCTTCTTCTTCGTATGCTCAGATAGCAATAGTTATTGTCTGTCATATGAGCGAAAATGCGTTGCGCTAAACGCCTGACAATTCAGGCTCAGTACTTCCGATTTCGTAATCAGATCAGTGTTCTAACTACAAAAGGAATCAATAGTGAATAATATATCAACTGTGTGACAAGAAGGAAACAAGAAACGCAAGCATAGAATTTGCACGAACATATCCTTTTTGGAATGATTAGTTTTAATTTGTCAAGTTAATTCCCTAATGTGGCTTTCTTTTTTTTTTAAAGATAATATATAGCAAAGTAGCACTGCACCACGCGCGTTATGCACTAATGCTGAATGAAGAGATGCAGGGGCATTGTGAATAAAGAAGTGTGAGTCAAGTTACAAGTCTGAAATACAAAACCGTAGAATAAACAGGCAACTTTCCTATACAAGAAAAAATCCTCACATTTTTTCTATATCTATGTCAGTGTCAAGTTACAGAGGAAGCAGATGTTTTTTTGGTGAATGATTACTGTATCACCAACGACACAAGGAACCTAGATACAGCCAAGCCCCTGCTCCTGTTAAAAACGATGCCGTGATGCTGTTGATACTAAGCACAACATGCCCCATGTGGAGAAGAACAAGGAGGTACAATCAACAGTCAGAAACGCTTAAATGCGAAAAGAAAGAAAGAAGATATCGATATTTTCAACGACTTGTTTGGTTTTCAAGATTAAGCGCTATATAAATTATTATTATTATTATTATTATTAGTAGTAGTAGTAGTAGTAGTAGTAGTAGTAGTAGTAGTAGTAGTACTGTTGTTGTTGTTAGTAGTAGAAGTAGTAGTAGTAGCAGCAGCAGCAGCAGCAGCAGCAGTAGTAGTAGTATTAGAAGTAGTAGTAGTAGTAGTAGTAGTAGTAGTAGTAGTAGTAGTAGTAGTAGTAGTAGTAGTAGTAGTAGTAGTAGTAGTAGTAGTAGTAGTAGTAGTAGTAGTAGTAGTAGTAGTAGTAGTAGTAGTAGTAGCAGCAGCAGCAGCAGCAGCAGCAGCAGCAGCAGCAGCAGCAGCAGCAGCAGCAGCAGTAGTAGTAGTAGTTGTTGTTGTTGTAGTATTGCTGTAGACACAGTTTTATGGGCAGATTTAAGTTAATGCATACAATACCAGATCAATGCCGATATGAACAAATTAGGAAAAACCACTGGCATTTTGTGGATATTATAAAAGAAACAACCACAGTGTTTTAAAAAGAACTTAATTTTCCCTTATCTACACTCAGTTTTCAAAAGTATATTCATTGCCTCCTTTTCACCCCCGCTAAACTTGTTTTGTCTGACACATTGTTCAGACACAGAACAGGGAACGGTTCTCCACTGAAATGTCAGGGCAGTGTTCATCACAAGCATCTGTCCTGAATCCTTGTCCCTGGCCTTTAGAGGCATGACGCATCAAACTGTCTTGAAAATGTCTTTGCCCTGAAATGTTAGGAAAAAATAGATAGCTTCCCCCAAAAGGACACGACAATGATAACAGTGTGCACACAGAAAGATCAAGGTTAATAGGACACTAGATCGGTGGTCTAGAGGTAACGCGCCTGTCTAGAAAGCTAAAAGTCCGGGTCGGAAGTGTGCGTGGTTCGTATCCCGTCTGGGCCCGAAACTTTTCCCCCATCCATTAGACCATGAGTGGTGGTCTGGGCGCTAGTCTTTCGGATGAGACGATAAACCGAGGTTCCGTGTGTTACAGAAAATTATGCAGCGCACGTAAAAGAACCCACGGCAACAAGAGAGTTTGTCCCTGGTAAAATGCTTAGAAAAAAGCCACTCTGATAGGGAAAGAAATACAGTTGCAGACCACAAAAAAGGGTGGCGCTGCTCTTGTGGTGACGTGCTCTCCCCGGGGAGAGCAGCCTGAATTTCACGCAGAGAAATCTCGTGACTTAAAGTGGTATAAATAAATAAATTAATTAAATAAATAGAGAGGAGAGAAGGGAGAGAGAGAGACAGAGAGAGAGAGAGAGAGAGACAGACAGACAGACAGACAGACAGAGACAGAGAGTCAGAGATAGAGACAGAGACAGAAACAGACAGACAGGCAGGGACAAAAACACCCAGAGAGACTGAGACACAGACACAGACAGAGACGGAGCAGAGAGAGAGAGAGAGAGAGAGAGAGAGAGAGAGAGAGAGAGAGAGAGAGAGAGAGAGAGAGAGAGACAGACAGACAGACAGACAGACAGACAGACAGACAGAAAGACAAAGACACAGACAGACAGACAGACAGAGATAGGCAGAGAAAGTGAGAAAGACTGAGCTCGAGACAGAGACAGAGAGATACAGAGAAAGAAACAGATAGAGATAGAGACACAGAGAGAGAGACAGACAAATAGATCGTTGGAGAGAGAGACACACACACACCGACAGACAGACAGACAGACAGACAAAAGGAGACAGACAGACATACACACAGACAGATACAGCGAGAGCGGTTTCTGGGTATTGATTGCAATTCTTTCTCTCACCATCTCATGAAGATGTAAAGTCCACTTAAAACGGACATCGATTTCTTCACAAAGCTGGGCTCTCTGCCTAGAAACAGAAGGCAGCAAGAGAGAGAGAGAGAGAGATAGAGAGAGAGGGGGAGAGAGAGGGGGGGAGAGTAGAGAGAGGAGAAAGAGAAAGAGAGGGAGAGGGAGAGAGAGGGAGGGAGGGAGAAGGAGAGAGAGAGAGGGAAAGGGAGGGAGAGAGAGGAGGGAGGGAGGGAGAAGGAGAGAGAGAGAGGGAAAGGGAGGGAGAGAGAGAGGGAGGGAGGGAGAAGGAGAGAGAGAGAGGGAAAGGGAGGGAGAGAGAGAGGGGGGGGAAGGGAGAGAGGGGAAGAGAGAGAGGGAGAGAGAGGGAGGGAGGGAGAAGGAGAGAGAGAGAGGGAAAGGGAGGGAGAGAGAGAGGGAGGGAGGGAGAAGGAGAGAGAGAGAGGGAAAGGGAGGGAGAGAGAGAGGGAGGGAGGGAGAAGGAGAGAGAGAGAGGGAAAGGGAGGGAGAGAGAGAGGGAGGGAGGGAGAAGGAGAGAGAGAGAGGGAAAGGGAGGGAGAGAGAGAGGGAGGGAGGGAGAAGGAGAGAGAGAGAGGGAAAGGGAGGGAGAGAGAGAGGGAGGGAGGGAGAAGGAGAGAGAGAGAGGGAAAGGGAGGGAGAGAGAGAGGGGGGGGGAAAGGGAGAGAGGGGAAGAGAGAGAGGGAGAGAGAGATAGAAAGAGTGAGAGAGAGGGAGGGAGAGAGAGGGGGGGGGGAGAGAGAGAGAGAGGATGGAGAGAGAGAGGGAGGGAGAGAGAGAGAGCGAGGGAGAGAGAGGGAGGGAGAGAGGACGAGAGAGGAGAGGGAAAGAGAGAGAGAGATAGAAAGTGTGAGAGAGAGAGGGAGGGAGAGGGAGAGAGAGAGGCAAGGAGAAGGAGAGAGGGAGCGAGAGAGAGGGAGGGAGGAGAGAGAGGTGGAGGAAGAGAAACAGAGAGAGGGAGAGAAAGGGGGAGAGAAACAGAGAGAGGGAGAGAAAGAAAGTACTCGAACTCTAATGATTTATTCACAAAAAGGCCATTGGCCCATACATGTATGTATGTATGAGAGAGAGAGATAGAGAAAGTAAGAGAGAGAGAGAGAGAGAGTGAGAGAGAGAGAGAGAGCGAGAGAGATACATCAGTCTTAAGACTTTTACTGTACATCGGCCTTAGGCCATACTACAAAAGATTGATGGGCATACAGAGTGGACATATGACATAAGTGTTATAAACATAATTATTGCTATCAAACGTCTCTCTGTCTGTCTGTCTGTCCATCTGTCTGTCTGTCTGCCTCTATCTCTCTGCCTCTGTCTCTTTCTCTCGCCTTCCCTCCCTCTCTCTCTCTCTCTGTCTATGTCTCTGTCTCTATCTGTCTCTCTCTGTCTGACTATTTTTCTCTCTCTCTCTGCCTCTGTCTCTGTCTCTGTCCCTCTCCCTCTCTTTCTCTCTCTGCCTCTGTCTCTCTCTGTCTCTCTATCTCCCTTCCTCTCTCTCTCTCTCATACCCAGCTGTCAATGGGCATCTGTCCTCTTAAAGGCCGCGGAAGGTAAATCAGCGAGGGAGAGGAGATTGGCGCTGCCCTCAATATGCTGGCCCCTAGAGAAGCTGAGGTCTCTGACATCTCGCTCCCCCAAAACCGCATAGGTTGTTACCGCTTTTTTAAAAAACTAACAGACGGGAAAAGATCAAGGAGGAAGAGATCAAAAATAAGAACATCACTGCTATGGATAGCACGATGATGAAATACAGCAGACATATGGTCGCAAGGCCTTTTTTTGGTCAATAAATAAAGCTGCGAGAAAAAAATCATTGTGATAAAAACGATGGGAATATCAGTCATACACAAAATACAACAGAGAAAGTTGCAGTCTGATCAAGAATAATTGCGCACAAACTTCTTTCTTTCCTTAATATACGTGTGATATTTTCTTCCATAAATCTTCTATTTCTGATCTCTGCTTCAGAGAGAGAGAGAGAGAGAGAGAGAGAGAGAGAGGAGAGAGAGGAGAGAGAGAGAGAGAGAGAGAGAGAGAGAGAGAGAGAGAGAGAGAGAGAGAGAGAGAGAGAGAGAGAGAGAGAGAGAGAGGAGGAGAGGAGAGAGAGAGAGAGAGAGGAGAGAGAGAGAGAGAGAGAGAGAGGAGAGAGAGAGAGAGAGAGAGAGAGAGAGAGAGAGAGAGAGAGAGAGAGAGAGAGAGAGAGGAGAGAGAGAGAGAGAGAGGAGAGAGAGAGAGAGAGAGAGAGGAGAGAGAGAGAGAGAGGGAGAGAGAGAGAGATGAGAGAGAGAGAGAGGAGAGAGGAGAGAGAGAGGAGAGAGAGAGAGAGAGAGAGAGAGAGAGAGAGAGAGAGAGAGAGAGAGAGAGAGAGAGAGAGAGAGAGAGAAGAGAGAGAGAGAGAGAAGAGAGAGGAGAGAGAGAGAGAGAGAGAGAGAGGAGAGAGAGAGAGAGAAGAGAGAGAGAGGAGAGAGAGAGAGAGAGATGAGAGAGAGAGAGAGAAGAGGAGAAGAGAGAGGGGAGGAGAGAGAGGGGAGAGAGAGAGAGGAGAGAGAGGAGAGAGAGAGAGAGAGGAGTGAGTGAGTGAGAGAGGAGAGGAGAGAGATTACCAGAGAATTGTAAAGCTATCTACGCATGTAAGGTTAAGGGAGACGGGGTAGCCTGGTGGTTAGAGTGATGTGCTCGTGATCTGCTGACTCGGGTTCGAATCTCGTTCAAAAAGACTTATCCTCTAGAAATAACATGGGTGCCGACTCCACTCCCCCTAAAAGTCCTTCGGATGAGACTATAAACCGAGGTCCCGTGTGTGGACGCGCGCAGAACATCTTTCGCATAGGATAAAATCCGTTCCGCTTGTCGGAAACTAGGCCATTGTGCGTCGAAGAGAATGGATGACAACATTTACAAAACTATATGCACACGGGGACTGGATGTAAAAAAGCATATGAGTGCTTATTCCACCATCATCGAAATAAAAGAATGTTTTTTTTTAAAGCAGCTTTGAGCATGGTTACCAAAATGGATAGGTGACCATTTAGGCATCTTGGCTTCAGTACAGTCCCCCAGTTCACCCAGCTGTAAATGGGCATATGCCCTCTTTAGGAACAGGGAAGGTAAAGCAGTGAGGAAGATATGTGTGCTGCCCTACAAATGCTAGCCTCTAAAGAAGCTGAGGTCTCTGACACCTTACTTCCCAATGATTACATAATTATGTTATGGGAACACATCTACCTTTACTACGCATGTAAGAGCTAGACATATCCCCACTGTCTTTCCGTCATCCTGAAATATGGCCTTGGAGAAGCACTTGAAAACCAGAAGCTTGAAACGGCAAAAATAGGTTTCCTAAAAAGAGAATGACAATGATGGAGTTGGTCACATTGAGATCAGGGTGAACAGACACAGGGAAGAATTACAGGGAGAGAGAGAGAGAGGAGGAGAGAGAGAGAGGAGGAGAGAAGAGAAGAGGAGAGAGAGAGAGAGAGAGAGAGAGAGAGAGAGAGGGAGAGAGAAAGAGAGAGAGAGAGAGGGATGGAAAGAAATGGAAAGAAAGAGAGAGAGAGAGGGGGGGGGGGGAGGGAGGGGAGAAGGGAGAAGGGGAGTGAGGAGAGACAGAGACAGAGACAACAACAGAGGCAGACAGACCGACAGACGGAGACAGAAATTGAGAGAAAACGGCTGCTAGTTATTGATTAAAATTCTCCTTTCCTTGCTAGCAACTTCAAAGATGTAAAGTCCACTTACCACTGACATCGATTTCTTCCCAAAGCTGTGCTCTCTCTCCCTGTCTGACTGTCTGTCTGTCTCTGTCTGTCTCTGTCTCTCTCTGTCTCTCTCTCTCTCTCTCTCTCTCTATCTCTCTGGAGAGACTGACAGACAGCAGTGAAGAGGACAGAAGAAGGACAAGACACAGAACTCAAAAAAGACCTTTCTCTTGCCACAGCTGTCATTGAGGTTTGGGGTGAGGGGTGGAGGAACTGGGAGGTGGGAGAGAGAGAGAGAGAGTGAGGAGAGAGGGTGAGAGGAGGAGAGAGAGAGGGAGAGAGAGAGAGGCTGAGCCGGGCTGAGGAAGCTAAGGCTGACATATGGACAGGTCTGGGAAAAGACACGGCCGTGGTCAGGGGATAACGTGATGAACAATCAGCTGGAGGAGAACAGGGGTATTCCGGGGACGTACATTTTAAGAGAGAAAACGTGGACAGAAAAGCGTTATTTAGAATGAATTTTTCTTGAGAGTTTTGCTGATGTTCTATGGAAAGCCGTTTCATGTTGGGTTTAAAAAAAAGAAAAGAAATTGGAAGCGATGTTATAGTTGGTTACCATAAGGACAAAAAGTGTACAGAATAGGGTAATATGAAGATGGCTATCTAAAGTTATGATTAAAAACGTTTTGAATCAAATCGACAAGCAATATCCCATCTACATGGTTTCTACAGTGCTGTACAATACATTTAGCTCTTCTCTTCCATTCACGTTTACCCTCCTCACTTGTCCGCCTCCCCACCTAAAATAATGTCACAGATTAGATCTATACAGACTTAACGCTTTGGGAGATTTGTCGCTATAGAGCTGCAACAGCGAGTTTCATGATCTCTACCCAGCAAAAGATAAGTAGACAATAGACAGAACAACCAGCCTACATTGCTGATGTCTCCCAATTAAAGTTCAGCTGTTCGTGTTTCATCCTAATTCAACAACCTCTCTTCCCCATCCCTTTACATTTATCAGTGTATAAGCTAGTATGTTAATCAATTTTCAATACCATAGCAAGTACTTGAACATTAAGCTCAAAAGATCCATTTGTCTTTCTCAGAAGTAGGTCTACACTCAATATTTTCTTTTTTATAATGAAAATAGGAGATGTATTGGGAAAGTGAAGAATCTCACTAGCAGAAGACGTCAGATAGGAAGAAAATGGAAAACAAACATTTCCAACACCCTGCTGCCACTGAAACAACTCGCTTCCCCAACACTCTCCTGCTAACTGACAAAGCCAGCCTTCCCTCTTTTCCACACTTCAGGGCACCTCCATCAACACGTTGCTGGGATGTCAGACAGCAAGCTGCTGTGCAGCAATCTGCACAGTTGTCAGCATGGCAGGCCAGCCTGATGAAGGAAGGCTTCCTTCAAGACTATTGGCTGAAAGTCTTCATTGAGTTAGATAAGTTCTGTGCACAAACAATGTTGTTTTCAATGTGTTTGACATTATTTAAAGCAGACGTTTTCCTTGGAGCTAGCTGTCGATGAATGAGGCCAGGACAAAAGTTCAGGATGGCCCATGGTAAACAGCCCAGGCATAATCCAATGAACACACGTATTAACTAAACTAATGTCTAACTAGGATGTGCTGGGCCTGACTTGTCAGGTGTTTAATGCAGCGCAACGCATTTTTTGCTCCCATGACAAACAACAATAGTTGCTACCTAAGTGTTTGAAAATGACGACTAAACTAAAGGAGGATTATAATTCTGCAAAGACTTGTTAGCAGTAAATCCAGTGTGCTAGTTAAAGGCTGAAAAAAGGCAATCCACAGGAACAGTTTCTTTGTATTGATAAACTGGATGTGCTGCTCCAATTTAAAAAGATAACTTCAGACCAGGAAGCACAGGGAAAAACTTTCACCGCGATCAGGACAATGCAATTTGTGAAGAACTCTCAGATTAATGGCTGCATGCATGTTAACTGAAGTCGGCTTCGGCTTTCTTAAATCCACCCACTCCCCTCCATCACATGCAATCTTCTTCAAAAGCCATAAAAATGATACTGAAGAAAGCTTAAGTTCTTCTCAAATGTCAGAACGACATACATCAAAGACACTGTTCCTTAATCCTAAAACGTTGAATCCAGAAAAAGCTCAAAGATTTCTGAAATATTTTTTTACCATGAAGATATAAAAATAATCTCTCTTTTAAGGAAAAAAAGGACAAGATGTTTAACATTCTTGGCAAAGAGGTCAAGGTAAATAGAACAGAAGAAGACAAGAGGCAGGTACAGAGAAGAGAGAAGAGGAGAGGAGAGGAGGAAAGGAGAAGAGAGGAGAGGAAAGGAAAGGAGAGGAGAGGAAAGGAGAGGAGAGGAGAGGAACGGAGAGGAGAGGAGAGGAGAAGAGAGCAGAGGTGAGAAGAGGAGAAGAAGGATGCCGATTATTGATCGGAACTCTGAGAGTCTTGCAGTAGAAGTCTGAAGTCCACTTACCTTTGACATTGATTTCACTCTAAACTTCTGTCTCCTCCCTTGAGAGAGAGGAGAGAGAGAGATGAGAGAGAGAGAGGAGAGAGAGAGAGAGTGAGAGAGAGGATGAGAGAGAGAGAGAGAGAGAGAGAGAGGGGAGAGAGAGAGAGAGAGAGAGAACGCTGAGAAGTGAAGTATCTCCTTCTTTACAGATGGAGAGTGTGGCCTTTAGCTGCAAGACCTTTTCGCTCCTATTGGAAACACGGAAGGAGTGTGTGTGTATGTGTGTGTTTGTGTGTGTGTGAGAGAGGAGTGAGTGTATGTGTGTTGTGTGTGTCTGTCTGTGTGTGTGTCTGTGTGTGTTAGTCTTCGTGCCTGCATTCCTGCGTATGTGTGCGTACATGTATGTGTGTGTGCGTACATGTGTGTGCGTGCGTGCGTGTCTACATACATGTGTGTATGCGCGTGCAAGAGCATCCCTGTGTATACGTGTATGTTGGCATGCACGTACCTAAAAGTATGTAACAGATTAGTAAAACAACACGCAATCATCAAAATACATACAAACGGAATGGAGTGACAGAAAAATAAGCACAGATGAAAACTGAAAACAACTAAAAAAAAGTTCAGTCCAAGGCTGAAATGGAATCGGAGACACTTAGATCACGGAAAGTGGACCAGTTTCAGGAAGGAAATCCTGGCATACTTGGATAGGCAGCCAGGTCTGGAAACAGACACGTCAATGGTCCAGGGATTGCATCATCTACAGGAATAAGTTGGAGAGAAAAAACTACAATAGGAACCAAGGTCTGGTAGCTTACATTACAATTTATATAGTGTGTATGTGTGTGTGTGTGACAGAGAGAGAGAGAGACAGAGACAGACTTACAGAGAGCAGAGACAATAAGAAAGAGAGACAGACGGAGAGGCAATGACAATGAGAGAGGGAGGAAGTGAGGGAGGGATGGGGGGAGAGAGAGAGAGAGAGAACAGAGAGAGAGAGACGGACAGGCAGCGACCTAGAGACATAGAAAGAGATACAGAGAATAGACAGAGAGAGAGAGGAAGAGAGAAAGAGAAGGAGATCGACTAACAGACAGAGACACAGACAGAGACAGAGACAGAAAGAGAGGGAGGGGGTGAGAGAGAGAGAAAGAGACAGAGAAAGAGACGGACACAGAGAGAGAGGCAGCGAGAGAGAAGCACAGAGAGAGAGAGTGGGGGAGAGACAGAAAGACAGACAGACAGACAGACAGAAAGACAGCCTGACAGACCCAAAAAACCAGTTGTAAAGATTTAATGCTCGCCGTACAAAATCAATACTAGTGCTGAAATGTAGGACAATGGGCAGAAGAAGAAGGAGGAGGAGGAGGAGGAGGAGGAGAGGTAAGGGAACATAGATAGAAAATATATGGCAGAAGGAAATGTCCTCGCCTGTGTGCTTGACATTTTCTTTTATTGGCTAGCCTGGTTCGGTAACCGCAGTCGTTATTGTGTGAAGACACCATCTCGTGAGCATTGTACAAGCTGTCAGAGCCTGGATATGAAGCTACGTACACAATACGTCGATGTTGCAGATCTTAAAGTTTGGTTTTGGTGGGGATGGGGGGGGGGGGGGGGGGTGGTAACTTTTATTCTTGCTAGCTGATGCTGCTAGAAAATTACATAGGAAAAATATAAACCGTCATGATGATACGTAGGTACTTACAAGATTTGTTGTTCTTTTAGAAAAAAATTTTTTAATCTTCTATTTAAGCCGAATGTAGCTTCCGATAACGATGTAATTAGCAAATGTATGCGATTGCATACATTATTACCCGAGGATATATAGAAACTGTGTCGAGGTGAGAAAGAGAAAACTTTTGCATGTATGTGAACAATTTTACAAAATAATGAAAAATGGATATCATTTTTATCTTTTTTTGATAGACAACCCGCACGTGTTCTTTCGAAAATGTCTGACATATGTGTTTATTAAGACATGTTAGCATGTATATGTGTGCATTGCCTTAAGCCAACATGTTCACTCATGAGAAAGACAGACAAATAGACAGACAGACAAATACACAGACAAGAACACACACGCACACATAAACAAAATTAATAACCTCTCTCCTCTCTCCTCTCTTCCCTCTCCCTCCCCATTTCTCTCTCCCCTCTCCCTCCTCCCCTCTCTCTCCTCCTCTCTCTCCCTCCCTCCTCTCTCTTCCCTCTCCTTCCCCCCTCCTCTCTTCTCCCCTCCTCTCCCCTCTCTTCCCTCTCTCTCTCTCCCCCTCCCTCTCCCCTCTCTTTCTCCCCTCTCCCTCCTCTCTCTCCCTCTCTCTCTCCTCTACCCTCTTTCCCTCTCTCCCTCTTCCCTCCCCCCATCTCTCTCCACCCTCTCTCTCTCCCCTCTCTCTCTCCCCTCTCCCCCCCCCCTCCCTCCCTCCCTCCACTCCTCTCTACTCCCCCCTCTCCTCCCCCCTTCCCCCTTAATCCCCACCACCACCAAACACAAAACAAAAACAAAACAACAATCCACTCACTTGTCACTCGCTTCGTCTGCACGTCGACAAAAGCCATCTCGCCCCTGCCCGCCCGTGTTCGGGCCCATAGCACGAAGCGGTAAGTGCTGGCCGGTTGCAGGCCGGTGATTTTGGCCTGCAGTTTGGCCGGGTCCTTGATGCGAGGCTTCAGGTCCCTCACCTCTCCAATCTGGTTCCCGTCCACTAGTGGAATAAAGGATAAAAAAAGAAAAAGAAACGTCCATGAGAGTGTTTTGAAAATGGTGGAAGAATGGGTTTTGTTGGTGGTGGTGATGAAGTAGGTTGGTGGAAAATAGTGTGTACTGGTTGGAATTGTGTTGTAGTCAGTAGGGGGTGGAGGTGGTGGGGGAGGGGTAGGGGTTTGTAGGGGTGGGGTTGGGGTGTAGGTGGTGGGTGGGGGGTTGGTTGTATGCTGTGTTGTGTTGTGCTGTGTGTTGCGTTGTGTGTTGTGTGTGTGTGTGTGTGTGTGTGTTGTGTGTGTATGTGGTGTGTGTGTGTGTGTGTGTGTGTGTGTGGTGTGTGTGTGTGTGGTGTGTGTGTGTGTGTGTGTGTGTGGTGTGTGTGTGTGCGTGTGTATGTGGAGGAATTGTGTGTGAGCATGCCTGTGTGTAATGTTTTTTAGATTGTATTTTATCTTATTGCTTTCTGTGACGAATCTTGTATTTAGTCGACATGGGTTTCTCTGTTTAGTGAGACAAGAAAGCACTGGTCACGTCCAGTCAAAATCACTTTAATTATCCCAATTACAATACTGACAGGCACATTGATACGTCTCATTATTTCGAAAGACAAAAGAAAGCAACATTTCATTTTGTAATGGTATTGATATTGGTATTGGTATTCGTATTGATGATGCTACTGGTATCCATGCTGGTATTGGTATTGATAATGCTATTGGTATTCATGCTGGTATTGGTATTGGTATTGATAATGCTATTGGTATTCATGCTGGTATTGGTATTCGTATCGATAATGCTATTGGTATCCATGCTGGTATTGGTATTCGTATTGATAATGCTATTTGTTTTCATGCTGGTATTGGTATTCGTATTGATAATGCCATTTGTATCCATGCTGGTATTGGTATTCGTATCGATAATGCTATTGGTATCCATGCTGGTATTGGTATTCGTATTGATAATGCTATTTGTTTTCATGCTGGTATTGGTATTCGTATTGATAATGCCATTTGTATCCATGCTGGTATTGGTATTCGTATTGATAATGCTATTGGTATTCATGTTGGTATTGGTATTTGTATTGATATTGATATTGGATTTGTTACTGGTGATTACCTGGCTGGTAGCCGACGTCAAAGCCAATCAGATGGCCGTTGGGCTCCTCTGGAGGCAGCCACTGCAGAATGACGTACTTCTCCTCCACGACCAGGGTACTGAGACTGCGCACTGCACTGGGAACTGCGGGCAGACGTCAACACACGTCACCAACACATGTCACCAACACACGTCACCAACACATGTCACCAACACATGTCACCAACACATGTCACCAACACATGTCACCAACACATGTCACCAACACATGTCACCAACACATGTCACCAACACATGTCACCAACACATGTCACCAACAGTACAACATGTCACCAAACATTCATGGGCAACTGTCATGAATCTGATAGGAATAAATAAAGACATAACATCTACTATCTATCTATCTATGTCTTTACTATTTCATCATCTCACTTCTATCTGTCTGCATCTTGTCTAGTATCTATTATCTGCGTTTCTATTATCATCAATATACTTATTATCTCTTCCTCTCTCTATCTCTCTTCTATCTCATCTATCTTCTATATATAATATATTATATATTATAATATATTATTATTATATATATTATGTCTTTAATTCAGAGTGTATTAAAACATTTTCCTGTCATTTATCGTTCATATCTACGGCAGAGGTGCCAAATCATTTATGTGAAAACGTTTTCGGTGGATTTTTTTTCATAACATACCTTCTAGCTACTCAAAATCAAACAAATTAGATTTTTAAAAATCTAACGTGCTTGCTTGTTCGTTTTTTTTCTTTCTTTAAATCACTTATGCAAGCATGTATTACGGTATTCTTGTTCAAGCATATTCACTATGCTGTATGCCCCTATATACCGGTGGGTTTAAGGCACCAAAGAGTTTTGATATCGAATTTGGCACTACAGTTTACATTGCTTTGTATATGAGACAAACTAAAACACACAAAGGCCACAAACGGTCGTTGAATCAAACAAGTAAATAGGGTTTACAATAAAAAGGATTATTATGCTGTTACGGGTAGTCATACAGAGCACATGTATGTTTTGTGCACACATACAAACCTACAACAGAAATCAGCATTATTACACAAAAAGAAGAAAAGCTTAGACACACCCTTCCCTCCGAAAAAAAGAGAGAAAAGATATATTACACCAAACAGCATCAACATAAC
Source organism: Rapana venosa (assembly GCA_028751875.1). NCBI lineage: Eukaryota > Metazoa > Mollusca > Gastropoda > Neogastropoda > Muricidae > Rapana > Rapana venosa. The sequence goes on from CM054142.1 coordinate 9,075,273, forward strand.
ACAACAGAATACAGAGCAACACAACCCAACCACACAAACTGCATATTAAAGCAGCACACACACACACACACTCATACATACATGCATGCATGCATGCATGAATACATACATACATGTATGCATACATACATACATACATACATACGCACACACATACATACATACACACATTACTCTCCCAAATTAATCACCCCCCCACCCCCACACCACACACACATACACACACACCACACCACACATACTCACCCCCCCCCCCCACCACCCCACCACACACACATCACTCTCCCCACACACTCTAATAATAATACATGGAATTTATACAGCGCTATATCTTGCAAAAAAACCCAAAATCAAAGCGCTTTCACTCATCCTAGTCTTTCACATGCAGCCAGTCACAATTAAAACACTCTCCGGTACACATTCACCCACACACTTAACACCCCCCCCCCCCCCCACGTCCTCCTCCCCCCCCCACCCCCTTCACACACACACACACACATCCTCAGATACTGACTTCCCTCAGGGGTCAAGAAGTCGATGGTCATGCTGGGCAGGCCCGTGTAGTGAGTGTTGCGGACAGCCACCTGGGCCCTGAGGGCAGTGTTGGCCGGCAGACCCCTCAGCGAGGCCCGCACCACTGGGTGACCTGCCGGCGGCTGGGCCGGCACAGACACGTCCACTTCTTGCATCTTGTGTCTGCCCTCGCTGGATTTCCAGTACTGCAGCTGGACACCAGACAGGTTTGGAGTTTATTTATTTGTTTATTATTATTTTTTTTTATTTTTTTTAATTTTTTATTCTTTTATTATTTTTTTAATTCTTTTATATCGAGGATAATGGAATAAGCACTTAGCGCTTTTTTACATCCAGTATCCGTGTGTATGCGGTTTTTGTAAATTCTGTCATCTGTTCTCACCGGCACACAATGGCCTACTCTTACGAAAAGCGGGGACAGGATTTAACGTGTGCGCAAGATGTTCTGCGTGCGTTCGCACTCGGGACCTCGGTATATAGTCTCATCTGACTTTTGGAGAGAGTGGAGTCTGCACTGATGTTAACTCCAGGGGGAGATATCCCCTTGAACGGGAATCGAACCCGGGTTGTCAGATTGCAAGCGCAATGTTCTAACCACTAGGCTATCCCGTCCCCTCTAGTTTGTTAGGTAGATAGGTAGTTAGCAACTGCGTTACACACTGAGTTGTTTAGTTAGTTGGTTAGTCAGTTAGTTAGTTAGCTGGTTAGCTATATTTGATTAGTTTGTTGATCAGTTAATTGGTTCCGTCTTCAAAGTCGGTCATATTTTATTTCCAGATGGTACATTGAATAAGCAGTGCATTTGTTTTGGTGGGTTTTTTTTTAAAATGTCATCAAGCCATCTAGATAGGAACAAAAATGTCTTAATGATGACATTTAACTACAACATTATTACAACCTTCAACAAGAAAGCGTATTTTTGATCGTTCGTCCGCCAGTTGGTTAGCTATTTAGTTGGTTATCTTACTAGTTAGTTAGTTAGTTGCCTAGCTACTTAGTTATGCTTTTGATGACGAATTTGAGAAAGAATCGAATTTATTAAACAAAATAAATGTAATGTTTGTTTACTGGTTTGTCAAAATTTCGTTTTTATGTGGTTGAGATGCAAAGGAGAAGTGACATAAAATGAAGTATTATGAGAGCGTTTAAATCCCTTTTAGGAGAAATGTGTGTGTGTGTGTGCGCGTGTGTGTATGCGTGCGTGCGTCAGTAGGCGTGTGTGTGAGTGCATGCATGCGTGCGCGCGCATGTGTGTGTGCGTCTGTGCATGTGTTTTTGTGTGTGTGTGTTTTTAAATTCTTTTCTATCGAGGATAATGGAATAAGCACTCATGTGCTTTTTTACATCCAGTCCCCGTGTGTATGCAGTTTTGTGAATTTTGTCATATGTTCCCACCGACACACAATGGCCTGCTCTTAAGAAAAGCGGAACAGGATTTAACGTATGCGCAAGATGTGTCTGTGTGTATGTCGGACAGAGACATTCAGAGAAGTACAAATAAGGCCTAGGAGAGGTCTTTCTCACAGAACTGACTTGCCACTGTATACACGTCATGAAAGAATCATTTCAGATCTCGGCAGCAAAGTCCTGAAGCGAATGCTCACCCGGTAGCCCTGAATTCCCCGAGGATTTTGTCCGATATTTCCACGGCCTCCCAGATGAAGTAGGCGCTGTGCGGCTCCACTGGCTTGGAGGGGTCCTTACGAAAGTCCCGCGGTCTCACCATGGGTTCTGAAACAGACATGAGGATGATCCTAGAAATAGCCAGTCCAAGACAAAGACAGAACAAAATCCCTGGGTGATTACAGTCCTAGAAAAATCCCCCCCCCAAAAAACCCCACAACAACAACAACACAATCCCAACAACAAAAACAAAACCGCTTTACGAACCTTCCAATGGAGATTTGACAAAGGACAAACAATCTTAGGCAAGTCTATCTACATGACATCTGTTAGTAAAACTTTATGCAGCGGGCAAAATGAAATCTATATTCGACATTAACAAAATTACAGTAGACATAGATCTGTTTCTATTTCGAAAGTTAGCAATATTCCTTGATGATAATCCAACTGACGAGTATTTTTGTAAACGTTCATAGATGCAAACTTTTCATTCTGTGTGTACTTAGGTTCTCAAAGAGTTTCTCTGATGGGGTGAGTGAGTCAGAATGCATATTCTGAGTGACCTCATGGAGCGTTTGCTAGGAAACGCACGCCGTCAGTCACAGCATATCTGTTCAAACCAACATCCCAGTTTGCTTAAACTGAATTCAAAGAGCTCTGAAGAGGATCGATTATTTCTGTGACGCAAAATACATGACGTACAAGAGGATGCCGACAGTTTTCTTAAGGTCAATATACAAGGTATTTGTCTTGTGGCTGTATGCAAGGAATCCACAACCATATGTTAACATGTGAATTGTTCTGAACATTCAATCCAACCTGAAAAAAGTATGACAAATTCTGTCAGAATAGCAGCCAAATTTACAAAAGGGCTAAAAATAAGAGGAAAACCAAAACTTCTACCAACATAATTTTAAAATGTTTTGTTGATGCGAGTTCCTTTACCTGCATTAAATGTGTGAATAAGGAACCTTGATCTATTGTCTGCTTCAATGGAATGGTACGTAGACAACCACTTATAGTACAGAAAGAAAGCCCGGCTTCAGATGGGAATCAACCACGCAATCTGTTTTTACACGAATGCCACTGCCAGACCACCCTCCCCTTAGAATGCAGTCTTTGCTCAATGTGCACCAGGGTTCAACAGAGGTCTTCCCAGTACAGCGCTTACATTTGCTATCGGCAGCAACCTGACCTATCAGAAACACAGTTCCATGAAGAAAACACACACACACACTCCACACACACACACACACACCCACCACCGCGCGCGTGCGCGGCGGCGCGTGCGCACACACGTAGTCACACGCGCGCACACACACATACACACACAAACACACACGAAAACTGAAAAAGTTATTTTTGATCTGCATTACTCTCACTCTATTTCTATTTTATATGTTAAGCACGGGCAGTCTGTTCCTAAAATAGCAACACTGCAGCTGCATTATTCTAGTTCAAAATCGCCGAAGTGCATGCAGAGTGCCAAGCTATCTACTCTCAGCAAAGTGCAAACCTAATTCTGCACTCTCAGTCTCTTTCCGTTCTTTTCAGCGACAAAAATTCAAATACATTGTGCAGACGTATGGGTATACTGAGGGACAAAGTCATTGTCCTGACATTCTGTAGTCCATGTAGCGGAACAAGAAAGTCTGGAACTACCTCTCTTGTCTATTGAATTCCAGAATAAAGGATTATCTCAGTGCGCGCGCTATCAAAAGCCATGCCATGTAATTTGTCAGATATATAAAGAATTAAAAAAAAACTCCATACAAATCAACATACGTGCATACGCTTTGTATATAAAGCTATGAACGAGTATTTGGATATTACTGTACATCCTTTTTCTTTCTAAAACCCATACAGTTGAACACTCTTTAGAATATACTTCCATGCATACACAGCTTATTCCACTGATGAAAGTGTACATGCTTTTTTTTTCTCCTTTCGCTACACCTTTTCCATACAACACTTTGACAGACTGACATATTCTTCCAGAAAAAAATAACAAAACGAACAACAACGTAAAAATACATACGGAACGAAGCGACACTTTTCACAATACAGAACCTATGAATTATGCATGGCATACAAGGCCAGGATAAAACAGCGAATACGTAGCCCATGAATAATGCATCAGAAGGCTGTTGCAGACCATGCAGCTCTGTGAATAATACAGCGTTAAGACTGGAATGCAGGCAGACGTACTTAGCAGGCACAACCTCGCTTGGCACAAACAATGGAATAAGCATACAATAGAGAAAATCCTTTTCTGATGAGTGCTCGCTTTACCTTAACGCCGAAGAGATGGGGTGAGGATACAGAAGATAAACGCCCTTGTGCTTTCTGACAGCTTTCATGATCCTACCTTTATCTCTTTTTTCTATTTGTTTTCGCTGGAATTGGGGATCGTCAAACTTATCCCAGCGCTTTTGCAGGAGGAAAAATAGATAGAAAAAAGGGGAGAGAAGAAGCGGTGAAGAGGGGACAGTTATTGTAGTGTTGTTGCGCATTCTCCAGCTTAAAACCTTAGGGAATCATTCAGTATGTGCAAAGAGTCATTCACACCACTTAAAAACTACTGTGAGACTTTATCACACACTCCATGAGAAGACTGCGTATATGACCGTTTTCAATTATTTTGCCGCATAGGCAGCCGTTCTATTTTTCTTCTCCTTTAATGGACAGTACAAATATTTTTTGGACGGGATAGCTCAGTGATCAGACCACTCGCTTTCCCTAAGCTGAGGTTAAGCAGCATTGAGCGTGGTTACTATGTGGACGGGTGACCGTTTTCAGCGCAGTCCTCCAGTTCACCCAGCTGTAAATGGGTACCTGCCTCTTTAGGGTCAGGGAAAAGTAAAGCAGCGAGGGAGAGGAGATGGGCGCCGCCCTCAATATGATGGCCCCTGGAGAAGTTGAGGTCTCTGATAAATCGCTCTCCAACGACCGCATAGGTTTTGGAAACACCTTTACCTTTACCACAGTTTACAGGTGTTTATGCTAAGAGATTGTTTCGGATAAAATCAATCTCGACATAACATTTTGCATCATAACAACATTTTATCGTAGTCATTGTTTCGGCTAAAACGATCTCAACATTACATATGACATCATAACATCATTAATTTTATTGTAGTTCTTGACGCTTAGATTAAGTCAGTAACTGACAAAGATTTGAACTGAACCAGGATAAAGGTACAGGTAAAGTGTCCTATAACCTGCAAGGTCGTACGGGAGCAAGGCGTCAGAGACCTCAACTTCTCCAGGGGCCAGCATACTGAGGGCGGCGCCCATCTCCTCTCCCTCGCCGCTTTACTTTCCCTGACCCTAGAGAGGCAGGTACCCATTTACAGCTGGGTGAACTTTGGGATTGTACTGAAGCCAAGGCGGGCAAACTGTCACCCATCCAAGTGGTAAGCATGCCCGATGCTGCCTAACCTTAGCTGGGGGGAAGGGAGTATAGGGGGTGTAGTCCCTCTAAATGTGAGAAACAGGGAAGGGGGTCGGGGTGGGGTGTGGTGGTGGGTACGCAACATCCCTGACATAGTTGTCATTGCACGAATCTTCTCATGGTCTAATGGTCTTTGAGCAACATCACTTCCTGAAATGTTTCCGGTGTTAACTGACAATGATGGTGTGAGCTGTAAGAATCATTGTTTTAAGGACGCAGGGTCGTTTGACAGTTTTCGTTATTGCGTTCATTAAACTAAAGGTCACGATGTTTTCTTGATTCGTATTTTTTCCTGCATGACTTCTCTCTCTCTCTCTCTCTCTCTCTCTCTCTCTCTCTCTCTCTCTCTCTCTCTCTCTCTCTCTCTCTCTCTCTCTTCTCTGTCTCTCTCTCTCTGTCTCTCTCTCTCCCTCTCTCTCTCTCTCTCTCTCGCTCTGTCTGTCTGTCTGTCTGTCTGTCTCTCTGTCTCTGTCTCTCCCTCTCTGTGCGTGTGTGCGTACGTGCGATTGTGCGTGTGTGTGTGTGTGTGTGTGTGTGTGTGTGTGTGTGTTTGTGTGTTGAAGAGAGCGATATATTTCTTAGAAGCAATGAAAAGTGCTCCAAACCCTTTATCTATTCCCTCTTCTCTTCTTTTTCCTCTTCTTTTCTTTTCCTCTATCCCACTCCCTTCTCCTCTTCCTTCATCTTCATATTTTTTTTTTTGTTCCTTCAGATTAAGAACAATCATTGATCACTAGTACTACGTGGTTTGATGCGGACAAGCATAGAGAAAGACAGAGACAGAGATAGAGAGATAGCCACAGACAGACAGACAGGAACAGACAGACATACAGAAAGACAGAGAAAGAGAAACATAGAGAGGCAGAGAGACAGAGAGACATACAGACAGACATAGACAGACAGGCAGACAGACAAACAGATTAAAACAGACAAAGATACATACAGACTGACAGACATAGGCAGATACAACACACATAGTGAATCAGAGATAGAAGGAACCCTTTGCAACGGCCAATAAAAGCTTTCTTGCACATACTGTAGTCAGTAATATCTGCTATTCCTCTCTTCATTCCAAAAATAATGACTCAATGTTCGATCCAAATATAATATGGCTAATTTTGCCCGTTCACCTACATTTCTCAAAGACGAGAGAGGAGAGGGAAGGGGGCGGAGGGGGATAGGAGAGTTGAGTAGGGAAAGGGGAAGTTTTAGAGTCTCGATTTCAAAGTTATCTTCCCTTTGTTGTAAGGTTAAAAAGCAGTCGTTATCATTTTCTCTCTTTTCGATGTCGCTTTCTGTTGTCGACGATGAAAATGATTGACACTTTGTCTTTTCTTGTTTCAGTTATGGTTTTAGTGCTTCGTATTCTGCAATGTTGCATATGATAAAACGTCTTGTTTGTTCTGAAATAAGTTAGCTTTCTTAGTCATCTCATATAAACGTTGTTTGATAATGTTTATTGCGACTATCAAGTGTTGGCTTTTATACCACACGCGCGTGGTTCCCTGTGTTTTTTAATTTTTTAATTCTTTTTTCTTTCATATTGAGGATAATGGAATAAGCACATGTGCTTTTTACATCCAGTCACCGTGTGTATGCGGTTTGTAAAGACTGTCATCTGTTCCCACCGGCACACAATGGCCTACTCTTACAAAAAGCGGAACAGGATTTAACGTGTGCACAAGATGCTCTGCGTGCGTTCGCACACAGGACCTTGGTTTATAGTCTCATCCGAAGGACTTTGGGGGAGAGTGGAGTCGGCACTGATGTTAACTCTAGGGGAAAATATCCCCTTGAACGGGAATTGAACCCGGGTCGTCAGATTGCGAGCGCAATGTTCTAATCACTAGGCTATCCCGTCGTGTGTGTGTGTGTGTGTGTGTGTGTGGTGTGTGTGTGTGTGTGTGTGTTTTGTGTGTGTGTGTGTGTGTGTTGTGTGTGTGGTGTGGAGAGGATAGAGGGATGGGAGAAAGAGAGAGAGAGGAGGGAGAGAGAGAGAGAGAGAGAGAGAGAGAGAGAGAGAGAGAGAGAGAGAGAGAGAGAACGTTGGTCTGTTCGTGTGTGTACGCGCGCGTCTGTGGACATGAGTGCATACGAGCGTGTATATGTGTATATTCATGCGCACGTGTGCGTGTGTGTGTGTGTGTGTGTGTGTGTGTGTGTGTGTGTGTGTGTGTTGTGTGTCAGTGTGTAAGTGTTGTGTGTGTAAAATTGCACGAACCAACACATGCATATTTACTTTATAAATCATCTCCACAGAAACCATCACTTGTTAAAAAAAACCCAACCCAACAACTACCATAATCATAATGGTGTATCATCCTCAACGAGATTGCTTTTCAAGTATAAAGAAGTTTACCGAAACAATTCCATCAAATTTCAACGAGATCTACAATTATTTTTAGACAAATGCTTCGCTTACGTACTCAGACATTATTTGTAATTGTTTTATTATAAGACACTGTTTTATCGAAACCAAGAGTATCTTTAGACAGATACTTCCATCTTTAGTCAATAGCTGCAGGTGTTATTAAACCCCGCTGTTGCAGGAGCGGAATGTGAGGAGTATTTCTGCACACCTGAGCCCCGTGTGTCTCTACGCTGGTCTCTGTAGAACCGATCTCTGATGTTCTGAAGAGGAGACAGCCTAGAGGTGAGTCATCATCGTGTCGCCGTTTCCACGTGCACGCTCCTTTCATTTAAGAACCGTCTTTCCCTTGCACGATCACGCTCGATAAACGCATGTTTGTTTGTGTGTGTTGTGTGGTGTGTGTGTGTGTGTGTGTGTGTGTGGTGTGGGTGTGTGTGTGTGGTGGTGTGTGTGTGTGTTTGGCAAGAAGATCTGTACCGCGCACGCACGCATGCATGCACTCACAGACGATTCGATTCCGTTCAAGGGGATATTTTCCTCTGGAGTTAACATCAGTGCAGACTCCACTCTCTTCCAAAGTCCTTCGGATGAGACTATAAACCGACGCCCCGTGTGCGAACGCACGCAGAACATCTTGCGCACACGTTAAATCCTGTTCTGCATTTCGAAAGAGTAGGCCATTGTGTACCGGTGGGAACAGATGACAGAATTCACAAATCCTCCGCATACACACGGGAACTGGATGTAAAAAAGCACATAAGTGCTTATTCCATTATCCTCGATGTAAAAGAATAAAATAAAAATAAACGCACACATGTTTTGCTTCTTTTTTTTTTTTTTTTTTTTTTTTTTTGGGGGGGGGGGGGGGGGTCCTCTGCTAGAGCAGCTCCGATAGTGAGATTTATGCGAATGCAACCTTTCGTTTTAGGTAGCTGCATTCCGACTTCGGGGATGGTGTCTAAACGCAATCCTTACCGAGATGCATACGAATAGAACCGGTTTTTTTAGGGAGCCGCATTTCACCTTCGGGAAGTCAGAAGTTTGAAGTCGAAATGCGGCTACCTAAAAAAAAACAACCAAAAAAACCCCAGCCACTTACGTATACATTTCACCATCGGATCTCTAGCCGAGGAACAAAAAGATATCCAAAACAAAACAAAAACAAAAAACTTTAAAAAACCTCCACCCCAAAAAAACAACAACAGCCGCATAGTATAAATTTCACCATCGGAACTTTAGCCGAAGAACAAAAAGATATCCAAAACAAAACAAAAACAAAAAAACTTTAAACCCCCCCACCAAAAAACCCCCACAACCCAGCCGCATAGTATACATTTCACCATCGGAGCTCTAGCCGAGGAAGAAAAAGATAATCCAAAAATCCCTCACAAAAAACCTCAATATCCTCCAAACCAACCACACTGTTGAACTGACCTGCCTCTCCGGATCGTCCCTGATAGGTGAAGGCCGGCTGGTAGGCCTCTCCCAGCTCGTTCATGGCCCTCACCTGGATCTCGTACTCTTGGAACACGTCCTTGACCTCCCTCTCGAAGTGGCCCTGGGTGGACTCGTTGACCATGGCACTGTTCCAGGACAGGCTGCCTTTCCGACGCCAGTATACGTGGTAGCGAAACCCCGGCCCGTGAAACTCCAGCCGGTGCATCGGCTGTGAGACACCACACAAAAAGCATTAGTTTGGGGTTTTGTGATGAAGATGTGTTGTGGGGTGGGGTGTGGTGTGGTGAGGTGGGGTGAGGTGGGGTGTGGGGTGAGGTGGGTGGGGTGGGGTGTGGTATAGTTAGCCGCCAGTAAACGTGATACTGAAACCCAGGTCCGTGAAACTCCAGCCGGTGCATTGGCTGTGAGACACCACACAGAAAGCACAAGTTTGGGTTTTTGTGATGAAGATGTGTTAAGGGTGGGGTAGGGTGTGGTGTAGGGTGTGGTGGGGTGTGGGGTGTGGTGGGTGTGGTGGGGTGTGGTATGGTTGCCGCAGTAAAGTGGATACTGAAACCAGGCGTGAACTCAGCGGTGCATGGCTGTGGAGAACCACCGAGAAGTACAGGTTGGTTTGTGTGAGTGTATGTGGGTCTGGTGTGGTGGGGTAAGGTGGGGTGGTGGTGGGGTGTGGTGAGGTGTGGTGGGTGGGTGTGGTGTGGGTGGGGTGTGGTGTGGTGTGGAGTGGGTGGTGTGGTGAGGTGAGTGGTGGTGGGTGAGTGGGGTGGGGGGTGTGGTGTGGTGGGGAGTGGGGTGTGGTGGGGTGTGTTGTAGTGTGGGGTGGGGTGGGGTGGGGTGTGGTATGGTTCGCCGCCAGTAAACGTGATACTGAAACCCAGGTCCGTGAAACTCCAGCCGGTACATTGGCTGAGAGACACCACACAGGAAGCAACAGTTTTGGGGGGTTGTGATGAAGATGTGTTGTGGGGTGGGGTGTGGTGGGGTGTAGGGTGTGGTGGGGTAAGGTGGGGTGGGGTGTGAGGGTGGGTGTGGTGTGGTGTGGGGTGTTAGTACGGTGGGGTGGGGTGGGGTGGGGTGTGGTATGGTTCGCGCCAGTAAACGTGATACTGAAACCCAGGTCCGTGAAACTCCAGCCGGTGCATTGGCTGTGAGACACCACACAGAAAGCAACAGGTTTGGGGGTTTGTGTTGAAGATGTGTTATGAGGCGTGGTGTGGTGGGGTGGAGTGTGGTGGGGTGTGGTGTGTTGAGGTGGGGTGTGGTGGGGTATGGTGGGGTGTGGTAGGGTGCGGTGTGGTGGGGTGAGGCGGGGTGTGGTGTGGTGGGGTATGGTTCGCCGCTAGTACACAAGATACCAGAACCCTGGCCCATGGAACTCCAACCGATGCATTGGCTGGGAGACACCACAAAGAAAGCAAAAGTTTGGGTTTGTGATGAAGACGTGTTGTGGGGTGTGGTGGGGTGTGGGAAGTGGTGGGATGAGGTGGGGTGAGGGGTGGTGAGGTGAGATGGGGTGGGGGTGGTGTGGTGGGGTGTGGTGGTGAGGTGTGGTGGGGTGAGTGGGGAGTGGGTGTGTGTGGGTGGGGTGTGGGGTGGTGGGGTGAGGTGTGGTGTGGGGGTAGGTGGGGAGGTGGGGTGTGGTGTGGTGGTGTGGTGTGGTGTGGTGGGTGTGGTTGTGGTGTGGTGCGGTGTGGTGGGGTGTGGTGGGTGTTGTGTGGTGGGTGGGGTTGTGTGGTGCGGTGTGTGGGTGTGGTGTGGTGTGGTGGGGTGGTGTAAGTGGTGTGTGGGGTTGGTGTGGTGTGGTGTGTGTGGTGTGGTTGTGTGTAGGTGGTGGGTTGTGTGGTGGGTGTAGGTGTGGTGTGGTGTGGTGGGGGGTGTGGTGTGGTGTGGTGGGTGGGTGTGGTGGGTGTGGTGTGTGGTGTGGTGTGGTGTGGTGGGTGGGTTGTTGTGTGGTGTGGGTGGTGGGTGGGGTGAGGTACGTGTGTGTGTGTGGTGTGGTGAGGTGTGGTGTGGTGTGGTGTGTGTGGTGTGGTGTGTGTGGTGTGGTGGGGTGTGGTGTGGTGTGGTTGGGTGTGGTGTGTGTGGTGTGGTGTGGTGTGGTGGGGTGAGGTGGTGTGGTGGTGTGTATGGTGGGTGAGGTGGGGTTGGTGGGGTGGGGTGGGGTGGTGTGGTATGGTATGGTATGGTGTGATGTGGTATGGTATAGTGGTTTTATGGAGTCAGCGTTTCATCTTAAACATATCACTCATATACAAACTGTAGCAAAATTGAACTTGTCTTGCAAACTTAACATAAGAGCTAATATTGCTAGACTTTCCAACTCCTTTAACTTAATCATGATAAAATATTGTGATATGTTTTAACCCTTCAGTTTACTAGATCACGAAAAACTATATGTGTGAAGTGTGTGTGTGCGTGCATGCATGTGTGCGTGTGCCCTACGTGCGTGCGTGCAGAGGAAGAGATTGAGACGGAGACAGAAAGGGCAAAACAGACACAGAAAATAGCTGTACAGAAACAACAACAACAACAAAAAGAAGCAAGAGAAAAAAAATGACTGACATATAACAAAGGAAAAATGACAGAAAAACACAAACAAAACTGATTCTTTTTATTCTCTGTATACCCTGCAAGCACGCAATGTGACATGACGACTTTATTCCCACAAGAGAGACAAAAACTATACACTATATACACACATTTACATACCCTCACTCTTCATCCCTCCCTTCTCATGCAACCCAACTCTCCAAAGGGAAGCCATCAATGTATATTTTGTGCATCTGTCCTGCAGTTGTGTTCCTTGCTGAGCTGTTAAATACTTCATGCCATCAATCTTCTTCCGACACTTCCATTCCTTGCTACCGCCATTTGAATAGAATTCCAGCTACTGCATATAGGGGGAAACAATCCTGCAGTATAAGCCAGAATGAGAAATGAAAGACAACGGGATGACGGGTGGAACACTTTGACGTATGGCCACGATGTGAGAAAAGCCCTTATGAATATATTGTGGCTTCATCCAAGGGAGATAAAACGGTGACAGGCGAAGCATCCATTGGTGGAAGGGGCAGAGTAATGATGGAAGATGGGAAGGACTGCCGACCGTCCCCCTTCTCTGTGACTGCAATTACCATAAAGAATAGCCGGCCATGACAGGCCGTAAATCGAAGTGGAAGGAATGGGATTTTCGGACAAGAGCAGACGGAGAAGTTCTGTCTTCAAGGGATATGAAAACAGCTTTCATTTTCTTTTTTTCTGTTGCCTTTCTGAAGAACCATGTTATTATTTACTTATGGTTTGTTCTGTTGTTAACACCCACATCTTACAATATAGATTTGTAAGCATTTTTGTGTTCATTTTTTAATGTAAAAGTGGTTGACTTGGTTTAGTTGCACAGAGTGGTAGGAAGCCGCTCTGGAATGATCACCACTAGACCCTTGACATGGGCAGTCACTGGGGGACCTGATGAACACCTTGGCCATCAGCTTTTTATGCTGTGTTTTATTCAGCATTTTCATCATATGTATATTCATTCATGTATCTATGTAATCGTCTGCTTATTCTTTCATATTTCGAGGATAATGGAATGTGTACTCTTCTGCTTTTAACATCCAATTCCCATGTACATGTATTTCTGCCATGATGAGCTCAGTCCAATCTTAACCTTAACATTATTCATAAGTTAGATATATTATTATAAATTTATCTTCGGATGCTTATTTCTAATAAGGCTATTGTTTCTTTATTTGCCTTTTTACTAATAGCATCATTTCTTGTTTAGATTGCCACCCCTACCCCCCTCATCCCCACTCTCAATGTGTATACATGTTTTGTGGGGGGAAAAGAAATACAGATCAGTACTGTCAACACTCTGCAGACTTTCTGTGCTGCTAGGCAAGAGGTGACTGTATCGGCTCTATGCTATAACAGCATCTGGCTGCATGTGAATGAGTGGGATGAATGAAAGCGCTTTGATATATTTTTTGCAAGATATGGCGCTATATCAATTCCATGTATTATTATTATTATTATATTATTATTATTATTATTATTATTTTGTTGTTGTTGTTGTTGTTATTATTATTATTATCATCATCATCATCATCATCATCATCATCATCATCATTATTATTATTATTATTATTATTATTAGTATTGTTGTTGTTGTTGTTATTATCATCATTATTATCACCATCATTATCATTATTATTATTATTATTATCACTATTATTATTATTATCATCATCATCATCATCATCATCAGTATTATGATGTGAGCAGCCTGGAGGCCAGTGGTATCAACGCACCAGACCAACAAGCCCCTGCTGAAGATGAGAGCCTCTGGAGACTGATCATGAGGGCAGTCAATGAGAGGCGTGATCAGGAAATGACAGTGCAGCAGAAAGAGAGAGGATGGAGAGCAGCATCAGCAGCCACGGGGCCCGATGTGACCTTGACATGGAGTGAGTGTAACGTTGTCCCCATTTTATGGCAGTACCGCACAGACACAGGAAAAGTCGCAAGCCAATATGAGATTGATAATGGACCATTGTTCTTTTTTTCTTTTTTTTTCCATTGTTCTGGGTTTATTTGATAATTCTTTCTTTGTTCTCAGTATACGGTAGACCTCCAAGGACAAAGGTGATCTTTTGTGTATGCGACTGTTTTTGCCCACCTTTAAGGTAGCTGCAATCAGACTTCAGGGATATGTAAGTATTATATATAATATCTTACGTTATCCTCTATATTATCTTACAATGTGTTATATATATATATATATATATATATATATATATATATATATATATATATATATATATATATATATATATATATATATGTGTGTGTGTGTGTGTGTGTGTGTGTGTGTGTGTTATCATCATCTTCCTATGTTAAAAGTCTTTTCTTTGATGATTCATTATCATGAATTATTGTGGCTACCTTCATCACAACCATTGTGTGTACATGTAGACTGGACTTTTATCAACATGCTGCTTTTCTAGCCAATACATCAAATGATTTTAGTTTGTAAAATATTTCTAGTATTTCTTATGGCATCAATGCAAAATTTTTAAGTACCTTTTTATGGTATCAATGCAAAATTGGACATCAACGATTTCTTTTAATCTCAGTGGAATGACAAACCTTATTATTCTGAGCAGTTAGAAAATAAAACCCAAATGTATATATTTTTTGTACATTAATGAAACTATTGCTATACCAAAATAGACTTCAAGGCAATTAACTAAAATCATATAGAATGCACCAGACAACAGGACATGGCCAGACCTGTGGTTGTTTTCATTCATGGCTGCCATCTGCTGTAAAGTGATAACGTAGGTGGGAACAACAAAGGCGCAAGTACCCTTACCCCATAGCTTCTCTCTGCACTGCCCAATTAAAGCGTGACTTTACACTGGCCACAATAAAGCCATAATCAGCTGTGGTCATCACAAGGAATTCAGGACACGCACGTGCCTTAATTCCACGCCATTGCTCGGTTTTTAATTTCCACTGCAGTAGCCACCGACAAAGATCAACGAGCTGTAACGAGCAGCCTCAATTAAAACCATGGCGCAGGCGCAGAGAGCTGGCTGTAATCAGATTGATGGTCGACCTTCAGGCAGACACTGGGATCAATAAAAACGGGATCTGCTTAACGTAATGAGTCTGCTGTGGCCTTGTTTAATGCTCCTGCCTAGCCTTTGAGGAGAGAACTAAAGTTTGCCTTTTAACAAATTACGCTAATTGGAAAGGATGGTGAGATAGAAGAATGTCAAAAAAGCAGCATCCTTTCTGTGGCACACGAAGAGATTTGAACTGAAGGGAGGCTGTTCTGCTAGGTTCTGGGCTAAGTACAGCCTACAGGATAGTGAGAGAAAGACATCAGACTTGTTAAGGTCAGTAGAGGATAATTGTGGAAGATGTATGAATCCCTTGTATTGCAGTTTCACCTATGTGTATGATATTGAGCTGGCTGCCTGTTTATATAAATGTATTGATTGCTTATCTCTCTGATTTGATAAACGCACTGGATTCGCCATTGCATTTTAGTTTTACTTATGTAAGTAATGCTAATTTGGTTTGTTGTTTCCCTCACTATGTTGACTGATGCAGGGCATTCATTATCTTGGTTTCTTTTTCACTCGTGTATGTAATGTGTATTTAGTTTCTTGTTTGTCTTTATCGATATATGTACAAGGTTGATATGTTATTTTAGTTTCAGTTATGTAGCTATTTATTCAGAGATTTGAAGGTTTGTGTATTTCCGTAAATCAAGAACTATATACGGTTCACTATCCTATTTTAGTTCTAAATTATGTATTTGGTGCCGGTTTGGCTGTTTGCTTATTTAAGTGTAGTGATAGATGAATGCCATTCCCTGTTTGATCTAAGTTCTACCTATACATCTGATGTTGATTTATTTGTATGCCACCATATCGAAATATTCACATATTCACTATTTCATGTTATGTTTACTTATATAACTATCTAAAGTTGATTTGTTTGCTTGCTTGTCTCAGTATATATAACAGTCTAGGGCCTTAGCGTCACATTAGTTTTGCCATTCCCAAAAGTAGGTCAATGTTTGTCTCCCTTTTCTCCTTTCAGCTTTTATGAAGATTACAGCACCTTATGAAAGAATATGCACATATACAAATTCACGCATATGTGTGTGTGTGGGGGGGGGGGGAGGGGGATTATATATATATATATATATATATATTATATATATATATAAATATGCATATATATATGTGTGTGTGTGCGTGCGTGCGTGCGTGTGTTTGTGTGTGGGTGTGTTTAAGTGCATCTCTGTGTCTATGTATCTGTGTCTGTGTGAAAGAGAGGCAGACAGACAGAAAACATAGAGAGACAGAACTCTGAACTCTGAACTCTGAACTCTGAATTCAGAGTTCTGTCTCTCTATGTTTTTCTGTCTGTCTGTCTGTGTCTATGTATCTGTGTCTGTGTGAAAGAGAGGCAGACAGACAGAAAAACATAGAGAGACAGAGAGACCAAGAAAGAGAGACAGAGACACACAGACGACACACAAACACACACACATACATACACACACACGCGCGCGCGCGCACACACACACACACACACACACAACAACACACCACACCGGACACATACACACAAAAAACCCTACACTCAAACACACACGCGCGCGCACACACATCACCACCACCACCACCACACTCACACACACACAACAAACAAACACACACAACACACACAAACACACACATAACCCCCACCACACACACACACTCCACACAACACACATACCAACAAACAAACACACACAACAACACACACACAAACACACACACACATAACCCCCCACCACACACATACACACACAAACACTCACCCATAACCCCCTCCCCACACACAACACAACACACACACACACACACAACGCACACACCACGCACACCACACACACACACACACACAACACAACACTCAAAACAACCCCCCCCCCCCCCCCCTCCATCCCCCAAAAACCCAATCCCGCACACACACAGAACAACAAAACAAAGAAAGGATTCTCCCAGAACAGAGAAGGCTACCAGCATACTACATACTCTACTGGTCTGCACACAAAAAGACCCTCCCCGGCCCCCCCATCCCCCCCCCCCCCCCCACACACACACACACGGCAGTCAAGAGGCCACAGCGCTGAAGGCTTGTCCTTTTAGCCATTGTCTGCAATGCCCAGGAAACGTTGTGGTGGTGTTCGTTACCTGAGGTCCAAAGTTGCCTTCATCATTATTCTGACTTCCAACTTGTTTTCCCCCGAAAGAGAGAAAAGAAAAGAAGTGAAATTCCCAGTGGTGAGCCAGATTCTGTGTGTTTTGTCTCTGGATCGAATTTTACGTTGTGGCAGGATTGTTAGTATGTGTGTGTGTGGGGGGGGGGTGGGTGGGGGGTGGGGGGTGGGGGGGGGGGGTGCGCGCGGGGTGTGTGTGTGTGTCTGCTGTGTATGTGTGTGTGTGTGTGTGTGTGTGTGTGTGTGGAGGGGGGTTGATTGTGTGTGTGTGTGTTGTGTGTGTGTTGTGGGGGGGGTGTTGGCGGGGGGGGGGGGGGGGGTTGTGTGTGTGGAGGGAGTGGGGTGGTTGTGTGTAGGGGGGAGGGTGTTGTGGTTGTGTGATGTGTGTATGCGTGAATGCCTATGTGTGCATGCAAATGTATGTTTGTGAGTCTTATTATTATCATTCTTCTTCTTCTTCTTCCTCTTCTTCTTCTTCTTTTTCTTTGTCTTCTTCTTCTTCTTCTTCTTCTTCTTCTTCTTCTTCTTCTTCTTCTTCTTCTTCTTCTTCTTCTATTTTATTTCGAGGATAATGGAAGAGCACTCATGTGCTTTTTTCATCCAGTTCCCGTGTGTATGCAGTTTTGTAAATTTTGTTATCCGTTCCCACTGTAACAAGATGGCCTACTCTTCCGAAAAACGCAACGGGTTTTAACGTGTGCCCAAGATGTTCTACATGCGTTTGCACATGGGACCTCGGCTTATAGTCTCATTCGAAGGACTTTTGGGGAGAGTAAAGTCGGCGCTGTGGAATCTGTGTCTGTGTTTAAGTGTATAATGTGTATGATTGCGCGTATATATGTAGATTGGATTAAAAGAAAAAAAGTAATGAAAGAGCAGCATGTTTACAGCATTTTCGGTTGAATCAACAATCAAACCTTATGCCATCACTACCATCACTCATCACCTGTGTAAAGCTTAGCTCTGCTGCGAAGCACTCGGTAACTCAGTACATGACAATAAGCCAGCGTCCCAAGTGAATACGACATAGATGTACAGGCGTTTACCATCTGACAAAACAGATCATCTGATCTCCATCTGGACGACGAGAACACAATAGGGATGCTTATCTGTCTGCACTAGTCATGTACATGGAGATATATGGTATGTTGAAAAGCAGACTGCTTTAGAAATGGAAGACTTTAGAAACCGATTTCTGAGAAAATATTTTGGGAAATAGCTTCATATTATCTGTAAGTGCCAGAGGCGATTTCAGGATTAAAAGAAAATATTTTGAGTGATACGTATGTTGGTGACATTATTTGCACTTGTTTGCCACTGACGAAATCAGAAAAACAATTGTACGAAATGATCAACATAAATCTACACCCTGTTGAAAATATCATGAGTGTTTTGTAGAGGAAACAGTTATGCAAGTGGTTGGTACACACACACGCACGCACGCACACAAACACACACACACACACATACACAAACAAACAAACTAACCAACAAAAGTAATCCCCAGCCGAAAAGCCTGAACGCTAAATCTGGAACTCGATCCAAAAGCACTCGTTTTCAGATCAATAAGCAACCACTGGCCAATCTTGGCTATATTTCGCCAAGATCAACAAGACCTTGATAACGCTAGGAATAAGAGTTCTGCCATCTTCCCTATCAGGGTTCATCAGAAAGCATAATCATCAAATCTGCACGGAAAGTGCATCGAGAGGTGAAGGGGCTTGCTGAGAACGTCATCAAGGACAGAGAGATACAGACTGGCTGTACAGGAACGACGTGTGAAAACAGCCTGACATCCCTTCTTGGTAACGTGGATACCAAGCGAGAAAACCGGGAACGAGCTCCATGAGGACAGAAGTGTGTGCAGGAATAAGGCTTCCATAAGCAAGATTGTTCATCACAGGTTCAGTGGGTGCGGGCAAAAAGGAAGATCACTGACCATTGTGATGTCACGGGCCATACGAGGGTCGTGGTCCATAGCATGCTATAAGCAAAGGACTGGGTATGGACAGAAAAGGTGTAGTATAGAGTGCTGTTAAAGGAATTTGGTGTTGATGGAAGAGGGTATGCTATATCGTGCACAATACGTGCTGTTATGAGATGCTATTCTTGAAATACAGTGTTTACAGAACCAGGCATGTCTTACGCCATTGTAAAAATACCCCACCAACAACGTTTGCGTAGAGGAATATACGGATGTCAATAAACAAAGTGTAATATTCATAGATAGATGCTTGCAAGGAAGTCATTACACAAAGTATGATATGTTATGTCAAATGTCTCCTCTACACGAAAAATGATATTTACATAGGTATGTCACACATGGCTGGACAAAGCATCGTATTTACAGAGAGAGGCAGGTCAAAATGCCATTAGCAGGGTGTCCTGTTGACAAATAGAGGACAGAACAGCCGAGCGGTCTGAACCTCCACTACGCCATCTGCTATAACTTCTAAAGATGCAGGTTCCAGTCTTCAATAAGATGATCGCTTCAAGGCGTTTCCCACTAGACCTCCTCCCCTGAAAGCCCTTGTGCTAGGACTGGAACAGTGAGGTCTGATCAACCTCGTGCATGTATGAGTTAAAAGACAGGTTTCAAGATTTAGGATGGCCTAAAATCTTTAGCACTTGTCTAATACGGGTCATTCATTTGTTCACCCCCCTGTGTGTGTGTGTGTGTGTGTGTGTTTGCGTGCTCACACACACACACACACACACACACACACACACACACACACACACGCGCGCGCACACACACACACACACACACACACGCACACACACAGAGTGCGCAAACACACACTGACTCCCCTCCCCACCACACACAACAACACACACACAACTACACACACACACACACACACACACACACACACACACACACACACACACACACACACACACACACACACACACACTGACATCCCCCCCCCCACACACACACACCACACGTCCCATCTCATCCCTGCCTATAATTATGGTCGCCAGCAATCTTGCAAGGCACACGCCCCGTACCCTTGATGTTGACGAGATAAAGAAGAAGAAGAAAACCAGCTTACAGCGGTGAGGACTGGGGGACAGGCATTGAAGCCTGCACGTGCGTTACGAACACTTCCCTGCCAGTCAGACAATGCAGTCCTGACAGCTAGCAGCAACAACAAGAACGGCCTGTGTGTGTGTGTGTGTGTGTGTGTGTGTGTGTGTGTGTGTGTGTGTGTGTGTGTGTGTGTGTGTGTGTGCGTGCGTGCGTGCGTGTGTGTGTGTCTCTGTGTGAGTGTGTGAGTGTGTGTGTGTGTGAGTGTGTGTGTGTGTGAGTGTGTGTGTGTGTGTGTGTGTCTGTGTGTGTGTGTGTGTCCCCGGTCCCAGAGCTATTGTTGCCAAGGTCAGATAAACCCAGGGCCCTCCTTAAAACCGAAGACCAACATCACAACTCCAGCATGCACGCACGCACACGCGCACGCGCGTGCGCATTGCGCGCGCAAGCCTTGCGAAAGCCCTGGAGGTGAAAGTGTTATTAATCGATACAACGTTCGTTGTTTATGGGGGTATAAGCCTGCTCAATGAGCCGTGAAGGGCGCGTAGGGGTGAGCGGCTGGGGTTTGTGTGGTTATTTTTCGGGGGGGGGGGGGGGGGGGGAGGGGGGGGGGGGGGAGCAAAACAAGAGTGAATGTATAGATCAATAAAGCTGTGCACTGGCCGATCTTTTCGGTTTATTTCTCCGCGGTATTGATTAGGGAGGGACATGTATGCATGTTTGTGTTGTGCGTGTCTGTGTCAATATTGATGAAGAAATTTATTTGATCAAGTTTGTTTATAGGATGGGTGGAGGTTGGGGGGGAGGAGGAGGAGCAGGAGCAGGAAGTGGGGGGGGGGTGGGGTGGAGAGAGAGAGAGAAAGAAAGAGAAAGGAAGAGAGAGAGAGAGAGATCCATTTCCACCGCTATGTTATTACAGTGGTCATAAACAATGCGACGAACCAAACAGACACCAAGAGAACATCACTTTTACTTGGCTGGCACAATCCCATTGAAATCTGAGAATAAAGTGGAAAGGGCTTCTTAGACAAACGACCATCAACAAACAAACCAGCCAGCAAACCAACCAACCAGCCTATCCATACGTACATCAGACATCTAACA
>CM054142.1:9099139-9114139 GCA_028751875.1 Rapana venosa
TTAAGAAAAACAATAATATATGTAGCATGTACAGTTGTTTTTTGTTGTCGTCAGTGTTAGGATTTAGAATCCCAGAATCACGTTTAAGCTGCTCGTGAGCCAGCATTGGAATGCTCGTCCTTCACTTTCTCCCTCCCCTCCAGGTGTACCGATTCCCAACAGTCACAGCCACAGGTCATCATGAGTCCATCACACTGCACAGCACCAACACAGGAACATGACAGCAAACCACCATTAAGCCCCCTCTGCCCCCTCCCCCCCCCCCCCACCATCAGCTGTCTCCACACACACTTTGCTCCCCCCTTCTATCGTCAACCATCTCCACACTCTCTGCTCCTCCTTCCACCACCCACTTCCCCATCATCAACAATCTCCACACACTCTGCCCCCCTCCCCCTACTGCACACACACACACACACACACACACACACACACACACACACACACACACACACACACACACACACACACACACACACACATCATCATCATCATCATCATCATCATCAACCATCTCCACACTCTTTGCTCTTCATCCCCACCCACTTCCCCATCATCAACAATCTCCACACACTCTGCTCTTTCCCACCTCCACCCACCCCCACCCCCACCCCCATCATCAACCATCGCCACATCTCCATACACTCTGCGCTATTACTGCTGCTGCTGCTGCTGCTGAAGAAAGCAGGTGAGTCCCAGGTGATAGATGTCTCCTCCTCCTCCATCATCCTTCCATTCTGCAGATTCCCTGCCAAGTTGACACTCAGCCCTCTCCAAGGTCCTGCGCCCCATGACCGCGACCTGTGTTCCTTCCGCTCTTGTCCTAACGGTGTGGCTAGAAGGGGGGAGGGTGGGGGTGCGGGGATGGGGGGTGGAGTGCATGAGAGGATGTCCTACCCCCCCCACAGGTGGACTGATTGATGTAATCGGCTTGCTTTTGTTGTTGTTGTTGTGTGTGTGTGTGTGTGTGTGTGTGTGTGTGTGTGTGTGTGTGTGTGTGTGTGTGTGTGTGTGTGTGCGTGCGTGCGTGCGTGTGTGTGTGTGTGTGTGTGTGTGTGTGTGTGTGTGTGTGTGTGTGTGTGTGTGTGCGTGTGTTTCTTGGAGCAAGGAGAGAGAGAAGTGTGGGTCTTATTTTGGAGTATGTGTCCGTTGTGTACGATGGTGTGTGTGCGTGTGTGTGTGTGTGTGTGTGCGCGCGCGAATGTGTGTGTGTGTGTGTGTGAGAGAGAGACAGACAAACAGAAAGACAGACAGACAGAGGCAGACAGATGCATATACAGAGACATAGAGGGATTTTTAAGAGGTAAAAAGCAATTTTAAAAAATACAGACACAAAATCATAACAAGTATAACACGCAAACTTATTCACATATTATGATGGGAGACACTGTTTTTCTACCAACCCTATCTTTGGCAAACCATGTTCCATGTAACTTGGAACAACAAATGAGCAAGCATGATACGATAGTTCTTTTAAAGTCAGTTTTCAAAGCTACCACACTCAAAGGAAGACACCTAATTTGCCTTAACAGCGCAAGAAACAATATATTTTATTTTATTCTTTTATTTCGAGGATAATGGAATAAGCATTCATGTGTTTTTTTCATCTAGTCCCCGTGTGTATGCAGTTTTCTCAATTTTGTCATCCGTTCCCACCGGCACACAATAGCCTACTCTTCCGAAAAGCGGAACGGGTTTTAATGTGTGCACAAGGTGTTATGCGTGCGTTCGCACGATGGACCTCGGTTTATAGTCTCAACCGGACTTTTGGGGAGAGTGAAGTCGGCACTGATGCTAACTCCAGAGAAAAAATCCTCGAACGAGAATCGAACCCGGGTCAGTAGATCAGGAATACATCACTCTGACCACCAGGCTATCCCGTCATGTGTCATGTGTTCCGATCCCGATCAGTCATGTGTTCTGTAATAATCCCACCACTTGACTAAACCCGTATCACAAAGGAACATAATCTGAAAGAAATTTTATTTTTCTACACAGATGTGATTTAACAAGTTACACATAGGCGGTTCCTAAATATCAGATGGAAACAGATGACAAAATTGACAAAACCGCATAAACACGGGGACTGGATGTAAAAAAAAGCACATGAGTGCTTATTCCATTATCCTCGATATAAAAAAAAGAAGCCAGCTAACTCCTAGCACCTCCCTAATTCCGCTAACAGGGCAGCAGCAGCATTATCAGAACCACACTAATCCTATCAGACATAGCGGGACATAGGATGAAGGGGACAAACACGAGGCTCACGTGCATGGCCTCCCTGACAGTGAACAAGGGATTGGGTCCCTGGTCCATACAGTGGGTCAAAGGGGCAGGCAGGGATTTGTCTCCCAGGCAACTAACTCTCTATTGACCACACAACCCTTGATGCTGAACTGACATGGTCAGCATTGTATAGCTCACTTTTCCCGTCAGCTTTAAGCTTTGTATTGTATCATTTATGTGCTGTGTTAGCAGGGCAGTCTGGTGGGTAATAACACTGGACATGCGATCTGTTGGTACTGCAGCCACAGTTCAAATTACAGCTGAAATATTTTTTTCTAGGGGATATTTTCAGGATGCGGAAGATTTCGTAATTAGGAAGAGGAGGAGACTAAGGACAAGGGAAAGAAAATGGTGCTTCTGCTGCTGGTGATAATGAGATGATGACGATAATAATAATAATAATAATAATAATAATAATAATAATAACAATAATAATATATGGAATTCATAGAGCGCTATTTCTTGCAATTACAAATCAGAGCGCTTCCATTCAATCCGATGATGAGATGATGACAGTGCTAATGATGACGATAATGGTGCTGTCTAAGCGTTCGACGACGACGACGAAGAAGAAGAAGAAGACTCGATCCTTATCTGCAATATGCTAGTTTATCTTTGAAACTCGATGTAGTTAGTCTATCTACTCATCCAAGTCTTACCCTCACTTTAGTGATGACAGTGTCCCATGCAGGATAATTTTGAGCTGCCACTGCGTGTAGTGTTAAACTGATCCGGTGTTTTAAACTTCGAGAGAAGCAGGCCGGTTTTAACGAAGTTATCAAAGTTTTAATTGATTGACTCGTTGTCTGTACTGGAAGGATTTCAAAGCTGTGGTGTCTATTGATCTCTCTTTAGTTGTTCCCTTCATTGACCAATCAGTTCACGCGCGGGTAGAAACACGTGCACAGACAGACACGCACACAGACAGAGAGACAGACATGCAGACAGACAGACAGATAGTCAGTCAAGTACACAGACAGACAGACCAACACATACACACACATACACTCACAAACACACACACACACATACACACACACGCACAAACACACACACAAACACACACACACACACAACACACACACACAACACACACACCACACCACACACACACACACACACAAGCGGATCTAGACGGACAAAGTTTTTTTTAAAAAAAGGAAGGGTGATAAAGTAGACGTACTCTCGACAACGGATTTTATATATCTATATCTATCTATCACCGAGGTCCCGTGTGCGAACGCACGCAGAACATCTTGCGCACACGTTAAATCCTGTTCCGCATTTCGAAAAAGTAGGCCATTGTATGCCGGTAGGAAGAGATGACAGAATTTACAAAACCGCATACACACGGGGACTTGACGTAAAAAAAAGCACATAAGTGCTTATTCCATTATCCTCGATATAAAAGAATAAATAAAATAATAAAATAAATATCTATGTATGTATGTATGTATGTATGTATGTATGTGTATATATATTATATATATATATATATATATATATATATATATATATATAATATTATATATATATAGGTGCCATTGTCGTTAGCGCCTGGGCTTTATCACAGTTCTTGATTAAACCATTGACGCTGGGGGCAACAGCAAAGTGAGAGGCTGTATGACCAGTGGCTTTCCCACTCATGGAATTCCACTTTACAGCTTAGTCTTTAGTGATCGACTATGACTCTCTGACTAGGAGGCTTGACTTGCACAGTCCTTATGTGCTGCAGCCCTGGGGGCTGGTTGGCCTTTGGAGAACATCTCCAACGCTGACTGTCCTTATGCCCACTTGGCCGAGAGAGTGGGGATGTACTGTGGGCAAGGCATCTCCACTATAATCAAATTTCTGCCCAGTTTCCAAAACAGCAGCTGCCTCCTCTGCTGTTTTGGAGGTGATCGTCGGATACGACGAACAAACATACATACATATAGGTGCGTGTGTATGTATGCGTGCGTGCGAGAGCGTGTGTGTACAAAAATGATACAGAAAAGAAAAAAAAAAGAAAAAGTAATAAATAAAGAAATAATGAAAAAAAACAGAAAGAAAGAAACCGACAAATAAATAACCCAAATAGACGAATAAATAACAACACAAGAAGACATTTTGCCGACACCACAGTAACCTCACCCCACCCCTGCCTCGCTCTGTCGACAGAGCCCACTGACCCTGGCCATGCCCAGTGATGCTTCACTCTCCATCCCTGACCACTGTCCAGCCCCTGGACATACCTCGTTACCTCTAGAGGAACCCGCCATTCCAGACCTCGCCTCATGATTATCGCGTCCTTCATTATCCAATTTGGGAATGGGGCAGGGGGGGGGGGGGGGGGGGGGGAGGAGACTTGGTGCTTCATAGTCATATCATTTTGTATGTCATTATGATATTATTGTAAGGTGGCAATAAAAACACATCTGTGTCCAGCTACGTTTTTTCCCGATCAAGCCAGCAAATGGTGGTTTCTTTCCCTACTAGCCTTTAGGCCGTGTGAAGTTTCAAATAAAGGAGCTAACACTTGTTGGATCTATCTATCTATCTATCTGCCTATCTATTCATCTCTCTCTCTCTCTCTCTCTCTCTCTCTCTCTCTCTCTCTCTCTCTCTCTCTCTCTCTCTTCTCTCTATCTATCTATCTATCTATCTGTCTATCTGTCTGTCTGTCTGTCTATCTATCTATCTATCTACCTATCTATCTATCTATCTATCTCTCTATCTGCATATCTATATATCTATCTATCCATGTATGCATGTATATATATATATATAATATATATATAATATATATATAAATACAATATACATATATATATATATATATATATATATATATATATATATATATATATATAATGTGTGTGTGTGTATGTGTGTGTGTGTGTCCATCCATGGGTGTGTGTCTGGGTGTGTGCACGCGTGCGCTCAGTGCCACTGGATATGCATCATTACTTTGGCATCCGCTATGTCAGATTTTGGCTCACAAGATCAGAGTCATACACTCACAGTTTCTTGCATCGTCTATCATCCTGCTAGAAAGGTTATCTCAGTGCTGTTTATATTTTATTGATGGTTGCACAACACACACACACACACACATGCACAACACACACACAAGCACACACACATGCACAACACACACAGAATCACACACGCACGCACACACTCACACTCATACACACATCGCATACACACACACACACACAGCCCCCAAATACACACATGACACACATCCATTAGCAGATATGTATGTATTCATAAAAAGTTGCCAATTTTTTTTTTCCTATACATTTTTCATCACTGGCCTGTGCTGCTAATAAATCATATCCTGCGTAATTTTTTTTTTATAGATCTATAACCCTTATTTTATTTCTTTTTTTTTCTTATTCAGCATAATCAATTATCTATATTTTGTGAAGGGAGGATGGAAAGGCAAAAAATAATTTGGGGTTGAGGGTAGGGGTGGGAGTGGGGTATGTACTTGTCCAAGTGTGTGTTTGCATGTGTGTATGCATGTGTGCGTGTGTGTTTGCATGTGTGTGTATGTGTGTGTGTGTCTGCATGTATCTATGTGTGTGTATATATATTGTGTGTGCGTCCGTGCGTGCGTGTGCGTGCGCGCGCGCGCGTGTGTGTATGTGTTTGTAAGTGCGTGTGTTTGTGTGTGTGAATGCGTGTGTGCTTGTCCGTTCGTGTGTGTATGATTGAGCGCGTTAATTATTGATCTTGTAGACGCTGATGTGCTAAAGTGGGCTACAGCTAAATACCCTTCAGCTCCAATCCCAACAGAAGCAGAAATAGTTCACCAATACCCTCTCTCTACTTTTTCACTTACAATATTAACACAATGATAAGCCTCTCAGCTGCTCTCGATCCCATAGCAAAAGCTTTGTCTTTTACTACAATCGAAGTACCGATCTTCTTCACCTCTTCACATATCCCATAGTCCCGTAGACCGTGTGGGGCACCAATGAAGATTTTGCAGCCAGCTTCCTCCACTCCCCACGGCCCTCCGCTTTCTGTGGCAAATCGTTCCACTCATGGCCAGTCCACTCCCTAATGTTGTCTTCCCATCGTTTTTTTCTGTCTGCCTCTTCGTCTCCCTCCTTGTACACGACTTCAAGGTGAAATTACCGATGCCCTACACATTAAAAATCGTATTGTACATTTGGCTGTATCATCATTCATGAGAAACACTTAGCATAAGTTGTAGGATCCACTTCCAGTGGGAAAACATTTTTTCAAGCTAGAGTATGGCTGCCTATACTTATGGTAAGGAACTTTCAGACAGCCATGCATGGGTTGGGTGTTAGGTTAGGGTTAGGTGTTAGGGTGAGGGTTAGGTTAGGGTTAGGGTTATGTGTTAGGGTTAGGGTTAGGGTTTGGTGTTAGGGTTAGGGTTAGGTTAGGGTTAGGGTTAGGGTTGTTAGTTGGTTAGGTTAGGTAGTGTTAGGGTTAGGGTTGGTGTAGGGTTAGTAGGGTTGGGTTAGGGTTAGGGTTAGGGTTTGGTGTTAGGGTTAGGGTTAGGTTGGGGTTAGGGTTTAGGTGTTAGGGTTAGGGTTAGGGTTAGGTTAGGGTTAGCCATGCACACAAACACCTCACCCATTCCAGGTTTCATAGTTATTTATCGGTGTGATGAGTCATCTCTGTCGAACACTCGGAGATCAACTATTCGTCGTTCTTTAATATGAGTGAAATTGCGTTGCGCTGCCGTTGAACGCCTGGCAAGTCAGGCCCAGCGCATCCGCCTTTGGCGTGAAGGTGTGACGAGTGATGATTATCAAGTGCATATTCTGGATGATCCCCCCGCTCAGTTAAGCTGGGAAGCGCCCAACAACAGCATGCTGGTTAACGACCCGTCCCCTGTCTTCACCCTGCATGCTAGCGCAGTGGCAAGTCACCCGGATACACATCGTTGCCGTGTACCCGGCTTTCGCCAAGTCTTTGCCCATGCAACTCTCATTATCTTGTCGTTCATCGTTCACACACACACACACACACACACACACACACACACACACACACACACACACACACACACACACACACAGAGGAGAAAGGAAGAGAGAGAGAGAGAGAGAGAGAGAGACGAGACAGAGACAGAGAGAGAGCACGACAGACAGACATACAAACACAGCGAGAGAGAGAGAGAGAGAGAGAGAGAGAGAGAGAGAGAGAGAGAGAAGAGAGAGAGAGAGAGAGAGAGAGAAAGAGAGAGAGAGAGAGAGAGAGACAGAGACAGAGACAGAGACAGAGAGAGCACGACAGACAGAATACAACACAGCAGAGAGAGAGAGAGAGAAGAGAGAGAGAGAGAGAGAGAGAGAGAGAGAGAGAGAGAGAGAGAGAGAGAGAGAGAGAGAGAGAGAGAGAGAGAGCACGACAGACAGACAGACACAAACACAGACAGAGAGAGAGAGAGAGAGAGAGAGAGAGAGAGAGAGAGAGAGAGAGAGAGAGAGAGAGAGAGAGAGAGAGATGCTCAACCACCATCGGATGCATAAACAAATTGTAGCTGCCGGGGTCTTTTCATTCTTTCTTTCTTCTCATCATCATCATCATCATCTATCATCATCATCTCATCATCATCCTTTCTTCTTCTTCTCTTCTCCTTCTCCTCCTCCCCCCTCCCATCCCCCCCTCCTCCTCCTCCTCCTCCCCATCCTCCTTCTTCTCTTTATGGAAAACTTGTGACCAGTCAAGCGCAAGGTTAATCCATCATGTCTGAATTTATTTTTCATTTATCTTATCTTATTTCATTTTATGCTCGTGTATTGTGTTGTATTTTTGAAATCTTTTTGTGGTTTACTCTATTTTATTCTAATTTTTTTTTTAGAAAACTATATGCGGATATTCCTTCTTTTCTCTCTCTCGCTGAAGAGGCGAGTGTGGTAGAAAGAGGATGCATATAATTTTTTTGTTAGTTGATGGAATACTTTATTCTATTTCATGCTTACATTGAACTTTTTTGCTTATGTTGAATTTACATTGAATTTTTTGTGTTTTTATCTTCACTTTCAAAGATCAATAAAAGAAAGGGGTGGTAGGTTCGGTTGGATTTTGTTAAGAGATTATATGTTCGTTTTGATTATAATTATTCTTTCCCCCAGTGTGATGTTGTGCATGGTTCATCTATCTTTACAAACGAACCTTGTCGGGCGATCGTCGCTGAAAGATCATGAGTTTCTTCTTCGTCGTCGAACGCTGCGACAACAGCTTATGTTGTCTGTCATAAGAGCGAAAATGCGTTGCGCTGCCGTTAGATGCTTGGCAAGTCTGGCCCAGCGTATGCGATTTCCGTGTAGGAGAGAATAGCTTATCTTTTAAGTCTTTCTGGAAAGATAGGCAGAAGAATGGACCACGAGGCAGAAAATTCATGGGTTTAATACCATTTAATACAAAAGTTTCCTGAGGTTTTGAGTTGATGACCGGCTTCTAACTACTATAAGCCGAGGTCTCGTGTGCGAACGCACGTAGAATATCTTGCGCACACGTTAAATCCCGTTCCGCTTTTTGGAGGAGTAGGCCATTATGTGCCGGTGGGAACGGATGGAAAAAATGTACAAAACCGCCTACACACGTGGACTGGATGTAAAAGCACATGAGTTCTTAGTCCATTATTCTCGAAATAAAAGAACCAAATAAAAATGTAAATGAATGAATAACATGAGAGAAGCAGCGAGCCATACAGTACAATATTGATCCTTTATGGATGCAAATAATATAGCAGCTGCAGGTGTTCGTTTCTCCGGACTTGTTTAATGCTCGCGCACAGTGATAATATTGGGTTATAGTGTACTGCCCATCTATTGTAAGGATACTGATTGCAGGATATCGTAACTGAACTGAATTGTATTGAGTTATATGCTTTGCTCGGGGCAAGCGATACTACAAAAGCAACGCTACCCACTTTCATCTTCATGTTATGTCTATGTGCTTTAATGACACTAAAACTGATTCTTGTCTTTGCTTTTTGTAAAGGTTTGCCGCTGACAAGTCTTTTGTAACCGTTGCCTTGGCGATGTCTACATTTGCTTAGTGTTCGTGCACACGACACCGATTCATGACCATCAAAGACATCACGGTGGCAGCAGACAAACAACAAAAAAACAGATATACAGACAGAGAAAACAGACAGACAACACATGCACGACGCACGCACACACACAACAAACACGACACACACTACCAACCATCACCACCCTCACACACATGCACACACACACTCTCTCTCTCTGGCTCAACCGCCCCACTCCCTCCGCCCCCCCCCCCCCAAAACACACACACACAACACAGACACAGACACACACACATACACACTCACTCAACCGTCCCCTACCCCCTTCCCCCACACCGACAACGCATTCTAACGTCCCCGTCTCCCCCCCCCCCCCCCCCCCCCGCTCACACACACTCCACCCCTCCCTTCCCCCCTTCCTCCGCATGTACACAAAACACACACACACACACACACGCACACAAAACACACACACACACACCAGTGCAAACAGAAAAAGGGGTACAGAAAAACAACGACCCACACAACAACGAAAATGAAAGACTATGACGAATGACACACACGCTTTGCCAAGTCCTTGCGCTCGTTATCAGCTTCGCATCTCTCTCTCTCTCTCTCTCTCTCTCTCTCTCTCTCTCTCTCTCTCTCTCTCTCTCCCTTTCTCTCTCTCTCTTCTCTCTCTCTCTCTCTCCCCCTCTCTCTCTCCCTCTCTCTCCCCTCTCTCTCTCTTTTTCCCTCTTGCTCTCTCTCTCCCCTCTCCTCGCTCTCTCTCTCTCCTCTTTCTCTCTCTCTTTCTCTTGCTCTCTCTCTCCCTCTCTCTCGCTCTCTCCCTTTAGCTCTCTCTCTCCTCTCTCTCTCCTCTCTCTCTCTCATCTCTCTCTCTCTCTCTCTCTCTCTCTCTCTCTCTCCTCCTTCTCTCTCTCTCTCTCTCACTCTCTCCCTCTAGCTCTCTCTCTCATACACCTTGGTAATGAACCTTCTCATCATAAAGGTACAGAGCAGTCCATCACTGTCACCTATTGGGTGCATGTGCACCCCTCACAAGGGAACGTCTCGTTCCGTCACTGTCGCCTAATTGGGTGCATGTGCACTTATCATAAAGGAAACTAGCCATCCATCAATGTCTCGTAGCTGAGAGCACATGCACCCGTCAATAAGGACACCATAACTGCTCTGCTGCTTGACTAGGAAATGTATGTGTATTGTAGAAAGAATACATCAAGAGAAAATGACTGAGTTAAAGATAATGGTCTTCTTGTCACCCATCCTATTTCTATTGTCTGCCTTCTTGGTCCATTCTACTGCTGTTTCTCCCTAAGAAAGGTTTAAAAGGTAACAGTTCTCTCCCATGAGAAGACGGATGTGCTGGGCCTGACTTGTCAGGCGCTTAATGGTAGCGCAACGCATTTTCGCTCATATGACAGACAATGATAGTTGCTGTCTGAGTGCTCAAAGAAGAAGAAGAAGAAGAAGAAGAAGAAGATGTAGAAGAAGAAGAACAACAAGAAGATCAAGAAGAACAAGAAGACAAAGAAGACCAAGAAGGAGCTTTGTTCTTAGTTTCTGAACAGAAGCTGTTTATCCTACAAACAGATGGTTTTATTACCAGATCCGCTTAGTCGTTTCCCTCAGAACGCACGCACACTCGCAGGCACGCACGCGCGCGTATACACACACGCACGCACGCACGCACGCATGCACATGCACACCAACATGCACACATTCTTCATTACGACAAAAAAAATATAAACCAGCCCCAAACACGAAAGTTAAAGTAAATTCAAATTTTATTCTCACAAACGCCTAGGTTTATAGCGCACTTAATGTGGCGAATCTTGATCCATTGCAGTTTCTGTTCACTTTCTGATGCAAACTCATAATCATATTGCAAGATTTTATAATTATATACTCTAGTACGCTGCAAAAAAATGTCGACTAAATGGTTAAACAAAAACGAAATAAAAATCGAGTAAGACCGAACAGTCGTTACAAAACAAAACACACAGAGAAAGGAGTTGTATACAAAACAATCCCACAAACAACACAAGTAATGATAAATATAAAACAGACACACAACGCCACAAAAATCAATAGTGTATTAGGTTAATAAGAAAGAGACAGAGAGAAAGAGAGAAGGAGAGAGAGAGAGAGAGAGAGAGAGAGAGAGAGAGAGAGAGAGAGAGAGAGAGAGAGAAGAGAGAGAGAGAGAGAGAGAGAGAGAGAGAGAGAGAGAGAGAGAGAGAGAGAGAGAGAGAGAGAATGTGTGTGTCAATAATTACGAAGACATTGTTCAATATTCTTATTATGATTAACAAATTCGGAAATAATACGTAAAACATGTACCAATAATTTGAAATATGCAAAAACATATAATGTTGTTTCTATGGTACTGTGTTGAAAGGTGTGATTAAATGGTGTATATATGGTGTTCAAATTTAATTTTGTTTCTGGATACTCTGTACAATCCTACATATTCCTAGAGCGTTAATATAAAATAACGAATTTGGATTTGAAAGATAATGACAGGCGCTGTGCCAGACAGACAGAAAGATAGACATATATACAGACAGGCAGAGAGAAAAACACTTAACCAAAGGGTGCGCACACGCGCTTGCACGCACACACACACACACACACACACACACACACACACACACACACACACACACACACACACACACTCACACACACACACACACACATCACACACACACTCACACACACACTCACACACACACACACACACACACACACACACACACACTCACACACACACAACTCCCCCAACTTACTCTTGACAGTCAGAAACGCCGTAGCCCTGTCGGAGTCCAAACCCAGAGAAGCCACACAGGTGTAACTGCCCGAGTCTTCCAGCTGCGCGTTCTTGATGATGAGGGCATGGCGATTCTTGTCCGACTTCTGCACGTACTTGCTGCCGCCAGTGTCCAGCGACACGTTGAGGCTCCGGCCGTTGACCAGCCAGCGGATATGTAGCTGGCTACTGTCCAGGGGGTCCGAGGAGGTTTTGCAGACGATACGCGCCCGTGACCCTTCCACCACGTCCTGGTCTGCTGGTCTGCCTTCGATGTGGATAAAGCCTGGAAGCAAGCAGTAGTGGAGGGGAAAAGCGGTTAAAGGAGTGTGGAATGGAGGAGTGATTGAGGGATAGATAGGAAGGATGGATGGATGGATGGATGGATGGATGGATAGATGGATGGATTATGCGAAGGAAGAGAGATAGGAAGGGAGAGGAAGAGAGGGAGAGGGGAAGAGGGAGGAATGGATGGAAGGGGGTGGGAGAGATAGGTAGGGAAGGGAGGGAGGGGAGAGAGAGAGAGAGAGAGAGAGAGAGAGAGAGAGAGAGAGAGAGAGGGGGGGGGAGAGAGAGAGAGAAAGGGAGGGAGAGACAGAGACAGGTAAAGAGACAGAGAGACACAGAGAGAGACAAATACAGAGACAGAGAGATAGAGGTACAGACCGAGACAGAGAGACAGATACAGAGACAGACAGAGATTCCATGAAGAAAGACAAAACGGAGAGAAGACGAAGACAGACAGACAGGCAGGCAGACAGACAGACAAGCAGGCAGACAAACAGAGCGGGTTAGAGACAAAGAGACAGACAAACCGATAAACAGACAGACAGACAGACAGACAGACAGACAGACAGAGCAATGAATATGGAACAATAAACACATGTTATTTAAAGGGGGGTTTCAGAATAAGACAGAGAGAGACAGAGATAGTGTGTTTGTGTGTGTATGTGCGTGCGTGCGTACCTGCGTGTGTGTGTATATGTGTATGTGTGTGACGGGTTCTCTGAAAGTTCTTCACTACACCCCTCTCCCTCCCCTCTCCTGCACTACCCTCTGTAACACAACCAAACCTGGCGATGACTGGCAATGGCATCAACAACAACCAACACTGGAAAGAGAAACACGATGAAGTGAGGCATTCAATAACAAAGCTACGTAAGTGACGTGTGACCACCAAACAACCCCACACACAAAACGCTAGGATAACAAAAACCGCTTACTTATCAGTGCAAACTCATCATTGAAATGGGTTAGTTGTCAGAATTCCCTTCCAAAACTGTTTAATCCTGGCAAATAGATAGATATTTCTTGGACCTTTTCCCTCAATGTTTTTTTTTAAAAATATATTAAAAAAAAATTTTTATAATCCTTTTTCCACACGTCACTAGCAATTTTTCGAATGGATTCCGTTTATTAAAGAGCATTGAGCAAAAACGCAGTAAGCTTTGAGGTTTTTTGTTTGTTTGTTTTTGATGTTTTTCTTTGTTGGTTTTTTTTGCTGGACAACTTATTATGGATTCAAACTCATCACAATTGCTTAAGACAAAATAATCACATGTTTGCCTAGGGGAAATACGTAGCTTGACCTGTATGTTTTTCTTCTGCTTTTATATTGTTGGCATTTTTTTAGGAGAAAAACTAAAGCACACTGTTTTTCGTTTCACCTAAATTGTAAAACTAAAACAAAAGTATTATCGGATATCTTCGAGCGGTTTTTGAATTTAAGTTTTATCTCCTGGGACTTGAATGATCTATCTAGTTTTTGTATTTAGGTTCCAACACCACTTTAGATAATAGATTTGAGATGACAAAAACCTAAAATATAAACAATATTAGACGTAATACAGCATAGCATTGTTTCTTAAAATTAAAAGAATGGAAACCCCAAAAAATGAAAACTCTTAGTTTTGAAACAGAAACCCGCAAGGTAGTTATATTTTTATAAACAAAACAAAAGAAAATATTTATTTTGTTGGTGGTGGTGATGATAGTGGTGAGGGTGATCGTCTTGTGTGTGCGTGCGTGCGTGTGTGTGTGTGTGTGTGTGTGTGCGTGCGTGCGTGTGTGCGTGCGTGTTTGTATGTGTGTATGTATGTGTGTGTGTGTGTGTGTGTGTGTTTGGAGGAAAAGTATATGCAACATGAAGGAGAAACTGCGTGTGTTAGAATGATATCTTGTAAATGGTTTGGGTATGTCAATTGTATATCATAACACTTGTTTCTCCTTATTCGTCTATTTCTTCTCTTTCAAAGATTGTGACATTGCTTCCTTGAAATATCTCTCTCTCTCTCTCTCTCTCTCTCTCCTCTCTCTCTCTCTCTCTCTCTCTCTCTCTCTCTCTCTCTCTCTTCTCTCTCTCTCTCTGACTGTCTGTCTCTCTGTCTTCTGTTCTCTGTCTGTCCTCTCTGTCTGTCTGTCATCGTCACAAAAAATCAAATACATAACAAAGAAAATGTGATTAAAACCAACTACAAATCCACACACAATTCATGTCTTCATCATCATCATCATCATCATCATCATCATCTCAGCAGCAGCAGCAGCAGCAGCAGCAGCAGCAGTAGCAGCATCCGGGTGGGAGGAGGGGGGGGAGGGGAAGGGAAAGAGAGTGAACATTGAACGAAGGTTCCGTGTCGGCTGCAGCGGAAGTGGTTGACGCGTGGTTTAACACACTTTCCGGAGTTAGGAATAGGATTTCACGACTTGTCCCAAAGTGGGACGGCTACGATGGTTGCCCCCCCCCCCCCCCCCCCCCCCCCACCCCCTATACCCTCTGTCTGGGAGGTAGGCCTAGGCCATCATTATTGTATCGGTGAGGGGATGGGATGGCTGGGTGTGATTTAACTTGTCGCCCGGAGCTGGGAACTATGAATGGATGAACTCA
>CM054142.1:9119139-9124139 GCA_028751875.1 Rapana venosa
GATAACTAGGGAAAGAGGGATTGTTAACTTCAAATTTATCACCCTTTCCTACAATCTGACCCCCTATAAACAACGGCAGCACATCCCGAACTAAGAGGCCTCTAGTATCACCCCTCTTTCTGCCCTGTCTGCCCTCCTCCCCACCCCCAATACCACCTATTAAACACACATTATATCAAAAAGCTATCGTTCCTTCTGCAACCTAGGATGCTGTAAGGACTATAACTAACGTCACCGCTGTCATCCTCTACCCTGAAAACTTAGGTAATCATAAAAAAGAGTTTGGGAAAAGTGGGAAGGGGGGGGGGGAGGGAGGGTAAGGAAAGATCTACTGCATCACCCACCTGCATATATATGTATACATATACATATATATATATATATATATATATATATATATATATATAATCACACCTACGCGTGCACAGGCAAGCGCGCGCGTGCGCGCATACATACACACAGACACACACAGACACACGTCTAATATCACTTTAATTAAGTGAACATACGTAAAATCGAAGACACACACCATACACACAACACACACCACACACACAAACACACACACAAACACACACACACACACACACACGTGTGCGTGAAAGCACACACACACATACACACACACGCGCACGCGCGCGCGCATGTACGCACTCTCTTTCTATCTCTGTCTGTCTCTGTCTCGCCCTCTGTCCTAAGCACTTTTCCTAGAAAAATATTACACAGCAATAAAAAGACTCTATTGGAAGGGAGCACCCCTCCCCCCCCCCCCTCCCAAACACACTCACACACACACCACAAATACAAACGCAGACACAACGAACACACACACACACACACACACACACCACAAATACAAACGCAGACAAAACGAACACACACACACACACACACACACACACACACACCCAAATACATACACACACACCCACACACAACCACACACACAAACAAAACACACAAACACACACACACACCACACAACACACACTACACTTTACAACCCCACACCCACCCCGACCCCCCTCCCGCAACCCCCACCACCACCACCACCACCCCCATCCCTCTCCACCACATCCCCATCCCCTACTTCCACCCCCACCCCCACCCCTCTCCCTATTCCAAGGAGCAGAAAGCCCCTGAGGAACCCTTGTGTTGTTGGTGCCCATGTAATCAGCCTAAAGCGCCAGAGGGCCAGCAGTGAAGATGACAAGTGAAAGCAGCCCAGAGACAGCCTGCAAGAGGAGGGCTGAAGGAGGATGAGAGACAGACAGAGAGACAGAGACAGAGAGACAGAGAGAGGGAGGGAGACAGAGGCAGAGAGGAGGGAGGAGGGAGAGAGAGAGAGAGGGAGGGTGGGAGAGACACAGAGAGAGGGAGGGTGGGAGAGAGAGAGAGGGAGGGAGACAGAGACAGAGGGAGGGAGAGGGAGGGAGACAGAGAGAGGAGAGAGGGAGGGAGACAGAGACAGAGAGAGGTAGGGAGGGAGGACAGAGGCAGAGAGAGGGAGGGAGACAGAGAGATCGAGGGAGACAGAGAGAGAGGGAGGGAGACAGAGAGATCGAGGGAGACAGAGAGAGGGAGGGGAGAGAGGCAGAGAGAGAGAGGGAGGGAGACAGAGAGAGAGAGAGGGGAGGGAGACAGAGACAGAGAGAGGGAGAGAGAGAGAGAGAGGGGAGAGGGGAGAGAGAGAGAGGGGGGGAGGGAGAGAAGATACAGAGAGAGGGAGGGAGACAGAGAGAGGGAGAGATGGGGGGAGAGAGATACAGAGACAGAGAGATCGAGAGAGTGAGACAGAGAGAGAATCGATAGAGAAAGAGAGGGACGGGGGAAAGTGAGGGAGGTGAGGGGGGAGGGAGTGAGTGAGAGAGAGAGAGAGAGAGAGGGAGGGAGGGAGGGAGAGAGAGAGAGAGAGAGAGAGGAGGAGAGAGGATGAGAAGAGAGAGAGAGAGAGAGAGACGGAGGGAGAGAGATACAGAGACAAGAGATCGAGAGAGTGAGACAGAGACAGCAACAGAGAAAGAGAGGGAGGGGGAGAGAGAAAAGAGAGAGAGGAGTGAGGGAGAGGGAGAGAGACAGATAGAGAGAGAAGGAGGGAGGGGGGAGAGAGACAGAGACAAAGGGAGAGAGATAGAGAGTGAGACAGAGAGAGCGACAGGGGAGAGAGAGAGAGAGAGAGAGAGAGAGAGAGAGAGATGGAGAGGAGAGAGTAGAGAGAGAGAGGAGAGAGAGAAGAGAGAGAGGAGAAGGGAGAGAGTGAGAGAAAGAGTGAGTGAGATTTTATTTGTTATTTATTTTATACCGAGGATAATGGAAAAAGCACTTATGTGCTTTTTACATGCAGTCCCGTGTGTATGCGGTTTTGTAAATTCTGTCATCTGTCCCCACCGGCACACAATGGCCTACTCTTACGAAAAGCGGAAAAGGATTTAACGTGTGCGCAAGATGTTCTACCTGCGTGCGCACACGTGACCTCGGTTTATAGTCTCATCCGAAAGACTTTTGGGGAGAGTGGAGTCTGCACTGATGTTAACTTCAGGGGAAAATATCCCCTTGAACAGGAATCGAACCCGGGTCGTCAGATTGCCAGCGCAATGTTCTAACCACTAGTCTATCCCGTCCCCAACGGGGATGGAGACAGACAGAAAGAGAGAGAGAGAGGGGGCGGGGGTAAAGAAAGAGAGAGAGACAGAGAGAGAGAGAGCCAGAGAGAGAGAGAGTAGGACGGCAGGCGACAGAGCATATAAAGGCTGCTGTACTGTTAATTGCCTATACTGCTTGTCTTTCTCATTTGAGAAGAACTAAAAGTCTTTTTAATGGCAAAGTACTGGAACATGCGTATGCGGACAGATAAGATGCGCGCACACGCACATGCTTTCACGTACAAATGCACACACGCGCGCTTGCACACATACAGTCACATACGCGCAGAGTCACGTAGTACTGACACATACACGCGCGCCAGCGCGCATACACAAATTACACACACATACTCACGTATGCATATATTCACAAACAAATGCACAAAATACTCACGCGCGCGCGCGCATACACACACACACACACACACACACACATGTTCTTCCAAATCTGTGAAACACATGTAGACAAAAGCTAACATAAACTGCACAAATCGTAACGGTGCATATCTGACCTTCTACACAGGAACACACGAAGGTGATTAAGGCAACAGCAGGTCTGCACTTCAAGATGATCCAGGAAATCATAAAAAATCTCTACTGCCGGGAATCGAACCAGTGACTTCGTGAAACTACAGGGATGGCTGTCAAATGCTCTAACCACTTGCAGCTTGGTATATATATATATATATATATATTATATATATATATATATATATTATATATATATATATATATATATATATATATATAATTGTCTTGATAAAAACCCAAATTCTGCTGGTCACCACTCCCTTCATTTGTAAATTCAGCCTGGGGAAGCTTCAGAGGGAAGCGAAAATTTGCTGAAAAAATAAAAGGAAAAATGAAGCTGAACACAGTTGTGTTTTTATTTACATTTTAATATAAATATATATTATATATATATATATATTATATATATATATATATATATATATATATATCTCTCTCTCTCTCTCTCTCTCTCTACTCTCTATATCTCTCTCTATATATATATATCGTTCATAAGAAAATGCAGGAGAGATCAGGGATTATCGAGAAAAAGGCTTAACGAAATAACATTGAAGGTTGTGGTGGCACTAGTGATTGTAGTGGTGGTGGTGGTGGCGGTGATTGTGGCGTTGGTGGTGGTGGTGGGGTTTGTGGTGTTGGTAGTGGTGGTGGTGGTGAGCGTGTATCTGTCTGTCTGACTTTCTGTGTGTGTTTGTGTCTCTATGTCATTGAATTGCTCCTCTGGAGTTAAGAACAGTGCCGACTCCACTCTTCCTAAAAGTCCTTCGAATGAGACAATAAACCGAGGTCCCGTGTGAGAACGCACCTAAAACATTTTGCACACACGTTAAAATCCGTTCCGCTTTTCGGAAGAGTAGGCCATTGTCTGCCGGTGGGAACGGATGACAACATTGGCAAAACTGCATACACATGGGGCCTGGGTGTTAAAAAAGAGTGTTTATTCCATTATCCTCGAAATAAAAGAAGAAAGAAAGAAAGAATATATGTATGTGTCTGATCATCCACAATCTCGCAAACAATTCCATGTGTTTGTCGGTCTGCAAAGAGGAGGGCCAGGGGATCGATAGAGGAAGTAACCTAAGACAGACTAGTGTGTTGCACTCATTGACATTGCTCTCTAAGGAGAGTGGCTGGGTCCAATCCACTAGATCATGGCTCTCACCTGGGATCAAGATCTACTGCACAGCACAAGACTATGTCTCACTGATAGGCTGCAGTAATTCACCACAATTGTACGGAGAAAACACTGGATCCTCTAGCTTAGTGTAGCTGAGACATCTACGGGGGATTGTTAGTGTCAAGTTACAGAATTTAAACAAATACGCGAGTTTCTACTTCTCGGGTGAAGCAAGGGGGTATAGCAGATATTGGAAAAATACTAGTAGATTTATCAATATAAAAAGAACATGTTGAAAAAACAGAATGTTTTCATTTGACAAAACAAAGTCTTGAAACATTGTTATCTTTGGCTGTTCTTATTTTAAATCATTTTCTTCTTTATTGTGAGGTTGATTGATTTTTCGACGACATTCTTGAAAACCAAAAGTATGGTATGAGCCAATCTATAAGCGCAAAGAGTGATTTTGTGTTCAATTGCCTTTTCAACGACATCTTTCAGAATTCATCGATAAATAGCACTTGCTATAAGATTTGCTGCTGTGGGGCTACTCTTAAGACCTTTCGGTATCAGTCTTTCCGTAAAATTGTCTTCTTCCTGCTACAAAAATAGCATTTTCATTTTGAATAAGAATTGCTAAAACTCAGATAACAATGTTTCAAGACTTTGTTTCTCAAAGGATAGCATTCTACTCTAAAAAAACAAACACC
>CM054142.1:9129139-9161639 GCA_028751875.1 Rapana venosa
GATACACATTTCAGGTTTACAATTTTACACTTTCCAGGCATTTATGGAGAAAGAAGCACACTAATCTGACAAAAGATAAATTTCTACAAACAAACACACAAGTACCAATACGTAATTTTGCATGGGTGTATATGAGTTTGCACACCCCACCCCCCCTCCACCCTCACACACATGCATACACTCCAGGGAAGAAAAAAACACCCAGGAAACTAAAATAATAATAATAATAATAATAATAATGTATGGAATCTATTAGCGTTGAATCTTGTAAAGCAACAAATAAAAGCGCTCAGATGACATTTTTATTTTATTTTATATTTTATTTTATTTTATAAATATTTATGCGTGTGTATGCAGTCTTTTTTTAAATTTTGTCATATGTTCCCACCGGCACACAATGGCCTACTCTTTCGAACAGCCGAACAGGGTTTAACGTGACTCCTCCACCCACCTCCCCCTTACAACAACAAAAGTTTCTGGAACTAGTACATTCCTACTACACTATAGTAACTTTTCACTTCTCAACTGCTCCCCATGGAAAACCTGCATCATCAATTCAGTCCCCATCTCCTGATAGATAAGTATGCAACCTGTTTTACAACTCCCCTACCATCATACACAGTCTTCATAGCTACCATCCCCGCTCCCTACTCCCCACCCACATCACTTCACACAGATTCCAAGCTTCCAGACCAAAAGTGCTGACAACAACACATATCTCTAATCCCTGTCCAGGTTGTCAAACATGCATGAGGCATTGTCCCCCAGTGCTCTGGCACTGTGGCTGGAACACCCCCCCCCCCCCCCCTTCTATCCCCCCAGAGTGTGATTCACAGATCCTGCCGACCATTCTGCTTCATGTGGAGTGTCCCTAGCTTTCCGTGGTGACCTGGAGCCTGTCAGTGTGGGCAGGAAAAGCTTCAATATTTTATGAGTAGTTGAGGCCAGGGCTAGTTTTCTCCCTAAGTCTTCATGTGTGCCTCAGGGACAGATAAACAGAAAGGCGGATCATGTTCGAATGCTTGATCACTTCTCCTGAGGCGTTGTAGACGTGGTGAGTGACTTGATGGTGTGTGTGGAACGAAATGTTTGGTCATTGCAAATGATGTAGAATCTGTATATGTGTTTTTACTTCCTTTTAGTTTTAACTTTGTTTTCAGATAGTTTTCAGTTCCTTTGATGGCCAGGTATTAAAAACGGACTGCCAGTGTCAACTATAAAAGAAAAAATGATGTTAGCTGTTA
The DNA here is from genome assembly GCA_028751875.1 of Rapana venosa. Taxonomy (NCBI): domain Eukaryota; kingdom Metazoa; phylum Mollusca; class Gastropoda; order Neogastropoda; family Muricidae; genus Rapana; species Rapana venosa. The sequence goes on from CM054142.1 coordinate 9,130,384, forward strand.
CGTGGATATTGTATTTAAAGCTAATGTCTTAGTAAGCCATACGTTTTCTTCTCACTTTCCATGAAAAGGTTTGTATGAAGTAGCAAAAAACCAGTGTAATAACAGCAGAAAAGTACATAAACACACATAGATGTTGTGCACACGCCCCCCCCCCCCCCCCACCCCCCACCCCTCTACAACAAACACAACTTCATAGAACCCTTCTAAATCACCACTACAGCAAATGTCTAGCTCAGTGTTCTATAATTATCCCTACTGTTTTCTCCACACCAACCTACTATTCAGCCCTTGCCTCTTAAACCCCATGTCCTACCTTCCACACTCCTTTCCATAACGCTATGATAGGCACAGTCCACAGGGAAAACAGACCTCACAGTCCAGCAGTGCCAGCAACAACAGTACAGCTAGCAGTGGGGAGGGAGGGGGGTGTCTATCATCGTGGGCAGGATCGTCTTCAATATCTCTTGGACCTTTCCCTGCTTCAGCTATATTCTCCACAACTCCTTGTTTGCGCCCCCTAAGTATGGTAGGTACAATCGCCAACACTGAGGTCTTTTTCTTTAGCTGGTAGAGGAATCATGGAATGGTAAGTGTTTTGATGCTGTACATCTGTGAGATATGTGATGGAAGATGTGTTTATAGTTAGTGGGATGGTGGAAGCAATACAACACTGAGCATTCGTGTCAGTATTACAGAGGTTGTTGCCTTCAAAAGTACAGACACAATGTGAGTAACAAGGTCAATGGTGTCCACCAAGATGTGTGCATCGTGACACGTCTGACAGTTAAAAATCGTTTGATGGAACAAACACTTGTGTGATGTATGGCGATATTTGTTATACACGCACACACACACACACACACACACACACACACACACACACACACACACACACACACACACACACACACACACACACACACACACACACACACACACACACACACCCTTCACAAAGCCAATTCTAATCACTCTACAAGAACTGTTTAGTTCAACGCTCTCTATCTTTACTGCTTTCTCCTACAACAACCTACTATTCAGCCTTTGCCTCTCTGATAATAACAACAAAGCCCATGTGCCCTACCTTCCACCGTACTTTCCATAAAGCTATATAGACACAGTCCACAGGGAAAACCAGATCTCTCAGTCCAGCAGTGCCAGCAACAACAGTTCCACTAGCAGTGTAATCTCCTCCACGTCTTCAAACATTCATGAACTTTCCCTCCCAGTCTTCTTCTGAAACACCCCCAGGGTGTGATTTCTGTCTTCCTGCCGGACATCCTGCCCCATGCTGAGTGTTCCTTCCTGTGTGGCCTGGGGGGTCTATCAGCGTGGGCAGGAGGGTCTTCAATATTTCATGGACCTTTCCCTGCTTCAGCTATTTTCTCCACAACTTCTTATTTGTGCCCCTAGGGTATGGTACCTAGAATCGCCAACACTGAGTTCTTTTTTCATGACCATTGGTGGAATGGTGAAATGCTAAGTGGTTTTGTGCTGAATAGCTTTTTGTTTATTTAATTATGTGGTCGTAGACAGTGGGATGGTGGAAGCAGTACAGCATGAATGTTCGAGTCATAATGTAGAGGTTGTTGTCATAATGTAGGTTATTACTGATACAATGGCATACAAAGATGCCAGTTACAATGTCAATGCTGTCTACTAAGATGTTTGTGTCCTAACGGTTGTATGCTCATTTGGTGGAACAAACGCATGTGCCAGAGGGAAGTACATTTGCCAACACACACACACACGCACACGCACATACACACACGCACACACACAACACGCACACACATGCACGCACACCCACGTGCACGTGCACATTCTCAAAGACACACCCGCACGCACGCACGCACGCACGCACACAAACACTTCAGTCAAAGATCTTGGCTTCGACTGTTTTAACTATTACTGTATTAACCTTATCTCTTTTATAGTAACAGGATAGCACTCACTTTCCCCCAGCCAACTTAAGCAGTGCTGAGCGTGATTACCACTTGGATGAGTGACCGTTTGTGTGCCTTGGCTTCAGTACAGTTCCCCAGTTCACCCAGCTGTAAATGGGTACCTGCCCTCGTTAGGGAAAGGGAAGGTAATACAGCAGTGTAGGAAGAGGAGATGGGCGCTGCCCTCTATATGCTGGCCCCTGGAGAAGTGAGGTCTCTGACGCCTCGCTCCCCTACGACCTTATAAGTTAGGGACACCTAACAATGTACTACCCAAATTATTCCCATTACCCAGAAAAAAAATCCTGTATGCTTCAAGAAAGTGTATATGTTTGTATGTTTGGTGGAGAAGGACTGGGGGAATTAGAGACAAACAGCACACAGGAAACTGTACGCAAGGAAGTTGGTGTGGACAAGCTGAAAGTAGAGACGATAGCCCATCTAATGGAACTGGGAACTATTCGTAAGCCTGGGCTACCACCAGAGATGGAATTGAAACAAGAGAGCAACGAGCTCTTGAAGAGGAGATGACAGGGACATAGGCAGACACAGTGGACGAAACCTGTTGTCTGAGAGAGGGCCACTTGAGATGGAAGACTGGTCACAATTACAGCCCCCTCCTCTTTCATCCCTGTTCTCTAAGGGTATCCATGACTGCTACTGGCCACAGACTTGTGGGAGAAAAGAGACAGTTGGCTTTCATCTCTGCCGATAGTGGGCAGGCTGTAAGTGCTGTTGACTGTTGTTGAAAGGGGTGGGACGTAAGGAATATGAGGGAAGCGGTGAGGTTACTCTTCAGTTTTGTTAGGTACTTTTGTTTAAGTGTGGTTCTGTATTGCGACTTTAATTCTATTTTTGACCTTTTTGCATACACTTTTATTCTACATGTTTCGCTTTCCATTAGTCCCTCACACAAGAATTATAAATAACAAATCTATGTCGGAAGGTAAACATAAGAAATCGGAAAAAAATGTCTAAAACAAATGTACAGGACAGTAAGAAAAGCACGTGAAAGTGATAACAATACAAATAAATAAATACATGCGAGGAATGAAAAAAGAGACAAAGGGTAAAAGCTTTCTTGTTATATGGGACTGATCCTGTTTCTAGAGTGAGAACTTACAGACAACACCACAAAAAAGAAACGTTGAAAGAGGTCAGAGAGAGAGAGAGAGAGAGAGAGAGAGAAGAGAGAGAGAGAGAGGAGAGAGAGAGAGAGAGAGAGAGAAGAGAGAGAGAGAGAGAGAGAGAGAGAGAGGAGAGAGATGGTGTGCGTGCGTGCGTGCGTGTGTGCGTGTGAATGTACGTGTATGTGTGTGTTTGTTTTCTTGATTTTTGTGTGAGGGCAGGATGACAGAGCTGCATAAGCTTAACACTTTACTCTAAATAAAGATTATTTTAACCTCACTTTACTTGACTTCACACACATATGCGCGTGCACGCCCCCCCCCCCCCCCCCACACACACACAAACAAACAAAACAACACACCACAAATCAATACAATACAAGAAAAGAACGTGTCAAAAAGGAAAAGCCCTCACAACTGCAACTGCTGATCATGATACAGGAGATGTTCACTTCCATTCTCTCGACCCTCAAAACTCCCACCACATCAACAGCTCTATCTCTAGAACAATGGCTACGCAGTCTATTTCCTATCAAACATCTTTCCAACACTAACATCATCACAGTCCACAGGAAGCCAGTTGTCCCAGTCCTGCAAAGCTGACAAGTACACTTCCCCTGTGTGACCCTCTCCACGCCTTCAAAAATGCATGAGCCTTTGGTCCTGTGTCTCTCAGTGTGTTAATCCCACAAAGTATGAGTCACCCTTCCTGCCGGACATCCTGTACCGCACTAAGTATCCCCTTTATGGGGCTGGGGAGTTGTCTGTGAGGACAGCAGGTTCTTCACTACTTCAAGAACGTTCCTGCCCTAGCTATTTTCTCCTTACAAGGTGTCAGCCCTGATCTGGCCTCTGTGGTCAGCTGGGCTATCAACAACAAGATGGGAGTGTACTGGTTATTGTCTCCAGTATTGTGCTCCAGGAACTGGTGAGCAGAATGGTCAAGACTGAATAATTGAGAGACTCTTGTGTGTTGTTGAGGTGGTAGGTGGCTTGATGTTCTGCAGTGATTAGATGAATGATAACAGAGAGTGGGACAAAGCAGAGGGATAACTGAATGGTTTTGCCTGTACTTTTCCCTGGGAACCAGAGAGAAGAATCGTCAAACCTGAATAATTGATAACGTATGGTTTGTTGTGGCAGTGGTATGTGACTTGGTGTTGTATGGTGATTAGATAAATGGTACTAGATAGTGTGGCATAGTGATAGAATGACTGGACATTCTTGTCTCTGCTCTATTCTCTAAGAACCAGTGAGCAGAATACACTGAATAATTGATAACTCCGGGTGTGTTGTTGATGTGGCAGGCAGCTGGCTGTGTACAGTGATCGGATGACTGACCAGAGACATTATGATACAGCAGCATTGTTACTGGAGTACGGTGTGTCCCTTTGACTGCTTACACTATGTTGTTCACAATTTCTGAACATAGTTTAGCAAGAAAGAAGATGCCATCCACATCTATCTAGTTGCTTTGAGGTCTGATGTTAGACACATTTCTGAAATGTATTTGATTTAGATTGTCTACAAATTTAATACTTTTTAAAAATTTTATAAGGACAAAACCAAAGTAACAAAGTAAAAACAGTTATCCTTAAAGTTAAATTTTCTTTAAATTCCTTTTATAAGGTGAGATATAGCAGGTTCCATCACTCAGTCATTAACCATTTACTGGGTCTCTAAATGTTACAAACAAAACCTAGGTAAGGTAGCCAAAGTGTGTCAGGCATTTCAAAGACCTATACAACTCAAGCATTATCACAACAGAAACTGGCATCAAATGAGTGACTAAAAATTGCAGATATATGTAAAAAAAAAAAATCATTTGATTAGTACGACATTGTCCATACCATCTTCTGTAATGTTGTCGGAAAATATGTGCGTGTGTGTATGTGTGCATGCGTGTGTGTTCGCAAGCGTGCATGCGTGTTTGTGTGTGTAAAGGAAGGAAGAGGCAGCAAATGGATTGAAGGGGAAGGATATCTCACAAGAACAATTCAAAGGGAATCAGAAAGAAGCAAGAAGAGTGACAAGCAAGGACAGCACGAAGAAGAAGGAGAAGGAGACATACATCTAGGCCTAATGGAACTCCAAAGAGAGCATGGGGAAGGATGGAGGAAGAAGCCTTCTTACTATTCTGCTATCAGAGCCGAAAATAGAGCCAGAGAGCAGCGAGCCCTTGAAGAGGAGATAACAGGCACATAGGCAGCAGACACAGTGGACGAAACCTGTTGTCTGAGAGGGGGCCACTTGAGATGGAAGACTGGTCACAATTACAGCCCCCTCCTCTTTCATCCCTGTCTTCACAGGGGGGTATCCATGACTGCTGCGTGCTCCAGAGTGCCAGAGCAAAGTGGACTTTTCCCTTTCCTTCTGTGAGGATGATTGTTGTGCCATGGAAAACTGTCAGAAGTTCTTGAAGTGGTGGAGTGGTGGAGTTTGGGGGGGGGGGGGGGGGGGAGGAGGGAGAGGTGAGGGTACTTACCATTACCATCAGATTGTGATGGAAAGTAAACGTGCTATATCAGTTGCTCAACTCCCTCTGTCTCTCTGTCTCCCTGTTTGTCTCTGTCTCTCTCAATCTTTCTATCTGTCTCTCTGTGTTTCTTTCCGTCTCTGTCTGTCTGCCTGTGTCTGTCTCTCTGTCTCTCTATGTCTCTCTTTCTCTGTTACCGTCTCTCTCTCTCTCTCTCTTATTTATACATGGATTTGGATCCTGATACTAAGTAAACAGCTGTTAATTTGCAGATCTAACACAGTAGATAAGAGTAAATATTGCTTACTTTATGACACCCAAAGCAGGTTTGTGAAAGTCTTTTTTTCCCAAAGTGTGGTAATGAATGAGGGGACAGGCTAGCTCAGCGGTTGGAGCACTGGCTTTCCCCCCAGCCAAGTTAAGCAGGGTCGAGCGTGGTTACCAGTTGGATGGGTGACCGTTTGCGCGATTTGGCTTCAGTACAGTCCCCCAGTTCACCCAGCGTAAATGGGTACCTGCCCTCTTTAGGGTCATGGAAGGTAAAGCAGCGAGAGATAGGAGATGGGCGACGCCCTCAATATGCTGGCCCCTGGAGAAGTGAGGTCTCTGATGCCTCGCTCCGCTACGACCTTATAGGTTATGGGACACCTTTACCTTTTTAATAATGATTGAAAGAAGACAGAGGTAGTACAAAACTGACGTAATAATTTATAATAATAGTTTCTATGGAACTCTCCAACACAATTGAAGAGTAAAATAAGATAAAGAAAATAGTTACTGTAAATGGTTAATAATTAGCTAACTGCTTCGTGATCATTCTTTACTAGCGGAAACACTTTGGTCCACCATCGAAGAAAATGCAGCAAGGTGTATACTTGCATAGTGCAAGGATCGCCATTGCATTTCCATCCCTATATTTTGCATTACAACAAAATCCTGGCTAAAGAACATCAAGCTTATCTGACAGAGCTCAAGACTGAAGACCCCAAGAGTCGATTTAAAAGATACTTTATCATCTCAAAACCAGAAAATTAAAATCACACAACATACAATATTATACACACAACAAACAATAAGGCAAGAAGCTGAACTAATGAATAATAATGGCAGGACATTTTGGTTTGTTGTTTTATTTCGAGGATAATGGAATAAGCACTCATGTGCTTTTTTCATCCAGTCCCCGTGTGTATGCAGTTTTGTAAATTTTGTCATCTGTTCCCACCGGCACACAATGGCCTACACTTCCGAAAAAGCGGAACGGGTTTTAACGTGTGCGCAAGATGTTCTGCGTGCTTTCGCACACGGGACCTCGGTTTACAGTGAATGAGACTGTAAACCGAGGGACATTAAGGGGAGGGGGGGGGGGGGCGTAACAAAAACTATGCTAACAGGCACATGCAAACAAGTAGAGAAAATATGACAGTAAGAAGAAAAGCAGGAATAACGAAAGAATACTCATGGGGATGCTGTAAAACAAAACAAAGAAAAGTAAAAAACACAAGGCAAAGCTGTCCTGATGTATGGGGCTGAGCCTACTTAATGCTGAGAACTTGCAGACATGACCGCAAGAGAGATAGAAAGAGATCTTGATAGATTATGCGTGGGGGAAACAGTGTGTGTGTGTGTGTGTGAGTGTGTGTGTGTGTGTGTGTGTGTGTGTGTGTGTGTGTGTTTGTGTTTGTAGGTGTGTGTGTGTGTGTGTTTGTGTGCGCGCGCGCAAGTGTGGTTTGGATGTATGGATGTGTGTGGGTTTGTAGGTGTGTGTATGTGTGTGAGTGTGTGTTTAATGCGTGTATGTCTGTGTGTGCGTGCGTGCGTGTGTGTGTGTGTATGTGTGTGTGCGCGTGTGTTTATGTATGTGTGAGAGACAGACAGACACAGAGAGAAAGAGGAAGGGAGAGACAGATAAAGAGAGGGTGTCAGATAAAAACAAAGCAGAGAGAAAACAAGTACCTGAGAGAAACAGATTCCGAGGCAAAGACAGAGAGACAGAGACAGACACACACACACAGAGACAAAGACAGAAACAAAGACAAAGAGCAACAAGACATACAAAACAGACATTCACACAGAAATAACGAGACAGAAAAATACAAACTAGAGACAGATACAAAGAGAAAAAAGAGAAAGACAGACAGACAAAGACAGGTAAATTAATACAGATAAACAGACAGACAGGACAAAGAGACCAGCACAGAGAGAAAGGGAGAGAGAGCGAGAGAGAGGAGAGAGAGAGAGAGAGAGAGAGAGAGAGAGAGAGAAAGAGAGAGAGAGAGAGAGAGAGAGAGAGAGAATGCGAATGCGAAAGTTTTATTCATTATAGGCCTTGGAGAGAGAGAGAGAGAGAGAGAGAGAGAGAGAGAGAGAGAGAGAGAGAGAGAGAGAGAGAGAGAGAGAGAGAGAGAGAGAGAGAGAGAGAGAGAGAGAGAGAGAGAGAACGAAGATCGAAAGAAGCTAGGCTAACAGGCAAGGAGAGAGAGGCATGCACTGTTAAATAAACGCAGACCAGAGCACTGGCTCTTTACAGAGACTACGCAATCTCTTCAGTCTTGGAGACCGCAATAGCCTAATCAATGGGAGGTAGGCCTACCACCACCTTTCTGTCTCCACCCTCCCCCATCCCCACCCCCACCCGTCCCACCTTCCATGTGCCATCCCCATTTTAATGACCAGTTCTAGCGCGTGGAAGGAGTAGGATAGCTCTGCTGGAATGAAAAGTACCCACATTCTTCTTCCTTTGATTCTGTTTCTTTTCTCTGTGTCTGTCTTGTCCTGTCTGTCGATTTGTCTCCCTTCTGTGTCTGTCTCCCTTTGTTCAGTTATGTATGTATGTATGGATGGATGGATGGATGGATTTGTTTATTTATGTACTTATTATTTTATTTCGAGGATAATGGAATAAGACTCATGTGCTTTTTTCCCATCCCCTCTAAGTGTGTGTGCCTGTTATTATTTTATTTTTTTTTTATTTTATTCCTTTATTTTGTCTTTTATTTCGAGCATAACGTGTGTGTGTTTGTGTGTATGTGCGTGCGTGCGTGCGTGTGTGTATGTAAGTGTGTTGCATGTGTTTGTATGTGTGTATGTGTGTGTGCTTGTATGTATGTGTGTGCGCGCACGCGCACGGGCATATAACTCGCACACAGATTTTTGCGCAGTGCGCGTGTATGTATGCACACATATATGTATAATCCTTCTTATATAGTTTTTGTTTGTTCTTGCGCTCTCTTGTTAACAATCTGTAAATAGTTGATAAACTCTTTGTTTTGTTCTTTTTTCAATTTTATTCTATTTCTGGTTGTGTTTCTTCTTGTCTTGAGTGTTCTGTATGCCCGGGGCGAGCAGGCACAATTGCATTATTGTCCATTTGCTTATCTCATTACCTCGGTAAAATACATTTTCTCTGCCCTCTCTCTTTCCCCCTCCTCACATCTCTGTCTGTCTGTCTGTCTGTTTGTCTGTCTTTCTTACAAACGCGCACATAATACACACACGCACTTTCTGTGTGTCTGTCTGTCGGTATTTCTGCGTCTTTGTATGCGCGCGCGCATGTGTGTGTTTATTTTATTTATTTATTCATTTATTCTTTTATATAGAAGATAATGGAGTAAGCAATTATCTGCTTTTTTTACATCCAGTCCCCGTGTATATGCAGTTTTGTAAATTGTGTCATCTGTTTCCACCGGCACACAATGGCCTACACTTACGAAAAGCGGAACAGGATTTAACGTGTGCGCAAGATGTTCTGCGTGCGTTCGCACTGGGGGCCTCGGTTTATAGTCTCATCCGAATGACTTTTGGGAAGAGTGGAGTCTGCACTGATGTTAACTCCAGGGGAAAATATCCCCCTTGAACGGGAATCAAACCCGGATCGTCAGATTGCGAGCGCAAGGTTCTAACCACTAGGCTATCCCGTTCCCACAAATGTGTGTATGTGTATGTGTGTGTGTGCGCGCGCGTATGCACGTGCGTGCGAGTGTGTTACTCAATGTCTATCACTGTCTATCAATGGTAATGTAATAAACGTACTATTTTTCTATCTTTGAGTCCTCTGTTTATTTGTTTTCTCTCTCTCTTATTGTTTCCCTTTCTCCTTTCCTCTCCCTTCTCCCCTTCTCTCTCCCTCTCTCCACTCTTTCTCTCTCTCTCATTGTTTCATATCTTTCTCCCTCCCTCCCTCCCTCCACATCCACCTCTCTCTCTCTCTCTGTCTCTGTCTCTCCTCTCTCTCCCTCTGTCTCTCTGTCTGTGTCTCTGTGTCTCTGTGTCTCTCTGTCAATGTCTGTTTGTCTGACTGTCTGACTGTCTCTATCTCTGTCTCTTTTTTTCTCTCTCTCTCCCTCTCTCTCTCCCCCCTCTCTCTCGCTTCCCTCTCTCTCTCACACACACACCACACAAACAACACACACACACACAAACAAACACACACACACAAACACACACACACACAAACACAAACACCCCACACACACACACACACACACACACACACACCACACACCACTGACACACACATCAAAGGAGCTACTACCAGCTGACGGACGGCTGATGATTCATGTCATCAATCCCATTCACTGAACGGCCAGCCACTTCACTGAGATCATTCTGCAGAAAATCTATACCAAGAAGCTTCCGGGTGACATAAATCAAATGATGTAAGATCACTACAAAACATAGGGACTTTCACACGACTGACATCCGTCAGAGGAGGGGACAGAGGCTAATTAGCATCAATAAGGTCGTCTCAAGTTGAGTAGGGGTCGTTTTTTATCAGTGAATGTTCATGGTGATTGATAAGAGTAACGTGATGCAAAATAATTATTGAATAACAATGGGAATAATTGTATGATAACACTACTACTACTACTACTACTACTACTACTACTACTGCTGCTGCTGCTGCTGCTGCTGCTGCTGCTGCTGCTGCTGCTGATGATGATGATGATGATGATGCTGATGATGCTGCTGCTGCTGCTGCTGTTGCTACTACTACTACTACTACTACTACTACTACTATACTATACTACTACTACTACTACTACTACTACTACTACTACTACTACTACTGCTGCTGCTGCTGCTGCTGCTGCTGCTACTACTACTCTACTACTACTACTACTGCTGTTGCTGCTGCTGCTGCTGCTACTACTACTACTACTACTACTACTACTACTACTACTACTACTACTACTACTACTACTACTACTACTACTACTACTACTACTACTACTACTGCCACTACTACAACTCCTGCTGCTGCTGCTACATCATTAACTAGTGGTATTGATGATGATGATGATAAAGAAGAGGATACGACATCGACAGCGACGAAGATAATGACGCTGATACTGATAATAACATCCGATAAACGATCGCATTCATCTTGCACTCAAACTCCCTTGCACTCTATTCGCTCAAAGTATTGCCACCGATTCCCCCTCCAGCTGACATAGATTGCCAGAGTATATTCATAAGCGGTATAGTCGAAATATAAATCGATAAATAGATATATCAGTACATAAGTAAACATAAAAATGAACGAGAAAAACCATGAACAAAAACTTAGAGACTGCATTGAAAAGAAGGTGCACAAACGGTCAACCATCCACTTGCTAACCACGTCGATGCTGCTTAACATTGGCTTAAGGAAAGCGAGTGCTCTGACCACTGGGCTATCCCGTCCCTTACTTAAGCTCTAGTAAAGCAAAGGTGTCCCATAACCTATAAGGCCGTAGAGGAGCGAGGAGTCAGAGACATCACTTCTCTAGGAGCCATTATATTGAAGGTGGCATAAATCTCCTCTCCCTCGCTGCTTTACCTTCCCTGACCCTAAAGAGGGCAGGTACCCATTTACAGCCACTTCAACTCTACCTCTTGAAAAAAAACCCATTTCTGTTCCTCCTCCAATGGATCCTTGTACAACCTGTACAAGCTACCACCACAATTCCCCAGGAGTCCAGAGAAGAAGCCTAGCAGTGCTGGCAACAGCTCGTCCTGTTCCTACCCACGCCATCAAAGATGCAAGAGCCTGGGTCTTTAACTCCCCTGCGTATGGCCAAGACACCCCACAGGCGTGATTCACAGCTCTGGCAGGACTGCATGTGAAGTTTGCCATAGTGACGTCTGTGTACTGCCACCTTGCAGCTTGGGGAGGGTCTTCAATAGTTCATGAGTGGAGGAATCACCATCAGGTTTTAGCGCGTGCACTTGTTTGTTCCGTAGAGGGAGAGAAGCAGAAATGATGAGTAGGGATAGTGTATTTCGTTGTACTCTGATGTATTGTGAATAGCGCTGCCTTCGGATGAGACTATAAACCGAGGCCCCCGTGTGCGAACGCATGCAGAACATCTTGCGCACACGTTAAATCCTGTTCCGCTTTTCGTAAGAGTAGGCCATTGTGTGCCGGTGGGAACAGATGACAAAATTTACAAAACCGCATACACACGGGGACTGGATGTAAAAAAGCACATGAGTGCTTATTCCATTATCCTCGATATAAAACAATAAATAAAGTAATAAAATATATACACTGGACTGTATTGAATCACATGGCGCTGCAACATGTTATTTTGTACAATTACGTCGCCTGTTTTATTACATTGCATTGTTATGCACTGTGTTGTACGTTACGGGGACGGGATAGCTAGTGGTCAGAGCACTCGCTTTCCCCCAGCCAAGTTAAGCAGCGTCGAGCATGGTTACCAGTTGGATGGGTGACCGTTTGCGCGCCTTGGCTTCAGTACAGTTCCCCCAGTTCACCCAGCTGTAAATGGGTACCTGCCCTCCTTAGGGTCAGGGAAGGTAAAGCAGCGAGGGAGAGGAGATGGGCGCCGCCCTCAATATGCTGGCCCTAGAGAAGTGAGGTCTCTGACGCCTCGCTCCCCTACGACCTTATAGGTTATGGGACTCCTTTAATCCCTCCTCCTCCTGTATGCAACTTGGAAATGATCACTTGCATTTTCGGTGAGAAATGCGCCCTATTTAACCCATGAAGATTGGTTGTCACAAATACAGAACCAATTATAATGTTCAATATTTTCTCTGTCTGCCGATATAATTATTTGATTCTAAAATTAGTAAATTTTATATACACATTTTTTCTAGAGCATCTCTCTTGATATGCGGTCCTGGGTATGTTCTTATCGTGCATCAATTGTATTTCACACATGGCGCATATTTCAGCGTCTCATAACAATATTTGCATCCAAACTGACATTTTTTTTCTTATGTGCGTACGAGGAAGAGTTCAGGTTTATACGGGAATTGAACCTACAGCCTCTCGCGTTCTATACAGGCACATAGCAGGTACCTCAACTATCAATGAGAAGCAGAAGTATTTCAGACGTATGACCAGTCGTCCTTCTGCGAGACCCAGTGCAATAGATCTAGCGATAGCTCTTCCTATCCCTCTTCCTCTTCTTCCTCCCTTCCACGGCATCAAAAATGCATGAGCCTGGGTCTTTTAGGCCTACTCAGCTGCGTGTGTGTGGGAAAGACACCATCAGGCGTGATTCACGGCTCTGGCAGGAGTGCATGTGAAGTTTGCCATAGTGACGTCTGTGTACTGTCACCTGTCCTCCTGTGGGAGTCTTCAATGTTGTATAGGAGGAGGAGTCACCATCTCTTTTCTGTGCGGCTGTTCATTCTTGTGACGAATAATAAGCAACATGGATGAAAATGTACAGGGTTTAAATAACTGATATATCTAGGAGGACTATTGATGTGGAATGTTAGATTTCAAATGGTAGAAGTCCTCGAAGTCGGAATAATGACACCTTAATGCTAAAGGAGAAAAAACCGCGCATATGCGACAGTTTTGTTATAGGTTGACCTTGTAGATGTAGCTGAGGAATGGGAACAAAAAGAAAAAAAATGTCAGAGTCATGGAAGATTTTTGTCATGTGCACCATGTTAAAATAAGTTACCTCCAAACTTCTTTAGGACTTGCACAGGCGACAGTTTTATCATTGACAAAAGACAGAACAAACTTGAGTATCGCAATTATTCTGATGTTAAAGATTTCATACACCAGGAGAATACCAAAAGCTGTTAAGAGGCATATGCATCAATGGGTATATACAATTTTCAGTAATGCTTTGGTCACTGAAGTTCTCAACTATACATTGATCCAAACTTTAAAATTTTGACTGATAGTTAAATGATTCTTTAATAGTGGAAGTGTGTGGCAAAAAGTAAGAAACCTTCCAATGGTTGCCAATATCAAAGCTAAGGATTGGGTAGGTAAAGCAATGAAAAAAAGGTTGAGAGTTCTTCCAATGGAACCCACAAATCAAAAGCTTCTTTAATCTGACACCAGGGAAACTATGAAGAAAACAGAGAAGTGCTGGAAGTGAGCAGCAACAACAAAAAAACCACCAGGCAAACACAGCAGATAAAGCTTGCGTCTAAGAACAGCACTTGATGCCGAGGACTGGTCACAATTACCATCCTCTTCTTCTTCCCCCTGCCCTCTTCAGGTCAGTAATGGTCTCTGCTTGGTGCAGATTAGTGGACGAAAATGGACAGTCTCTCTTCTTTACCGACATTCTCAGTCTGTTTTCAGTTAAGGCAAAAAAAGAAGAAAAAGACTTGAGGGCTTTCAGCACCAATCCATTGTATGGAGTGTGTGTATGTGTAATGTATTGTTGATGTTGTTGGTGTGTGTGTGTGTGTGTGTGTGAGTGTGTGGGTGGGGTGTGTGGTGTGTGGAAAAAGAGAGAGGATTGTACAAGAGTTATTAAATGAAGAAATAAGCAACCAACATATTTCATATCACACCATTACAGCCTTTCTTAACATATTGCAAATGCCTGCAATCACAATCTAAACCTGCTCCCTCATAGCTATCAACCCAGTGTAAAGTGACCACTACATTCCTACACCTCGGAAGGAAACAGAACAAGTGCACCCACAGAGCCATTACTATCAGAAGCCATCACCATCATTTCAGCAGTGCCTGTGATATCGCACCTTAACCCTGCCATGTCGTCAAAAATGCATGAGCCTTTTCCACTCTCCCGCCTCGGTGTGACCAAAACTGCCTTCCCCAAGGAACAGTCCGGGTTCCCCACAGGACTTCCGGCTCCATGCCGCGCTTGCCATCTCGTGGCCTTGTGGGTCCCTGGTCTGTCAGAATGCCTTAGATGGTCATCAATATTTCATGGCTCTTGCTGCTTCGTCCCTACAAGACCTCGCTCCAGGGAACAATCAGCTGAACGGCTGAGATTGTAGCGTTTCAATATTTCACAAGCTTGGACGATAGCTTTTGAGCAGTACGATGACCTGATGGTGTACAGTGATTGAATATCTGATGATGGCGGTAAAAGAAATGGATAGATTGAGAGTGTCCACTCCATCAAATGACTGTAGTGAGATATGTCCCCTACAGCAGTGAATCTGTGTATATGCATACTGGCAGATAAATCCATGAATATGTGAACACAGCGAAACCTAGGATCTACGGTATTTCAGTTCTAAAAGAGAAGCTTTTCACAACGCATATGCACCTATATCAATTCATTCTGAATTCCAATCAAGGTTGTCGTAGGAGTTAACATTTATGAAAAAGATAAACCGCTGATTTTGAAAGGCCACCAGGCATCACACATCTGTGTTATTTCTATCCTGGTCAAACGACCCTACAAAAATATGAGCAGGGTGACAGAAGCGAAGCCTGAAGTTGCAACATATCTCACAAGCAACAAGCGGGGTTTTTTTCATAAACAACTTTGTGCTCTGGGCCAAAGAAAACCGATGTCCACTCTTTTAGAAAGATGATGGGGGGGGGGGGGGGGGGGATGAAGGGTGGGCAGTGAGGGGGAAAGTTCATGAATCTGCCATAGGGGATTCAGAAAATGGGCAATGGGTAAGGAAGGGTAGGTGGGTGGGAGGTACAAGGGCAGAGAATCTACCTAATAGAACTGATGGAGAGAAAAAAAGGGAAAGCCACTTTAGACTTCCTACCAGAAACAAAAGGGGGAGAACCAACCAAACAACAACAAAAAAAGAGGAGCAACCCTTTTTTTTTTGCAGAAGGGGGAGATAACAGGAACATAGGCAGACACACAGTAGATGAAACTTCCCGGCGTCTGAGAGGAGTACTTGAGGTACCTGACTGGACACAATGACAGTCCCCTCCTCTTCCATCCTGCTGCTGTCCCCAGGGTATTGATGTCCCTCCTCCTACCTTGCTGCTGCTGCTGCTGCTGCAGCTGCTGCTGCTATGCTGGCAGCGCTGGGCCTGTTTGCGCTTGGGCGGCCAGGGAGGAAAATGGCCATTCTCTCCTTGTCTTAGTGGATAAGCCTGCCCCAGCGTGGCTGGCTGGCATTTACTGGAGTAGTAGGTCTTTTCATCTGCCTCCGCCACCAGAGGGAACCGACAGGCCAGGCACTTTGTTTGTCGCCTGAAGGTTTGGGGGCTTGTGGGTAGAGTGGAGTGAAGCTCCCCGCGTTCTGATATTGAGGGTGTGAGTGTGTGTGTGTGTGTCAGTGTGTGTGTGTGGTTCAGTGTAGGGTGTGTGTGTGTGTGTGTGTGTGTGTGTGGTGTGTGTGTGTGTGTCCAGTGTTGTGTGTTGTGTGTGTGTGGTGTGTAAGGGAGCGTGGTGCGGGTGTGTGTGTAGTGTTGTTTCAAAGTGTGAAGTGTGTGGTGTGTGAATGAGTGGTGCAGTGTGTGGAGAGCAGGGAGTGAGAGAGTGTCTTTCTTATTTAAGTGTCTTCCTCACGAGCGTGACAATGAACAAGATAGTTCTCTGCCACGCCTCAGAACAATGTGATAGCTATAGTTGGTACCTGTAATGTGTGTGTGCGTGTGTGCGTGGTGCATGCGCGCTTGCTGATATTGTATCGTGTGTGTGTGTGTTGTGTACAGTTGTTGACAGTGTTCGTTGTGTGTTGTTGTGCTACATTTGTCAGCTGAAACCATTGAGTGTAAACTGTCAGTTGAATGTGATCAATTTGATGTATGTCAGTGTACCGGCAGTTCGTAGAATCAACTGCGTCGATGTGTTATCGTTTGTTTGTTTCAAGTGGAGTGTTGTAATGAGATCGCTGGAGTAGAGAGAGTAGAATGTTCTTTTCTTTAAATTTAAGTCGCTTCTCGCAATGTAAAATGAAAAATATTGCCACCCAAACATATGTGATAGTCATAGTAGTAGGACCTATATGTGTGTGAGAGTTCCGTGGTGCAATTGCGACTTGTTATGTATATAGTTTGGTTTGTCAAAACATGATTAAATGTTTTTTCTTTTTAGGAGCTACCCTTATTCTACACACAATAAAGGAACTAATAAACAACAAAATTTCAAACACCTAGAAATTATCTTAACACCTAGCATAAATCGTCTGCTTAGTCGACATAACAAAAAACCTATTAGCTTAAATTGTCTTCTTTCATGCTTAAAATGCTTTCAGTTCCATTTATTGTTGCCAAATTTAACAGTTAATAACATCTAATATCGCTGTACAAAAAATTTATTTGGCATGCAGAAAAAGTCTAGATGGCAATTTCAGCCAATGGGATAAGAAATGTGTACTTTGATTCAGTAAAATGTTTTAATACTAATAAAAGTGTTATCAATTAGTGTACCTTTAACAAGCTTCAAAATGTCTTCTTATCAGCCTCAAATATGTCTTCTTATCAGCCTAAAAATCTCTTCTTATCAGCCTAACATACCACACATACAGGCATGATAAAATAAAACCCAGGACAGCAGCAAGTACATGAACAGACGTTCCCTACACAGGTTAGTACATACAAGAAAAATCATTAATTGTGTGTATGCATATGTGACTAAGTGTGCTGTGAGAATATTTTACAAGAATATTATTCATTCAATTAAACAGTTATTTTCCACAGAATATCACATCAGGTAGTATCAGACAAATGAACGACACAACACAACACATGCATATTCTCTGAAAGATAAAATCCCTTCCCACCTCTTTCCCACATCAGACGCTTAATGATCATAAATTGTTGGAGAGAGAGAGAGAGAGAGCGAGAGAGAGTGTGCGTGTACTGGAGCATCTGAACCACGTAACTCAGCCATAAATTATTCCCTTCACTTTATCAATCAGACCAAGTGAAGTGAATATGAGAGAGAGAAGAAGCACATACAGCAGCAAGATAGTTGCCGTCGATTCTGGTTGCACTCCTAACACTGTTATCAAATCAGCATAATTAATTCCCCTCAATATATCAAATCAGAACAGGATTAAGAGAAGGATGTATGACAAGCAGCAGCAATACCACAAATACAAGATAGTGCAGCACGAATTCTCAATCTCGGTAATAAAAATTTGTTATCAATGATCAAATGAAAGAAGAAATAATAACAGGCCCAGAAAAAAAAAGAAAAGGAAAATAGAGGAAAGAAGTGAAATGACAAGGGAGGGTAGGGGCGAAACCAAATGTAAAAGGATGAGAAACAAGTTGGGTAGCAGAAGAAAGAGCGTTAACAGATACAAAAGAAAGGAAGAAATGATAACAGGAAGAATGAAAGAATGGCAAAAGAAAATCAAGAGAAGAATGAAAGAAGAAGAAGAAGAAAAAGAAGGGGAAGAAGAAAATTGAAAATGATAGAAAGAAGAAGAAGAAGAAGAAAACAACAACTAACAAGAAAAGCAAAAGAAGATGCAAGAAGAAAAAATGCAAAGAAAAATGCAAAGACAGTAGCAAAAATGAGTCAGGACAAAGAAAGAATGAAAGAAAAAAGAAGAAGAACAAAACAACTAACACAACAACAAAAGAAAAAAAAACAAAACAAACACAAAGTCGCAACTTTGCTCAGACAATAAACAAGGTAAAACAGGACATAAGACGAGATCAAGCAACTAACCAAAACAAACAAAACAATACCAAGAAAACCTAACAGCAAAGCACACACACACAGAACAACACACGCACACACACACACACACAACACGACACACACACAATACACACACATACACACACTCTCTCTCTAACACAAACAGCACACACACACACACACACACATACACACAAACAACACACACACACACACACACACAACACACACCCCCCCCCCCCCCCACACACACACACACAGCACACAACCACATACACCACACACACACAACATACTACCCCCACAAAACAAAAATCTCTATTCAGATTCTCTCTCCACACACACACATAATTCCAAAGTGCCAAATCCAAAAGCCGTAAGTGACAAGCCCAGCCAAAAAGAAATACAGCGAGACACAGACAGACAGGGACAGGCCACGAGGGAATGCTTGGAAGTGACAACACTGACTAGGAAAGACGCACAGAAGAAAGAACACTCCAGGGACAGCTGGGCAGTGAAAGGTCTTCTTCAGAGAATCAGAGAAAGAGTCCCCCCCCCTCCCAGTTAAGGAAAATAAAGACTTCTCCGTGGGGTGCCAGAGTCTCGTCAGAATAAACAGCATCCCCCACCTTCCGGAAATTCTGTGCTAGAAATTCCCGCTTTTTTAGCCCTCTCTGTGTTTTTCTGTCTTGTTACTTTTTCTTCCTGTCACCTCTTTCTTGTCTGTTTACGACATTCTTGGTCCATTCTTCTGCCTTGTGTGTGTGTGTGTGTGTGTGTGCTCGTGCGTGCGTGTGTGAGTGTGGGGGGATGGGTGTGTGTATGTGTGTGTGTGTGTGTGAGGGTGGGTGAGTGTGTAGGTGCGTGCGTGCGTCTGTGTCTGTGTAGGTGTGTCTATGTGTGTGTGCGTGCGTGCGTGCGCACGTGCAAGCTCGGAGGTATGTGTGTGTGTATGTGTGTGTGTATATGTGTGTGTTGTTGTGGTTGTTATTTTAGGCTGGGTTTTTGTTTTCGTTGCATCCAACATCTGACAGATTGCAGACAGTGGGAGTCTTCACACACCACATGCGGCATGCAGCATCTTTAGCGCTTGACGTGGTGGCAAAGGATGGAGACCTGACAGGGGTGATGGTTGCTGTGCTATAGTCCCTGGCTGCAGCCTCCTTGATGACTGGAGGGTCCTGGGAGAAGGGTACTAAAGATGGAATGGTCTCATGTCTCCTTCTTCTCTCTGAGGCTTCTTGGTTTCATTCTTGCTGGGTTTTGCTGGTCTGATTCTGTCCTTACCCTGGAATTTTGTTGTGGTTTATGGTATATGATGTTGTTTTATTTGTATGTGTGTGTATGTGTGTGAGTGTGTGTGTTGTGTGTGTTGTGTGTGTGTGAATGTGTGTGTGTTCAATTTCATTTTAAGTAAAAACAAAACGTGAAATTAGGTGTGTAGGTATGTCTGAGTGCGTTTGTGCGCTTGTGCGTGCGCGCGCGCGCGTGTGTGTGTGTGTGTGTGTGTGTTGTGTTATGTTTCATTATTATGTTGTGTGTGCGTCTCTCTCTGTCTCTGTATCTCTGTCTGTCTGTCTCTTTGTGTGTCTCTGTCTCTCTGTCTCTCTTTGTCTCTGTCTCCCTCTCTATCTGTGCACAATATATCTATGTAATTTTGACATCAAAGAGCTGCAGACTGACAAGTGACTGATGCTGTGTCATGTTCCTTTGGCAATACGCCGCTTTGCTCTGTATCTGTCTGCACAAATGCCATAATGGGGAAACTCACTGATCTTATCCGTATGATACACCCGAGGAAAAGGGCAAACTAAAGCACAAGAGAAAAGATATAAAGGAGAAGCAACACTTATCTGAATCACTACTAATGACATAACTGCCTCAATCAGATAGATAGGAACTACATGCTATATTTTGGGGGACAAGTCACTTTCATCTGTATCAACCACGAAAGTACAGAGAAGAATATGAAGATGATTAAAGCAAGCGGGAGCAATGCTAATCTTCTCTGTATCGTTCCCATTTTAGTGACTATACTGCAGAACAGTACATCACGAAATACATTTTGAAAAGGGTAAAGGTGTCCCATAACCTATGTGGTCGTAGGGGAGTGAGGCATCAGAGACCTCAACTTCTCAAGGGGCCGGCATATTGAGGGCAGCGTCAATCTCCTCTCTCTCGCTACTTTACCTTCCCTGTCTCTAAAGAGACAGGTGCCCTTCTACAGCTGGGTGAACTGGGGGACTGTACTGAAGCCAAGGGGCGCAAACGTGTCACCCATCCACGTGGTAACCACGTTCGATGTTGTTTAGCCTTAGCTGGGGGAAAGTGAGTTCTCTGAACACTGAGCTATCCCATCCCCACGAAATACAGTTTACTTAACCTCAACACAGATACTGTAACAAAAAGCCTTTGCTACATCACGTGCGAAACCAACCCAAAGATGCAAGCACAAGACAAGGACCAGCACTGAAATTAGCCTAACACTATCCCCAACCTACCCAAGGCCATTTCCTAAGAAATTTGATTCAAGACATCGCAGAGTAATAGAGGAAGGTCCCATGGGAAAGAGAAGAAGAAGGAAATTGGAGAGAGAGAGAGAGAGAGAGAGAGAGAAGAGAGAGAGAGAGAGAGAGAGAGAGAGAGAGAGAGAGAGAGAGACACAAGGGCTGAGGAGACTGGCCAAGAAATGCTGAGAGAAGCAGAGAAGAAATAAGGAGACGGAGGGGGGAGGGGGGGGGGGGGGGGTCAGCTAATAGCACTGAGATGAGAAAAAGAAGAGAGGCCAGTTTACGTTTTCTACCAAAAAGTGGGTGCAGCATTAGCTGAGAGGTTAGAGTATGGAACTTACAATCCTGTTAAGGACAAGGGTTCGAATCCTGATCGTGCCGAGTCGGTTTAATGTTTTAGTTTCTTTTTTATTCCAGCACTCGGGTTTTGGTGTATTTGAGAGGTCTGGAGGAAGACTTTCAACGTCATGGGAGAAGTGCAATGGCACAGAGGCACATTACATAATCGCCAATATGGAACTTGCTGAACATGACTGTGCTGTCTGAGTCTGCAGTGTTCGTCATCAGCATCGCAGTGCATTAGAATACCCCTAGGGTTTTATTTTATTTTATTCTTTTATATTGAGGATAATGGAATAAGCACTCGAGTGCCTTTTACATCTAGTCCCCGCACGCATGCGGTTTTGTAAATTTCATCATCTGTTCCCACCGGCACACAATGGCTTATTCTTAGGAAAAGCGGAACATGATTTAACGTGTTCGCACGATGTTCTGCGTGCATTCGCGCACTTTTGGGGAGAGTGCAGTCTGCACTGATGTTAACGCCAGGGGAAAATATCCCTCTTAAACGGGAATCGAACCCGGGTCGTCAGATTGCAAGCGCAATGTTCTGACCACTAGGCTATCCCGTCCCCCTGTTGACTGGCTGCGATATCATTCCTTGGAAGGGATTGGGCGAGGTGTTGTTCACAAACAGCGTGAAGCTGTACACAGATGCATGACCAATTTCTTACGTCCGGAATCTGTGCTCTTCGACTCTTCTCTTTGCTGCTCCTCGCTCTCACTGTTTCTGTCTCGTTTCTGTCTCCATTTGTCTGTCTGTCTGTCTGTCTATCAGTCACAATGTGTGAAGAGACGAAAAACAGACCCCCAAAAAGCAACATTAAAGACACGACAAAGAGAGTAATGTATTCTTGATTTCAGCAACAGATACTATGCGTAAAAGCCCTGGATGACTAACTCCAACAGAAATCAGACAACCAAATTGGAAAGCCCAAAGCGAGAGAAAGAGAGAGAGAGAGAGAGAGAGAGAGAGAGAGAGAGAGGGAGGGAGGGAGAAGAGAGAGAGAGAAAGAGAGAGAGAGAGGGGGGGGGGGGAGGGAGGGGAGAGAGAGAGAGGGGGGGGGAGCAGAAAGAACAGCAGAGGCCATGTGGGTTTCATGCAAACCAAGGGCAGCCCCACAAACAAGGGGTTCTTTTCTCGCACTGTGGTTCCTCGTGTTGGTGGCGCTCAGAAATCAATGAGTTCTGCAGCCGTTGTTTTTGCTCTGTTTACGTGATGCCACGTTTTAATGACAGTTCCAAGGATGAAGTTCTACAGATGTTCTCTCTCTCTGTCTCTGACTGTCTGTCTCTCTGTTTGTCTGTCTGTCTGCCCATCTCTCTGTCTGTCTCTGTCTGTCTGTCTGTCTGTCTTGTGTCTCTGTCTCTGTCTGTCTCTCTCTCTCTCTTCTCTCTTCTCTCTCCTCTCTCTCTCTCTCTCTTCTCTCTCTCCTCTCTCTCTCTCTTCTCTCTCTCTCTCTGGACAAAAAGCACATTGTGCTACCTTTCCTTAAAAATTTCATTCATTCATTCATCATTCATCTTCTCTCTCTCTGACAAACTCATCCATTTGCTCTCTACTTCTTTCTCCTCTAACTTCTCTCTCTCATTCTTCATTCTCTCTCTCATCTCTCTCTCTCTCTCTCTCTCTCTCTCTCTCTCTCTCTCTCTCTCTCTCTCCTCTCTTCTTCTGCCTGTCTTATTCTCTCAACTCTCTCTCTCTGTCTGCCTTCGTTGTCTTTCTCTCCTCTGTCTCCGTCTCTCTCTCTCTCTTCTGTCTCTCTCTCTTATCTCTCTCTGCTGTCTCTCTGCTTTTGTCTCTCTCTTCTCTGTCTCTCTCTCATCCTGTGATCAAAGAACTCCACGCTGTCAGTTTTCTAATGATCCATTATGTTCCATCATATCAAGCCAATTTATTCTTCATCTCTCTGCACAATGCCTGCAAAACCAGGGGTCTGACCAGCTTCAATCATATAATAATGTAAAAAGACAAAAAAAGAGACAATAAGATTACAAGAAAAAAAGGATGAAAGACTAATCACCGCTTTAACAATTATTAAATAATTATAATAACTAGGCGCCAAATCATACTTTGGATATGCTTGTCTCGCTTCTATCATTCATGAGGTACAGTTTTATTCTCACATTAAAAAAAACAACAACACAATTTGCTACAAAATTCCTGCTAAAGAATTTCAAGCGCAAATCCAACCACTGGTCTTAGGACAAAGACGTGACCAACACGGAAATTAGCAGAACGCAGATCTACCTTACCTCTTGGTCATTTCCCTGGGGAACTGATTCCAGACACTGCAGAGTAATAGAGAAATGCCGCATGGGGAGGAAGAATAAAGCCTTGAGGAAGGAAGGAGCAAGGAAACCTGGCAGGAGATGCCGAGAAAGAGGTTGTGATACGAGAAGATGGGAGGAGAAGTCCGCTTAATAGGAATGGAGAAAGAGATGGGGAGGAGAATCCACTTAAAAGGAGATGGGGAGGAGAAGGAATGGGGGGAGAAGTCCGCTTAAAGGAGATGGGGAGGAGAAGTTCAATTAACAGAGAGGGAGAGAAGTCCGCTTAAAAGGAGATGGGGAGGAGAAGTTCAATTAACAGAGATGGGAGAGAATCCTGCTTAAAAGGAGATGGGGAGGAGAAGTTCAATTAACAGAATGGGGAGAAGTTCCATTAACAGGGATGGAGGAGAATCCACTTAAAAGAAGATGGGGAAAGAGGAGATGGGAGAAAGTCCGCATAAAGAAGATGGGAGGAGAAGTCCGCTTAAGAAGGAGGGGAGGAGAATCCAATTAACAGGAGATGGGGAGAATCCACTTAATGGGAGATGGGGAGAGGAGTGGGAGGAAAGTCCGCTAAAGGATGGGGGAGGAGAAGTCCAATTAACAGGAGATGGGAGGAGAAGTCCGCATAAAAGAGATGGGGAGAGAAGTCCGCTTAAAAGGAGATGGGGAGGAGAAGTCTGCTTAAAAGGAGATGGGGAGGAGAAGTCCGCTTAAAAGGAGATGGGGAGGAGAAGTCCGCTTAAAAGGAGATGGGGAGGAGAAGTCCGCTTAAAAGGAGATGGGGAGGAGAAGTCCAGCTAAAAAGTTACTTTTTAAAAGCATCAAAGATATTCAAAACAACAAGAACAACAACCAAAAATGAAGATATGTAGGATTTGAAGAAAAGATCACTTGGAGGTAAAGAGACAAAGAAGAGGAAACCTGTGTCTAAGAGGAGCACTTGAGGCAAAGGACCGGTCACATTCACTGTCCTCTCCTCTTTTATCCTTGTTCTCCCCAGGGTATCGATGACCGCCTCTTGTTGTGACGACAGAAAGGCGAGAGTTGGTATTTACCATAAGGCCTGCAGTGCAGTCTTACCAGGCCACATTCTCGCCTATTGGGCTGTACCCGGGGATGGCTGTCATGTGTTTAAAGGGGATGGGGAAAGCTGAAGTCGGACTGGCCAGCCACAACCGACGTTGTACCAGAAATAACACCTAGAGCCCAACTCCAAAGTCTTCCAATACTGACGGCTGCCTTATCCTTCTCAAAGACATATGGAGATATAAACTAAGGTATTATGCGTTCATTTTCGAATATTTGTTTACACGAAGCTAACAACTCTGTGTGTGTGTGTGTGTGTGTGTGTGTGTGTGTGTGTGTGTGTGCGTGCGTGCGTGCGCTCGTACGTGTGTGTGTGTGTGTGTGTGTGTGTGTGTGTGTGCTTTCACTGATGGGAATTACTTAGGTGGGAGAGTATGGGAGCATGTATACATTAAGTACATCAAAGAAATATTATAATGGGTTGACAATAACAGTTAAACAGATGAACATAATCTATGATAATGTACATATAAAACATTTACACAAAATAACCAACACAACAACGCGAAACAAAGAGAAATAAACACACCTAGAAAACAAAACATTCCCTACATTTCCCTGACTGATCTTTGTCTAATATCACTTTGAGTAAACAGATGTAAAATCAAAGCAGCAACAACAATAACAACAACCTGGCTGATCCGAACTATTATGTGCAAACCCCCTCACATGCCAAACTTCAACAACAAAGCACACACAATGAAATAGACAAACAAACAAAAAAGGACAAAGACTATGGAAAAATTAATGGACACAGCCAAAGTGCTCATGGAAAAAAATGAAAAGAATGGACGGAAGGAATGGCAGAGGGAAGGGGAAGGGAAAGGGTTTATGCAAACCAGCAGATGCTCCCAGAAACAAGAGAGTCTTCTTATACCGCTAGCCATTCGTGCTGCTGATGCTGAGAAATCGATGAGGTGTGCAGCCCTTACGTTTGCTCTGATCCCATCAGTCCAGGTTTTAATGACGGTTTTAAAGGAGGGAGGGGGTGGGGTGGGAGAGTGGACTCGTGTGTGTATGTGTGTGTGTGTGTGTGTGTGTGTTTGTGTCTGTCTGTCTGTCTGTCTGTCACCCTCTCTCTCTCTCTCTCTCTCTCCTCTCTCTCTCTCTCTCTCTCTCTCTCTCTCTCTCTCACTCTTTCTTTTTCTCTCTTTCTCTGCTTTTAATGATGGTTTTAAGAGTGGACTCGTATTTGTGTGTGTGTGTGTTGTGTGTGTTTTTTTATTTTTAATTTGTTTTATTTTATTTTATTCTTTTATATTGAGAATAATGGAAAAGCACTTATTGCTTTTTTACATCCAGTCCCCATGTGTATGCGGTTTTGTAAATTCTGTTATGTGTTCCCACCAGCACACAATGGCCTACTCTTACGGAAAGCGGAACAGGATTTAACGTGTGAACAAGATGTTCTGAATGCGTTCGCATACGGGGCCTCGGTTTATAGTCTCATCCGAAGGATGTGCGAGCGTGCGTGCGTGTGTGCGTGTGTGTGTGTGTGTGTGAGAGAGAGAGAGGGTCGGTGTGTGCACATGTATGCGTGCGCACGCGGGTGCGTGTGTGTGTGTGTGTTTTAACGTGTGTGAATTACTTAAATGGGATTGTATGCATGTTAGTATGAGAGCATATATATACTGAATACATCTAAAAAAAAGATTATGATTTGACAATAACAGTTAAAACACGTTAAGTAGAAGAGTGAGCATACATAATTTACTCAAAAGAACGAAACAAACTAACACAAAACAAAGAGAAACAAACACACCCATGAAGAACAAAGCATCCCCTACATTTCCCTGACTGATCCAAACTGTTATCAGCAAACAATCACCCACATGCCAATCTTCAACAACAAAGCACACACAATGAAATAGACAAACAAACACAAAAGGACAAAGACTATGGAAAAATTAATGGACACAGCCAAAGTGCTCATGGAAAAAAAATGAAAAGAATGGTAGGAAGGAATGGCAGAGGGAAGGGGAAGGGAAAGGGTTTATGCAAACCAGCAGATGCTCCCAGAAACAAGAGAGTCTTCTTATACCGCTAGCCATTCGTGCTACTGATGCTGAGAAATCGATGAGGTGTGCAGCCCTTACGTTTGCTCTGCTCCCATCAGTCCAGGTTTTAATGATGGTTTTAAAGGAGGGAAGGGGTAGGGGTGGGAGCATCGACTCGTGTGTGTGTGTGT
The DNA here is from genome assembly GCA_028751875.1 of Rapana venosa. NCBI lineage: Eukaryota > Metazoa > Mollusca > Gastropoda > Neogastropoda > Muricidae > Rapana > Rapana venosa. The sequence goes on from CM054142.1 coordinate 9,157,142, forward strand.
TTGTGTGTGTGTCTCTGTCTCTGTCTATCTGTCTGTCTGTCTCTCTTTCTCACTCTTTCTCTCACTCTCTCTCTCTATCTCACTCTCTCCCCAGGTTTTAATGATGGTTTTAAGGGTAGACTTATCTGAATGTCTGTCTGTCTCTCTCAGGTTTTAATGATTATTTTAGTGGTGGACTTGTCTATGTTTCCGTCTGTGTTGTCTGTCTTTCTGTCTGTCTTTCTGCATGTCTGCCTGCCCGCCCGACTGCCTGCCTGCCTGCCTGTCCGTCCGTCCGTCCATCCGTCCGTCCACGTCTGTCTGTCTGTCTGTCTGTCTGTCTGTCTGTCTGTCTGTCTGTCTGTCTGTCTGTCTGTCTCTCTCTCTCTCTCTCTCTCTCTCTCTCTCTCTCTCCTCTCTCTCTCTCTCTCTCTCTCTCTCTCTTTCTCTCTGGCGTGCGATGGATCGCATATTGAATGCTTCCCCCCAAAAATCTCTCTAAGAAACCAAAAACTAAACTAACTCAACCTCGATCTCACCCTCCTCATACCATGCATCTCCCCTCCCTGACATCAAAGAACAGCGAGCTGTTTGCCGATGATTCATCTGTCTGATTCACGGACAGCCAGCCATTCAACATGCATATCAGGGTGACATCACAGAGCACAGTGTTCAACTTTGACCCCATTTCAAGCATTTTACTCGTTATACATTTCTTCGATTAAAAGACAGAGGATTTTGAAACATCGTTCACACTGTAATAGAAGTATTAGACTTACAGAAAATTGGTAGCAAAATATTTTCTTGTTTTTTTGTGTTGTTGTTTTGCATGTTTGTATTTGTTTTTCAATGCAATGGAATAAATGAACATTAAAAAATTGCGAATAAAAGTGTTTTGATCAGTTTTGTCAGTGCAATATTTAAGATTTTCTGGTATACTCAGCGCAACAATTTGCATCTGAAATAATCACAATAATGATAGGATGCAGGAAAAAGGTCTTATGACTGACTTAATAATTATTCCAGTAGACAGTTAATCTTCCAGGACAAGCAACAAGCAATGTAAAGGCCTAATTCATATTTCGAGGCTGCTTAAGCACACAATCTTATAATTATGAAAAGAAAAATCTACTCAAGAAACCTGTCAACACGTGAGAAATGTAAGTAAAAATGTTTAAAACATGATCTCACGAATGTCTTTGGTAATGTCTACAAAAAATAAGGATTTGAAGCAGCACTTTGCTGCTATTACAGCGAAAATATTGCTGGCAGTTTATTTCGAAGTTGAAAAGACTAGTGTAATTTACAAGAAGCTTGCTGCAATATGATTTGGGAAGGATAGCCTTTGAGGTGGCATCAGAGTCAAGCCTATGCAACAGAGCTGCAGAAGAATCGAAACAGACAAGACAACAAAATAATGGAGCAAATAAAGGCATCAAAAGGAAACCTAGCCGACCAAACAGATAAAAAGATATGTGTCTGAGAGGGGTACTTGAGATAGACAGACAGCTGGTCACAACCACAGTGCTCTCTCCATCCTCTGAGAACTGATGTCCACTACTCGCTGCAGACTCGTGGAATAAAATGGACATTTCAGCTTCCTTTACTTTCTGCCATTCCCCTGAGCCAACCTCCAAGTGTTGCTGTCATTTAGCGAAGCAAGGCTGGAAAGGAAAACACTCCCATGGGTAACTTTAGGGCGAGGAAGAAAAGAAAGAAAACAAGAATGAGGGCAAGAAAGAGGAGCACAGAGTGATGACAGCAAAAGAAAGCAACCTAAAAATAAAGTGTGTGGTTGAAAAGCAGGACAGGCTCAATACAAAACAGTTTGGTTTTTAATGCGCATGAGGAGTGAGATGACAGTGTTACAGAGGTTTTATCGACCAGCCAGAGTATTCTGTGTAAAGCCTTGGGTGACAACATCCATACAAGAGAAGATAACTACGCGGTGAAAGGGACAGGTCCAGAGGGAATGGACAGACGGTAGTGACAGAGGCGAAGGAACGAACGCGAAAGTAGAAAAATGGAGGGAGAGGAGAAGTGTTAAGTTTATGTAAACCAACGGCTGTTCCTGGAGACAAGGGAGCCTCCTGACGCTGTTGTCTTTAGGGTGGAGGAGGTGGCAGTCAGTATTGATCTGGTCCTGATGCTGCTGCTGCTGCTGCTGCTGCTGTGTGTTTGCTCTGGTCCCCTGTCCCGTGGCTGTAATGATTGGTTCTTGTGGTGAAGTACAACTGATGGAATCTCTGTGTGTCAGTGTATGTGTGTGTGTGTCCAACTGTCCCCCCCCCTCTCTCTCTCTCTTCTCTCTCTCCCTCTCTCTCTCTCTCTCTCTCTCTCTCTCTCTCTCTCTCTCTCTCTCTCTCTCTTTTTTTCTCTCTGTTTCTTTCACTGTCTGTCTATCTGTTCATCAGCCACCTCCCATGAAATATACTTTCATCCCTAAAGTTTTGTTTTAAAGCAAAAATATGTTGACTAATCACATTACTAGTCTGCACCAAAATACCTGGGAGGGGAAAAGTAAACATCAACTAAAAAATGACCTTAAGATTACAGAAAAAATGTTCCTCCACACTTTCTTTGCTATTTCTGGCAACCTGGACATTCTGCTTTTTTTAAAGACAGGAAAAAGTATCTCTGGGTTCAAGGCGAGGGCACATTGGGGGGTGAGGGGTGAGGGGTGGAAAACATACAGCCATCAAAAGACAGCTGTGCTGGAAGATGAGACACATAACAGGGGTCTACCCTACAGATGCGTGAGACAGTGAAAGCAAGATGACCTCTTTAGGGCCAGTAAGTAGAAACAAAAGGGAAGGGGGGAGAAAGCAAGCCAGAGCTTTTGAAGAGGAGATGACAGGAAAATAGGCAGACACGGTAGATGGAACCTGGGTCTGAGAGGGGCACTTGAGGCAGGAGACTGGTCACAATTACTGTCCACTCCTCTTTCACTGCCGCTCTCATCACAGCACTGACAGCCTCTATTTTGGGCAGACTTGTGGAAGAAGGTGAGACATGTTACCCTTCTTTACTTACCTCTTTTGCCCATCAGTTGCTTTCTCAGGGATGACTGTTCTCTTCTGATGAGGGGAGAGGGGTGTCTAGAGATATTAGAGATACAGCATAGGTCAGAAGACCACTTCAGGCTTGCAGTAAAAACAAAAAGCTTCAGTGTTTATTTGATGTTGACATGCACACTCCCTCATTGGTGTTTTGGTGCTTCTGAATGAACTGCATACACATAAAATCATTTCTTTGCTGACTTTTGTGACCCTGTACTTCCAGAAGACATGAATATTCTATCTACTGAAGGAGCCGGTAAGATTTTAGGGAGGAGGTGGAATGGGAAAAACAAGGAAGAGAAGAGGAAGAGGAGGATGAGAAGAACAATCACAAAAACGAGGACAAGAGCAAGAACAAGAACAAGGATGAGCAAAATGGTCTGAAAACTGTGAAGTTAAAAAAAGACAAAAGCAACACAAGTACTTCGATTTATTAATGCACATAACAAGTAAAATGACAAGCAAACAAACACAAAACCTCTCTACATATCTACCAGCCAGAGTGGTATGCATGAAAGCCTAGAATGACAACATCCACACAACAGAAGATAACTACACGCTGAAAGGGACAAGCCCTTGTGGGAATACACGGTAGTGACAGAGGTGAAGAGACCAACACAAAAGGAGAACATGGAGGGAGAGGAGAAGTGTTAAGTTTATGTAAACCAACGGCTGTTCCCAGAGACAAGGGAGCCTCCTGACACTGTTGTCTTTAGGGTTGGAGGAGGTGGCAGTCAGTATTGATCTGGTCCTGATGCTGCTGCTGCTGCTGCTGCTGCTGTGTGTTTGCTCTGGTCCCCTGTCCCGTGACTGTAATGATTGGTTCTGGTGGGGAAGTACAACTGATGGAATTTGTTCTGGTTTTTTTTCTCTCTCTTCCTCTTTTCATCTCTCTTTCTATCTCCCCGTGTGTATCTGAGTTTATTTTTCTGTTCAACTTCTTCTCCACTTCTGTTGTTCTCTTTCATTAATAGTATAGTGACTCTTTGTCGGTGATTTATCAGTCACAAATTTTCAAGAGAATGACAATAGAGAAACTCTTATATCCTAATGCGATATCATGTGCTGTAAATTTGGAAGATATTAAATGTATTCTTTTCAAGAAGTAAAGAAAATGAATGTTTATAGAATGACCAACAACTTATGGCACAAAACTTGTAAGGCTCAAGATGATATACAACAGATGGTGTTTTCAATTAAACCTTCCTCAGCTTTACTCGTCTGAATAATTATATTCATATGCATTTTATCCCTACCAATGAAGAACATATTTATTTTCAGAATTATTCCCAAAGTATGTTTCAAAATTTACTTATTGCTTAGAAGTCCCCAGAAAGAAACTAACTACTATAGTTCAAAAGACATTAAGGATATCAATGGAGAGCCATCTACATTTTTCTGTGTAATATTCATCCACAATTTCTGGGTCGTTTCTGTGTAAAGTGAAGTTCAAATTTTAA
>CM054142.1:9166639-9189139 GCA_028751875.1 Rapana venosa
AGCAGTAGCAAACAAAAAAAAAAACAAAATATTAGAACCAATAACCGAACTTGTCATATAAGCTACAGGCAACACAGCACACACACACACACACACACACACACACACACACACACACACACACACACACACAACACACACACACACACACACAAAATCAGATTATTATCCATACAGAGAGCTACGTATCTACAACCACTTTGTAACCTGCAAAAGCAATATACATTCTCATTTTTCTTGGTAAAAGTTCCTTCTGTGTATAGCGTAATATCTCTACCTCATTTCACGGGCAGTTCCTAAGGGAAAGTAGGTCGCTGAACCTCTCAGAGTTGAAAAGTGTCACACACACTCGGGGGGACAGGAGGGAGGGAGGGAGGGAGGTAGAGAGAGAGAGAGAGAAGAGAGAGAGAGAGAGAGAGATTGGGGGTATGGGGGGGGGGGAGGGGGGTTTGGTAAAGAGGGGGGGTCAAGGAAGAACAAGTATTGATCCGAGCCGAAGAATTCTCCTAAATTGTACGTATTAGAGAGGAAAGATATATCAGGTTTTCTTTTCTTTTTTGTGTGTGATATATTTAGCATAACAGACTGTCATATTGGTGGTTGAAAAGGAATCTGTATTCACTTAGTTTACGAAATTTATAAATTTCTGTAATACTGTTTTCGTAATCATTTATTAGCACGTTAAAGCATGGACACATAAGAGTTTTAAGTGTGTAAAGATGATAAAGACACCTGCAATTGTCGCACAACTTATAAAAAAAACGTACAGCTCATATAAAGCCTCTTCTCAACCCCTGTCTACCCCCCCCCCCCCCCCCCCAATAAAAAACCCACCAAAATATAAAACAAAACAAAAATTTGTGCTAGAGCAGCCCAGCACACAACATTTGATGATAGAATACATGCACGAAAGCAAATGCTGGGATGTAAACATACCAGATGTTTTATTACAACTGAACGTAGCACACACATGAACTCATTCTCATGTTACACTTATACACACACAGGCATACAGAGACACACACACACACACAGACACACAGACGCACGCACACACACACGGAACGATGACAACATTTGCATTACTACATACACACGGGGACTGTATCTATAAAAAAAAAAAAAGTGTGTTTACTCCATAATCTTCGAAGTAAAAGAATGACATGATAAAATAAATAAATGAAATAGCACACACACACACGCACGCACACACGCACACACACGCACGCGTGCGCGCACACACACACACACACACAACAAACACACACGCACACGTGTGACCTATATTCCACCCTCCCTCTCCCTCCTAGCAAAAAAATACAAAACATACCAACGATAAGCAGCAAATGTTTTCCTCCCTTACGCCAATATTTCCTCCTGTTAAGGATAAAAAGATATTATTGATCGGAAATATTTCCACAGCAGACTGAGAAAAAAAGAAAACTGGCATCGCTAAAAGCTTACGTAATGAGCTGATGCCAAAAGCCCGCTACCTTCAAAGCAAGGAGACATGTTTTCCTGCAGGGAGATAATTATGTTTTCCTCTGTGTGTGTGTGTGTGTGTGTGTGTTTTTTGAGTGTGTGTAGTGTGTTTGTGTGTGTGTAATGTGTATGTTGTGTGAGTGTGTGTGTATGTGTTGTGTGTGTGTGCACGTGCGCGTATATGTACAATTGTATTTGTTAACTGTTATTGGTTGTATGTGTAGGGGTGTGTTGAAAAGCAAGGCTTTGATTTCTTGTTTGCAAGATATAGCGCTATATAAATTAAAATCTATTTTTATTATTATTTTTAATTATATTATTAATCATTATTATTTAAATTTAATATTATTATTATTATTATTTTTATTATTATACTACCATGAACGAAATAAATTGATATTCATCAAACGCTTAACTTATTTTTCCTCTCTTCATATTTTGAGTATTGTATATTACTATTTTTTATCATTATTATTGTGTTATTATTGTTGTTGTTATTATTATTATATTTCTTCTTCTTCTTCTTTTTTTATTATATTATTATTAATTATCATTATTATTATTATTATTATTATTATTATTTATTTATTATTAAGCCTGAAAACCAATTTGCTCTGTGGGTTCATTTAGAGCAGTTTAGGGAGGGTTAGTGTGTTGCTATTACCTTTTCTCCCTTCCGTCTTTCCTTCTTCCCAACTTTTTTACCCATTTCTCTCCAAGACAAACTATTAAATGATGCGCAACAAACGTTTTCCTTCCATCTACCACCCCTCCTCCTTTACCTTCCAGAAAGAACATGTAACATCTAAAAGGTAAATAAAGGCGTTCTCATATCCTATTCGGCCGTTGGAGAGCGAGATGTCAGTGGCCTCCCTTCTCTAAGGGCCAGCATATTGAGGGCAGCACCCATCTCCCTTCACTCGCTGCTTTACCTTCCCTGACCCTAAAGGAGGCAGGTACCCATTTTTACAGCTGGATGAACTGGAGGACTGTATTTATTGTTTTAAAATTTATTTTATTCTTTTATATCGAGGATAATGGAATAAGCACTTATGTGCTTTTTTACATCCAGTCCCCGTGTATATGCGGTTTTGTGAATTCTGTCATCTGTTCCCACCGGCACACAATGGCCTGCTCTTAACGAAAAGCGAACAGGATTTTACGTGGCGCAAGATTTTTCTGCGTGCGTTCCGCACACGGCCTCGGTTATGTCTCATCCGAAGGACTTTTGGGGAATGGAGTCTGCACTGATGTTAACTCAAGGGGAAAGTATCCCCTTGAACGGGAATCGAACCCGGGTTGTCAGATTGCGAGCGCAATGTTCTAACCACTAGACTTCACCCCCCCCCCCCCCCCCCCCCCCCCCCCCTGCTGTACTGAATCCAGGGCGCGCAAACGGTTACCTGTCCACTTGGTGATCACGTTTGATGCTGCTTAACCTTACCTCGGGGAAAGCGAGTGCTCTTATCTGTGAGGTATCCCGTCCACCCCTTGTACTCACCTGAAAAAAGAACAGAAAACAAAATGGTCACAGCAAACAATCAAACAAACAAACAAGAACAAATGAAAGTCTGTAAAAACCTAAGATCCCACCCTGACCCATACCAAAGGCTTGGGGAAAGCGAGTGCTCTAACCACTGAGCTATTCCGTTCCCACAATGACTTTTTTATTTTGAGTATAATGGAAAAAGCATTCATGTGCTTTTTTTTTCATACCAAGTCGTCGTGTGTATGCAGTTTTGTCGATGTTTGTCATCCGTTCCCACCAGCACATAATGGCCTACGCTTCCGAAAAGCGGAACGGGTTTTAACGTGTGCACAAGATGTTCCGGACAGTTATGGATAGTTGCTGTTCCCATCGCAGATCCGGAAGATCTGGCACCACTAAAAACCTTACATAATGAGCCAGCAGCAAAAGTCCAGCATAGCACTCTGCAAGCAGGGAAACAGTTTTTCATGATCAAAGGAAAAAATGTATTTCATAAATAGGCAGGGCTTTTTTCCCCTTTCTTCGTGTTGGTATGTCCGTGCGCACGCACGACCGCACGCGCGCACGCAAACACATACACATACACAACACACTCACACACACTCGCGCGCGCGCCCCACGCACACACATACACACACACACACACACACACACACACACACACACACACACACACAGAAGTAGAAAAACACGAACAAGAAGAACAAGGAAAACCAAGAACAAGACCCCCAAAAAAACCCAAGAACAAGAACAAGAAAATGTCTTCCTAAACGAAAAAAACCACACACCCAACTCTCATTCACTACGTGGACACATTTCCCCAGGGACTGGCTTTAAACGTTAAATGCAGCCAACTTGCATAATTTTCTGCTTTATTAGAGAAACACGTGAATAATACAACACAGAGAGAGAGAAAAAAAAGGGAGCATGCTCATTCAATAAATGTCCCCCTCTTGCCCCTTTCTTTCAAGGTATTCCACATCTTCACTACTGAATTTGAAAGACAAGAGAAAGGAAAGAAATCCACACCGCCCCCTTTTCAGAAAACATACAACAAATCCACTAAGCTAGAAAACGGTTATCAGCATGCCGCGGTCTTGTAAGCATTGTCAATATGCTCTCTCCTTTTGATAAAAAAAAAACTTTTGAGAAAAAACTCTTTCCTTAGTAAAAAAAAAAAAAAAAGACCTAGGAAAAAGGATTTCTTCTACTGCCGTTTTCCATGCAGGATTTGCATCACACAGGACACAGATAAAAAACCACCAAGAAACAGCACCAAAAGTTAATGAGTCATACGTCCACGCATGAAAGTCTCATACACACACACACACACACACACACACACACACACACACACACACACACACACACACAAAACACACATACACACACCATCACCATCTTCACCACCATCACCACCACCACCACCACCACCCCTCCTCAGGAAGAAAAAATAAAATAAACTGAGCAATACAGACTTTTCTTCCTTGCATCCACCCCCTCCCTCTTATCTTCTCCTGTGAGGTGAAATTTTAAAAAAACAAACAATAAAAAACCCCACACACGTTCTTATCAATATTTCCATAACAGATAGGAAAGAAGTGAAACTGCTAAAAATCATATTGCCATGAGCCAACGGCAACCCCCCCCCCCCACCCCCCGCCCCCCCCCCCCCCCCCCCCCCCCCCCCACACACACACTACTACTCTGAAAGCAGCGGGACACAAAATTCCTTCCTTTTTTTTGAGAAAGGGGGGTGGGGGGAAGGGGGAGGGGGAGGGGTTTTTGAAGAATGATCGATTAATTTCATACACTGAAGGGATTTTGTTATTCTTTTATCCACCCCTATATATGTAGACCAGTGCGCTCATGAAGATGAAGCTAATTGAAAAAAATATTCCTGTCTCTGTTTCTGTCTCTGTCTGTCTGTCTGTTTCTCTCTGTCTCTCTCTCTGTCTCTCTTTTTTACAAAACCTCATACACACGGGGACTGGATGTAAAAAAGCACACGAGTACTTATTCCATTATCCTCGATATAAAAGGATAAATAAATAAATAAATAAATCTCTCCCTTCCTCTTTCTCTGTGTCTCTTTCTTTATCTCTTTCTGTATCTCTCTTTCTCTTTGCATGCGTGCGTGCGCGTGCTCCGCGCGCATGTGTGTGTGTGTGTCTGTGTGTGCGTGCGCGCGCGCGCTCACTCTTTGCTGCAAAGCATGCACAGAGAGGAGAAGAAGAGAGAGAAGAGAGAGAGAGAAAGAAAGAGAGATGAAGAAGAGAGAGGAGCAGCAGCAGCACCAACAACAACAAAACCAGATGAAGAAAGAAGAACTTAACAAAAGAGCATGCAACACCCAGAAGAAGCAGAATAAAATCCTGTATCCCTAACTCGCATGAAAAAGCTGCAACCCTCCCCAATGCATTTCCCCAGGGACAAGACTGAACGTAAGTAGAGGCAATGCATCATTTGTCGCTGTAATCTGGAACAATGCGGACAGAGAAAAAAGACTCCCCCCCCCCCCCCCACCCCCCCTCCCCCGCCAAAAAAGCCAGACAATTTTTACTTTACTTATCGTTTTCCCTCCCTCACAAGTATCCATCACACAATTTGGTTTGTTTCTTCCGATACTAAAATGGGAAAGAGAATACTCTTTCAAACATCATCTTTTAGTCTTTGTCTCATCTGGTCATTTTGGCACAGGTCAGAATTTAATTATTTGTAATGTCAAATTCTTTTAACATGGCCACACATGCGTTATACTGTTAAATCAAAGGGAGATGGGTACACTTTCACCGAGCCCAAAAAAAGAAAAGTAAAGATAACGGTTGAATAACATACACACAATCAATAAGCAATTCATTTGCATGTGCTCTCTCTCTCTCTACACTCTCACTCTCTCTCTCTGGCTCTCAAGCTCTGCTCTCTCTCTCCATCTCAAACCAAAACACTCACTCACTACTCTCTCTCTCCCTCTCTCTCTCTCTCTCTCGGTGATAGTGTGATGTTTATTGTAATTATTAAAGATTCACTTTGCTTATATTTTTATCTATTACTTCTTTCTTTCTTTATTTTCGAGGTGGATGTAATAAAGTCTTGTACTTATTCTATACCCCAGAAAATAAAATTAGTTATCGTTATCGTTACGTTATCGTTATCCTCTCTCTCCTCTCTCTCTCTCTCTCTCTCTCTCTCTCTCTTCCCACAGAACACACAGACACCACACATACACACACCGCGCGTGCCCCCGAATGCTCAAATACCAGCACCTCCCACCCCGACCAAGGAAGAAAGAGCAAGAACAACAACAACAAAAACAACAACACAACAAGAACATGTAAAGAAAACAAGAACACAACAAAACCATGTTAAACAAGAATAACAAGAAAACACAACATGAACAAACAACAACAAGAACAAGAACATGTTAAACAAGAATAACAAGACCAACAACAACATGAACAACATGAACAACAAGAACAACAACAGAACAAGACATTAAACAAAATAACAAGAACAACAACACATGAACAACACAACAACAACCCAGAACAAGAACATGTTAAACAAGAATAACAAGAACAACAACAACATAAACAACATAACCACAACAAGAACACGAACATGTTGAACAAAACACCAACACAACACATAAACAACAAGAACAACAACAAGACAAGAACATGTTAAACAAGATAACAAGAACAAAACACATAAACCACAAGAACAACAACAAGAACCCAACATGTTAAACAGAATAACAACACACTAAACAAAACAACAACAAGAACAAGAATATGTTAAACAAGAATAACAAGACAACAACATAAACCCCAACAAACAACAACATGTTAAAGAAAATAACAAGAACAACAACAACATAAACAACAAGATCAACAACAACAACAAGAGCAACAACAAGAGCAACAGCAACAAGACCAGCAACAAGATAAGGAAGAAATGCAGGCTGTTAACAAGCCGCTGTCTTTGCGCACTGTCCCTGCATGTCCCCGGGGACAGTACCGGGACGTTAACTGCAGCCAGTCTGCATGATTTGCCGCTTTATCTTACACCAACAAGGAGATGTGGCAACAGAACAAGAAAAGATTGAGAGAAGTAAAAAAGAAAAAACGTAAACTCGATAACATGTCCCTCTTTCGCCACTTTCTGCCCAGAAAAGCTGCATCAGCATCATCGATTTGGACACAACTGAACAGCTACAAATGCGTTATCAGCGTCTCCGTACATGTGTTTTGTTTTCGATCTGTCTCACTTTTTGGGTCCTATTTAATTAGCCTTTTTGTCATAAGATTTCATATTTTTGAGACATTGAATAAAAGATACAGAGATATTTCCGAAATAAAGAACTGCGTTATGAGTCCTTATTGAAAATTGCAATCTCATGCAGAGATAAGCCTTTTAATTGAAATGCATTGTTAGATACCCTACTACACACAAACAAACACACCCCCACACCACACACACACACACACACAAACACACACACACACCCGCGCGCACGCACGCACGCACACAGACACAGCTACATACACCTCTGCTTTTTACAACTCTTTTTCTTCGTTGCTGTTATTTGCAAGGGAAGGGAAATAAGAGAAGAGTTAACGGCTGTCTATAATAGGTATAGCATGCTTTACAACTTTAACACCAATAGTTCAATGTCGCCCTGACTTCTGAAAATGTGTTCTCCCTCTCAGCTCAGCCATCTGTATTACTTAACTTTTCGAATTTACCAAATTTAGTATAGCACATACGACAGATTTGGCTTTAAGCAACGAACATTTAATTTTAGGGATCTCTGAACATTTATCCTCTCAACTCAACCAACTCAATATTTAGCTTTTTAAATCTACAAACTAATATAGCATATACAAAAGCAATAAGGCTTTTAACAACAAAAATACCCTTTCACAATAATCTCTCAAAAAACACCAACTTCACATTCCACATTTTAAATCTATCAATTAACGTAGCACATACAAAACATTCGCTTTTAAACCATCAAAAACTTCACATTCACTGTGATCCCAAAAATGTTCAATCCCTCTCATCCAACCTCAATCATCACTTGACTTGTTTTCAAATCTACCAAAAATAGTATAGAAGCATATTATACGAAACATTGGGGAAAAAAATCCTTAAAAAAAACAAGTTCTTTTTTTTAGTCCTGTTTAAAGTGTTTCCCACATAATTTAATGAAAACCCAAAATATGCACAAATCAATAAACAACTCCAGCAAGACAGCACGGTGGATAATACAGCTTTTAACTACAACCCTCCCAAGACAGGCCGACTGCAAAGTACTGGCACCAAAGGGGCAGATTTTCCTAATGCCATCGTTCTCTCTGTCTGTCAGGCTGCCAGACTTGGTGCTCTAACACTGATCTAAACACTTTCGGTCTATCTTAATGGCAGGGGTGTAAAAAGTTGTTGCTCCGGGCAGAAATGCAAATATATGCTAGCCAGCGGGGTTCATCGTGCAGAGGCTGCCTCAGCTGATCTGTCTGCAGTAGTTTTGTCTGGGGTATTTTTTTTCTCCAGTAGTTATTTATATGATGCAGAGTAGTGAGTGATTGTAATAGGGTCATTTTTTTGTGTTACAAGTGTTTGGGGAATTAATGAATTAGTATGAATTTGTTCTTCGACTATCTGAGTGTCTCTCTGTCCGTCTCTGTCATGTCCTGTCTGTCTGTATGTGTCCCTGTCTGTCTGTCTGTCTCTGTCTCCCTCTGTCTCTGCCTCTGTCTGTCTCTCTCTCTCTCTCTCTCTCTCTCTCTCTCTCTCTCTTTATGGGTGGGTGTGTGTTTGTGCTTGCGCGCGCGTGCATGTGTGTATGGGTGGCTGTGTGTACGGGTGGCTGTGTGGATGGGTGGCTGTGGGTACATGTTTGTGACTGCTCTAAACATATGCATGCGAACACTTTAGTTATGTGCGTGATCAGGTAACAGAAAACAGTCAGATAACGATGGACATCAACGTCTTTTCAAGACAGTACATAGACATTCTCTGCCACTATTGAAACATTTCACACACACCCTCCTATCTTCTATGGGTAAAAAACACACCTGTTTCTGTCCTACTGCACATACAAAGACGTTCAAGCATCATCACATAAAATCTTCTTGAACTTTTCCTTCATCCACTAGATTGTGAGTGGTGGTCTGGGTGTCAGTCTTTCGGAGGAGACGATAAACCAAGGCCCCCTGTGTTACACATAATTATTGTGTACGTAAAATAACCCACGGCAAGAAGGGAGTTGTCCTTGGCAAAATTATGTAAGAAAAAGCCACTCTGATAGGGAAACAAATACAGTTGCAGACAGTAAAAGAAGGTGGCGCTGCGCGTGTGGCGACGCGCTCTACCCAGGAAGAGCAGGCCGAATTTCACGCAGAGAAATGTGATGTGACTTACAGTGGCATACAACACAATACAGTGCAATTACTCAACCATCAGCAGTCATCAAAATACTGGTATTGTGGATGAGAACATTAAAACAGAATCTTGCGTGCAAACAAAAAAAGCATGTAGCATCCTAAAAGGTTAATTCCACCCCATTTCTACCCCAAAACAAAACAAAACTATTTTTTTCTCAGAGTCAGTAAGCAGGGGAAAAAAAGATTTTAAAACATCATGACACTTTTAAATGGTGCCATCCTTCCAGTAGGGATGCTGCTTGAATTTCTAGCAGTGAAATCGGTAGTGACTTTTAGCGCCACGCGAGATTTCTCACACTGTTAAATTTGCACAAGCATGTGGCATTGGTGGCGCAATTAATTGCTGATTGCGGTGAAGACGCAATTGACCTTGTCAGCAGTGGTCGGGCAAGGAAAGAAGAAATGAATGGGAAGCAGGCACTTCTGCTGCTGGCAGCTTGCATGCTACCAGAGGCGGAGAGAGTGGGCCAGAGGGAGAGAGAGAGAAGAGAGAGAGAGAGAGAGAGAGAGAGAGAGAGAAGAGATAGAGAGAGAGAGAGAAGAGAGAAGAGAGAAGAGAGAGAAACAGACAGACAGCAGAAGACAGGGAGGCAGACAAAACAGACAGAGACAGAGCAGAAAAAGACAGAGAACAGACAGTGAGGACAGAGAGAGTCAGAGAGAGGGAACAGAGACAGAAGAGATAGAGAAAGAGACAAACAGACAGACAGATGAAAGACAGACTTACAGACAGAGTAAAACAGGCACAGAAGAGAGACAGAGCAGAGAGACAGAGACAGAGGAGAGGCAGACGAGAGGAGAGAGAGAGACGGACAGACAGACAGACATAGAATGCATTTTGGTTCTGCAAATATGAGTGAAAGCACAGATGCACAAACATATTCAAACACTATCTGGCTACATCCTCCTCTCTCTCTCCTCCTCTCTCTCTCTCTCTCTCTCTCTCTCTCTCTCTCTTCTCTCTCTCTCATCTTACTTCTCATCTCTTCTATCTTGTATGCCTGTCTGTCTCTTTCTCGATATATATATATATATATATATATATATATATAGTTGATTATACACACACACACATATATATATATATATATATATATATATATATATATATATATATATATATATATATATATATAATTCACTCTCTTATACTTTCATTATGTCTGACTCTACCTTCCCCTTACACACACACATAATTATACACAACCACCACCCCACCACCCACCTCCCCCCCCCCCCCCACACACACACCCCCTCCCCCCCCCCCCCACCACCCTCACCTCTACACCCCCCCCTCCCTCCTTTAATGGTTCTACCATCAAATTCAATTCCCGGGATGCCAGCAGCCTCACACACCTCTGGCACAGCTCCTGGGGCGGGCAGGCAGAGTAATGGCCACCGCTAGAACGTGCAGCTTTCCACCAGCACACAACAAAGAGGTCACGTGTGATCTGACCCGCCCGCTAAATTGGCCCCACCAGCCTTCCACCCCTACCCCCCCCCCCCACCCACCCCCTCTACTCCACCATCCCATCCCATCCCTATTATACAGTGGCAGCCCTTACAGGTTACACTCCTGTATTAGCTTGTGGGGCATGTAGTATCTTCTGTAGAGTGGCTAGTTTGAACAAATTTTTGAGGGGTGATTTTCACAGATTTAGTTAATGTATGAAAAAAAACCGTGATGTGTACAAGGCACTGTGTACTTGTTTTGGGGGATTGAGGACATAGAGCCACACCAGGTAGTCTTAACACAGTTGGAAGTGATCATTAAATCAGGATGCTTGTGTTCCTCCAACGTTAACCCCGCACATGCATATTGCGGTTAGGAAGCTAGCAGGAGAAAGGACTGAGAGGGTACAGTGTTTGCTGAAAAGAAAATCAGACCTACCAAATTTGTGGAAAAAAATCACATGAATTTTGAGTCAGACGCTAGTCTTTGCCATTATTTTTAAAAAATTATGTTGATGCTTTAGTATGTGCGGTGGGGAATGCAAGAGTAAAAATATAGGAAAACAGAAGGGAAAGTGGCAACAAGTTAAATGTTGTGCGAACGCATGCAGAACATCTTACGCACACGTTAAATCCTGTTCCGTTTTTCGAAAGAGTAGGCCATTGTGTGCCGGTGGGAACAGATGACAAAATTTACAAAACCGCACACACACGGGGACTGGATGTAAAAAACCACATGAGTGCTTATTCCATTATACTCGATATTTTATTTAAAAAGTCATCTGAGCGCTTTCATTTGTTGCTTTACAAGATTCAGCGCTCTATATAGATTCCATACATTTTAACCCTGTTTACTGGCCCCTTTCTGAAGAAGAGGGCATTGGTTTCTTGTCAGTCTGGGATTTTACAGCTCTCTCGCATTACTCCGTGCAGCGGGTGGTGTCTGCAGTTTATAGTGGTGGGGTGGCTGCTGCTGCTGTAGTCAGGTTTGTGTGATTGGAATGGCTGGCTTCTGGTCAGAACTTTTAGCGTTGGAGGATCATGTGTGCCACTTGCTGGGTATATCTATATAGATATCTTGATATATGTGTCTGATATAGAACTATTTGATACTCTGGCAAAACTGGCAAAAATCATGTACCAAAGATTTCAATTTACTGTGTCTGTGTGTCTCTGTGTCTGTCTGTGTCTGTCTGTGTCTGTCTGTCTGTCTGTCTGTCTGTCTGTCTCTGTCTGTCTTCTCTCTCTCTCTCTCTTCTCTCTCTCTCTCTCTCTCTCTCTCTCTCTCTCTCTCTCCTCTCTCGCTCTCTCTCTCTCTCTCGCCCACTTGCTTGCTCAAACAATTGCATGATTTGTTTATAATCATTACAAGATTAGCGCTATAAAAATCCCAATTATTATACTACTACTACTACTACTACTACTACTACTACTACTGCTACTACTACTACTACTCATGTAACTATTACATAACTATCATTCACCGTCCCCCACACCACCCACCACACCACCAAACATAAACACCATAAACCCTATAAAATTCGACCCTTATTACAGCAAAAACCAAAAGGGATCCATGGCAAGCTCCAAAAAAACCACCGAAACTCCCTCCCCAAAGAAAACATTAAAAAACGTGCGCAAAGGGTTTACACCTCGCTACCTGACCCCCACACATTGCCACCCACAACATCTTCTTCCAGGTCAGTCCCCTGCAATGCCACACAGAAAGGTCTCTCTCTCTCTCTCTTCTCTCTCTCTCTCTCTTTCTTCTCTCTCCTCTCCTCTCTCTCTCTTTCTCTTTCTCTTTTTTTCTTTCTTTCCCCCTTCTTTCTTTTCTCTCTCTCCTCTCTCTCATCTCTCTCTCTCTCTCTCTCTCCCTCTTCCTCCCTCCTATCTCTCTTTTTCTCCTCTCTTTTTTCTCTCTCTTTCTCCTCCTCTTTTTCTCCTCTCGTTTCGCTCCTCTCTCTCCCTCCTCTCTCCTCTCTCTCTCCCTTCTTTCGCCCCTCTCTCCTTCTCTCTCTTTTCCCTTTCTTCTCTCTACTCCCCCCCCCCTCTCTCTCTCTCCTCTCTCTTCTCTCCTTCTCTCTCTCTTCCCCCCCCTCTTCCTTTTTCTCTCTCTCCCCCTCTCTCTCTCTCCTCTCCTCCCCCTTCTCTCTCTCTCCTCCTTCTCTCTTCTCTCTGAAGATGCTGGTATTCATTCATTATCACACTGATGCTTTACAGCTCTCTCTTGTCTCCTTTGCCCTGCTGGAAATGTGTGGAGGCTTTTTAGTGCTGAGGCCCTGAGGGGGGGTACGCCTGTGTGACAAGAATGAGTCGTGACTTGATGTACTGCCTAGCTGATCAGGAATGGTCATTTCAGGAGTGATTCTGAATACCATGGTGGGGGAACAACACTCAGTTACGGAAAGGTTGTCAGACAACAACTAGTTTATAGACGCAACGTGGTAGAGTTTTTGGCCATCAAGTCAAATGTGCAGTGTCTTTTTCTGTGTCCATTTGCCTCCTGAGAATTAACTCTCTCTCTCTCTCTCTCTCTCTCTCTCTCTCTCTCTCCCTCCCTACCTCCTATCCCCTCCCCCCTGAATGTGTGTGTGTATGTGTGTGCGACTTTTGCCTCTTTTTCTTCCCTTCTCTGCGACTTTGTTTATGGGTCTCAATGTGATCATCACACACACACACACACACACACATACACACACGCGCGTGTGTGCGTGTGAAATAAACTCTTATAGTGAACAGACGTTATAATATACAAGTATAGAATTGTTTAATGAACGACAACAACAGCAACAACACGTACACATAATCCCCTCCTCACTTAAACACCCCTCTCCACCTCCACCCCCAACCCCACACACGGCACAAACTACCACCCCTTGCATACATTTCGTTTTAAGTCACCAGCAAAAATCACTTCTTACAAAGTTCAGAGAAAGGAAGAGTGAGAGAGGGGGAAGGGGTGGGGGTATTGGCCACCAGCCACACACACACACACACACACACACACACACACACACACACACATCAGACCAGTACACAACAAAGGTATCACGTGCGACCTGCCCTGCCCTGCCCTGCCCTGCCCTGCCCTGCCCTGCCCTGCCCTGTCTTGCCTTGCCATGCCCTCCCCTCCCCTGCCCTGCCCTTCCTTGCCATGCCCTGCCCTGCCCTGCCCTGCCCTTCCTTGCCATGCTCTGCCCTGCCCTGCCCTTCCTTGCCATGCCCTGCCCTGCCCTGCCCTTCCTTGCCATGCTCTGCCCTGCCCTTCCTTGCCATGCTCTGCTCTGCCCTGCCCTGCCCTTCCTTGCCCTGCCCTGCCCTTCCTTGCCATGCCCTGCCCTTCCTTGCCATGACCTGACCTGCCCTGCCCTGCCCTGCCTTGCCATGCCCTGCCCTTCCTTGCCATGCCATGCCATGCCCTGCCCTGCCTTGCCATGCCCTGCCTTTCCTTGCCATGCTCTGCCCTGCCCTTCCTTGCCATGCCCTGCCCTGCCCTGCCCTGCCCTTCCTTGCCCTGACCTGCCCTGCCCTGCCCTTCCTTGCCATGCCCTGCCCTGCCCTTCCTTGCCATGACCTGACCTGCCTTGCCCTGCCCTGCCCTTCCTTGCCCTGACCTGCCCTGCCCTGCCCTTCCTTGCCATGCCCTGCCCTGCCCTTCCTTGCCATGACCTGACCTGCCTTGCCCTGCCCTGCCCTGCCCTTCCTTGCCATGACCTGACTTGCCCTGCCCTGCCCTGCCCTTCCTTGTCATGCCCTGCCTTGTCATGCCCTGCCTGTTAAATTGGCCCCTTTAGCCTTCTTTCTCCTCCTCCTAGTGCCAACTTTCAGAAGGTCACCATGAAGCCCCCTCTCTCTGTGATGATGCCATCCATTCATTGTCACCCTGACCTTTCACTGCTCTCTCTCTCTCTCTCTCTCTCTCTCTCTCATCTCTCTCTCTCTCTTCTCTCTCTCTCTCTCTCTCTCTTGTTTATTAACGCATATCTCTTTTCTATAAAAAAAAATTAAAATCTATGTATCTGTTAACATTAATGTTCAGGTCAATTAGGGATTATGTATTATTAAATATACATTTATCTGTTTAAATCATGTTGTTGTAGTAGAGTTTTTCCCCTTTGTTTTGTTGATAGTCCCTAATCAGGGCAAGGGCCGGATGAAAATAAAAAGTATGCGTATGCTTATTCTGTTACCCTTGAATAATAAAGATTCATTCATTTATTCTTTCTCTCTCTGCCCCCTCTCTCTCTGCTCCCCGCCTCTCTTGCTCTCCCTCACTCTGTCTCTGCCTCTGTCTGTCTGTCTCTCTGTCTGTCTGTCTGTCTGTCACTCTCTCCTGTCCACTCTGCGCAGCTGTTATTGCTGTGGCAACTGTGGTATGGAATGGTGTGATGGGAATGCGTAGTGTTCAGATCCAGGGTGTGGGGTAAATTGAGAGTGCTTTCATGTGGAGTGACTTATAGAGATGGGATGGGAGAACCAATTGTGATAAAAGAGGTTTGAGAGAGAGAGAGTTGGAGAGAGAGAGACTCACATTTATCTTCATATGCCTCACCCCCTAATGAAAGGTAATGTGACCTCTGCAAAACCTGATAACATAAGGTGCGAGAGAGAGAGAGAGAGAGAGAGAGAGAGAGAGAGAGAGAGAGAGAGAGAGAGAGAGGACTAATAGTCAGATCAACTGATGATGTGTTATTGTATAGATGAACGTTTCAATGATCTGTATGTATCTTTCTGTTTTGCTCTTTTTTCACCTCTATCTCTAAATACCTTATCCCTCTCTTTCTCTGTCTCTGTCTGTTTGTCTTGTCTGTCTTTCTCTCTATTTCCCTATCTCCTACACTCTCTCTATATTCACTCTCTGTGTGTCTGTCTGTCTGTCTGTATGTCTGTGTGTCTTTCTGTCTCTGTTTCTGTCTCTCTCTCTTTTTCCATCTCTCTCTCTCTCCTCTCTTCTCTCTTCTCTCTCTTTCTTACACAAACACACACATACACACACGCGCGCATACACACGCATACACACACCAATACCCTTTGCATAATTCCATTTTTATACACCAGCTAAAGACATTTCTAACAAAGTTCAGAGATGGGAAGAGTGAGAGAGGGGGAAAGGGTGGAGGTATTGGCCACCAGCCACACACAGACACATCAGACCAGTACACAACAAAGGTATCACGTGCGACCTGCCCTGCCCTGCCCTGCCCTGCCCTGCCTGTTAAATTGGCCCCATTAGCCTTCTTCCTCCTCCTAGTGCCAACTTTCAGAAGGTCACCATGAAGCCCCCCTCTCTCTCTGATGATGCTATCCATTCATTGTCACCCTGACCTTTCACTGCTCGCTCTCTCTCTCTCTCTCTCTCTCTCTCTCTCTCTCTCTCTCTCTCTCTCTCTCTCCCTCTCAGATGATACCATAAATTCATTGTCAACCTGACCTTTTCTTGCTCTCTCTCTCTCTCTCTCTCTCTCTCTCTCTCTCTCTCTCTCTGTCTCTCTCTCTCTCTCTCTCTCTCTCTCTCTCTCTCTCTCTCTCTCTCTCTCTCTCTGTGATGATGCTGTCCATTCATCCTCACCCTGACTTCTCTCTCTCTCCTCATACTCTCTCTCTCTCTCTCTCTCTCTCTCTCTCCCTCATACTCTCTCTCTCTCTCTCTCTCTCTCTCGCTCTCTCTCTCCTGTCCACTCTGCGCAGCTGGTGGTCCAGGGAGTATTAACTTTATTGCTGTGGCCACTGTGGTATGGATTGGTGTGATGGGAATGGGTGAGGGGGGGGGGGGGTGTTACTGGTCAGGTCCTGGGTGTAGGGTAAATTGTGAGTGCTTTCGTGTGGGGGGTGATTTATACAGTTAGGCTGTGAGAACTAATTGCGATAAAAGGTGCTTGAGAGAGAGAGAGAGAGAGAGAGAGAGAGAGAGAGAGGACTGATATGCTGATGAGCCGATGATGTTTTATTGCATAGATATAATTTTTACATGATCTGTATATGTTTTACTCTTTTTTATATTATCTCCCTCTCTGTGTCTGTCTTTCTGTCTCTGTCCCTGTCACTGTCCCTCCCTCTCCCCCCTCTCTCTCCCTCTCTCTCACACACATTACACACGCACACAAACACACACACACATATACACACATTCACATACACATTCACACACACATAATTCTAACATAAATTCAATTTTCTTGATGCAAGCAGCTACAGGGTACATTTATAACAAAACTCTTTGGAGATTGGCCACAAATTACACGTGCAACATCAGACCAGCACACAACAAAGGTAGTATCCATATATATATATATATATATGACCTGACCTGACGCCGAAATTGGCTCCAATCAACATTTCTTCTCCCACAGGTATCCCTGTTAGGGCTGCCTCATGGCCCCTCTCAGACGATGCCATCCATCAATCTCTAAAGAAGCCATCCATCCCTTGCCAATGTCACTGCGAAATTTAACTGTTCGTTTCTTATATCTTGCTCTGCACAGCTTGTCACTTTAGGCAGTATGGATTGGCTATCGATCTTTGTGCCTCTATGTGCGTCTCTCAATTCCAGTGTCTGTGTGTCTGTCTGAATCTCTGTCTTTCTCTCTGTCTGTCTCTGTCTCTCTGTCTCTCTGTCTCTGTCCCCTCTCTTCTCTCTCTCCTCTCTCTCTCTCTCTCTTCTCTCTCTCTTTTTCAGCCTGCATGTTTGGAAGATAAACTAGCTTCCACCTAAACCAAGAACTATCACAACATTGACATTCTCTAACTGCTGCACTTCTTTTAAAAAAACCACCACCAACAACAACCGCACCTCGCTCTTCGTGACAAAACTCATGGGAAAATAGAGGGTGAGGCACACACACACACGACAAGCACTGGTCAGTCTATCCAGCATGCATCAAAACTGTTAGGAATCTCTTACGATGCCAGACCAGTTAACTTCTCCCAGTAGATTCAGATTCAGATTCCGATGTACTGAATTCAGTAGATGTGATCTTGGCCGCGTTCTGGACAAAAAGAAAGTGTGTGTGTGTGTGTGTGCGTGCGTGCGTGCGTGCGTGTATGCGTGTGTGTGTGTGTGTGTGCGTGCGTGTGTGCGTGTGTGTGTGTGTGTGTGCGTGCGAGTGTGTGTGTGGTGTGTGTGTGTGTGTGTGTGTGTGTGTAGTGTGTGTGTGTGTGTGTGTGTGTGTGTGTGTGTGTGTGTGTGTGTGTGAGGCTCAGGCATTCTATCGTTCTGTGGAAATTACTGCACAACATAATGAACATTAATTGTTGGCCCCTGGAAAGGGCAATGTTCTCAGTGCTACTGGAAATGAAGTCATGCAATAACTTGCATTGTTCTTCGTGGAGAAAGCTAAAGTGAGAGAGACAGACAGACAGACAGACAGAAAGACAGACAGACGGAGAGAGAGAGAGACAGAGACAGAGAAAGACAGAGAGAGCGTGAGTGAGAGAGAGAGTGAGAGTGACGGGAAGACATGCAGTTGGGCAGACAGACAAAAAGAAGAAAAGCAAATGAAAGAGAAGGAGATGGAGGGGGGGGCAGCCAGAAGAGAGAGAGAGAGAGAGAGAGAGAGAGAGAGAGAGAGAGAGAGAGAGAAGAGAGAGAGAGAGAGAGAGAGAGAGAAGAGAGAGAGAGAGAGAACAGGCTGACAGACAGAGACGGCGAAAGCAACAGAGACACAAGCATAGACGGTAACAAAGGATAGAGAAAGAAAGAAAGAAAGAAAGAGAGAAAGAGAGAAAAAGAGAGAGTCAGACTGAGAAACATACAGGCAGGCAGACAGACAGACAATCATGCATACATACATACAGACAGACAGAGACAGAAACAGAGAGACAGACATATAGATAAACAGATACTCAGACAGACAGACGGGCAGACAGAAAGGGAAATGGAGAAAGAAGCCCTCTTTCCCCTACACACACAGTGCCGTTAAACATGAGACAGACAAATAGGCAGTCAAGCACACACACACGCAGACAAAAACAGAAAATAAAAACAAAATGTATCACGCACATGCACCGAACATAAACAAATCGGTTTCTTCAGCTAAGTCAACAGGCAAAGTGATGCCATAGGGTGCAGGCAGGCAGACAGGCAGGCAGACAGACAGACAGGCAGCAGTATCAAATATCCAGTCATTATCCGCAACATGTCTGTACAATCCATTCTGCCAGGAAAATGCCATCTCTTTCTGTCAGTGGCCCATCACATACATGTGCCCCTCTTGGCCTAGTCCCAAACTTCCATGCAAAAGCTATGAGAAAATTCCGCTGCTAATGGAATGCACGTGCAAGCGCGGCAACGAGAGAGGACAAAACAGTCAAATGCAGATAAAGAAACCATGCTGGTGTCCGTTTTACATAGAGGTCAAGCTTCTAGCTGCACTTGACCAAAATCATCTCATTATTGATTCTCGTGAGGTTGCCAAAAAAGTGCACGTTTCTCTATATACATAGATCATTTTTAGGTTAAATTTGATACAGAGCCGACTGTTCTTTTACCCAAAAAAATGTTAACAGTTTCCTTAGAAAAAAAGCACTTTTTCCCGCAGTAAATATAGTATTTGTATCTTTATCATCAGCAGCACACGAGAAGAGCAAACATTATACATGTATGTAGGTAATTGTGATGGTATGAGACAATTCTTTTAAGAGATTTTTGTCATGAAGTTTGTGGACTGTCTCTCTCTCTCTCTCTCTCTCTCTCTCTCTCTCTCTCTCTCTCTCTTCTCTCTCTCTCGCTCTCTCTCTCTCTCTCTCTCTCTCTCTCTCTCTCTCTCTCTCTCTCTCTCTCCCTCTCTCAAATGCACACATTACTCCATATGCCCTGCTTTGAAATGATGTATTCCCACTGCTTTTCCATCTCCTGCTTTCCATCCCACTTCTTTCTTTCCCCACACTTCCATCTAGCTGGAAAGAGCTACATCTCTGGAGACAAGTGCACGGACTGTACGGGAGGTTGTGCCCCATTGCCCAGCCTGCAGGAAGGAAGGAAGGAAGGAAGGGAGGAAGGATGAAAGCGTTGTGACGTGCCACAGCTGACAGGCCCAGAGCCAGTGTGATCACACAGACATCACATCTTAGGAGGGGGAGGTTAAGAAGAGCATGTGCAACGTGGAGCCAGGCCATCAGGTCTTCTCCTTGGGAATATGATGTAGTAGCGAACTAGCAAACGGGTGATCAGAGTGTGCAACGGGTCAATGCTGGCCTTTGGAAAAACGTGAGAGAAGTATTTCATATAAATCATGCAGAAAGCATTATAGAGACTGGATAATGTCCACGTATGCGTAATTCTTTTTCTGCTAAAGAACACATTCAAAATACGCTTCCATTCAGGTTTTGGAAACTATTTGATGCAACAGAGCATACATCAGCAGGGATACCTTAACAACACCACTCTACTACCATTCTCGGGTTTCAAGTCTAAAACGCCCAGTCTTCTTGGAGACAAATCAGAGAAGAAAAACGACAGACAAAAGAACTTCTACACAAGATTCGTAACATTTTCGAAAAAATCAGCTTGAACCTTCCTGCAAGATTGAGTAAAGAAAGAAAGAGACAGAGACAGAACATAACAACTGTGCGACTTCCATGGACAACTCAGAAACAGTTGTAAAAACTCACAGTGACAAAACAAACCAGCAATCAGAGCATCCTCAGATTTCCTGCTGCCAACCAAAAAGGAGCCTAGTGAGTCCATTGGTTTTGTCATTTCCACAACATCCTGGTTTGTAAGGTCGCCCTGACATAACATGGCCTGAGTCTGACCTTATGACCTCTGGTCTAATTAATGAGATTAATTCAGCTGATTAGGATGAGGGCACCCTCTGCTGACGATCAGCAACAAGCCAACTGCTTTTCTATCCACGATTTAAGTCAACACAACAATTACAGCAATTACTTGGCAGTTGATGATAAAAAGACTAGAGACAGACATTTTATTGTAGCTGTTATGCTGTTTGCTATAATGGATAATGCACTTTTAGAACTAATAGGCAGGAAGTGTAAAATATGTCAACAATGAAGTCATTAACACCGTTTCTAATGATATGGCTAATTTGTGTGTATTTGTTTGGAGATGAGGGAATTGTAGAGTGCACACAGAGAAATAGACAAACAGACATGCAGATAGATAGGCAGAGGGACAGCAAACACACACACACACACAAACACACACACACACACACGCACGCACGCACGGACGCGCGCGCACGCACACACAAACCCGTTATAATAATTCTTCGGTTGTCGAATGTCCTCTCTCTCCACCCCCCTCCACCTCTCTCTCTCTCTCCCTCTCTCTCCCTCTCTCTCTCTATTCCCCCCACCCCTTACATCCACTCGTTTTCAGTCTGTATCTTTTGAAGCTTGAATCTGCATATCCAAACACCAGCAACAAAAACTAATTGCAGTAACAAAAGAAGCAAGAACACATACACAGACAAACACACCAAATTTACCATTCTTTGATTACGGAATTTTAGCGCTCTCTCTCTCTCTCTCTCTCTCTCTCTCTCTCTCTCTCTCTCTCTCTCTCTCTCTCTCTCTCTCTCTCTCTCTCTCTCTCTCTCTCTCTCTCTCTCTGGTGGCAGGATGGTTAAGACGTTCGCCTGCCAACAAGTAAACCGTGAGGTTGTGGGTTCGATTTCCAGCCTCGCCCTTTCTTCCCAGATTGACCCAAAAAAATCGAACTGAATGTCAAAGTCCTTCGGATGAGACTATAAACCGAGGCCCCGTGTGCGATCGTACGCAGAACATCTTGCGCACACGTTAAATCCTGTTCCGCTTTTCGTAAGAGTAGGCCATTGTGTGCCGGTGGGAACGGATGACAAAATTTACAAAACTGCATACACACGGGGACTGGATGTAAAAAAAAGCATATAAGTGCTTATTCCCTTATCCTCGATATAAAAGAATAAATAGATAAATAAATAAATCCTCTAAAAAAATCCTCCTCTCAACACACACACACACACACACACACACACACACACACACACACACACACACACACACACACACACACACACACACACACACGCACACACACACACACTCACACACACACATACACTTTCTTTACCCCTACCCCCATCCCTTTTCAGTTCGCACCCTTTGTAACTTGTTTCAGCATATAAATAACTAAACAAAAGCAACAACAACGACAACAGCAACACCAACCCCCACCCCACCCCCCCAAAAAAAAACACAAGAAAAAAAACAACAGAACAAAAACCCCGCACATATACCAGCAACAACTCTCCTTGGGAACAGTACATGTTAGGCAAGCAGCGAGCATTACACAGTCCATTCAGCATCAACAGCATCACGATTCTTTCCACAACAGCAGACCAGTCCACAACTCCCAGCGGGTGTCACCTTGGCCACTTGGCCAAAGAGAAAAGTGTCAGACCTTATTCTCTGTGGTTCTGATATTCCATAGGTCTGTGGGAGGAACTGCTAGCTATGCCATTGTTCTAATCTGACATTCATTGCTGGTCGCTTGGGGAGGAATATATTATTGTCTGTCTGTCTGCAGTGGTACTCCAAAGTGGAGGCTAAAGTGGAATAACTTGTGATGCGTTTGGATATACAAAGGGAGAGAGTGGAGGGGGAGAGGGACAGACAGACAGACTGACA